>OY992804.1:2402500-3002500 GCA_963921375.1 Tiliacea citrago | reverse complement strand
AATAGTTCTCTCTCACATAACTTTTACCTATAACTTTAGTATTAGTTAATAAGTACCACTAAGGGTACCCGGGACTTAGAAAGGACTTAACTGACCCATATTGTGGAGCATATAAACGTCAGTTTGTATTTTATGGTCTCCTAGTGATGTGGAGAGACGTATTGATGGTATTTCATTCCCTTGGGTTGGATATAAAGTCTTGAAGGTCGTTTTGACATTTTAAATGTTGAAGGAGATGAGGTTTGGGAGGAATTTGTTGTGTAAAAAAATTAGATAAGACGGTGTACAAAACCAGAAAAAATAAACAATTTTCACCTGCGCACCCCTGCCTACCCCCTCTCATCAAATCCGACGGAAACAAAACACAATCAATTCCTGCCAGTAGAAAGTTTTTGCCCGGCGTATAATTATATTCTGTATGCAAAATAATCATTTCTATTAATACCATATTTGACCCCTGAGTTTGTTTCGCCATTTCTTCTTAGGGGTAGTCAGATAGGAAATGTCAACTACGTCTAGCTTATTTTTAAAGTACGAATTTTAGAAGAAATGAAGTATGAAATTTGGCACAGTTAAAGTTTTTAAGGAGGAGAAGTGCAGAAAGAAGGCTAATAATACCTATTTTTACCCGACTGCTCCAGAAGGAGGGTTATGTTTTTCGAGTGTATGTATGTATGTATGTATGTCTATTTCTTTGGCAAGCTCTGTAGGCTAAACGGCTTGATGGATTTTAACATATGAGGTATCCTTAGATTCGTTATAATTGTGGAAGTGACATAGGCTATAAAATTTTAATTTGGCATCTGCAAATCAAAAACGAGAGGTGGAATAAAAAAATATATTTTGTGATTATATTAATATGGGTATCAAATAAAAGCTAGTAAATAGCCAATTCCAAATATATATATTTTATAACACTTTTAACCTACTATTTTGACACCAACTACGAAAAAGTACATTTTCTTTAATAACAAAATCGAAGCGAAGTTAAAATTGTACACTGAATATTTTTGAAAAAAATAATTGGTGTGAGGTCTGAAATTGTTCTAATGCCGAAAATATAGCTTTTAGAATTTTTGTCTGTTTTTCTGAATGTATGTTCTAGCATCACGCAAATTGTATTCGGATACATTCTGTTCAAATTTTGCATATATATTCCCTCTAAGTCTGGTCACCCGGTGGCTATATTATTATATTATCACGCTATTTAATATGGGGGATAAGCAATATTGCATTATGTTTGTATTCCTCTATGGTTTACAGCAAATTGTAAAAAGACGAGCCAAACGGTTAGAACATTGCAGATAGGTAGAGATTTAATCTTTTAAATGATTATCATCACGCTATCTATCTTTATGGGGATAAGCAGTCAATCATCATGACATATACACGGTGGATTTTTAAGATTGGGAAGTAAATCTTAACCGTTGTAGCTACATAATAACGCGAAATCGGTCTTAGGAGACTGTCCTTAATATTTTGATCCTGATTCTTATGATAGAGTTAGACCAACTGTCGTTTGATACATCGGATCTGGTACACTTGCGTGAATGACATTTCTGCTAAAGACACTTGCGCGAACTTACTTGCACGAAAAGATAGTTGTCGAGATTTTGTGATGTTTTTCGTCATGGGTGTCATGACGTTTTCATGTTTTCGATGTCTCTGATAACAAAACTTGGGTCAAAATCAAAATTCAAGATGGCACAAACGAAAATTTGCAAATTTTTCGTCATGGGTGTCGTTTTCATGGTTTTCGGGCGCCGACGACGATAATGGAGTCAAAATCAAAACGCAAGATGGCGCCAATGAAAAGAAAACCTAAACCGCATAGGATCACTTCGTTGTATGTCCGTCCATCCGTCTGTCTGTCTGTCTGTCAATACCCTTTTTCTCAGAAAAGCGAGGAGGTATCAAGTTAAAATTAATATAAAATGTGAAGGTCTACGGTCCCTATAGCTCTTAAAAAATCATGCTTCAAGTCAACGTTCAAATAAAAAAATACGGCCATTCATGCGAGAGATATTGATGGGATAAATTCATCCAACCTACAGAACCCTTAATTGTGCGTGGTCCGACACGCACTTGGCCGGTTTTTTATAATTAATAGACTGGCCGCTACAAAACTCAGAAATAGCAAAAAGTGTTTCCCATCAAAATCGTTTATTTGCATAAATATGTTGGGTACAAAAGATGTATAAAATTCAGTGCAAAGACATATTCCACCGTATACTGATGTCATGCAAATATTTAATGGACGTTAGTCTGTTAAAGGCTCTTACAGACTCACGCGATATCGCGGGTCTGACCGGCACCGAAAACGAAATTGTGCTACTAGTGTTGGGTCGCGCCCGCGGTGTCGCACCAGTCTGTACGAGCCATAAATAAAAAAATAAAAATAGGTATTAAATCGGTATCTTAACATTAAGAATTTTATGAAAGAAAGGAACAATTTATTCAAGTCAATACAAGTCATAAAAATATACCCGTAAAAGTCTAAACCTTCTAAATTATTTTAGTGATAGCCGTTCTTTAGGAAAAATCTGTAAGAATGCATCAATCAATGTATTAGTGTTGTGACATTAGGTAGTATATGCAGGAACGCAGGCATTTATTAATTCACTAAAAACTTTGCAAGCAATGGGGAATTGCTACTGAAGACTATGGAGTCGACCTCAAGACTAAGATTGCTTCTAACACGGACAACTGTACGTCACTTGCTCCCGCGTCACCAGTTCTGAGTATATTTTGGCTGCTGAGATCAAAACTACAAACGTAGCATACAGGGTTTTTTTAATAAAAATAACATAACAGCCTGTATTCCCCGAAGGTTTGGGCAGAGGTGTACTTAGTACGGCACATTTCGGCCTATTGCCACTAACCGGGCACAAACCCAGACTTCGGACTGTTACTGGGAAATTTCAGATGGAAAACCCAATAACACTGCCTGACCGACCTCTGATCGGAATCGAACCCAGGACCTCATACTCAACAGTAGCACTTCCGACCACTAGACCAACTAGGCTGTTTTGTATAAAAATGTGGCTGTTGTTTTAGTATATCTTACGTCTTCCACGCGTACGAAGTCGCGGGCAAAAGCTAGTCTTTTCTAAAACCTATCCTATCCTATCTTGCTACCCCTACTTAACAATACTTACGTCAACAATTTCTTCAATAATAACACTAAAACGCTTAAAATAAAACAAATTATTAAAAAAAAACAAAAAACCCGACTGCAAAAAGATGAACTGAAAAGATGGAAACAAGATGAAAAGAAAATGTGTATCCTTTAAGTACCAAATATAAATAAATGCAGTCGGAGGCAAATTTTAAGGCGTTCGTAAATCCTAGATGCCTCCGACTGCATTTATTAATTTTGGGTACTTAAAGGATACACATTTTCTTTTCATCTTGTTTCCATCTTTTCAGTTCATCTTTTTACAGTCGGGTTTTTGTTTTTTTTTTAATAATTTTTAAATATAAATAAGCATTAGAAATAAATAAATTTAATAAAAAAAAAACATTACGCACACTAACGCGCGCGCGTTTGACACAAACACATAGTACCCGGACCTCATGACTTGAAGATAGATATGTGACAGAAGTACTAAGTGTAATTAGTGACTATACCTACTCGTACTTACCAAGGGGTATCGTGTTACCCAGTAACTGGGTTGTGGCGATACTAGTATTCAGCTGCATTCGGTTAGACTGAAAGCTGACCCCAAGAAAAAGCTAGACACCTACTTGTCTGTGTAGCACATTATTTAGTTTATGATTTGTTGCGGTTATTGAATACCAATTAAGTAGCAGGGCAGACAGTGAAGACTTTTCTCGTCATAGCACATAATTTTGCAGTGTCCAGCACACACAGAGGAGATTTTTTTTTTTCTCGACGCCGTTGTTTATTTTGTTAATGTTTTATAGTCAGTTTAAAATCATAATGAAACTGAAAAAGGGTTCAAAATATCGAACAAAAGATGTTTCTCTAAGGCGTGTGGTCGAGACAAAACGTGACAGCGAAATCTACCTACTAAATGATAACATTGCAAGGGTCTCTACATTGAGATTATTTGACAAATTTGCCATACAAAATTTGGGCAAAACTTTCAAACTCAAACTCAAAATCAAAGTATTTATTTCAAATAAACCAATTACAGGCACTTTTGAATTGTCAAGGGGTCAGTCAGTCAGAAAGATGCAGAGCTCGTGTCCATTCCAAAGCGTAGTAGATTCCTATGGAGAAGAACGGGCAAGAAACTCCACGGACACTCTTTTAAATTAAAATGTTGTTACAAAATATTGGTTACACCATTTATAATGAGATTATACATATGAAAACAATGTAAAGACGTGCACGTTAAACGCGTCCGTAATATAAAAAAATATAAAAAAAACAATTGAAAAATTAAAATATGTTAAAATAAGCCGTGGGTGGACCATTGCAACGTTTGTAAAGTAGTAGACTAAGGGCAAATTTTGAAAAAAGAGCACGTCAGCACATCTAGTCCACGTTTAACCAGAACTGTCAGTGGCATCATTGCTGTGGAATATTAAGTGCCAATTTCACCAATGAAACTGAACGCGAACAGCACATAAACCACGTTTAAGAGCTGTCAGTGTCATTATTTTCTTTGTAATATTGACACTCTTCTTCACTCTTCTTTCAGCTCTTGAACTCGGATTAGATGTGCTGATTGCGTTCAGTTTCATTGGTGAAATTCGCCCTTAGGTGAACTATTGAATTCAAACAGTTTCAACTAGTGACTGCTTTGTTTGTCTAGTGGTCGCAAGATCTACTGGCGAGCACAAGGTCCGGAGTTTGATTCCCAGGTCGGGCAAAGTTTTTATTGGGTTTTTCCACCAGGAATTTCTCAGTAGCAGCCTGGAGTCTGGATTTGTGCCCGAACGAAGGCTCGCCCTCTATTACATGGGACTTAAACATTACTGGGCGAAATGTGGGTGTACTATAAGTGCGCGTGATGTTTTGTTATGTGATGTAATGTAATTTGTAAGTTTTACTTCAGTCGTGTGGTCTAAAGCACACTGGTTTTTTTTTTCGTAACGGCTTGCGTTAAGAACTTAATTAATTTACCCCGTAGCAAGCAACACGCGTGTTGTGACACCGACTGCGGAAAAACAAATAAAACAAGTGGTTTAGAGCACGCCACGAGTCACTGCGATGAGACTTGCAGAGCGACGGTAGGAAACAGGTGACGCGCGTGCGTGTCGCTTGATCGCTCGACGCCGTGATCAGGCCCTTAAATTTCCAGTAGTCATCTTGCACCTCCTAAATCATCATCATTATCACTTCAGCTGAAAGACGTCCACTGCTGGACATAGGCCTACCCCAAGAAAGAAAGAAAGAAAGAAATCATTTATTTGCTAATAATGTAGGTATACATGGGAGGGGTGTGCCATAATCGCCACGCTTGGCAGGCGGGTTGGCGATCGCAGTATGGTGTTAAAATGCATAGAGAACGCTGCTGCCCATTCTCTAGTAAGTCCCTTAGTCGCCTTTTACGACACCCACGGGAAGATATCGGATGGTGCTATTCTTTACGTCTGGCACCACACGGCACACTCTCCTAAATGACTCAGAAATATTATTTAAAAACCGGCCAAGTGCGAGTCGGACTCGCGCACGAAGGGTTCCGTACCATTTATCTATAAACAGCAAAAAAAAAACACGTTTTTTGTATGGGAGCCCCCTTAAATATTCGTTTTATTTTATTATTTATTTTTAAAGTGAATATATAAGTTAATATTCTGTGAATATTTTAAGTGTCTACCTGTTGCCGTTATCAATATCGAGCAAAAACGAGCAAAAAAAATCACGTTTGTTGTAAGGGAGCCCCCTTAAATATTCTATTTTTTAGTTTTTGTTGTTATAGCGGCAACGGAAATACATCATCTGTGAAAATTTCAAATGTCCAACTAGTTCATGAGAAACAGCCTGGTGACAGACGGACAGACAGACAGACAGACGGCGCAGTCTTAGTAATAGGGTTCCCATTTTACCCTTTGGGTGCGGAACCTTAAAAACCATGCTTATTATTTCAGTTCATAAACATAATATAGCCCTCCAAAAGGAAGATTCCAACTCCAACAAAAGTAAACAATGAAGTTTTAACACAGGCAAAGTCTAGTCTCAAACATCAAGTAATTTATAACTAGTTCGTCATATTCCTCATTGTCTCTTAAGTTTGTGCACAATCTTTACAGACTAAGTTTAAGTTAAGCAAGCTTGAGTTCTGTCACTGTTTCTGGAAGTCTTTGAGTTTGGGAACTTTTGGCGATGCATGATGGAGGAGGAGGCTTATTATTTTGTTTTGTGAACCAGCTATCCTTTAAAGCTTACTGTCAGTCCTTCTACACGTGCAGCCTGCAGGTCAATTTCACTCAGCGGGCATACAGCGACCTACGCGTTCAATATAATAACCCACTGAGGGTACTGCTGCGGCTGCCGTGGCATTGTAGTGCGTCAGGGATGTTTGCGGACAATAACATTGATGGTTTTGCCGCCATTATAAGAAAAAGGTATTCATCCCTAATGTCGCGTGTTCGTGGCAGTACTAATAGTATTCTCAGTGTGTTCACAGATCGGTGGGATTCCCCGATGTGGTGGATGCAGCTCCACGCTGAATTTTAATTGTTTTGTTAATCTTTCTCTGTACTAACACTAGATAATAACTAAAATAGTTATGAATCTTGGGTGCGTTTACAAACATTTAAACTCACATACAAAAACAGCCAGACCCGGAACAACTACTTATAGGTTATACAAATATTATTTCCGTGCGGGAATCGAACCCGCGACACGCAGCGCAGCAGTCAATCGCTTAACCACTGCACCAACCGTGCCGTCAAATTTGCCTATGGACATTTGTCTGAAATAAAACTATTCTATTCTTTATCGGCTTGTAATTATTTGCCTAAAGTATTATTAAAAATATCACCCATACATACACTTTATATAATAATAATAACGTATAATTGGACTCAATAAAATATAGCCTAAACAGTCGTTTTATTCCTAAGAACTATTATACAAATCATGGAAGTGAGTAGACGGCTAAAACTATATGAACTCCTGAATTCCAAACTAGGTAAAAACCCGTATCTTGGAAAACAGTGCTCTTCCGTGGTAAATTAGGTGTAAAAACTTAAAAATGACAATTCCAAAATTAAATAACTCACACTCAGTTTCAGAAACGATCTTTAAATTTTAAAGACTACATTATACACTAATCTATCAATAAATCATTGCACGAAACCATTTTTTTATTTATTTAACTAATGAAATGTCAAACCTTATAAACTTAAAAAAACCTAAACACATTATTTTTCATTCTTTTTAGGGTTTCGTACATCTGAATGAAAAACGGAACCCAAAGGATCACTCGTGTCTGTCTGTCGGTCTATCACAAATTTATTTCAAATCTAATGGACTAAAAAGTTGACATTTGGTCCACATATCAACTTCTGTGACCCACATACGGACGTATAACGCAAATAAATGATATTTTTAATATGGTCACTTTTGGGGGACAAATTAGATAATTAAAAACAAAATTTTACAAAATTATGACAAGATCAAAACAAGATTTTTTTTAAACGTTGCCCTACACTTGGAAATTCTCCTGTATTGTGGGTGCGTTTACAAACATTTAAACTCACATACACAAACAGCCAGACCCGGAACGACTACGAGTACTTGTAGGTTATACATATATTTGTTCCGTGCGGGAAACGAACCCGCGACATGCAGCGCAGCAGTCAATCGCTTAACCACTGCGCCAACCGTGCCGTCAAATGAAAGGTAACTGTGCGGATCTCAAATATTTTTCTAATAATTTTAAAATAAATAGTTTTTAAGTAATTTAAGAAAATAGACGAAAAGTTACCATTCTCGCCATAACTCCGAAACTACAGAGACAACATTTTGAAAAAAAAAACAGATAATAGTTCTATACCTACTTATAGATTACAGGAAAACCTATAAGAAATCTATGGTCTTAAAATAACATGGTAAATCTCTCCATATTGTGCGTACAAACTGACATTTGCAGTTGGAATGGACCCAGGGTCGGTTCCATACGAGAGATATCCTCAACGGTCAACAGCACGGGCACGAAATTTTGTATACGCATAACTTGGATAGTGCAACTCGGTTGTCTTCACACCATGACTTGTGTAAAGGCGTGTTTGGGTTCGTTGGATTTGTCTATAAAAGTACAATTTTCAAGTGAAGGTTATAGAACAGATATTTAAACAAAAATAATGCTAAAAAGTACAAAATAAAATTTAAGTAAAAACCTTATGAAACAAGGTTTTATTAAACTAAAAAGTACCGAATAAAACTTACGTAAACATGGAACTTTAATATTTTCTTAAAAGGCTTGAGGCTTATCTTAAATTGTAAGAAGGACGTTCACGCCTAAAACTTCTAAGGAACCATTAAAGTTCTATGTTAATGTAAGTTTTATTTCTTATTTTCAGTTCATTAAAAGCTTGTTCTTTAAAAGGTTTTTACTTAAATTTTATTTAAAGGTTTATTAATGAAATTGTTAACCAAAACTACTAGTCATCAACCCAATAGTTTAACACTCTCTATCATACCTAGGTGTTACAAAGCTCCTACCGTTAGGTAAATATTTACGAAAATCCGTACACACAATAAATCAATAAGAGCTTGTCAAAATGTATTCAGCAGCTCTGTACTGGTTTAAACTAACAGTGCGTTGGATTTACTAGGAAAACTGCAGTGTTGTATATTTTGATAGATATAGTAGTATTTATCAATGGGAAATATTTAACTGAAATGAATAAAATGTATTTGAATTTGAATTTAAATGGTTTTAATTTGAATTTAAATGAATTTGAACTGTCTGATCCTTTAAAAAAAAGTTGACATCTAATTTTTGACACTTTTTTAAAATTATTGAACGATGGACCTAAAAAAAAAATCGGACGGAACTCCCGCTAAGACAAAACTGTGTCCCGTAATGGCGGCGACAGTCTTAGGTGTGAGTGAATTTAGGGTTGTCATGATAGCCAAAATTACCCACTTAATATTGTTTTATTTTAAGAAAAATATCGTGTCGTCTTCGTAATTTCAAAATAAATACCATGTTACTAACATGTTAGCTTAAATTGTTCCCGTTATCCGTGTTGTTATATAATATGTAACAACACGCCGGAGTCCTCCTTTAGTTGTATAAAAGTCATTCGTTTCAAAATATAAACTGCTAATGACTCTGTATTTGTTTGGAATCCAGTCATTTTGACAGTTACAATTTCGAATTTTTTCGATCCAATCATTTCGCCAAACTTCATTTACTTTAGGAAATCTAGTAGAAAGAATATAAAACAACTATACTCCATAGGTAAAAATAGGTTAAAGTTAAATAAAGGTAAACAAATCATAAAAAGGGTTTTTATAGATGACACAATGGGATTGGGACTCCCCAGTGTACGCCAACTCAACTCCCCTCTGTAAGCAGAGGGGGAGTAGGTGTACGACCAACTCTAGCCCGGTTCCCTTCACCGACCATCGTGGATGATCGGTGATTGGAACCGTGACCCTTCCCCGTTTGTTGAGAATTCGCCGCCAGCACCAAGTGTCCACCAAAACCTGGTGGGCAGTTGGAGCCGACGTTGCCCAGGGTGCGCCACGAGGAGGCTTCTCAACATGCACCCCCAAGAAGATGTGGTGCCTTTTATGGCACTTGTGATAATTATTTGGTTGGAGCAGGTCTACGGCCAACTCAGTGACCTGTCGCTGCCGGCCGTGGTCGAGTCGATGGCCGGCAGCGAGGAGTCCTGGGACGCGGTGGTATCCTTCTGCGAAACAGTCGTGTCGCAGAAGGAGGCTGCGGAAAGGGAGCGGGAGGTCTCGTCCGCTCACCCGGCCCGCAGCAGGCGCACCGGGCGTCGGCAGAGGGCAGATAATGCCCTCTTCCGGCCCCCCTAAATGGGTCCAGGGACGGCGGACTCGGGGACGTCCGCCGCCCCCTATCACACTGGACCCGAGGTGGCAGCGCGTAGTGTTCCACGCGCGCCCCTTTGAGATGTCGCGGGGGGGTCTAACACCTCACCCCCCCGCAGACTTGAGGTGGCCCGCAGAGGCGGGCCGGCACTAGCCGGGGATCACGGAAGTAATACTAGCTCCCAAGATCCCCGGTGCAAGTGTGGGAAGGGAACACCGGGGTGGTTTTTAGTCAGTAAGAGTCTGACAGACCCCTCCGCCCACCCCAGGGCGGAGGACATCCATGAGGATTTTCCACCCCGGCAACAAAAAAAAAAAAAAAAGGTTAGGTTAAATATTTCGTGTTCCTACAAAATTTGTAAATGTATTTAATATTGAAGAGGCCTATGTCCAGCAGATCCGTGTGCTGTCCAGTGTTTCTTTCAGGTACTGCCCCCCCCCCCCCCCCCGGGGCGTTTGGAGCTTAATCAATAGCAATAGGTTGCCGCTCGCTCACATATAACCAGCGCCGCATGTGGTGCGGTGTTCCACAGGGCTCGGTCGTGGGACCGCTCCTGTGGAACATCGGGTACGACTGGGTGCTGCGGGGCGAGCTCCAGCCGGGCGTGGACCTGACGTGTTATGCGGACGACACACTGGTACACCGGGATCACACATCGTGGTCGGGGGGGCTCAAATCGCTGTCAAGTCCACCATGAAGTACTTTGGAGTGGTGCTCGACAGCCGGTGGGATTTTGGCCCCCACTTCCGGTGGCTGGCGCCCAAGTTGTTGGGCGCAGCTGGGGCGTTGTCAACGCTGCTTCCCAATCTGGGGGGCCCGAGCGCCGCCTGTAGGCGGCTCTACGTGGGGATCGTGCGATCGATGGCCCTTTATGGGGCCCCGATCTGGGCGGCTGACCTGACGGCCGGAAGCATCGCAGTCCTGCGAAAACCGCAGAGAGCGATGGCCGTCAGAGTCATCAGGGGATATCGCACGATCTCCTACGAGGCGGCTTGCGTACTGGCCGGATCCCCGCCCTGGGACCTCGAGGCGAAAGTACTCGCGTCACTGTATCGGTGGCGCGAGGAAGCGAGGGCGCGGGGCGAGTGGCTGATGCAGCGACATGTGGAGTTGCGTCGGTCACAGCTTCGCGCAGCCCTGGTGGCGGAATGGCGGGACAGGCTTTCACGCCCTACCGCCGGCCTCGCCACCATCGAGGCGGTCCGGCCGGTACTCGAGCCCTGGCTCGGGAGGAGGCACGGCTCCCTGTCGTTTCGGGTGACGCAGGTGCTCTCGGGGCATGGTTGCTTCGGGAAGTACCTGTGTCGCATAAACAGGGAGCCGGACGCCCGGTGTCACCACTGCGTCGACTGCCGGGGGGACACGGCGCGGCATACGCTGGCAGAGTGTGCCGCTTGGGAGGAGCCACGCCGTGCCCTCATCTCAGAAGTAGGCAGTGACCTGTCGCTGCCGGCCGTGGTCGAGTCGATGGCCGGCAGCGAGGAGTCCTGGGACGCGGTGGTATCCTTCTGCGAAACAGTCGTGTCGCAGAAGGAGGCTGCGGAAAGGGAGCGGGAGATCTCGTCCGCTCACCCGGCCCGCAGCAGGCGCACCGGGCGTCGGCAGAGGGCAGATAATGCCCTCTTCCGGCCCCCCTAAATGGGTCCAGGGACGGCGGACTCGGGGACGTCCGCCGCCCCCTATCACACTGGACCCGAGGTGGCGGCGCGTAGTGTTCCACGCGCGCCCCTTTGAGACGTCGCGGGGGGGTCTAACACCTCACCCCCCCGCAGACTTGAGGTGGCCCGCAGAGGCGGGCCGGCACTAGCCGGGGATCACGGAAGTAATACTAGCTCCCAAGATCCCCGGTGCAAGTGTGGGAAGGGAACACCGGGGTGGTTTTTAGTCAGTAAGAGTCTGACAGACCCCTCCGCCCACCCCAGGGCGGAGGACATCCATGAGGATTTTCCACCCCGGCAACAAAAAAAAAAAAAAAAAAAAGGTTAGGTTAGGTTAGGTTAGAAATGTAAGAACGCGCGAGCCGAGCGAGTGAAGCGAGCGGTGCCGCGGCAGTTTCCGGCGGGCGCTTCATCCAAGTTGGTCCCAGTCACTCGGCTATTTATTATTTTTGGGAAAGCAAAATGGGAACTATTCGACGTCCAATTAAATACATGGCTTTATCAATAGGGTTATATCAAGTTTATGCTAAGAATTTATTAAAATAACTGCAATAATTTTCACCAAATAATGTGTTAGTCTAAAAAATAACTATGTAGATACTAGAATGTCAAGAAGTGTGTCGTATGGTAATAAAACTCTTTCCCCTTCAAACAGTCGTAAAACAAACTCATGTTTGACTCACGTTCAAATATTGAACACACCTTGTTACGTGTTTAACCTTTGAAAAAAAGCTCTGAATCCTCAAGCAGTAGAATAAACATATTGATTGATAATCACCGTTATTATTGACAAGTGTCTACTAATCCATAAACTCGCGACTCAACTACTTCCCCACTTCTTCCCCACCCAATGGTAGGGACACCTTTTTCTCAAACCAACAATCACCCGGTTTAAGTTGTGCCATTTTATTTTCGAACAAGATAATATTTACATAATATCCAAGCTAATGGAGGAGTATCTAGAGATCGTAGCAAGTGGCGTTCTATAGTTACTGCTTACCCCCATGGGAAGAAGGCGTGAGTTTATGTATATGTTACGGCTAATACCCGAAGTGCGGCTACACCTAGTTTTAGCCGGTTAGAATTATAGGTCCAGACAATCCCTGTTGGATAAAACCAATTTACCAACAATAGAGGGGATCTGGTGTTTGGCGGCCGCTGCCGCGGCACGCTCACTTCGCTCGCTCGCCTTCGCTTGTTAATGGTTACTGTTCTAACCTAACCTAACCCAAATGATTTTACCCGAAAACAATCGGCTCGTACTAAGTTTAACCAAGAGTAAGTGGCTACACCTAATTCTAACCGGCTAAAACTAGGTGTAGCCGCACTTCGGGTATTAGCCGTAACATATATATGTATGTGTATGTCACCATATAAATAATGAGTTTATAACAAGTTTATAATCTATGGGTATTATTTCCGTTACATTTTAACTGTCGAAAAATTGTGAACTGCAACAAACCATTTACAATTTAACGCATTATTTTTCGATAGTTTATAATCTTTTCATAGGAAACAGACAAATTCTGAACTGGTATCAAACTTGCGTGCGACTTAATGCACCTTGCGCTAATACTAAATAGCCTCCCTAGCTGCTAGCAACTTGGAAGTAGCACTCGCCCGCCGCTGACACGGCACCGCTCGCTTCGCTCACTCGGCTCGCGCGCGGTTGTTTACAATTCTAACTTAACCTTTTTTTGTTTGTTCTCGGGGGTGGAAAATCCTCATGGATGTCCTCTGCACTGGGGCAGGCAGACGGGTCTGTCAGACTCTTACTAACTAAAAACCACCGCGGTGTTCCCTTCCCACCTTTTTTTTTTTTTGTTAACGGGGTGGAAAATCCTCATGGATGTCCTCCGCACTGGGGCAGGCAGACGGGTCTGTCAGACTCTAACTAACTAAAAACCACCGCGGTGTTCCCTTCCCACCTTTATCTTTTTTTGTTAACGGGGTGGAAAATCCTCATGGATGTCCTCCGCCCTGGGACGGGTGGAAGGGTCTGTCAGACTCTTACTGACTAAAAACCACCCCAGTTCCCACACTTGCGCCGGGGATCTTGGGATCTGTTAATACTTCCGCAATCCCCGGCTAGCCCGGCTAGCCCGCCTCCGCGGGCCACCTCAAGTCTGGGGCAGGGGGGGGGGGGGGGAGTGAGGTGTTGGATTAAATAAAAAAGGAGGGAAAAGAATCATAGGGCATCAAAAGTTCATTCGCATCACCGTCAATAGGAAAAGTGCCCAAATGATACTATCACACTATTATTATAAAGGCGAAAGTTTGTGAGTGGGTGTGCGTTTATTACTTCTTCACAATCAAACGACTGCACCAGCCGTTGTTGTGTGGAGGTAGCTGACACCCTGGATTAACATATAGGCTACTTTTAATTCCGATATTCCCACGGGATCGAGACTTACGCGGGTAAAACCGCGGGGCGCAGCTAGTGCTTTAATAAATTAATAATCAAGCTTCTTCAATCACTTATCACAAAACCCACTGACACATTTATACCGCTAAAGTTCCTAGAAACCGTTGACCTGATACACGTTGCACTGTTTCCCATTATCAAGACTACTTATACTGCATCGATCGCCTTCGAAGAATAGAAATAAATAATAGTATGAAGCTTTGCTATCATAAGTGAATTGTTAGTTTTTTTTTGCAAGCTCGGTTTGAAAGCTTAATTGAGGTGATTGTAGCTTTTTTTTATATAAATACACATACAACTATCATCACAGGCTTACCTAATACAATAGTGTAGTTATAATAGTTTAGAAAGATTAGAATTACAATTAAATTATAAACAACCAAGACTAATTTTACAAAATGCGGCCCGTGTGAATTCACTCAGTCTACAATTAAAGCAGTCAATCTGTTGTGACACCATATTGAGTGCATGGTGTGGTACGACGTTTGAGTAAGTTATTACGATTTAATTGTTATAATAAATATCTCGACTTAGCACACGAGGTTTAGTTGTTGACATGTGGAATGTGAGCTCGGCTATCATTGTGCCGATTGTCGTATCGGCCAATAGCCTGATGGCCGAAAGCCTCGATCAACACCTTTCGACGCTCTCGTTAGGTGGTAGGATCAAGGGCCTGATTCAGAAGGCAGTAATCCTCGATACGGCTCGCATCGTGAGGAGGTTCCTATCTCTGGAGCCCTAACCACCGGTAGCCTGGACCCTGCTTCCGATACCGGTGGATAACTATACTGAAATTTAAAAATATAATTTATATGTATCTAATTAAATAAAGGAAATAATAATAGTCCTCTAGACCGAATTTCGGCCATGGTGAACAATCTCAGCGGAGACAAGCCACGAGCAATGTCTTCATATCCCCTCCTGCGTCATGCAACTCGTTAAGTCATAGAGATTTTCGTTGAGCATCTGTCGGATCACTCAATGAGTCATCAAAATCTGGGTCGCAGAAAGTGCGCCAATTTTACTGTCTAAACTATACCTATCCTTTCGTAACTCACACAAAGTGTAGGGGATAGACAAGGTAAGGCGTATAAGAACTCATGTTAAACATCAAGAAACATTTCGCTCCAAAATATTTTATTCTATACAGTCTATGGAGACGCCTTCAGTTGTTTTTACGTCCTCGGAGAAATGGTGTCAGTGCGGCAGTGTTTTGTTAATAAAGTGTAAAAGTGTTCATAACGACGACGGGTAAGTAATAAACAGTTTTCAATAGCTGCATTGTGTATTGGATAAATATTTTGGACAGAATTTGTTATTTCATCAAAAATAGTTAGCAATTTCGCGCGTCATGCCGGTACATTTCCGCTTGTTGTGAGTAGAAAATACACTAAAGACGGCAAAATCTCGTTAGAAACATGATATAGATACGTTACTACATACGTATTAGGCATTTTATTAGTGAAATTCGATTTCATTTTGCGTAAATATGCAAATGAAATAAAACATTTTTAAAGATGACTCGATGAGTCATCTGCCAGACGGGGGTGGACAATGAAGTCAATAAATATCTTAAAAACATATTTTCGATAAAAATCGTTTTTCTCGTGAAATCAAAATAGAAAATACTTATTTCATAATAATATGGTTTCGATAATACTAAGATCCTATTTTTTTTTTTTAAATAAATAAAAAATAAAATTAATTTTAAATAAAAATAAATAAATAATGCAGCTCATTATTTCATACCTCATTCGTCAAATATTGTATATTTTTATGATTTATTTCTTTTTTTTTTTATGGCAGCATGCCTATTTATTGTGTTTATCGATTAGTAATATCATCAATTGTAGAATGTAAATTTATATCTAAAAAAACCCAACAGAGCGAGCCAAACTCTGAGGGGCGTTCTTTTGTTGACATTTTCAAGTGGTCTCTGTTCGAGACAAAGTTCTCGTAAACTAACACTCTAAACAGTTCAGCCTCTTGTGAACAATAAGAACATAAACTAAGCTATGAATATAAATTATAACACCAGCGATAACGCTGACAGAGTCACCGGAGTACTACTGTAAACAAACCGGTTTTATTGCTGACCGCGCAGCTGTGCGAAATGATGTCATTGTTTATGTTAAACAGTGGTATGAAAAAAAAATATGGGATGGTGTGGTATTTTAATTGAATAGTATAATACAATGTATCTTTGTGTTAATAACGTATAGACCGACGGTAATTTTTTTTTGCGAAAATCTGCGAAAATTCGCATTCCCTGATTTCGCTGATTTTTGATAATATATTGCAAGGAAAAATGGTGCTTATCAATTTTTAATGTGTTAGCTTATTTCATAGCTATTCCAATGACGTAACTTTTATATACAGCGCCCATACAATAATTTAGAGATATCGTCGATTCCGACACACGTTTCCGATTTTCGCGAGACCGCACAATGTAGCTTGACACCGGTTATAACAATAAAAATGTGTATTTAAATATTTGTAATGATGTCCTAGTTTACTTTTTACAACATAGGCAAAAAAAAATCCTACATAAAACATGACATCAAATGATAAATGATAAATGATTGATAAATGATGATAAATGATTTTTATTTCTGTAAGTAGGTTTGTACAAACACTTTTACACGTCAGTCATATTTTTAAAACTAGATGAGGTCGGCGTTTCCTATCTGACTACTCTGAGAAGAAAGGCCGAAACAAACTCAGAGGTCACAGTCTCTTTTAAAGTCCAGACATAATCTTGGTCAGATCATGTGAAGGCCATGCAGATTGGTGTCTGAAATGGTCTTTTGAGGAAAGAACCACACAGATTGATTGGACCTGACCAGTCAGTGCACGCATTTGTCAGTAATCGTGCAGCTCTACTCAGAACTTAAGGAGCTCAACGATGCGACGATCAATACCAAAGAAAGGACATTTGGGTAGGCCGCTTAAATGACTCAAACTGCCAAACCATGATTAACACTAACTGAGAATAAAAGACAAAGTGAAAATAAAAATAAAAGAGCAATTACCCACATAGTCTTCACATTCACAATAATTAAAATAATATAATACTTTACAAGTAAATAATCATGTCATTACGTATATATTACGTTACGTATATAAAATAATAAAAGTTAGCAAAAAAAACATCAAACAATAAAAATAAACCACTTCAATAAGTAAAAATTGGAGCAGCTCAATCCCAAGCCTTTTTGTCCTCAATATAATCTTTAACGGTATAAAAAGCTTTCTGACACAACTTACGTTTAATGAATGATTTGAATTTATTAAGGCTTAGGTCTTGAACGTGGCTTGGAAGTTTATTATAAAAGCGTATACATTGACATCGGAACGAGCCACCTATTTTCTTGAGCCTTGTTGTAGGTACAACAAATTTATGTTTGTTTCTAGTATTTATATTATGGATATCACTGTATTTTTTAAACAATTTTATATTTTTATGGGCATATAAAAGATTTTCAAAAATATACTGAGAAGGTACAGTCATTACATTAATCTCCTTAAATTTCTCTCGGAGAGAGTGTCTTGAACTTAATTTATAAACTGATCGTACAGCTCTTTTCTGCAAAACAAAGATATTCTGAATGTCGGCGGCATTTCCCCACAACAGAATACCGTACGACATTACACTATGAAAATAGGCAAAGTACACTAAACGGGCTGTCTCTATGTCAGTTAAATTACGAATTTTTCTAACAGCATATGCTGCGGAGCTTAGCTTCTTAGACAGTTTATCTATATGTGAGCCCCACTGAAGCTTAGCATCCAAAGTTAAGCCCAAGAATACTGTGCTTTCTTCAGGATTCAATTCTTCGCCCTTTATCAACACATCAGTTTTCACCTGCCTAACGTGAGGTAGCGTAAACTTAATGCATTTTTTTTTTTTTTCATTTAGAAGTAAATTATTAACATTGAACCAGTGAACTACTTTTGAGATCGCGCTATTTACATCGTCAGTAACCAGCTGCTGACGTTTAAGTTTAAACAAAAGTGAAGTGTCATCTGCAAACAACACTATATCATGATTATCCTTTATGAGGTAAGGCAAGTCATTAATATAAATAAGAAACAAGAAAGGACCAAGAATTGAGCCCTGTGGAACTCCCATTGTTACTATAGATCCGGGAGATCTTTTTCCATTGACGTCAACGCTCTGAATCCTATTACTCAAGTATGAAGTAAGAAGATCCAGAGCGGTGTTCCGGATCCCGTAGTGGCGGAGTTTCCTGATTAACGTTTCATGAAAAACGCAATCGAAAGCCTTGGACAAATCACAAAAAATGCCCAAGGCATCGCATTTATCTTCCCATGCATTATATATATGTCCTAACAGTTCAACACCGGCATCAGTAGTCGAACGACCCCTTGTAAAACCAAACTGCTTGCTATGTAGTAATTTATGTTTATTAAAAAATTTTTGAGAAATTAATTTTGGACCAATTCCAAAATTAATTTCTCAAAAATTTTACTAAAGGTAGGTAGTACTGAAATAGGTCTATAATTTGTGGGGTCTGATGTACTACCTGATTTAAACAACGGTATTATTTTACTATTCTTCATGAGGTCAGGAAACTCCCCACAGTCAATACAATTATTAAAGATAAGAGCTAAAGTAGGTGCTACGATGTCTATAATAGACTTAGCAACTTCTACAGAATTACCCCACAGATCTGCAGTCTTTTTTACATTTAAAGTGTTAAAGGTTTTAATTATATCTCTACACGTAATATGTTCAAAATGAAATTCCGAATCGCAAACATTTACATTTTCCTTAAGCAAAGACTCAGCAACAGAAGGTGATGAGTTTAGGGATTTAGTAGTTGAAACGGGAATATCCGAAAAGAAATTTTCAAAGGCCACGGCGACTTGTGAGTCTGATTTTATTATGTTGTCATTAATTGACAGGCTATAGTCAGTATTTCGGTTCCTAGACCTTCCCGTTTCACTATTAATAATATTCCAAGTCGTTTTAATTACATTACTACTGTTTTTAATCTTCGAACTCAAATAACGCGACTTGGCCATACAACAAACTTTTTTAAATAATTTTGAATAATTTCTAACATACAAATTAAATTCATCAGTGTTTACATAATACCTTTCATTGTACAGCTCATAAAG
This sequence comes from Tiliacea citrago, assembly GCA_963921375.1. Classification (NCBI taxonomy): domain Eukaryota; kingdom Metazoa; phylum Arthropoda; class Insecta; order Lepidoptera; family Noctuidae; genus Tiliacea; species Tiliacea citrago. Next base: position 2,983,280 of record OY992804.1, on the reverse strand, counting down.
CCGTGTTCTACTTTTATGAATGCCTCATCACGCATGAATCCCCGAAGGTTTAGGCAGAGGTGTATTTAAAGTACACTCAAGTTTCGCGAGTTATGTTAAAAAAAAAAATACTCTGCGTTTTTCAACTCCTCATTTGATTTTTAGCTGGTGAAAATTTGAGTTTATTTTATCACAATCATCATTATTTTTGCTTTTTATCTGGCGAAATTTGGGTGTACTATACGTATAGGTACACCTATGCCCAACCCTTCGGGGAATACAGGAGTTATGTTATATTTTATGTTAATTTGTGTTTAATTTCAATGAATACAGTGCTAATAGACAATGCCTTTCAATACGTTAAATTACCCACTCAAACCTACACAGTTTTGAGCTCTTCTCATCTTGAAAACATAACTGAAAATTAACGAGTTTCTCTAGAAGCTACCCTAATAACAGGGCCTCTAAAGCTTCCTATCTGCCAAGAATTTCAATACTTGAATAAATAGAACAAGATAAGTATTTGCTTATCAATCAATTTGTAACTCATTACTAAGCCCTCAAGGTCTTCTTACGAAGATGTTAAAGATAATAAATTTTCCTGAAAGCAAACATAATTATTGGCACTCAATTTAATTATTGTACCAAATAAATGCTATCTTAAGGAGTTTAATCATAAAGACGTCCATACTACTAATGTCTGTTATCTTTTCACGCTTTTAATGTCAAAACGATAAAATTTATTACACAGGCGGACTATGACCTGGGGGTCTACTCTGAAGCGATAATCCGAAGTATCGGCCCAATGTTCGGCCGTTTCTTGATTTCCAAAGTTTTTTTTTTGACTTTGAGGCCTTATCTTTACCCGACTCCAAGTCACGTTTTTGTCTTATCTGTTAGACTGTCGTTTTTTTTTCTTTCGCCGTAGTCAGCTGTAGTTAGGAAACGGCCGAAAATTCGGCCGATACTTCGTATTTATCTTCGGAGTAGATCCCCTGGGTTTAGGACAAAGGTTAACTTTGTATTCCAGTAATAAGTATAATTCCACAAGTTAGTAAATCATAATTATGGTTTCCAAAAGTTCTTATTTTCCACGAACTTCAATAATAAGGAAAATAGAACAACATTTTTGTGTAGTTCATAAAGCGTGGAATACACATGCTACCTGGTCCAGGCTACCAAGTCTGCTAACGCAGTTGTGTCCGAATGGTCGATCAGTGGCACCGTAATGTTAGAGTTTGACAGTTTTGCTAATCTCCTAATTGAAAGGCGTCTTTTATGATTTTCCAATGACGTGCCACTGATACTCCATTGGAAAAATTGTGTGTATTTGGTAATCTCGTACTGACATGGTTCAATTATTTTAACTTCCCTATAGACCACTGTCACGCCATTATGAATTTAGGAGGTTACAAACTATTGGCACAATGGTCATGGCGTTGCCTTGGTATGGTGGTCATAATTACCAATCATTGAAAATAGCAGACTTGGCCCCTTGGTAGTACAAGAGCATGCTACTTAGTAGCAAATAAGCATGCTTATTAGTAGCATGTATATTCCAGGCTTAAGGAATCAATCTGTAAGCCTTACTAAGTCTACAAAGTCTTCTTACGAAATAGTTAAAGATAATAGATTTTCTTGAAAGCAGACATTATTGGAACTTAATTGAATGATTGAACTAAATCACTGTTTGCTATTAGGAATTTCACATGAAGACATTATTTAAAGTACACTCGCTATTGCCCGCGATTCCATCAGCGTGAATAGAGTATAGAATACTCTTTATTAAGTACACCATATTAATTATAGAAATAGATTTAAAAGTAGAAATTTTACATAGCATAATAGCATAAGCATAATCAGCGTATAATGTGCTTCTGGAATACAGGCCTCCTCTCAGTAAGAGGGAGTGAGCCGTAATCCACCACGCGGGCTTAATGCGGGTTGGTAGATGTCACATGAAATTTTAGTTCTAGGACATGCCAGTTTCCTCACAATGTTTTACTTCACCGTTTTGAGAGCTATGAAATAATGAAATAATTTACACAATGTAAGTGTGGCTGGGTTTGAACTTATACGATCATAAGTCGAAATTTTCGAAATTTTACATAGGGTGACACAATGGGCGTGTATTTTGTATTTTATACAAACCGTCCGGCCCTGTTTCAGGCCATGGTTCGGAGCGAGCGTGCATGGTAGGCCGACACTTCTTTCTGCGAAGCAGTAATGCTCGCGAAGGAGGAGGCGGAACGCGTGAGGGAGAGGCAAAATTCGCGCTCTCACGCCCCTAGTCGCCGCAGGAGACGCCCCGGGCGTCGGGAGTTGCAGGCCGATTCCCGGCCACCGTAGACGCGGGCTTGCGGACGATGAGCGATGGGTAGCTCACCGTCAGATAAGGACCAGGTCCAGGTTGACGGTGCGTTGTGTTCCACGCGCGCCTCAAAGAGATGTCAGCACAAATTGACGGGGTCCGTTAGGGCCAATGCCTGCCAGCGTTGCGAGTTTGTCAGAAAGGGATATCGTGGGCCTGGCAGACAGGCAACTGAAGAGCAGGTGGGTTTTAGTCCGTAAAAGCCTGACACATCCTCCCGCTCCGTCCAGAGCGGGAGAAGTTATTTGATAATTTCCTATCCAAAAAAAAAGGCTACCTGTCGGTCAAATTGCATAATGATCATTCCAGTGGTTTAAACAACTGCAAATAAAGTTACAGACAGACACACACAGTTACTTTCGTTATAATTATCAGTTTAAATATGAATGAATGGATATGATGTTGGCTCATGGCTGAATGATAACAGTCGCACTGGTCGATCAAACGTTAAGCTATATTTGCCGCGGTCGATTTATGGATGGGTGACCATCCTTTACACATCGAGACCCGGGACTGCGAGAGCTCAATGTGCTTTCCGAGGTATCTCCGTACCTCGGAAAGCACATTAAGCTGTTGGTCCCGGCTGTCATTCGAAGTTCTTTAACAGTCGTTACGCAGTCAGAAGCCAAAAAGTCTGACAACCAGTCTTTCCAAGGGGTACGAGTAGACCCAGGAAAACGTGACTACTTGTATGATTAGTGGAATTACATACTTTCTTTGGATTGGATACTTTCTTTGGAATGCGCTCCCTCTGAACATCAGGACGGCAACCAGCCGGCTATCATTTAAAGTGAAGGCACGTGAACATATTCGTCAGAAGTTGGCCGAAGCATCTCAGCGGTGATTTGCTGGAGTCGTTTTCTTCGCTACCGGTCGTTATTTCTCCTGACAAAGTTTATTTTGGTATATTATGTATATATGTATATATCTATCTATGTATTTGTATGTATGCTTGTATTTTATAGTTATTTCCGAGCTATCTATCCCGTACGTTGCACCTGCCATGTTTTGTCTCTGCATCACAGGTTGCCTGGTAGAAAATGCCTCAGGCATTAAGTCCGCCTTTGTACAGTGTAGTTTTTACTTGTGCATAAAGTTTTAATAAATAAATAAATTAGTATAACACTTAAAATGCAGTACACAAGTGATACGTTTACATGTAATTTGAATGAGATATGATAAAAAACTATCCCGAAATTTTGGAGTCATATCTTGTTACCCATTAGTGTATCAATTTGATTTAAAAAAAAAATTAACTGTATTTTAACAACACATTTTACCTAAAGTCAATGACCCTTGCTCCCAACTTTCCCAAACCAAACTTCCTCCTAAAAAAAAACTATTAATTAAATGTTAATCCTAACTTAACTAAATGAGTACATCCAATAACGTCGCTTGACAAAAAAACATCTTTTATATTAAGATACACAACAAACTACTATCGATATAAGATCATATCCTGCAAACCCAACTTAGAACTTACACTCCACAAAATCACCACTCACTCTTAAAACCAACCAAAAAAAGGTCCACATTCGCGTGGCTTTCAGTTCAGCGGTTGAAAATAAGGATGTAACAGTATTTTCCCTATCCAAAGAGGTTTTTTTCTGACAGTTTATGATCGTTTAAGATATCTCTCGAGCGTTTCCTCGTACGATGTCATCTATTGGATATAGATAATACTTTTCTAATATTATTTGAACAATATTTTCGGTAATCTGTGCGTGTACGATTTAATTTTTTTGGGGCAGAGAATAGAGCAGTGTGTTGTTATTCGGCGTGCGTAGTTTTAAAGGTGGGAAACGTGTTAGATTTCAGGATTGTAAGTGGGTATACATATGTGAATATGGAAGATTGTACATTCTCTTTGAAAAGGATTCGAAAATATCTAGCGTGTGTAGTCAAAAATATGTGAAAAACTACGATTATTTTATAACTATATAAAACTGAAATTTAATTTAAATGCCACTAATGGACTACATTTACGTCATAAGGTATGTGAGCTGTATGTGATTTAGGAAATACTTCTGAAATAAAATATTATAAACAACAGTCATCAACTCATCACACATCACAAAAAATCTTCTGCGTTGTATTTAAAACGTTTTATGTTACCAGCCACTCACCTCAAAATATCCAAATGAAATATAAAACTAAAAAATACGCTGAACCTTTTCAAATTCCGGTTCCCATCACGACGTTTGTTAGTAGTCATTCATAAAATATCATACTCTTCACGTTGCCTGTAGTACACTAGTGTTGTCCAGCAAAGCTAACACTATCGCAAAGCTTACACACGATTAAAATATATTGGGGCTTGCAGCTAAATGCATATCGTATAGGTCGATCGAACAATGTTAGGATACAATGTTGCTGTGGTCAAATTTTTTGTAACATTGTTGGGTTAAATAAATATGAGACAGCGAGAGAAATGATGATAATGAAATACGTATAAACTCAAACTTATTTAAACTAAACCATTTACAGGCATTTTTGAATTGTCAAGGAGTCAGTCAGTTAGACAGAAAGTTGAAGCTAGTTGCCCATTCCAAAACGTAGGTTTCTATGAAGAAGAACAGGCAAGAAATTCCAAGGACACTCTTTTAAATCAAGATATTACATTATACTTGATTATTCTTGTTGCTTCTATATATAAGAGAACAGTGTAAAAAAAACCAATATAATAAGCCATAGCAGTTAAGAGATGACCAGTCTCAATTGATGGCGCCCGTTCACGAACATGACGTGGATCAGTACCACCAGCATCATTCAGAACCGAATGATCCATGACATGCGAAACTATCAGCGAGACATAGTGAGCATGACATACTCCCAACTACCTAGCTCTTTCATATCAAAGCTACAATGCCCAGGCGTTGTTGAATATGACACATCGAGCAGTATAAAGCAGTGGAGCAGTGGTGGCCCAGTGGTAACCGATCAGTGGTTGCCCAGTGGAGAGCAGTGGTGGCCCATTGGTAACGGAGCAGTGGTGGCCCAGTGGTAACGGAGCAGTGGTGGCTCAGTGGTAACGGAGCAGTGGTGGCCCAGTGGTAACGAAGCAGTGGTGGCCCAGTGGTAACGGAGCAGTGGTGGCTCAGTGGTAACGGAGCAGTGGTGGTCCAATGGTAACGGAGCAGTGGTGGTCCAGTGGTAACGGAGCAGTGGTGGCCCAGTGGTAACGGAGCAGTGGTGGTCCAGTGGTAACGGAGCAGTGGTGGCTCAGTGGTAACGGAGCAGTGGTGGTCCAATGGTAACGGAGCAGTGGTGGTCCAGTGGTAACGGAGCAGTGGTGGCCCAGTGGTAACGAAGCAGTGGTGGCCCAGTGGTAACGGAGCAGTGGTGGCTCAGTGGTAACGGAGCAGTGGTGGTCCAATGGTAACGGAGCAGTGGTGGTCCAGTGGTAACGGAGCAGTGGTGGCCCAGTGGTAACGAAGCAGTGGTGGCCCAGTGGTAACGGAGCAGTGGTGGCCCAGTGGTAACGGAGCAGTGGTGGCTCAGTGGTAACGGAGCAGTGGTGGTCCAATGGTAACGGAGCAGTGGTGGCCCAGTGGTAACGGAGCAGTGGTGGCCCAGTGGTAACGGAGCAGTGGTGGCCCAGTGGTAACGACCCCAAACTTACGAGTTCTAGGTCGTGGTTTCGAACCCAGACAGGTGCTTTACTTTGTATAAATACTTTCACCACCACTGCTCTCAAAACGGTGTAGGAAAACATCGTGAGGTAACCGGCATGTTCTAGAATCAAAAATTGGAAGACATGTGATATCTACAAAACTGGTGACATCTACCAACCTGCACTGAGCCCGCTTGGTAGATTACAGCCCACCCCCTCTCGAAGATAAGAGAACTGGTTATGAGCAATGTGAAGAGACTGTAACACAGGTTCGAATGACAAACACGACGTCGATAAACAAAGCCAAGCTATTTCTAAAACGCGATGTGCCATTTTAATAGCCGCAGAGGTGCTTTATCAACCACCTCACGGCATAATTGTGTATAGTATTTTTATCTCACGAAACGAAAAAACGAGTAGCAGCAAATAATACACACACACATTCACAGCGTGTTTGTACACTTGGTAACCACAAGTAAAGCGCGCATCGCTTTGTGAAATAAAAGTAAAGCAAAACACAATGGCCTTTATTTTGACAGTTTCACACTATTCGTTGCGTTATTTAGAATGTAGATCAGACGATTTTTTCAAATCTATGAAATGTATCAGGAATTTTCTTCAAAGGCCTTCGGATTTAAAAAATAATTAAAGGTTGCAACGCAATTGAAGTGCTGACCGGATAAGACTATCATTAGCTATTCTCCTGATGACACAAAAGCTTTAGAAAATAATTCTTTGTGATTTTCTAACATCCACAAAAAGTGACGCCGTTTAGTTTTGTTACGAAGTTACTAGGAATCACCGTAGAGGCCGACCTCTACGTACACACTGACCTCTACGGTGACAGCAGACACATACACACACACACACACACGGCACTTTAGCAGAGCATCGCATCGATGGTTGCGTGGCGGCTAACTTCTGATGACAGAGAGGATGTCAGGGGAGCCACTGTCATACCACGTCAACGACGAACTGCTATATTCCGGCACAATCCTGATGATATTGAAGCTGCTGGACGATGACCACTTCTGGTAAACGCCGCGCCGTTAAACACAATGTTGATGATAACACTTTCTTCCTGCTAAGCATAGCGATTATGGCAACCCGTTTTTAGGGGAGGCCTATGTCCAGCAGTGAACGTCTTTCGGCTGAAATGATGAAACACAACTGCTAAACTGCTAAAACATAACTATTAAGTTACACATTATGAACAGATTCCAATATCCGCACGCTTACAATATAACTCGCAGTCGATGTTAAAATGCCAGTAAATATAAAGCGTGTCGTCCACCACACAAGTTATACGCTAGTGTTGTGATGTAAAGCGGACACTTTGTCCCGGACACGTGATGGTATCAAATAGTGAGGCGCGGTTGTAGTGACCGCGGACTTTTATTTAATATTGAGATTTTTTCTTTTCACAATAATCATGAAAAATGCCGTCATTGCCTAGTGGTTGACGCCTGACTTCTCATGTACGAGGTTGTGGCTTCAAGTCGGGGCAAGTATCAATGTGACTTTTTCAATTCATATGTACTTTCCGAGTTCATCTTGGATAAGACTGACATCTGTGATGGAAAACAACGTGAGGAAACCAGGACTTATAGTTAATCATCTGCCTTGCCTTTCCCAACTATATTGGGGTCGGGTTCCAATCTAACCGGATGCAGCTGAATACTAGTACTTTACATGGGGCGACTATTTATCTGTTCTCCACAACCAGTAACTGGGTAATACGATACCCATTGGAAATACAGTCAAGATTTTTTTTCGAATTGATAAACTACTGGGTTACAAGATACCCCTTGGAAAGACTGGTTGTCAGACTTTCGGGTTTCTGACGACCTACAACGACTGTCAAAGATCCACGAATAAGTGCCAGGACCAACGGGTTAACGTGATTTCCAAGCGATTGTCTTAAGCAAGCATGGTGATCAATGCTCGTGCCTTTTCTGTATAAATCAAAATATTTTATTTCACATAAACCTACATGGGCACTTATGAAACGTCAGAAGCTAGGTGCACGGTTTCAATTGGTCGTTTCCTATGGAGAAGAGTTGGCAAGAAACTCCAAGGTTCCTCTTTTAAAAATAATTGGCTTTTACAATGTTTTTATATTACAGTGTTAATATGTATGAGAGGACAGTGTAGGCCCGACAAAAGAACCAGGTACTTAACAAAATAGTAAATGGTCTACAAATTTACAGTCTATTATATAGTTATTATATAGTCTATTATATAGCCTACAACGTTCTCACATTAACAAAACTTAAAAAAAAAGATATAAAATATTATCAAAATTATAAAAGTTAGAACGTTGTTATAATTAAAATTGTTGGAATATAATGTCAAATAAAAAAAGATTGTCAAGAAAGTATGTAATAAAATTTTTAAATCAAATAAACATCGTAAATTGGGACATAATATCAAAATGGGGCTATTATTTTTTGACAACTATAATAGGCATTTACATATTTTTGTGCAGAAGGAATTAATACCAAACTTCCTTGTCTTCAACGTAGTCTTTAATCTTATAATATGCTTTTTTGATAAGGACACGTCTGTATGAAAAATGGGCTTTGCCCTGCAGTAGGATAATAACAGGCTCGTATTATAACGCAATAGTCTATAAATACAGACTGCCACGTTGGACTAGTAGTCGCAAAAGTAACTGCTGAGTCCTGGGTTCGATGCCCGGGTCGAGAAAAGTGTTATTGCGTTTCTCAATTACAAAATTCTCAACAGAAGAATAGAGTCTGGATTTGTGTGTGACAATTAGAATTATAATTATTAAAAGTACTTACTTATTCCATGCTCAAGCTGTCACTTCCTGTTACACACTTCCGTCCCTTTTCAAGAAATCACTGCCACAAAAAACGAGAGGAAAGATGTTATACATCAAAAATAATTAATTAAATTTACCTACACGTTCAGATCATCATCATCATCATTTTAGCCAAAAGACGTCCACTGCTGGACATAGGCCTCCCCCAAAAGGGAGTATTTGCAATAATCGCCACGCTGGCAGGCGGGTTGGTGATCGCAGTATTGTGTTAAAATGAATTGAGTATGCTACTGCACATTCCCTAGTTCCCTAGTGCCTTAGTCGCCTTTTACGACACCCACGGGAAGAAATGGGATGGTGCTATTCTTTACGTCCATCACCACGCGTTCGGATGTTGCAGTCAAAATGTTTGATTATGTGAAAACAAACTTTTGTTGAGCCGCCGCTTACAGAAACTCCTAACCCTACCGATGCAAATGTCCGTAGTTTGAAAGTTGGCGTTATCTTTCAGTTCTCCAGAGATTTACGGGTTAACTTCTGTCTGGGGCCTTTTGTTAAATATCTTGACGTCTTATTAAAAGTATAACAAAACATGAGTTTCGCGGTATTGTCTCCATTTTTATGCAGTTTTGGGTTTACAGCTAAAGTTTTGTTGTGAGTTATCAAGAAATATTTGAACAGACTGAGTAATTGTGGTTAAAATAAAAATAAATAAATAATATATTGCTATAATTAACTTACAAGCAGGAGCAATAAGACACAGATCGGAAGGACCAGGGATGTAAAACTAACTGCGTATTTATAGGTTGGCAAGCCAGTTCCTCGAGACTATCAGATCGTTGTTATTTGCATGTTCTTCACAGTTTCTAAACCTCATCCCTCTTAATTATTAACGTCTAAAAATGTATGGTTAGCCAGACGTTAATTATTACTTAACTTTATTATCATTACTTATATTTGTATGAAGCATATATGTTTGTTAGGAAATATAAAGAATTGTTCAAAATAGCAGAGGAAATAAGTTTTGAAGTCGCCGTGACCAATACAGATTTGTACTAGATGAGCTCCCTAGATTAGCAAAACATAACAAAAGCTGCCTGGCTGTGTGTGTACGTGTTTATAATAAATTATCTAATTTATTACAAATATTAAATTGCAGGTTTATTCAAAATTAAATTTTATGAATGGCTGAATTAAAATAATTGATATAATATTAAGGATTTTTTTTAACATTTTTTTTTTTTAAGTTTGCATGCTTTAATTTTAAGCAAAACATGAATGATCTCATTTTCTATAATAACACCTATGTATACCATGTATTAAGCAAATAAATTATCTTATCTTATCTTCAATGTTTATAAATAACGCCAATCAATTCCATCCCATCCGTCATCACTGTAAATAAAGCTCAAAAACAAATTCCTAAGTGAAAATAAAGCTCCGGCATTCAGTCTCTCTCAGTTCCTTACAGTATCAATTTACATTTCAATCCAGTTTATAGAAAATGTTTTCAGTCTCTGTAGCTAACTTAAATTCTCAGAGCACCTCAACCTAAAGTGACACGTCCCTGCAAACACCACTTAATATCTTTTAACTAAAAAGGTTTAATTTTCCCCACAAAAACTAAGTCATTACACCATAAGGATCACTTAATCACGACTCCCAAGTCCTACTCTCGTTTCAAGTCACGTCAAACCCGTCGACGGATCCCGGGATTAAATCCCGGAATCCCGGTACTGCATCGCATTACTATTCGTCCAAGCGGGCGTTGCATTTTTTGGTGCCAAATACAATTTTGGACAACACAGCAAGAATGTGGCAAAATTTCGGGTCGTTTTGCATTTTTGGACGCGATTTTTTTCTTTTTAAAGATTACCCTCGCTTTATATGAAACTGAGAGGGTACTTGGTTGGATTCTAATTTGGAACGCGAGTGTTTTGTTTTTTGAATGCAGTGTGTTCTGAATTTGAATTAATTAAAATGTGATGTTTGGTGGCTTTTACTGAAGGTTACATGACTGCCGTTGGTTTAGTGGTCGCAAGCGTTGCTGCTGAGCATGAGATCCTGGGTTCGATTTCCAGGTCGGGCAAGGTGTTCTTGGGTTCTTCCGGACTCTATATTTGTGTCCGGTTGATGGCAATATTACATGGACCTTAAACATAACTGGCGAAATGTGGGTATAACTCTCAAAGCTACAATATCACTAAATACAAACGGAGAATGTAACGCACATACCTTAATACAGTTTTTAGCCATTTGGAGTCAAAATGTTCGGGTCATGGGGCCCGAGTGCGCGTTAGCTCGCTGATTGGTCGACGCTTCACTCGACCAGAGGACTAACTCGTTCTTTGGCCAAAGAATTTGCATTGCCAAACCAAATTTCAACGTAGCAATGCTGCCAGTCTTCTGAACACGTTTTTGTTTATCAGCGATGCAGACGAATACTTCGACGCCTAAGTGTCCTTTTGTTTTGAATTTATTTGTATATTAAGTTATTTCATTTAGTATCTAGTGTCGAATCGCTTTAGCGTGGCAATAGCGTTCATTGCCCTTTTCCTAATATCTCTCCGTGGGAACCCAAACAATATACTATCTATGGTTTTTAATTATTGGGATCATGTTGACGATCATGATATATATCGATTAAGGACGTTAACGCACTTTATTTCAGTTTTTGAAATAAAGAGAATTGTAGAAAATATACGGTGGGTCAATGACCGCAATTGCCACGCTAAAGCGGTTCGGGTTATAGTGTAAATAGTTAGTTGGGTGATACGTAATTGTAAATAGACAAATTGTGTAACATGATTGTTTTAAATAAATGTTTGCAATGGAGCTGGAACGTCGTCATGTTGAAGAACCGTCATTTTCAAGAAAGCGTCGACGGAACGCAACGCGGTGCCTTGTCAAATAAACGTCACTTCCAAAGCCCTTCCGTTTTACACGGCTCCGACGCGCGACGTGCTTTTTTGTCGCGCATGACTATTACTCGTTAAAACTTGTGCACATGTTCTGAACTAAGAAATTATACCTATGTTACTAGATTTGCAGAGTTTGCTTTGATCACACCCCAAACCTATTCAAAATCAAAAATCAAAAGTCATTTATTGAAATTAAGCAGAGAATCCGCTCTTTTCGAACGTCAAAATTACATAAGACAGTCCCCCAAAACGCCCGCCCTTCACCACTTCCTAGTGCATTAGCTGGAAAGAAGAAATCTCCAGCATCACAGTTGTCTGTTCAGTTAGAAAAACTTGATTCTATACAATAGTAGGTATGCAAAGTAATTAGCATTAAGAGACACAGAACATTGAATTAAATTATTTGCCTATTATGTCAGCTAGCACACGCCAATATACCAACAAATACCACTTAAATTATTTTGTTATACTAGTATACTGTTCCAACAGACCCTCCAACTGCTCTGCAAACCACCACTATTTAGCGGGACACTAATTAGCCGTAATTATCTAAACAAGCACTCTATACAAGTTGCAACGGGCTCATGCCAAATTGTTAGACAGAACAATAATGTCCCGTACGAGGGTCGCACGTGATTTACAGGTTGGAAAGCACCATGTGTTTGAGAGTTTTAACTACTACCTAATAGTTATGCATTAAAATAGCTTACCCGCACTGGGCCCGCCTGGTAGATTACCGGCCACTCCCTGTCACAGAGTAGAGGCCTGCAGGCCGAGCACGGGCGTGCCAAGACGTTTGTGACAAGACATGATAAATTATGTCATGTCAATTTGTGCTAGCATTTTATGACAAAACAGTTTTATCGCTCAAACTGTGATAAAAATGTGTGACTTAAGTCACAGTAGGCCGTGCTCGGCCCCCTGTGTCCCAACAGTGGGAACGTTATACGCTGATTATGCCATGAGTGAATCTGCTATATTATAGAACAATGGTTATAGCAGCTGTCTTGTATGGATCAGAATATTAGGGCACACAAGGGATGAATCAAAGGCAATTGCATGTAGCTGAGGTGAGAATGCTAAGAGGTTTGTGTCCTGTGACAGGAATGGATAGAATTAGAAATAAGTACGTAAGAGGAACTCAAAAAGTGGCACAGATGACTGAAAAGTTGTGCTGAAATCGATTGTCATGGTATGGGCATGTGATGCGGAGGACTGATAAAATGTCGTGAAGAAAGTTTTGAGTATGAATGTCGATGGCTATTAAAAGTAGGGGAACACCAAAGAAACGATGGATGGACTGTGTGAAAGATGATATGGCTAGAAAGAGAGTGATTACCGAGATGACGACTAATAGAGAAGTATGGAAGAAAATCACCATGTGGGCCGACTCCAAATAAATGGGGATAAGGGCAGGAGAATGATGATATGAGTCAATCTGATAAATCTTTTTCCAACTACGTTGGTTTACTACGTTGGGGTTGGCTTCCAGTCTAACCGGATGCAGCTAGTCTAAACGATTGTCACTTGTCTACGCCCTCAGTCCTGCGCTTCCCTCAAGCAGCAAGCATTCGGATTCATACAGAACAAGCACGTGTACATTGATCACCACGATTGACCATTCAGAAGTATAGATTTCTTGAATTTAAGTTCTTCTTAGAAATTTCTGTTTTAAAAACCGGCCAAGTGCGTGTCGGACCACGCACAATGAAGAGTCTCAGAGCTGGGATGAATTTATTCCAAGAACAAACTTGACATGGTAGTTGAAAATCATGTTCTCCCATACATCGATATACGTCATGGTCAACTGCAAATGTAAGTTTGTATCTAATAATAAAGATTTTTATATCACATAAAAAAAAAAAATATTATTAAAAACTAGTACTCATAGTAAAAGAAAAAGTCCGAAAATAACCTAGCTATAGGTTTGATTCATTTGCGAGTATCAAAATATGTCGCCTATGATTTTTTTAGAGATCCAAGGGACCTATTGCATAAGCAAGGAAGAATTTGATATTAATTTCAATTTAATACCTCTACTCGTTCCTGAGAAAAAGTGTCTTAACAGACTGACAGTCAGATGGATATAGAAGTGATCCTATAAGAGTTCCATTTTTTTCCCTTTGGCGTACGGATACTTAAAAACTGTTCACATTTTTATTAAAATACTAGCGACCCTCCCCCGCTTGCTCGATTTTAAGACTTGAAAAAACACAGAAACCTTTCGGAATGAATTCTCTAAATGGTAGTGAAAACTGCATCAAAATCAAGGAGACACGAAGACGTGACTTATACATATGTAAGTATGGTTAAAGATATAAATGTATGTAGAAGAACCATCTTTTCTAAGGAGAACGAGTAAAACAAAGATTGTTAAACTCCGGGCAACCTGTGTTAAGTTTTTCATTTATGTTAAACCTAAAAAAAAAAAACTTCATCTAGGCAAATACATCCATCTAACATTCACTGCAGCAAGTCTAAAAACACTAAAAGAAAGTGCTATCTTTAAAATCTGCACTTCTCTGAACAGTTTCATTAGGGAATGGACTCTAAAGAAAGAGGAACAAATGGGTACATATGTGGCTATTTTATATGTTTTTCTTACTTTTATGTGGGGTATAAAAAGCGGAGTTATTTCTTTCATTGAAGGATTTTTTCGACGTTAAAGCGTCCTTTGGTGTACTGGTAAGTTCAATATTTCTGACCGGCAAGATGTTGTTGTAAGATTTCAATAGTAGCTAATAACTAAGTAAATAAGATTTGTGTTTTTATTTTATTTTTAATTTGGTAAAACACTGTGTCTGTGATCCTTGTTGGTCGAAATAAACTTATTTTTTTTTTATTATTCATAATTCATTATTATACATAATCAAGAGAAAAACAAAAAAAAAGTAAAGAGGTAGGGAGGAAGGGTTCATAATAAAGAGTATTCTATTCTATTCTTATACATTTTAGTCAGAAGCCCAAAAGTTTGACAACCAGTCCAGTCCAGTCTTACCAAGTGGTATCGTGTTAGCCAGTAATTGGTCAGATAGACTGTCGTTCCATGTAAAATACTGGTATTCAGCTGCATCCGGTTAGACAGGAAGCCGACCCGAACATAGTTAGGCTAGGCTGGTGATGATGACTTTTTTTTATTTTAATTTTTTGGTATGTATTTTTCAGGTGTCCCATAAAGTTTATTTAAATAAATAAATTAAGAAAACAGTGAAATAAACAAAACGTCTCTTTTATTTGCAAAACATAATACTCGCTTTGAACAAAATAAAGGGTGCCAACAAACGCTATTGGGTGCGCGCTATCGAATGGCATCATTAATTAAATCTTGAGTGGTTTTGTTCATTCAACACCATAATATCTTCCATTTTCAAATCTGTACTAAGGTGCTGGTCTTAACGTGTTAAATAGCCTTGACCGACGATGAAATACTAAATTGATCTAAAAAAACATTCCTTTTCGCAACTATTGGTTCAGATCACTGGATCCATTCCAGTGATCTGAACCAATAGTCCTCCATAATGCTCACTTTTCTTTTAAAACAACACCGAAAAAGAACAAAAATGAACCGTCTTTATCCTATTTTTTCCCCATTCCGGCAATACCATCAAATCTATATAATAATATCTACTAAAATCTTATATTTATTTACGAATATTATTTGTAAAGCACTTTTACCCTTATTTTCCCCATAAAAGGGTAAACTATAGAAATAAAATTTTATGAGAATCCGACTGTAGGATATGTGTAAGTATCTATTAAATTATATATCTGTTTAGAAAGGAATATGAATTTTTATAAATTCGTAGTGAGCGGTATCAGTATTTATTTATGTTGGCCCATTGTAGATTATTGTTTTTTTTTTGTTATTAGATTTTTCCTTTGTAATTTCTCAGTAGCAGCTCGGAGTCTGGATTTGTGTCAGTTGATGGCAATAGGCTCGCCCCCTATTATTTAAACATAACTGGCGAAATGTGAGTGTACTGTAAGTACATCTGCCTTACCCTTCGGGGATTACAGGCGTGATGATATGATGTAATATTTTTATTTGCTGATGATGTTGTAATACATATTTACTAGTAGCTGTGTCACGCGGGTTTACCCACATGTCTCGATCCTGTGGGAATATCGGAATAAAAAGTTATATGTCCTAATTACCAGTTAATGGTCTACCCATGTGCTAAATTTCATCCAAATCCTTTATACAGTGAAAGTGTAACAAAGAAACAAACACACTTTGGCTTTTATAATATTAGTTAGGATAAGCAGAATGGACTGACATTCTTTAGGAGTAATTGATCCTATTTCTTCACTGGACACCAGCGTTCTCTATGCATTTTAACACCATACTGCGAACGCCACCCGCCTGCCGAGCGTGGTAATTATGGCCCCTCCCTATTGGGGGAGGTCTAGGTCCAGCAGTGGACGTCTTTCGGCTGGAATGATGATGATGATGATGAATTGATGCGGAAGGCAGAGAAACAGGTTATGCGGCACAATTTGGGTGTAGGCACTGTATGTCCAACAGGGGACTGGAAAAAGCTGAGTAGTCTGAGACGAGTTATTTCATGAGAATAAGTTAGTGTAGGTAACTTCTTCACATTGAAGAGCTCGTGGCTAAGTAATAACAGCCGCATGGGTCGATCCATCAGGTTAAGCTACGCTTGCCGGGGTTGGTCCGTGGATGGGTGACCATCTTTACATACCGAGACTCCAGCGTGTTTGACAGTCGTTACGGGTCGTCAGAAGCCCGAAAGTCTGACAACCAGTCTTACCAAGGGGTAACGTATTACCCAGTTACTGGGTTGTGGAGGTTAGATAGGCAGTCGCTCCACGTAAAATACTGGTATTCAGCTGCATCCGGTTAGACTGGAAGCTGACCCCAACATAGTTGGGAAAAGGCTAGGCAGATTGATTGAGGTAACTTCGTCACATTCTTTGGATACTAGTGGGTACAACAATCAAACAAAATATTAAGAGTTCAAAAACAATAAATAAAAATATTGAGATTTTTTTTTTATTGAATTTGATTTTGTTGTATTGATTGATTGTTTGTTGTGATTATTGTTTTTTTTTTTTTTGGTTTTGTTGTTTTGTTTTTTGTTTGCTGATTGATTGATTGATTGGGAATATTTTGACAACAACACACACTCATTCCCTGACTGACAGGCAACTAAGAATGAAATTATGCTAAGGAAGGCTTTTGAAAATTATTTCCCTAAACGGGTTAAGTATGATAGTGTATTGAAGTTTGTCATTTTTGTTGATAGGAAATTCCTTCGGGCGCACGGTTTGTATTTAAATAATTACATAACTAAAAAACAAAAATTCCCTTTAAAAAATACACGGTAACGTATTTCTGTCATTTCAACATTATTGCTCCGAAAGTCACATCCATTCAACCACAAATCTCGGTAAGTCGCCAGTAAAAATTGGATCCCTTAAATCATTCGCCGAGGTAAATAGCTATAAACAGGTAGACCTTCAAGTGACAAAATGCTGCTACATACAATTTGAGGGTGTTGTATTGTTATATCTGTTCTGGTAACTGCAGTGATTGTGTTTTGTTTTGTTGACAACATTTTTGAATGTATTTGAGGAAGAGCTTTTCGGTTTTTTTTTATTTTATTTTTTTACCTCTTACATCATCTCACAAGAACAAAAGAAGATCAAGAAGAAGATAAGAACTGTACAAGAAGACCGTCTGGTGGTCTGTTTAAGATCTTTACAGATCTTCGAACTAATTCGATACTGTAACTATAAATTATTATTAACTAATAATAATAATTATTATTATTATTATCATTTATTTCGGGCCTCGCCCATAGTGTTAGTAACAATGATCTTAAAAACTAGTGTTAGTAGAAAATACAAGTTTATTTAGTGTGGAGCTTCATCCAATGTCGCAGCATTGGATACTCCCATCTATCTGCGAATAAACTCAAGATAGTGTTAGTACTGCCGCGGAGACGAGCAAGCAGAGAAGCGCTTCTTTTCCGTATGATGGCCGCAAAACCATCTATATGCCTTTCCGCAAACATCGTTGACGCGCTACATCGCCATGGCAGCCCCAACAGTATCCTGAGTGCGTTATTGTACTGGACACGCAGATCGCTATATGCACGTAAACTATAACTAGTCCACAGGCTGCACGTGTAAAAAGACGAGCAAAATGATTTAAACAAAGTAATCTTGACCGCCTCTGCACATCGTGCAAACCTGCGCCGCTGCCAGCATGTTACAGCGTACCGACAGCGATCTACGTTCCCTGTTAATGTCCTTGTTATCTTTCAACTCATCGGTAACCCAATGACCCAAGTACTTAAAATTGTTCACCCCATTTAAAGGTGTCCCGCAGAGCGATATCTCTGGTATAGTTGGGTAACCTATAGCACCTGCTTTAAAAACCATTATTTCACTCTTATTGGTGTTATACTCGAGTCCTTGAGCTACCGCGTATGCCTCACAGATTGACACCAGTCGCCTCAAGGCACCGATCGATGGGCTCAGCAACACCATATCGTCAGCATAACTAATGTTATTAACACAAACTCCATCGATATGACAACCGATATTAGTGTTGCTGAGCTCAACGATCAGCCGATTCATGTAGAGATTGAAAAGTCGAGGTGAGCTCAATCCCCCCTGCCTCACCCCGCACTCCAGCTGATACACATCAGAGAAAGACCCCTCCCACTTCACACTGTTTTGTTGATTATTTAAATAATTGATGATTTATTATACCAATATTTAAATAATCTCATGATGTCACTAGGCAAGTCAGTTTCTTCTTGTAGCTTACGCCACAGAACTTTATAATTAACGCGATCGAAAGCCTTTGACAAATCCAGAAAACAGGCAAATACAGGCGTTTTTCTGTCAGTATAGTACTGTACAGTCTGCTTGAGGCATAAAATAGCACTCTCTGTGGAGAGCCCTGGTCTAAAGCCGAATTGACTGTCCTTTAATATAATATGCTTAGATAACTGTTTGTCAAGCAGACTGTCCAGCACCTTGGCTATGACAGTCGCCAAAGATATAGGCCTGTAATTGGAAATGTCAGAGGCATCTCCGGTTTTATTTTTAACAATAGGCACTATAGTAGTGTATATAAGGTCATCAGGTAAATAACAGTGACTAACGCAAAGGTTAAAAAACATGGCCAAAACTCGCGGCAGATGTAAGCCGGCGTGTTTCAGATGTTCGATGCTAAGACCATCGTGACCGGGCGACTTACCTCTTTTCATTCCCGATATCACCGATGTAACTTCCTTTGCAGAGAAGTGGACGGTCACGCCACCCGACGCGGCCTCAGCATCGAACATCCGAGTCTGATCTCTAAGTAGTGAATCAACCTTAAAATGTTGTTTAAAAGCATTGGCTATACTTGTCGGTTCGTGCACACCCGCTACACCCACAGGGCGGCCCGACCTTGGATTCAAGCGATTTGTGGACTTCCAAAATGACCCAAACTGTTTCTTTGAATGGTTCTTAGCTATTATGTCCATTTTTATTTGCTGTTCATGATCTTGACAGTATTTTAGTTTGCTCTTAAATACACTTCGAGATTTACACATATTATCGTAGATACACCCTGTCCTGGGTTTGTTGTGCAAAAGCCAAGTTTGATACCACAGCCGAGCCTCTCCGTGAGCGCCACGAACATGCACGTTCCAACCAGGTACATATTTTCTTTTATTATTTACAGCTCTTTCACTACCCACATATGTAAGCTCAGCACCCTCCGTTAAAATATTAACCAAACTAGTATACATCTGGTTTAACAGTGTGAGTGTGAGTGGATAATATTGATATCAGTTATATTACAACGAAATATGTAAATTATGAATCTACTACTTAAACAGGATCATACTCAATTAAAAATAAACAAAAAATACTTACTTAATTAGCTATCTAACTACTAAATATTTATATATATATGCTTCAAGCACTACACCACAATCCGTGTCGCTACTTGTCTGTGTCTGGGCGCTCCTTGCGGGGCTTCGCATCGCTGCCAGTGTGCAGTGCGGAGAAGCTGTCGACTGCCTTGGAAATCATGGCCTATCTTGCAGTAATAGCGCAGGCCGGATAGCACGGCACGCCAGCATTAATGACATCATCCATCATGCTCTTGTCTCCGTCGTAGTGCCAGCTGTTTTAGAATCCAATGGCTTGGCACGCGACGATGGGAAGAGACCAGACGGAATGACCATAATGCCTTGGAAGTTAGGTCGGCCTTTGATGTGGTGGATCCCATCTTCCTAGCACGGCGAGCTGTGCTGGGGCGGCTAGTGCAGGTGCAGAAAACCTCAAACGGCGAAAATATTCCAATCTTATTGGGAGTTATAATATATGTTCGAGCCGTTTGGGGTAGAAACACTAGGGCCATGGGGTCCAAGTGCCCACTTGGTTTTTCAAGATATCGCCAAGCGGTTGGTCGACTCTTCACGTGACCAGAGGGCTGGTCTATTTTTGTTCAATCATCTCCGTCCTTAACATAACCTTTATGACGTTATCATTCTAAAAAGGCTTGGTTTCATTACATATTGGAAAGTAAGTGATGTGATTGTATTCATGAAGTAAGGCCTCACAGCTCAAATAGGTACAGGAAAATATCCGAAAATCGTTCATATTACATAATATAAGGCTATTTTCTCAATTACGTAGTTAAGTTTATCCTTCAATTCGGAATCGAAAATTTATAGGCCGTATCGTGAAATAACAGTAGCCTTTATATCATTCAAGTCGATCTACTCTCCAATCTAATAAAAGTTTTTTCTTCTGAATAGTTAAGTTTATCCTTCTATCCGGAATCGGAAATTATAGGCTGTATCACTTGAGTGAAGCCGCAGGCAGCTAGGCACAACTTTGAAGCTGAACCGAGCGAGCGAGTTCTACTCGTACTTGCGGGGTAAAACTCACGTTGTTTAATTTTCCATATTCTTTTCAGCAAAACCTTTTAATTGATACCCATTTCATGCACAAAAAATAACAAGTCCGCCATCTTGAAGTGTCCGCCACATTAGATTTAGAATAAGGTCACTTAGCTAACCGTGTATTGTAATCCAAACTAAACGTGTATGCAAAATTTCATCTCAATCGGTTGAGGATAATTGCTTTAAAATTCAGTTGCAAGATTTGACCGGGACATACATACTTACATACAAACATTGCAAGTTAAATAAAAGCTTGTAATATTAAAATTCCGTCAACAAGGTAGTAGCGAGGCTGATTTTCCAGGGTGCGAGACGGGTGCGAAATATATGGCATAAAAACAGATAGTATAATACCACTTGAATAACGTTCATATGATATAATTTTCATAAAAAAACAAATAATAACCTAATTTAATGTGATCTAATATTATCCATTTATATATTAGTTTATAATAATATTTATTTATATATTAGTTTATAATAAATTTAGTTTATCGTTCATTCAACATAATTTTCAGTTAATAAAAAAAATACAATTAATAATACAAATTTCAATTAATAAAAAATAACATAAGTTCAGTTCCAAATGATTCACCAACAAAAAAAAAATGTAAAATTAAATTATATCAATAATTATTTATATCATTTCATCGTTTATTTAAAAAAAAAAAGTATATTAAATTAAATTAAGTCATAATTATGATCATTAGGACTTTTGTTATTTTTTCAAACGTTACACGCCCGTGCAAAACGTACATTGTAGTATCAACTCCCGTCGCGATTATTAATTCACCCCGTCAATGTTAATAAATAACGGAAACCAGTGTGAATAAAGTAATAGCATACAATTCAATAACAGATTTTCTTTAAATTCATATATAATGAAATCCGAAAACGGCTTCACGTCCACTTTTTCACGGCAGGGCTATTGTTAAAACGCGGTGTCCTTTTTTCTAAAGGGTTTTCAACTAACAATGAAATGATCACTGATACATTTTATTTCAGGATCAGCGGACAAACATTAAAGAATATTTTATCGCTTCCTCATATAAAAGGATTTGAACAACTATTTATATACTTTTTACGACGTTTGTTTATATTTCACTAGCTGTAGCTCGCGATTTCGTCGGCGTGGAATTTAGTGCCATCTTGCACCACTTAGAAATTTAAATATTGTAAGTTGTTGTAGTTTTCTTATGTTGTAGCTTGGATAAAACTTAAGGCAGCAGGGCCTTTGAAATTGCCGGGAATATTGCGCTTGTCAAGCAATTTTGGCAGTCTAGAGACCCATTAGGTCCATTAGGACTTTGCGACCGAATTCGGTCGTAAAGCGATCGCTATCTATGTCGAGACTGCAGCCTCTGGTCTCTTTAAAACGTCAGTCGCTACTGACATCGTGCGATGACGTTACGACCGACGACCGACACGCTGCCGGTTGCTATTACGTTTGTTGCTGGCACTGTTGCAACTGTCGGTCGCGAGTGGCGTGCTTAGCAAGACCGCACCCGTGTGTTTACGAAAATAGCATTTGACCGTCGTCGGTGACGGACGGCTACAGTTGTCGGTCGCGGTCAGCGGTGTGGTCAAATAGACCGCAGCCTAACATGCTTTCCAAGACACGGAAGGGTCTTGAAATGTAATGGATGGTCACGAACCGACCGTGGCAAGCGTACCTTAACTTTTGATCGAGCCGTGCGTCTGTTACTGTTTAGTTGTTAACTTGGTATTTATTAATTTTATAAGACTATTTTAGTACTTTTCGCCTGAAACACAGGATTACCTAGTTCAGGCACGTAATTCATAAGAATATAATTTACATTTAAGCAAAACTGTACACATTTTTATACCTTGTAATTTTTGAATAAATATATATATATTATATACGTATAAAGTATATTATTATATTATATTTTATAGTAATTTGCCACTATTGAACATAACGACGGCACGGTTAGCACAGTGGTTAAGCGATTGACTGTTGCGCTGTGTGTCGTGGGTTCGATTCCCGCACGGAACAAATATTTGTATGACCTACAAGTATTTGTTCCGGGTCTGGCTGTTTGTGTAAGTGAGTTTAAATATTTGTAAACGCACTCACGATAAAAGAGAAATTCCTAATGTGGGGAAACGTTTAAAAAAAAAAGAAAAAAGAAAGGAAGATAAGTGACAAAATGACAGTAAAATCATAATGGCCATAAGGTTTTCTTCTGAAGATAGGTATTAATAATTTTTGCGGTCCTAACAATATGTTTATGATCTTTTTTGTGCAATTTTAGGAAAGAGTTTTCAAGAAGTCGGTTACTTTTTGCTTGCAACTGGGTTTGTGAAGTGGATAAATATTTAGACCCTTGTTGATATTATTATAAAGATAATCCCCTAGGTAATAGAAAGAACTTGTGAGAGAAACTTGAAAGGAAAAATTAGTACTGCACCAGTACCCTTTTGTCGTTTATCATTCAATAGATCCGAATCATAAACCCACCCCACACCCCCATCCACCTTAGTTGTTTTGGTTGCTATTTAATATGTAATCCTGTGTTCTTTTGTGTAAATGAAAAAAAAAAGCTGCGATTGCTTTTTGAGGACTGTATGTAGAACGAAAGTCTGTCTTATAGCCAGTACATTCCACTTTTTGTACAAGGCGACTGTAGGAAAGCGGAAGGGAAAACCCGCAGCAACCGAAAGTATAGCACGTTGAGCTCTTACCATCTTGATGGTACGAAGATCGGCTACGTGTTTTAGACTCTTGGATATGTAAATGAGTTTGCGTAATCTCGTTACCAGGATGTATATAATTATGTGGTTTAAAGCTGAGGAATTGGTCTAATGTAACTCAATTATCTAAATCACACGTTAAAACTTTTTTTTTTTTTTTTTTTTTTTTTTTTTATATATGGCATCTCGCAGTTGACCTTGAGAGGCCGTGACTGCTTAACCGGTCTTTCCTGTGGCTGCCCTAAGGTATTAGCTTAAAGCCTCCAGCCAGGAGCGTAAATAAAAGTATTAAAAACTAAACGACAGCGCTCTAAGGGCACCCCCTGTGGGGTACGAACCTCGGCTTAGGGCGTCGTTGGGGAAAAACAAAGCAAATTGGGGACGGGCTGGATCAAAAGTTTAAATTCATGATTATTAACGGGGATTACTATTAAATGCTACGGCTCACTCAGCCTCGGGGCTGGCGGTTCGACGTGCAAGGGACGGGGGGAACAATTTATTCTTGATCTTCGCGTGGTACCTCGGCGGCGAGGACGGAATGACGGTTTGTGTTTGTGCACTGTACTTGTGGCCCTATTGCTTTCCTGAAGGAGAGTAATGGGGTCATCCGGGTCTAAGAGAGTATGCCTAGGTCGGCGAGTCTTACTGATTTGAGATGGCCTATAGCTAGCTGCCTGCACAACCAAGGGGTTGCGATGTCTATCTGCGGACTCGAAGAACCGCTTTGTCGCGCGTTTCAAAAACTGCTTGATGGTGGGGATTCTAAGATCTACGTGTAGGGTTTCGTTCCGAACGAACCATGGAGCGTCCGTAATTTTACGGAGAAATCGGTTTTGAAGTGCCTGCATTCTGTGAATGAGATGGGGACGGGCGTGTGCGAAAGCGGCACACGCGTACGTCATAATCGGCCGGATGCACGCTGTGTAAATACGCAATTTGCCCTTAAGGGACAACTTGCTGCGTGAGTTCAGAACGCAATGAAGCCTACCGAGAGCGAAAGCAGCGCGCGAACGCGCTTGCTTTATGTGCTCAGCGAACGAAATGTGGTGATCTAAGATCACACCGAGATATTTGGCTCGCTTCTCCCAAGGGATAGGCTTGCCGAACATCTTGATCTGTCGTGGTAGGTCCGGTCTACGCCGGGGCCTAGAAAAGAGGACCGCTTGGCTCTTATCAGGATTGACCTCGATCCTCCACTTCCTGAACCAGTCACCGAGTCTGTTGACTTCGGTCTGTAGGATGCGGGAGATCTGGTCTTGACTGCGGCCTGTGTAGTAGATGGCCGTGTCGTCTGCGAACAGAGCTAACTGCGCCTTTCTACTTTTAGGGATGTCACTGGAGAACAGCGTAAAAATGAGCGGAGCCAGCACAGACCCCTGAGGGACGCCTGCGCGGATCGGATGAGGGGAAGAGAGCGCACCCTCGATGCGATAGCGGAAGGTGCGGTTCAACAAATAGTCCCGTAAGATGAGCACGAGACGATCTGGCACACCGAATTTGTATAGCTTATACAATAAGCCGTTGTGCCAGACTTTGTCGAACGCTTTCGCGATATCGAAGAACACAGCACCCGTCATGAACCCGCGCTGGAAACCGGCGCTTATGTGTTCTATGATACGGTGGACCTGTTGTACGCAAGAATGTTGGGTTCTAAAACCGAACTGTTCGTTGGGGATGAGCCCCTTCGTCTCGGCGTAGTCTCTGAGACGCTTATAAATAAGCCTCTCATAGACCTTGCCGAAAACGTCGAGCAAACTGATGGGACGGTAACTGGAAGGCTCGGTCTTAGGCTTGCCGGGCTTCGGGATACCGATGACGGTGGCATTTTTCCACGATTGTGGAAAAATGTTGTTACTAAGAGCACCATTGAAGATGGTGGTCATTAGCATGATCAGGTGAGCCGGGAACAACTGGACCACCCTATTGGTGATACCGTCTGATCCAGGGGCTTTACGGGGTTTCAGACCCTTGATTATATCGTGAACCTCGTCCGGGGAGACGGGGTCTAGAGGACAATCAGGGTCTTCGACCGGAGGGAGAGAGGCTCTACGTTCGACTTCGGCATCCACCTCGGCGAGGTGAGCCTGGTCTACTGGTTGAGAGCTGGGCGAGCACTGGGTCTCGAGGCTGTCAGCTAGGCATTCAGCCCTGTCGATGTCGTCGAATGCTATCGTCCTGTCGGGTCGTGTCAGGGGAGGCATAGAGACTACTTGCTGGGACTTGAGTTTCCTCTGAAGTTCCCAGAATGCCAGATGAGTGGGCTCTAGCTCGCTCAACATCTTGTCCCAGTTACCGTCACGCAGCTCGGCCATGCGTGTCCTTACAGATCTCTGCAAATAGCGCATGTGAGCTTTGTTGGCGTCACAGGGGAAGACGTCGTAGGCACGAGTAGCCGCGTTCTTCTCAGTCAGCAGTTCACGCACATCGTCCGGCAGCCTCAAGCGATGTTCGTCCATCGCCGGAGCTTGCCTTGAACAATCGTTCAGACCGATTGTACGTGTTCCGTGAGTGAGCCGATCGCGGCCGTCGTGTCAGCGATTGAGGTAAACTGATCTGGTATAGAGTCTAGTAGAGGCGAAGTGGTGGATTTCAAGCGATCGCTTACTTTCCTCCAGTCCGTGACTACTTTGCTACGAGAGGGTTCGTCCGGGTCAGGGAGTCCGTCGCGAGGGACCAGTCTCATGACGACTGGTCGGTGGTCGGAAGTCAGTTCGTCCATCGCCTCTATCGAATCCAACCGGAGGTTGATATTTTTTAGGAGCGCTATGTCCAATACGTCAGGGGTATGGTTGGGGTCGTGGGGGTAGTGGGTGGGCGTCATCGGGGCGATGACGTCAAAGTTTAGGACGGGGCAGAGGTCAAACAAGTGTCTGCCTCGGAACGTGGTACTGGTACTATTCCAGGCCGGGTGTTTGGCGTTGAGGTCACCCGCTATGATAACGGATTCGCTCAGGCCAAAAAGAATTGAAAGATCGTCAGAGAGCAGTTTGAGACCGTCTGCTGACGAGGTCGCGGTGGGCGGCATGTAAGCCGAAACTATCGTAATCGGTCTATGACCTGACATGCCTAGTCTACATGCAGACACTTCAAGACACGAGAGAGTTGGAGGGTCGAGAGGAATACAGTATAGAGGGGTTCTATAATAGATCAAGGTGCCGCCCTTGTGGCATCGAGACCTGTCATTGCGAACCATGCGATAGTTCGCAATTGACGGGTTTCGATGGCTCGGCTTGAGGAAGGTTTCCTGTACTAGGAGAATATCTAACTTGTGGACGCGGAGGAACTCGGCGACTTCGTCGCGTTGTCCCCTAATGCCGTTGGCATTGAAAAAGCCTAACTTGAGGGATCTGAGTTTAGTTCTTGCGGGGGCCGTATTATACATATTAGGGCCGTTTCGCGAAGGTGTTGAGGACTTGCGTAATTTCCGGGTACGCATTGAATATGCTCTGGATCTGATAAAGATTGCCAGAGGATTGAGCCTTGACTAATTCCCCGGCCATTTGAATGGCGCGAGGAGACATGAACACGTTGAATGTGCTCGTGATCACATTAAACGCGTCTAGTGCGTTAGCGACGGCGCCAACTGAAGAAGTCGCGGGTTTAAGGGGCGCGCGAGTGGTGGCGACGGGAGCGGCGACGGGAGCGGCTTTAGGAGCTGGCTCAGGTACACGGGGCGCGAGAGGCGCGCGGGGCGCGGCGGGCGCGGGAGCCGCGCGGGGTGCGAGAGGCGCGCGAGCCGCGGGAAGCGCGGTATTAGCGGCGGGTGCCAGTTGAGCACGTTGAGCGCGAATATTGGGGTCCATCATCAGAGGTTGAGGATGGAGAGGAGGGGCCATATATTGGCCGAAGGCAGGGAAGGCCTGCTGGTGGTTAAAATAATTCCACGGACTGGACCTTTGAGGGCTCAGACGCTGCGGAGGTTGAGACAGGGTAGCGGGGTACCCGGGGTGCTCTCGTTGCTGCCTCGCGTCGAAACGCTTGGTCAGCTTCGAGGAAGATGACTTCGGGGCTTTAGGACAGCCACTCACGAGCCCTGGCTCGGGAGGAGGCACGGCTCCTTGTCGTTTCGGGTGACGCAGGTGCTCTCGGGGCATGGTTGCTTCGGGAAGTACCTGTGTCGCATAAACAGGGAGCCGGACGCCCGGTGTCATCACTGCGTCGACTGCCGGGAGGACACGGCGCGGCATACGTTGGCAGAGTGTGCCGCATGGGAGGAGCCTCGCCGTGCCCTCATCTCAGGAGTAGGCAGTGACCTGTCGCTGCCGGCCGTGGTCGAGTCAATGGCCGGCAGCGAGGAGTCCTGGGACGCGGTGGTGTCCTTCTGCGAAACAGTCGTGTCGCAGAAGGAGGCTGCGGAAAGGGAGCGGGAGATCTCGTCCGCTCACCCAGCCCGCAGCAGGCGCACCGGGCGTCGGCAGAGGGCAGATAATGCCCTCTTCCGGCCCCCCTAAATGGGTCCAGGGACGGCGGACTTGGGGACGTCCGCCGCCCCCTATCACACTGGACCCGAGGTGGCGGCGCGTAGTGTTCCACGCGCGCCCCTTTCAGACGTCGCGGGGGGGGTCTAACACCTCACCCCCCCCAGACTTGAGGTGGCCCGCAGAGGCGGGCCGGCACTAGCCGGGGATTGCGGAAGTAATAACAGATCCCAAGATCCCCGGCCCAAGTGTGGGAAGGGAACACTGGGGTGGTTTTTAGTCAGTAAGAGTCTGACAGACCCCTCCGACCGCCCCAGGGCGGAGGACATCCATGAGGATTTTCCACCCCGTGAAAAAAAAAAAAAAAAAAAAGGGTAGCGGGGTACCCGGGGTGCTCTCGTTGCTGCCTCGCGTCGAAACGCTTGGTCAGCTTCGAGGAAGATGACTTCGGGGCTTTAGGACAGCCACGGTAATTGGCTGGGTGACCCTGTTGGCCGCATAGGACGCAGCTGGGAGGTTCGGTGCAGAGGGCACGGTCCTTTGGACGGGTGCACTCAGAAGTGCCGTGCTCGCCCAGGCACTTGACGCACCTGGGTTTCGCAAAGCAGTTCTTTTGCGCGTGTCCGTATAGCTGGCATCTGTGGCATTGGCCTATGATGCTTGATTTGTGGGGCTTCTGGACGTCGAAGCCCTTAAGGTAGCATATCGAGCTAACCTTGAAGATTGGGTGATGCCCTTCAGTTTGTGGGCATACGACAAGAACCATGTCGTATGCGGATCCACCTCTGGATCGGTGCATCCTGTGCACTTCGAGGACAGGGATCCCCTGTCTCTCTAGGTCTGCCTTTATGTCGTCCGTGGCGATCTCACTGGGGATCCTACGGATCACCACGCGTATCTGACGATCCTCGGGGAGGGTGTACGAGTGGAATGAGATTCCTCTCGCCCGAAGAAGTTTTGTAAGTTCCCTGTAATCGTTCGACGTAGGAACGGAAACTTTGATTCCTGGCTGTGTGCTGACGGCACTGGTGAAATTGATCCTAAGATCACTGCACCTTTGTGAAACTTCCGTCCACCTGCCCTTATCTTGAATGATAATGGGTGGGGGACGGGATGCCTTCTTGGAGGCAGAAGGAGTCTTGGCGGACGCGGTCGCAGTACCGGAAGTGGTAGCTTGCGACGGCGCGGACGGAGCCGGGGTAGGGGCCCTAGTGGCGACTACCGCGGGGGTAGAGGGAGCGGAGGTCGAGGGAGCCTCGATCGCAACCATTTTAGTAGGTTGCGAAGACCTGCTCTTGTTCTTCTTCCTCTTGCCAGGGCCTGAGGTGATGCCCCCTTCCTCTGGTCCAGAGGAGGAAGAACAAGAACCTGACTCCGCATCCGAGGAGTCTGAGTTCGCCGCCGCCGCGTTATTGTCCGCGGGGGCGGTAGTGTCCATCGACACTATCGGACTTTCCGAACGACTCTGTGAGTCAGAGTCGTCTGAGTTAGCAGCGAGCGCATCGCTGAACTGTGAGAGGCTCGCTGATGGCGTAGCCCTCAACCCACTAATCTGGGAAGCGTACTTCCTGAGGAAGTCCTGGTCCTTGAGGAGGACCTCTAGGACGAACGTCAGTAAGAGGTCGTCCTCCATTCTACCGAGAGGGGGGATCCTATCGGAGGAATTTTGGAGCCGGACTCCACTACAAGAAAATGAAGCCTATCGTGGCCCTACGCCTAACTCCCCGGGTGGATTGGCCCGGGGATGAGTTTCGCTCCCTGTCGGGTGTAGACAGGGAGGATGAGTACCTGTGGTGAGCCCTGAGCTTGTGATCCCGTTGCCAATCTTATTGTGCAAGGGGGCCCTATTTGGTCTAGCGCGAAGGGTGTAGACACACCCTAAAGACACTAGGTGAGTCGCTGTGGGAGGAAAACTGTCACCAGAGCCGACTAGGAGATCCCCCAAGGCCGGTTAACTCTGGGACCCGTCCAAATTATTGCCTCTCCCTGAGGGGGTTCGGCGGGTGCGTTTGGGTCAGCACCCCACTCGGTTTCGTTGGCACCGTAAGGTATCCACCGAGGACCACGAAACTGTGGTTTTACCCAGAAGGGGCCTAATGAATTTAATAACGTTTTCCTGTTATAGAAACACCTGTCTTGAAAAAGACAATTTTTGTGATCCAGGTCTTTCGATTGGATTGATTAATAAATTAATCGACCCAATCAATCGACGATCGGATGTAGTCGGGGCGACTACGAGAGCGTTACGCAAGCGTAACAATACCGGGCACGAGAGAGCGGCAGGAGGGCGGGAGCACACCGATAGCAGCACACAACACGACCGTCCGCAGCGAGATCCGAACGCAGTATGTGACACGTTAAAACGAAACATCAAACTAAATATAGACCGATTTCTAAAGAAGACTGTAAAGAAAGAACTAGGCAACCTTTATAAATCTAACATCTAAATAACACGAGAAATACTACAAAAAATACTGATAAGATTACGCGTAATACTCGTATATCTGTCCGCCTGTCTATCACGCGATTGGCGTGTACAAATGAGTAAATTTAGTCGCTGTCGATGAGAAAAAGTATTCAGCAAAAACTTTTGAGGGACACTGAGTATGAATGAAGCAACCAGTAGAATTGTCAGTGTTTGAGAGCGGCTATGAAAACAGAAAAAAATCCCCCTGAACTTCGTGCACCCCTAATTTGTGAATTAAAAATAGTTATGCTTGTGGGAAGCTGAGTTTTTCCTCGGAATAAGTGCTGAAAGCGTTTTAAAGTAATAATATCAAAAACATTTTTTTTTTAATTTTTAAAAATGCCAACACTTTCATCATCATATAGGTATTGTATTGTACAATTTTACCAATTTGTAACCATATATATATACCATTAGTCATAAGCATTAGGCTATCCCTCACCGGCAGAATTTGCATGTAATGTACCTAGCCGTGTTACTTCTACATATACAGGGTCAAATTAAATTAGCTAGCGAAACTTTGCAGACGTGATGGGTACACCTACGCCTAACCGTTCAGGAATCACAGGCGTGATGTTATGTTACCTTGTCTGTACCCCCCTAAAAGGTGGAAGGTTAGAAATTGCTGCATAGAAATTATAATAGTAATATTAATAATTTTTTATTTAATAAATAATAAATAATAATAATAATTTAGGATAAGATCAGGAATGAAATTATCCGGAAAAGAACCGGAGTTACCGACATAGCTTGCAGAGTAAGCAAACTGAAGTGGCAGTGGGCTGGCCATGTTTGTCGAAGGACCGATGGCCGATGGAGCAGACGAGTCCTGGAGTGGAGACCGCGTATCGGCAAGCGTAGTGTGGGACGCCCCCCAGCTAGATGGACCGACGATCTTAAGAAGGTGGCTGGGTCAGACTGGATGCGGAAGGCGGAGGACAGGGTGTTGTGGCGCAGCCTGGGAGAGGCCTATGTCCAGCAGTGGACTGCGATAGGCTGAGTTGATTGATTGATTGATTGATTTAATAAAAACGTTTACAAAAGGTGTACATTTAGCCAATAGTAGTATAAATATCCTATACAATTATAGTGCTTACTAATAAACGAAAGTTCAAATATTTTTAATTACAGGTGCAAGTAATGATTGTACGCTTGTCGAGGTCAGTCCCTGGATGGGTAACAATCCATTACGTATATCCGTTCTCCTGAAAGCACGTTAAACAGTTGGTCCCGGCTGTCATTCGTAAATATTTGACAATCGTTACTTTTTTTTTTTTTTTACTTTAATATAAAACGACCAAAGGCCAATTTCATACACCATACACACATACATGGCCAAGGCCATTCATAAATATTTAAATATTTAGCTTTTTTAATTCTGAAGTTAATTTCTGTCGCTGCTCAGTTGCTTATCACAAAGGTGAGATGTCAGATGTTACATAATGCGACTACTGTAAGGCTCGCTCGTTTTTTCTTTTTTAAACAACACCTTAACCCCCCCCCCCCCTTACCTTCTTTCCTTTTTTTAACATAATATAATATCGCGCCTTTAATCCCCAAAGAGTTAGGCAGAGGTGTACCTATAGTACACCCACGTTTCACCAGTTATAATTAGGCCCCCCATGTAATAGGGGGCGGGCCCGGGCTCTTGAGAAATTCCTGGTGGATAAACCCAATAACACTTTTCTCGACATGGGAATCGAATCCTTGACCTCGCGCTCAGCAGTAGCTCTTATGACCACTAGACTAACAAGTGAGTTTCTAAATTTTTTAAATTTATATTTAACTAGCTGCGCCCAGCGTTTTCACCCGCGTAAATCTCGATCCCGTGGAAATATAGGAGTAAAAAGTAACTTTTAAGTTAATCCAGGGTGTCAGCTGACTCCATACAAAATTGGTTCAGCCGTTTGAGCGTGAAGAAGTAACAAACATACATACACACATACACACTCTCACAAACTTTCACCTTTATAATATTAGTGTGATTTTATGCGTCATATTAGGTGAAAATAAATATATTTTCTTTTATTTCTTTCTTTCTTTAATGAGCCACGCACATGACACACGCATGACTACATAATTTTTTAGGAAACGACTACGCTATTCTGCGATTTTCTCCACATCCTACGCAACGCCTATTGTGTACGTGTTGGTACGTACTTGTCTTATTAATGCTCCGAAAGTTGATGGCTTTCTGAGTGAAAAATATTGAGATCCCGTGGGACTACCCTCATATTCCTGATTACGTCATCTAGGACGCTGCGCATTTTTTAAAATTATAAATTAGTATAATATTTTGTGAAATGCTGCTAGAATCTCAACATTTTCGCATGCGTTTTTGCGTTTTTATTTTGTGTTTTTTTACTGAAATTCCTATTACTTAGCCTAGCCTACTTTCATCTTTTCACGTACTAGAACTTTACTAAACTTGTCTTAAAAATTATATATAATTGTGGCGTGGGATTTATAAAGGGCACGGTAAACAAAGGTAGGTACATAGTACAATAACCGTTGCCACATTTTATAAGAGGAAACGTCTAGAAAAGTTTCGGACTTAAATTAAAGCTGTCCATGTTACAGCTATTTACATGGCTATAAAAAAAAAAAACCAAAAGCGACCGGGATCTTCCAAAACAAAAATTTCTAGTCTATCCTCTTGCTAGTGAGGTGCCACATGCCATAAAAATCTTTGTACAACTTTGTGAATTCGCTAGAATTGTGAATCGAGTCACAAAATACTAAATTCCGTAACTTTGCGAGTAAATTAAAAAAAAAAAAACTAGATGGTTAATGTCACTAATTTTGAATTTAAAAGTACTGTAATACAAATCTAAATAAAATTAAAATTAAGAGTCTATAATTTATACTTCTTTTTTAATTTGTACTTGAATGTAAAATTTGGGTATTTTTTTAAATAAAACAATAAAAGGTCGATAAATAAAAATCCACAGGGCATGAGAAGTGTTTAGGGGTCTGAAAGGATAGCAGATGACTCCCCCCAGTCGACCATTTCAATTTGGCACACGATGCACCAAACAACATGTATAATAATATTTTTGTTATTTGACATAGTAATACTAATTATATTTTCTTTTTTTATATACAGGGTGACACTTCTTTTAAGCATGGAAATAGCCTGGTACAATATAAATGATCAATGACCCCCATGCTAGGAAAAACCTGAGTTACAGGGGTCATCCATCCATCCATTATGGATAATAATAGTAACTTAAGATTTAGTAATGTGCACTTTTGTAAAAAAATAACTAGCCTAATACAATTAATTGTGGGGATAAGAAGAGGGGAAGAAAGTAAAAGGGGTTTTAAATGAATTAATATCAAGGAAAAGGGCAATCAACACTAGGGCCATGGGTCCAAGTGCCCACTTGGTTTTTCAAGATATCGCCAAGCGGTTGGTCGACTCTTCACGTGACCAGAGGGCTGGTCTATTTTTCGGGAAAAGAATCAGCATCGCCATACAACGTGGCAATGCTGCCAGCCTTTTGGGCACTTTTCCTGTTGACAGCGATGCGGACGAATTTTTTGATGCCCTATGATTATGTCCCCCTCCTTTTTTATATATATGTACATATTATTATTTTAAGTCTATTAGGTATAAGTCCGATGGCGAGCATATTGCCATCAACCGGTCACAAATCCTGCAACTGAGAAATTCCTGATGGAAAAACCAAATAACACTTTGCCCGACCTGGGCGAAAAATCGACCTCAGTACCTCATGCTCAGCAATAGGGCTTGGACCACTAGATCAACGAAACAGTATTCATGTAATAATAATAATATAAACAATCTTCGTGATTAAAAAATGTCCACAACAGTTAAAAAAAAAAAAATTACCTAGCGTTTTCCAAACTATGTTGGAGTTGGCTTCTAGTTTAACCGGACGCAGCTGAATACCAGTATTTTACATGGAGCGACTACCTATCTGACCTCCACAACCCAGTTACTGGGTAAGATGATACCCCTTGGTTAGACTGGTTGCCAGACTTTGGGCTTACCCGTAACGACTGTCAAAGATCTAAAAATGGGACCAACGGCTTAACGTGCTTTCCGATGCACAATGGGGCTTGATATGGAGTGGATAGTCACTCATTCACGAACCGACTGCGTAAAGCGGAGTTAAATAAAAAAACTTCGTGATTAAAAGCTGACTTTAAAGCAGTCGTCATAAGATCAAAATGGCGTTTACACTGCAGTGCAACAAAAACAAGCTAATATACTTTAATCATCTCTTTGTTTTCCATAAGTCTCAGATTATTGCGGTCATTAATTATCACGACTCCTACCATTACGAATGAAGTAAAGATTTCTCCAAGATTTTCCTTGACCATTTGAGCCTTTGATAAATTATAATTATAATAATTAATTTCTTCGTCATTATTATTTTACGCCTCGTCTACTAATCTTCTTAATATTGTGGTTCAAGTTGTTGGTTGATTCGAATAATAATTTGTTATTAA
The DNA here is from genome assembly GCA_963921375.1 of Tiliacea citrago. NCBI lineage: Eukaryota > Metazoa > Arthropoda > Insecta > Lepidoptera > Noctuidae > Tiliacea > Tiliacea citrago. Next base: position 2,948,593 of record OY992804.1, on the reverse strand, counting down.
AATAATTGTCTTGTAATGTTTTATTGTTTTTGTATTTTTTGGCTGGTTTATTTATTTATTTAGGATCTCCAACAAAAGATGTACACAATACATGACACATAAATAAAGAGTTACATCAGGCCATAAGTAACTGTACTCCTTCACTTACAGGAGACCACAACATGCACAAAGTTAAACAACTAAGCTAACAAAGTTAAAATTTGGAAAAGGTAATTAATGGACACAAAACATAAAAAAAAAAAAAAATTACAAGAAGATATAACCTTTAGATATTGGTACTCAACTTAAATCTAATAAGAGTTTCTTATATTTAGACAGAGACTCGCAGATGTCTAAATTCGTAGTTTTAGATAACACGTTGTATTGCCTACAAAGTCTTGGCACAGCGGCGTAATGACCGAGGTTAGTTTTTGAGCCATGGATGTAAAATAAGTCAAAAGTGTTAGGCCTGGGAATTCGCGTCGGAATTTTAATATCTAATGAGCTCAAAAGTTCACTGCAACCTATGGTTCCACTTAATATTTTATGAAGGATGATGCAATCCAGTTTCTTCCTACGACTGGTTTTTTTTTCTTTTTGGCTTCGCATGGTTTGTGCATTTAGCCAGTGTCATGTAAAATTAGGTAACAAGTACAAAGTTATTTAAATAATTATGAAATGAACTCCACTCAATGCATGATAAAGATGATTGATGATATCCCGCCCCACTCCCTTTGAGTTTAAGTAAAGACGCGGCACTTTACTGAAACCTCGCGTGGACTTCTTGAGAGAACTTAAAGTGATGTTGCACTGTTTTGTTTCATTTGCCTACATTAATGCAGGTTCACGAACACTTAATGGTTAATAATCCACCACTATTACACATTAATATTCGGCTAAACCCAAATTTTAGAAAATAAAAGAAAACTGCTAACATGACGCTTCACTTTCCCGCCAAGAAGTCGTTTAATTAATTAGTGCGTGATGTTAATCAATTGCTTATTTTATTTCTTTTGCCGTTTTTGTTTCTGTTTCCTTTAATGAAAGTTAATCATAATTAATTTAAAAAAGCCCTAAGTACCTACCCATCTAGTAATTAAAAATAGTTAATTAGTATTATAATCTTCGCAGTAATTTATAGTTACTTGGCAGTTTCAAGTATGGACAGAATTTCAAGAAAGAGCAACACTTCGTTTTATAATTAGAATAGCGCATTTTGATTAGAGCGCATTGTAAATAGTTTGTCGGTAAAGCCAGCATTTTCATTAACTTGTGTGAATCAATAATGCTATTTGTTATTCATACAGCATGTATGAAAGAGGCGGTCAAAGGAGAATGCCCAAAAAATACAGCATTGATTAAAAAACATAATGTAGGACAGTATCCATATATATGGTAGGTATCAAATGTGAAATTAGTTTCTCACAAAATAATCACCGTAAGCAACACAGCGTGCAGAAAGCGGCAACATTACAAGCGTCGAATAAGGAGTTTCCTGTGTTCAAAAAGACAGGTATTGCACCATGCGGTTATGTGGTGCACATGTTTTATCATCCAAACAACATAATAAGAGAACTAATAAGTTGCCTGACTATTCAATTTTTTAACTTGGACAATGGTCCAAGCAAAACAGCGACGAATGAATTTAGAATCGCAGCAGCTCTCATTAATGCTTATCAAGAACCTACCCAGACAGGATGCCTTATTACTTACAAAAAAAAAAAAAAACGGCTAACCTGCTTGCAGCGTATGTAGATAAACATAATATAAATTGGCAAAGGATAGCGTTTATAAAATTTGAGGCTAATCATCCTGATTTGAGACTTTCCGAGACTGACTGACAATATCTAACAGTGACGTATTTTTGTAACAAATATCTACCTACCCTTTTTTTACATGCGTCTTTTTCTGCATATTTATACTGCTAACTAACTTTTTGTAGATGAAAAGAGCAAGAAAATCATTATTATTAAAAATAAAATGTCGCCAGGAATTATTTTGAAAGAAAGTACTTAATTTCATATTTGTTATTGTGTGTCAAATGTTCCATAAAAAAGTTTAATACCTACTCGACCCAAATTATGGTACGGCAGATTATTTTTTGCTCTATTACGATGTTGGTCCCAAGGAGAAACTTATTCAATTTGATGGTCTGTACCACAGCCTTTTTGACGACACCTTTCTGCTACACGCTGTATAAGAGATCTTGCCTGCCGTATACATAATATATAAAATTAAAGGTTGAAATTAATTTACACGTAGCATACAACAAGCTTCTATCACCAAAGTTAAATATTTCTAAATGTCAACCATTTCATTACACTTTAGGACAAATTAATTAGACCACAAAACTTTTCATGTAACACAATACATACAACTTTGACGTCGAACAATGAGCTGTGATGCTCGCTGTAGCCTTTTGTTTGGCCGACAGTGTACCGACAGTTATAAAACCCAAATCGTTTATTTTCTGCCTTTTGTTGGTGGAACAGAAATCGAAGCCATTGATGCAACAATGATTAGTGATCTGGCTGTACAACAGCGCAGTTTTTTGTTTGTTAAGCATATTTATAAACAACTTATAAATAACTACATCTTGGACATTACTGACACCGATGAAACAAAAACATTGCGAGGAAATTAGAAGTTATCTATAAAAATAAATAAAATGTAAGTGTCTGTTTGTCATGTGAAATAGCTTTTTACTAAATGCATTATGAAAGATAAACGGTATTATAACAAAAAAAAAAACTGTCTATCTGTCTGTTAGTTCCAGCTAATCTCTGAAACGGCTAAACCGATGTTGGCAGGCCTTTCACTGACAGATAGCTGATGTTATATGGAGTAACTAACTAATTAACTACTTTTATTTGGATTATTTGTATCTATTTTTTATAGAAAAATCCACGCGGGCGAAGTTGCGGGAAGCAGCTAGTTGTTTATATAAATCTGAATTTGCAAACCCGTATTGAACAAGCGTGATCTACGCTCGAGGCTTTTTATGAGAAAGAGCCTTTGCCCTGCAGTAATATAATACCAGACTTTTAAAATAATAATAATAGCCTGGTATTATTATTATTATTAAAGTACTAGCTGACCCAACAATGACGTTGCCTTATCCAATTTTATTTTTTTAAGTTTTGCGTAATATTCCCTATTCTTCCAATGTTTTTTTCCTGATAAGTTTTCCATAACCACAATAAAAAACAAGAATCACGCTTATCCATGGTTTGAATTATGGTCTTGAGTTCATATAAAAATCCAACTGAAAAAAAGGACGTCCAGTTTTTACCGAATTAAAAAAACAAAACCCGGTACATTTTCCAATTTTTCTTTCTTTGTAAACCTAGTAGGACTAATACAAATATTTTAAAATAATAAATAGCCAAATCGGTCCAAGCGTTCACAAGTGATCCGCTTACCAACGAGCAGCATTTAATTTTAATTTCTACACTGTTCATATACATTGATCGTTTTTGATGGCTAATCATGATATTCACATAAAATGGCACGGACGGAAATTAATATAAAGTATAGTGTGTTCAGCCTAGCGTTTATAAACGACAGAATGGTTTTTAGTGAAGGAGAGTTTGCCTACGCGCGTTTTTAAATTAATATGTACTTTTTAAACAATTTTAGATCTAACTGCCTAAACTGAAACCGACTTACCTCAAATCGAAATCATGCAAATAGTAATCAATGGTCTTTTCTGGTGTAAATCAGAAGAAGTAATAATTTATGGAATATAATTTTCGAGGCGTCTTACAACTTAAAGGGCGACTAATTATTTGCTGCAAAAAAATAACATGGCAGCGATTAAATATTATTTCTTAATCGCTGCAAAGTCATCTACTGTTATTGAATCATTTGGGTTAGGTTAGGTTAGAACAGTAACCATTAACAAGCGAAGGCGAGCGAGCGTGCCGCGGCAGCGGCCGCCGAGCGCCAGATCCCCTCTATTGTTGGTAAATTCAGTTACCAAAACAAAAATTCGATGCCAGTTTAAATTAAAATAAAGCTAAAAACTGATATATTAATATGCTACCTATTACTTATTACGATACTCCTTATTAGCTGCCACCCCATTATATATGGTACCCACTTTTTTTTTTTTTAAACCTATATTCATTTTACTTGTTGCCGCATTAAATACATGCCATAATTTATTATGTTAGGCCTATCACTGAAAAACCGAGTCCGCAACTCCGAGATCCAATGTAAAACTAAGGTTCAAGACGTAGGACTACGAGTAACGGCTCTGAAATGGAGGTGGGTAGGACACTAGGCCGGACGTGGTGATGACAGGTGGAGCAGTGCCCTAACGGAATGGTTGCCGAGAAATTGTAGAAGAAGCATTGGCAGACCGAACAGCCAGGTGGGATGACCTACAGAAGATCGTAGGGAAGACCTGGATGAGAGTCGCACGGACCAGGGAAGCAAGGCACAAAAGGGACGAGGTCTAATACTCGGCAGTGTGCGGAACAAGGCTGCTAATGATCATGATGATGAATAATTTAAATACATTACCTACAAACTAACATCACAGTTTCAATTCAATATAATAAAACTAACCAAAAATGTTCAACACAAGCACCCTCAATTGCTTAAATACCTACTACTACACTGTCGGACAAACTAATTACAACGAACATTTCAGTTTCAGTCTAGCTCGGCTAATACCTTTGTTTGCTCGCCAGTGTACGGCCACTGTTTTCCAAACTTGTGGTTTCCGTTGTTTGGATTCATTATGGACATCATTTTACGATGAAGGATAATTTACAGTCAAATATTAACACTTGCTACTTGCTTGCTTGCTTTCGATGTTTGCTTGGTACCTACAGATCATAGGATAACCCCGTTCAAATTTTTACCCGCCTTGGAGTAGAATTAAAAAAAAAAAATCGTGTAAAGGTCACCAGGATTATTTTTGACGAGACAAATTTCAAAATATTATTTCTGAGAACTGAATCAAATTTTGGTGACGGCAATAAAAACGTGAACATGTGAAGGTATCCAATTTTCTTTTTAAACATAATAATGTTACTGTGTCATGTCCAGTCTTAATTTGGCTTGATATGCCTCTGTTCCAGCAAGATCACGTTCAGTCTTCGTTAATTTTTGCTTAATATTGCTAGCTTTAGTTATTTACACTGTCACTGTTGATAGAAACAAAAAAAAACACTAAATTTAATAATAATAAATAATTACTTACAATTGATAATCCTATTTCGTCCCGTGGGTGTCGTAAAAGGCGACTAAGAGACTTACTCGAGATGATGACAATAAATAATTACATTTTTTTTTTGATTATATTAATAATTATACAGGATGATGTTCAAAAATGGAATGAATGGAATTGTACAAAAATTATTGCTGGGAACCGATTTTTATTTTTAGGGATTAAAAAATTGCAATTTTTATTGCGCGCAATGTAACGTGAACCCAGGCAAACGGACTCAGTGCTGTTGTGTGAGTTAAACCCCGTCCCTTCGTTCTACGTGGTACGCGTAGGTACTTGTCGAATACTCGCGGCTATGAATGAAATTAATTTAAGAAAAATCGAAAATGCAGGTAATGTTTGCTTGGAAAATAGTTTTATAATTACACTTGGAAATCGTTTAAGTAAAAAAATAAAAATTCAAGTTTGGTCTTCAATATCTCCAGAACCAGTAGATTCCCAGGTATGGTCTAGTGGAAAAAAACGATCCAAATAATGGGTAGAATATGTAGCTTTCGGCTTCGGAAAGGGTCTTTTTACACCCAATATAATCTATTAATAATTATATTTTTTTTTATGTTTTAAAAAAATTATAGATCATGATTCATACTCGTAGATAGATTTAAAAGGAAATCTATACAATAGTATAGATGTCCTTTTAGTATACAGCTGTACTACTGAAGAGTTTGTTGCGCCACTTCTGATTGATTTTGATTTTGAGTACTTCCTAAACACTGAAACAGGCAAAATACGGCTTAAAACCAACCGGCCATCATAAAAGCCGTTTATCGAAGGAAACAAGATAATAGTCTTGAATTTATTCAAACGGAGCAAACAGAACTTTCTGGGAATACAGATTAATTCCTAAAATTTACAGATAAACTGAGATACTTAATACAAAAGTTTTGGGGCTCAAGCATTGTTCTGAATTTTCAATGGTTTTCGCATTTTTGAGTGAAAAGGTGATGACTAGATTCTATTAATTTATTAATTATTACAAATGGGCACACTTCCTAATGTGTTTATTATTCTAGCGTATGGCACTCGTGGGTTGCAGCTGAAAATCAGCGTCAGGTGGTACACCTTGTGTTGTCATCTGACATAATGCTCTGCTAAGGCCCTTTTTGCATTATAATCATTGTTTTCTGTTTTGTATAGTTTTAAGGTGTTTTTAGGGTTCCGTACCTCAAAAGGAAAATAGAGAACCCTTATAGGATCACTTCGTTGTCCGTCTGTCTGTCTGTCAGTCTGTTAAGACTCTTTTCTCAGGAACGCTTTAAGGTATCTAGTTGAAATTAATAACAAATACGTAAGTCTACGGTCCCTTGATGCTCTAAAAAAATTAAGCTTCTAAGTCAACGCAATGAAAAATACGGCGCTTTACGCGACATATTTTGATACTCGCAAATTAATCAAAACCTATAGGGTACTTCCCGTTGACCTAGAATCATGAAATTTGGCAAGAAGCAAGGTCTCACAGCACAAATAAAGGAAAAAGTCCGAAAATCGTCCATTTCTAGTTATATCACATTTTTTTTTTCGATTACACACTTACTTTTGAAGTTGGAAAATTGACCGTTTCGTATATCAATGTATGGGAGAACATGTTTTTCAACTACAATGTTAAGTTTGGTTTTGGGATAAATTCATCCCAACTACGGAACCCTTCATTGTGCGTGTGTCACACGCAAATGGCCAGTTTTTTTTTGCTGTAATACCAATAAATGCATTTTCTTTAGAATAGTTGTATAGCAGTAATACGATCCTATTATTTTCCAACTGCACTGCAGAGACAACTTCTCTTCTCTCTCTTAGAGAAGGCATGAGGATTGATTATCACGCTTGCTCAACGGTGTTTTTCTTCACAACGCGTCAGTAATGTCAATACCCGTTTGAACCCTATTACTAAGGCTCCGCCGTCTGTCTGTCTGTCCATCTGTCACCAGGCTGTATCTCATGAACCGTGATAGTTAGACAGTTGCAATTTTCACAGATGATGTATTTCTCTTGCCGCTATAACAAAAAATAGAATAAAATAAATATTTAAGGGGGCTCCCATACAACAAACATGATTTTTTTGCTCGTTTTTTCTTGATATTGATAACGGCAACAGGGAGGCGCTTGAAATATTCACAGAATATTAAGTTATATATGCACTTTAAAAATAAATAACTAAATTAATATAAAACAAATATTTAAGGGGGGCTCCTCTACAACAAACGTGTTTTTTTGCCGTTTTTGTAGATAATGGTACGGAACCCTTCGTGCGCGAGTTCGACTCGCTCTTGGCCGGTTTTTTAAATTACCTTAAAGATGATTTTCATTTAACAATTGAGGTTATATTTTATTACCACAATTTTCGTGAATGATTTTTCAATTTTATTTTTGTTGTAATAATATTATAACTGTTGGAAAACATGGGTAAAAATAAAGTTAAAACCTTCTAAATACAGATGATTGAGTCACTAACTTAACCTGAACAGCTTTATTTACACTTTCATAACATAGTTTTAAGTGGTCTCGGACCATTAATTAGGGTTCCGTACCAAAACGGTAAAAAGGAACTCTTATGGTGAGACTAAGTCTGTCTGTCTGTCACAGCTGGATATCTCAAGAACTACTAATGCTATCAACTTTAAAAATAATTTGAATAGGTTTAGATGACGTTTACCAAACTATTTTGCAAAGGTGAACGGCAGGCTTGTATGGGAACTTCGTACCGCTAATAAAATTTCGTGTTTTAGGATATTTTTTGTTTTAATTGGTAGTTAATAAGATAGACAAGCCCTTTTTAAATTCTTAGATTTTTAGAAGTTGGGACGTAAAGTTATAACGAGTTTTATTTTTTAAGGTTATATACTAGTGTACCAATGTAGATTGTTACTTAAATGTACATAAACATTGTTTTGCTGATAAAGTAAATGTTCTAGATTGCTTGTCGCTAGCTTTGTAGTGTTCTACTTACTATTAACTAAGTAGATTGAGATGAGAATCGTACCTACTCAGTGAGGGGTGTTTTAGGAGATATCTATGTCCAGCTGCGTACTGCAACAGTTTGATAATGATGAAGTTAATTCGCTAAATTGCTCAGATGCAGTCACAAACCACAATCCAAAACAACAGCAAATAACTGAACTGAAAGACAATAACAGTAATACAGATTTTCTTTACCTGTCAATAAATAATTGCCATATGAACAAAAATAATATTGATGACGAAAATCATTCCTATCATTATATTGTTAACTATTATGATTTTATGTAACAATCACGCATACTTAGGTATAATATATTAGTGTTTAATTATATTTAATGTTATTTCTATTTCTAAATAATTAATCGATCATTTCGTTATTAGTGTTATTTTACTTATGACAGCTTTACAAACATAACTGCGTTTAGTTTACGATTTTATTACGTTTAATTATTAAAATCTTTTTATTGATATTATTCATTAATCCGAACTTCTAAAAATAGTACACTTACATGAAAATAAATGTCTTAGTTGCCTTAATAAGTGGTATAAATTCTATAACAAAACAACAACAAAAATATGCGGTACGAAATCTGCCGTTCGCCTTAGATTTTATGCAACAGGGCCTGAAAGGGGGTCTTAAACATTCGAATGGAGTCTACTAGGGTATGTGGGGTATCATATGAAAGAGCGCTGTTAGCACATTCTCAAACATTTTTTTTAGGCATCAATAGTTTTCGACTTTTGATGAAAAATGTAAAAAAAATATTGTTATCCCCCCTTATCTCCAAAGTTTGCATAGAGAAAAATCTGAAAATATTCTATGTGAAAGAAGTTTATGTAAAGATTACAGGAAAAATAAAACGATGTCTCTAAATATCACAGTTTTTCAGAAATCATCAACATCATATAAACGTACGGAACCCTCAGTGCGCGAGTCCGACTCGCTCTTGACTGGTTTTTTATTTTTGAGATGACTTTACTATGAGTTGCTTTTCTGGAAAAGAAATTCATAGTGAAGTACTCAAAGGTACTCAAACACAAAAAAAAATTCTTCAAAATCGGTTCAGTCGTTTAGGAGGAGTTCAGTGACATGAAGTACAGAAGAATTATTTATATAATGAAGAATCAGATTGTAGAAGAACAAATTGCAATAAATAATTTATATTTTATATTATAAAATAAAAAAACATATAATTCTTATTCATAAATAAAAAAAAAACATTAAAAAATCATAAAGTTTCTCTAGTTATAATAAAAGACAGTATCAAATGGTAAAAATTAAACATAATTTGTATGAAATGATCTGTGAGATAAGTTAACCGGAACATGAGGTGGTGAGATGGACCAAGCTTTTCTGTTCACCCCAAAATAAGCGAAGGTAAGCGACCACAAGTCCGCTACTAAGTAGTGCTAATTTTCCCTTTAGTAGTACCTAATTATTAAACGTAAAATAGAAGTAGCCACCTTTTAATGTCGTTCTGTTTACAGGATATTGTGCTCTTTGGTTAACTGGCAGTATAAAAGGAGCCGCCCTTACTTAAACGCTGGCAAAACCCGATATTAAAAAAAAAAACTAGTGTGCCCCCACTGGTCGAAATTCCCCCTATTTACAATCTATAATTATATCCATCATCATCATCATTTTAGCCAAAAGACTTCCACCGCTGGACGGGACGCTGGGAGGGGGGGGGGGTTGCCATAATCGCCACGCTTGGCAGGCGGGTTAGTGATCGCAGTATGGTGTTAAAATGCATAGAGAACGCTGCTGCCCATTCCCTAGTAAGTCTCTTAGTCGCATTTTACGACACCCACGGGAACAAAAAGAATGGTGCTATTCTTTACGTCCGGCACCACACGGTAAATTCTATATAGTACTTACTAATTCCATGAGTACACGAATTCCATGCTCAAGCTGTTACCTATCTATCTTTAAGTCATGAGGTCCTGGTACTATGTGTGTGTGTCAAACGCATGATAGTATGTGTAATGTTTTTTGTATTAATTTAATTTATTTCTAATGCATATAAAATAAAATATTAGCTTTCTGCTCTCGTCCTCCACATAAACTTTAACTGTGCCAAATTTCATACTCCTCCATCCGCGTATTTTTCGTAAAAAGGAGTAAAAAGTTTTCGCTTCACGTATATTATTAGAATGATGATATACTATGATTACCTCTTGTCCTAATTTGACCGAGATCTATCTTTTGAGAGTATTTTTACAAATGTACGCGACGTCTAAACCTCCTCCGGAGCAACTGGACAGATTCGCAACTGGACAGATTCTCAGCAGGACAGTTTCACAGCAGGACAGATTAGCAACTAAACAGATTCTAAATATAGAGTATTTTTTTTTTCCTTTTTCTTTTATTCTCAGTTAGTTTTAATCATGGTCTAGCAGTTTGAGTCATTTATGCGGCCTACCCTTTCTTTGATATTGATCGTCACATCGTTGAACCATGTTAAGTTCTGAGTAGAGCTGCACGATTACTGACAATTGCGTGCATTGACTGGTCATGTCCACTCAATCTGTGTGGTTCTTTCCTCAAATGACAATTTCAGACTCCAATCTACATGGTCTTCACCATTATCTGACTATGGTTATGTCTGGAGGTTAAAATAAAATGTGACCTCTGAGTTTGTTTCGGCCTTTCTTCTCAGAGTAGTCGGATTAAAGAAACGCCAACCTGATCTACATAGTTTTTGTATAAACCTACTTACAGAAATAAAAATCATTTATTTTATCATCATCATGAATCATTTATAAACGACACCCAGATCACATGATTGCCACTATTCTTCTTTTGAGTAAATAACACATACATTAAAATTTGAATCAACTTCTTCATATTTTTGTAGGTGAAGGTCAAAACTTTGCTTTCTTCTGAGGTATGAAATCCTAAAATATTGTTTGTTCAGAGACTTTTTATTCCCACGCAAATACTCCAAAAGGTTATTGTGGTTCCGTACGCGTCTTCATTACATATTTAATATGTGATGGTAAAGTAAAGAAGTCGTATTTTATATTGCTGTGAGTTTTAATAAAAATGTAGGGGATGAAAAGGTTTTTTTTATGTTACTTTTATGACCTCTTCTAGAATACGAGTATGTTTTCAATGTTTAATGAAATGCGTGGTTGTGCATGATTTGAACCTACTTTGGCGTACGTTTTATTTCGGTCCCGGCTTTAGTAATAAACCTACTCGACCAAATACTCTTTTATATTCTCTAAACCACGTTCTGATTGACGACTTGGTTTGATATTTATTTTTTATACTGCCTAGTTTCCCCAGTCTTTGGGTGTGTTTTTCACAACTTTTCATTCAAAGTCAAAGTAATATCATTTCTTTCAAATGGGCACATAAAACGCTTTTGAACGTCATTTACAGAAAAATAGAACTAATTCTACTTGCCCCTTCCAAAGGATAGTTTCGTATGCAGAAGAATTGGCAAGAAACTCCACCGATTCAAACGTATGAGTATTTTGATAAGTTTAGGCCCTATTCTCAATACCAAAGTCTATTTATTTATTGTTATGTGTGTTTTTTCTAGGTTTCCTAAGTTAATTTTGAACATCACTGGCAAAAAAAAGATCGTGAAATTTTTTGGAACTGTCTTGATCTATAATCATCGGCCCGCAACGAAAAAGGTTCTGATATTTTAATGACCAAATGAGGTTCCTAGTATTTATTTTAACTAGAGGGTTGCCACGTCTTAGAGGAATTACTTCATAAAAATATACCCGGACAAAAAGTCTTATTTTATTTATGTAATCGTTTGTTTTAAATCAGGAAATGTTCTATCTGTGTGCCAATGCCTAATACGTTCAGCCGTTTATGAATGATAGAGAAACAAACATCTTCACAAACTTATACATCAATAGTGTCCGTAGGGAAAGTACCTTGTATAAATAATATCCCTTTTCTCCAGATTTCCATTCCCGCAAATCATACGGCTCAGTTCCCGCAGAATGTTTGTTTTTCATTACCTCAGTGAGCCTGAATGCACATTAAATGCATAGCTAGGTTAAAACCACAGGATAGTACAGAAGGTTCGCTCATACAACGAGTGAAAAGGCATTCTCACATAGACACGCTTCACGTACAGCGAGCGCAAGCGCACTCTGAATCAGCCTATAATGTTCCCACGGCTGGGACACAGTCCTCCACTCTTCGAGATGGAGTGGGCTGAAAACTACCATGCAGGCCTGCGGGTTGGTAGATGTCACATGTATTCGAATGTTTGGTTCTAGGTCATGCCGGTTGCCGGTTTCCTCACGATATTTTCCTTCACCGTTTTGAGAGCAGTGGAGATGAAATTATTTACACAAAGTTAAGACCAGGCACTCTAAATTTAATGTCCACGCAAGCTCCGCCCCATGCTCTCCGCCGCCGCCGCTCCGTTTTGTGCTAAACGCAAAACGCAACACATCCTTATAGATCGTGTTCAAGCACGAAAATAAAATAAAATAGCGTTAGTTTCAATTCTTATTTCGTTTTTTATCTAAAGTAATACTTGATCTAGAGAAAAAATGATTTTAGACAGAAAAGCCGAACTGTCTTGTTTTTTTAGGGTTCCGTACCCAAAGGGTAAAACGGGAACCCTATTACTAAGGCACCGCCGTCTGTCTGTCTGTCTGTCCGTCTGTCACCAGGCTGTATCTCATGAACCGTGATAGTTAGACAGTTGAAATTTTCACAGATGTTGTATTTTTAGTGCCGCTATAACAACAAATACTAAAAAACAGAATAAAATAAATATTTAAGGGGGCTCCCATACAACAAACATGATTTTTTTGCTCATTTTTGCTCTATATTGATAACGGCAACAAGTAGACGCTTGAAATATTCACAGGATATTTAGTTATGTATTCGCTTTAAAAATAAATAATTAAATTAAAATAAAACCAATATTTAAGGGGGGCCATAAAACAAACATGATTTTTTTGCCGTTTTTATAGATAATGGTACGGAACCCTTCGTGCGCGAGTCCGACTCGCACTTGGCCGGTTTTTTTATAATTATGTTTAAAAAAGATATGATTTTCGAATAAAAAATGTATCGAGCGAAAATATTACAATTACGTTACCGTCTTGTACATGGTAAGAAAATGATCCAATAAATCATTTACTAAAGTTCCATTTCACTTTGATTTTCAGAATATTCATGCAAATTAACATAAAAAGATCCTGGGAGCCTCCTCTTAAGCGCTTACTTGGGTTTGAATCTACAATGCTTTCACTAGGCCACCACTGCTCAGCGCACTCGCGACTGGCATAAATGTTCGAGATCGCCGTACCTTTCCAAAGAAATCTTCAGAAATACGAATGCGTGATGATCTAATATATAGCTGCTGTTAAAACCATGGAAGTACTTGCATAATATGTATTACCTTACCATTTTTACAAAATTATAGATTTAACAACTGTATGCAATTTCAAAAATAAAATAAAACTTTTGAGTGACAAATGACGATCTGAGACCGCAGTAATGATAAATGATTTTTATTTACGGCACGGTTGGCGCAGTGGTTAAGCGATTGACTGCCGCGCTGCGTGTCGCGGGTTCGATTCCCGCACGGAACAAATATTTGTATGACCTACAAGTAGTTGTTCCGGGTCTGGCTGTTTGTGTATGTGAGTTTAAATGTTTGTAAACGCACCCACGATACAGGAGAAATTCCTAGTGTGGGGCAACGTTTTTAAAAAAAAGAAAAGAAAGAAGAAGAAGAAATTTCTGTAAGTAGGTTTGTACCATGAAGGTATAGATGGTATAGTGTGGAGGCCACACTCTAAATACCTAAGTGAAGACGACTGTGGGCCGAATCTCTCTTTCTGAATACATACATAAGATAAAAAAAAACACATATCACTGTCTCGTTCTTATGTATGTATTCAGAAAGAGAGAGTCTGCCCACAGTCGTCTTCACTTAGGTATTTAGAGTGTTGCCTCCACTTTTATCTATACCTTCATGGTTTGTACAAGTGTTTGTACAAACCATGAAGGTATAGATAAAAGTGGTTTTACAGGTCAATCATATTTAAAAAAAAACTTTTTACAAAAAAAATAAGCGACTTCCAAAAAAACACTGCAAAGTGAAAAATAACTTTAATTTCGGAAGTCGGTGTCTTTGGATCTGTATTTTAGTTTTATGCCACCGACTTCCGAAATTAAAGTTATTTTTCACTTTGTAGTGTTTTTTTGGAAGTCGGTTATTTTTTTTTGTAAAAAGTCTTTATTTTCACTTTTTAGTGCCGAAAAAGAATGTTCCAAATCGGTTCGTAAATGACGAAGTTATGCGCGAACAAAAAACGCAATGCAGAGTAAACGAAAAGATCGTTAATGTAGACAATGTAGATTAATTTTTACATGTTTGTTGATTTTTCAAAAACCGCTTGTCCGATTTCGATAAAATTTTCATGGGGCTATTTGGAAAGTATACCCTTTCCAACAAAAAAATAATTTTTAAATCGGTTGGCAAGCGACGGAGTTATGCGCGAACAAACATAAAAAAAAAAAAACATCCGAATTGAGAACCTCCTCCTTTTTTAGAAGTCGGTTAACAACTAAATGACGTCGGCGTTTCCTATCTGACTACTCTGAGAAGAAAAGCCGAAACAAACTCAGAGGTCACAGTCTCTTTTAAAGTCCAGATATAGTCTTGGTCAGATCATGTGAAGGCCATGTAGATTAATGTCTGAAATGGTCTTTTGAGGAAAGAACCACACAGATTGAGTGGACCTGACCAGTCAGTGCACGCATTTTTCAGTAATCGTGCAGCTCAACTCAGAACTTAAAGAGCTCAACAATGAACAATGCGACGAACAATAACAAAGAAAAGATACAATACATTTGGGTAGGCTGCTTAAATTACTCAAACAGCCAAAACTTAATACAAACGCACAATGATAGTTACATTACTACAAAGCGCGGGAGTACCTACTTAACTTAGAAGCATTATTGCTTCTGTGGGGGGTTACTCTGTTGTGGCGTGCTGTTCGTGCTAATTCGCAAACACGAAGATTACAGAAGCACATACGTTTTCTGGTTTACCTGCACGCGTCTATGTGTGCCTGCGCTTGTTTTCACTCGCTGCATACTTCCCCCCTTTCCCTTTTTCCTTTCTTCCTTTTCTTGGCCTTCTGTATCAATTTTGTGGTATTACTTACTGATTTCATCCTTCAAACTTGCAACCTAGCATCCATCATTATTGGAACTTCGATCGGCTAAGTAAGCTGATAGTCTGTTTCCGCGGAGGTAAGAGGAAATTTTCGGTATGAAGTGCTTCATATTTGTATTGTGTGTTTGGTTATGCATTTGGGACAAGGTTTGATATTGTTGTGAATAGAAAACAGCTGAATAAAAACTGTGAATCATCAATAAGTTATGACGCCGAGGAGTATGGAGTAAAATATGACGTTTGAATACATATTAACGTAATTATCGGTTTTTGTACATTATTTTATGGTTATAACAATAATTGTCAACATTATCAGTACCTTAGCATCGCAAAAAGTGTAGATAGGAACTTTCTATATTTATTTATTTAATTACGGCACTCCAACGACTTATTTACTAATACATTTTTTGGGGTATTCAGTATTAATTTCTTACGAACCACTAACACACAAAATACAAGCTTGTCTTAACTTGGGATTTGGTATATTATCAATTTTATTATATGATCAAACATCAAACACCCTAATAAATTTGACATAATTATATATGTTATACATTACAGTTAATGTAGTACTTTGAAAGTGCAATGAAATTTATAATTATTATTAATCAATTTATCAACTTTGATACGACTATTTTTCAATATAAATTTCATGAGGTATCCAATGTATAGCAGCATTGAAGTAATATGTTTATGATTATCAAAAAACGAAACGCCTCTAAACACTCCTAATACTAACATCAAATTCAAAACCGATTACACCACAAAAACAAGAACGTACCAATTAAACTTTCCAAGTGCATCTCTCCTAAGTCTCGCAAAATTTCGCACTCACTAACTGTTTGAACTTCTGCTTACAAAGTAAACAAACCGCCAATTAATGCAACCAATCCGTGCAACTCAGACGCAGAAACTCAGGTAAAGGGTAGTTAGGTGCTTCTAGACGGGCCATTTATGCACTACACTAAGAGGCTGCAATATTTTCAAGAATTACCCGTTAACCAACTGTGTTATACACTTCCAATCGCAATCCAAAAGATTTTGAAGGAAATTCATAATCCATCACACTAATATTATAAAGGCGAAAGTTTGTGTTTGTGTGTGTGTGTGTATGTATGTTACTTCTTCAAGCTCAAATGGCTTGACCATATAATAAAAATTTGTATGGAGTTAGCTGACACCCTGGATTAAGACATAGGCTACTTTTTATCCCGATATTCCCACGGGATCGAGACTTACGCGGGTGAAACCGCGGGGCGCAGCTAGTTGCTTCATATCTTTGAAAAATTCGTCTAAAGAAAGCGTAAATAACGCAATGAATATTGTAGAATTGACATTCAATTGTAAGTGTGTTGCGCAATTAGGCTTTTGGTCACCTTTTTGCAATGTAATATTATTTACGACTGCAATATTTCCAGTCATGACCATCGTCATCATGGTGAAATTTTGAGTATAGGCAGAAAATTCATGGCTCGAAAATTAAATCTATAAGATTATCGGAGACATAAGCCATATTGTGCACCAAGCAACAATGGCTGATGAAACCCAATGAAAAATGAAATCAAATAATATAACAAACGTCAAGTCACGGCAGAAAAATTGTTCATAATACCATAATAAAGCGAAATAAAGCAATATTATGGTCAATATTTTCAATGTTTTTAATGGCGAAACGATCACCGGATACACATAAAAAATAATAATCTATCAGTTTTGACCTTAATGCAAAAAAGATGCATGCAACTTAGACAGAGAAATGTATAGACGGCGGGTAGGTCCATTTCATTCTCACAAGAAAGGGATATAGTGTTATGTTATTATACGTAAAGGAAAAGGACAAAGCTATACTTTTTCTGTCTCTCAGTGGATAATGTTATCACCATTTAACTACTTACAAAACAAGCGCCGTACGGTTAGGTACCTACTGCCAAATTATTATCAATGAGCGCAAGACGACCCTGGAGGCGCGGGGGCGCCGTTAGCATGTTTTTGGTCCGGACAACCCGGTAACATAACAACCTTATAACTTTGTGATTTTTCATGATACAGTTTTGAAATTTTGTACATAGATTCTTTACATAAATTACTAGACACGTGTTTCGGGTTTCGCATATACTAAAACTAATATTGGATATTGAATGATGGGGTCCTATAAACATTTATGGATATTGTATATAATATGCTACCTGAACCTCTATAGTTTTCTTACTCTAAGGCATGCAATGAGTCAATTTAATAGAACCGTCAGGCGATAAGTGACAGGCGACAATCTGCCAATTTTACAATATTTTTTCATAGTTTTTGTACTATATTAGAACCTGTCGTGAACATGTTATAATTTTGTAATTTTGTTTAACTTTATTTAAGAAGCTTGGTCAACAAGACTAAGTCGCTCCGTAAGGCTTTTTTATAACATATTACACCATTTAGTAACTGTCTTCTACGGATACCAATGACCCACCTACTCGAGTTTATGTATGCACATGTTTTACACGTGTTTCTGTGACAAATAAAATTATTATTCTTTCTTTCTTTCTATATAGTAGCCTCGCTGGTTCAGACAAAGGGAATGCTAGAATGTTATTGCATCTTCCCACCTCCTTAACATCAACACCAAATTGTATTGTATACCGAATGTTAGAAATTTAGGTCCCAACATCGTTTTAGATAAAGAGGTGCTTGAAACTGTAGACTCGGCAGTGTTTCTGGGTATAACAGTAGATGCCAAACTTCAGTGGGGACCTCATATATCAAGCCTAGCGGGAAGGCTCAGTTCGGCCGCATACGCCGTCAGGAAAGTAAGACAATACACTGACGTTGATACAGCCCGATTAGTCTATTTTAGTTATTTTCATAGCGTTATGTCCTACTGTATTCAGCTGTGGGGTAAAGCAGCTGACATTCAAAATATTTTTGTACTCCAAAAACGAGCTGTTCGAGCAATTTACCAGCTGGGTGCCAGAGTTTCTCTAAGAGATTTTTTTAAGGATATTGGTATACTCACGGCGGCATCACAATTCATCTTCGCCAACATCTTATATGTTAGGCAAAATATACACTTATACACTAAAAACAGTGATATTCACAATATTAACACCAGAAATAAGGATAAATTACGTGCTCCTTTTCACCGGCTTCATAAGGTTCATAACTCATTTGTTGGACTTGGTATAACTTTTTATAACAAGCTACCCTCTTCTTTGTTAGATTTGCCTTTTAATGCGTTTAAAGTTAAAGTTAAATCCAATCTTTGTTCAAAGGCATACTATTCTATCAATGACTACTTAAACGATAAGAATAGTTGGTCGCTGTGATTAACTCAAGACAATGTCCATGTTCTTTCTCCAGAATTAGCGTACCTACTGACAGGTTATATGAGTTCATATAATTGTTTATTTTTATTTGACTGTCTAAGTCAATTTATTTTTATTTATTAGTGACATAATATACTCATGAAAATGTTTTTTTTATGAGTTGTATTGCAATAAGTGGTTAGCTAGCGACCTAGACAATTGATTATATTATTCTTGCCTGAGCAACCGGCAGCAAGTTCGTCATGCTCCCTTAGATGTCACTGCTTGCGGTAGCGTCGGGGGTCGGGTTGCCTCCTTCCCTCAAATATGGCGAGGGGGGTGATGGCTGATCTTTGCGTTATGCTCGTGAACGGGTGCTGCTTGTGGTGACTGGTCGTCTTGCTGACCATGGTTTTATTATTGTTATTAATGATTAACTGTTTTTTATTTTACTACGATGGTGCTAGTTTATCATTTTTGACTTCGAGTTGCAGCTATAGCTTTGTGTGGGCGGGCACGCCCATTATGCCTGGAGGCTTTTATTTAGGTACGTTCTGTTTACGTTATTTCTGCTTGAGTATAGTTTTCGACGATTTTTATGTTTTTTTTGGTATAGTGGCGTGTGCTAGCTAACATAAGGCAAATAATTTAATGTTGTGTTGCGTAATGCAAATTCTTTAACATTTTATTGTATAGATTCAAGTTTTATATCTGAACAGACAGCTGTGCTGCTGGGGAGTTTGTTGCGCCACTTCTTCTTCCCAGCTAAAGCACTAGGAAGTGGTGAAGGGTGGGCGTTTTTGGGGGACTGTCTTATGTAATTTTTGACGTTCGAAAAGTGCTGATTCTCAGCCTAGTTTGAATAAATGACTTTTGATTTTGATTTTTTGATTTTATTAATAACTCAGCTCTGAGATCTTCGTTCCGGGCACACTCCACCATGATGTGAAGAACGTCTTCCAGTTTTCCACATTCTGTGCAGTTGGGGGAAGAAACTTTTTTAATTAAATATACGGACTTGTTTAAGGGGATATGTCCAGAACGAAGTCTGAGAGCTGTGACAATGTCTGTTCTGCCTAAAGAACATGAATTGAACCATGGTGATTTCCATGGTTGTCCTTGTATTGTTTTATACCACACAGCTTTCTCCACATACCTCCGATCAAAGCTAATGATATTTAATATGCCTCATAATGAACATATTATTTCTGTATAGATTTTACGGCCACACATTATTTCCGCAAAATGTGGCCCGTTCAGAAGCGTCGTAGAAAGCCGCGTTAACTTATACGTAAAATTTGTTTGATTAATCAGTTTGATTCACGTAACTGAAATTTTCTGTTGAATTCAATGGATTGATTCTAAGCTGAAATTCTAATGTCAAAGGTATGATCAGAAATTCTAACTGATTTATATCAAAAGTTTTGGGTTACTTATAAGTTTCCGTTGAAAACCAGTAAGCCCTACTGGGCAAAAGTAACTTTCTTCAAATATCAAACTATAAGCCAGTAACTGGCAGGGGATAAACCTCTTTTACCCGTCTTCAAAAATAGTTCTCAATTCAATTGTATCTTGTTTCTGTAATCGCTTATTTCGTAACGAATTCGACCTTTCATTTTATTTTTCAATCATTTGTTAGGCGAGTGAGGAACAAATGAAATTTTGGGAGGTTCCTGTTCAGGATAAAGCGGGAGGAAACGCCCGGGTGTCACCACTGTATGTATCGTCTGGAGGACACGGTGGAGCATACGGCGGAGGTCTGCCCGGCTTGGGCGGAGCACCACCGTGTTCTCACGGAGGCGAACCGCGGCGGCGATCTCTCGCGTCCGGCCCTGGTTCAGGCCATGGTCCGGAGCGAGAGTGCATGGGAGGCCGTCACCTCCTTCTGCGAAGCAGTAATGCTAGCGAAGGAGGAGGCGGAACGCGTGAGGGTGAGGCAAGGCTCGCGCCCTCGCGCCCTTAATCGCCGCAGGAGACTCTTCGCCATCCTATAAGGACCACGCCCGGGTCGACGGCGCGCTGTGTTCCACGCGCGCCTCAAAGAGATGTCAGCACCAACAGACGGGGTCCGTTAGGACCAATGCCTGCCAGGGTTGCGAGTTTGTCCGAAAGGGATATCGTGGCCCTGGCACACAGGCAACAGAAGGAACACGGGTGGGTTTTAGTCAGTAAAAGTCTGACACGCCCTCCGCCCAGAGCGGGAGAAGTTATTTGATAATTTCACACCAAAAGTGTGTGTGAGTGAGGAAATCAACATCTTTTAATCGGTTCACAAATGAATACCTACATTTTTCTCATTTGAGTCAGTTTTGACCCATTTTTTGAAAGATAAAAAAAAATAACAAAATGAGAAACGTCTTTTATCTGCTTCAAGTCACGAGTGCATTATAATAATAATATAATATAAAATAATAATAATCGTTTATTTATAAAAGGGTTACATGTACAATAAATACCTTAACAATGTAAATAAAGCACAGTTGCTTATTATACCTTACAGACATCAGCAGGCATAAACAAAATACTTAGCTTTTCTGTAGCGTTTAACGCCAGAGGTATTTAGACGGAATTAGTCTGGCGTGACCTTGCTATTTTGTCTACCATTTTACTAACGCTAACGTTCAGTCTGTAGTGTTTGCGGAAAAACGTATGGATGTATTTTTTCTAGGCCTGCAGGCGAAATTGTGGTCAAACACGAGTCTGAAATATTTATTTACAACAGGCAAATTCTTCTTGATGTATTTATTTCGAGCAAAAAATTAATAGCTGTACCTACTCAAGACTAAAGCACGGACTTTATTAATAATAATCGAGTGCAAACACTCCACGTAATCAAGTGAAATAAAATCTCTCGAAAATTGATAAATTGTTTATGCTTAAAACAGTTGGACTCAATTAAAAACCTTTTAATTTTGATACCAAGTTAATTGTTTCTACTACTTTGACATTGATACCCTAAATCCCTTTGAGAAACAGACCTTCGGTCTGGGATTCGGGTTTTGACCTTTGTAGTGTTCAAACACGAGCAATCATGATGTAGGTGTACACAGTGCCTACATTTAATTTTTTGATAGATTACAAAGCAGACTTTTGCGGTAAAACGCTTACGCCTTGGCCACACGCTCAAGCGACACGCGTGTAAAACAAATGCAAGAAGTTGTTTAGACCATGCCACGAGTCACCGCGTTGCAATTTGCGGAGTGACTGTTGGAAACGCACGCGCCTGTCGTTTGACCCAAGTCGCGTCGTTAGAAGCTGTGCACAGGGCCTTAAAGAATTGAGATACTTTTCAATCTGGGCGTATCATACGCTCCATAGCTGTTATGCTATTAATGCGATTTTAAAGTATTCGAAACGAATAATTTATTTGAAGGAAGAAGAAGAGAAATTCTTGAAGATTAAAAGAAAAGAGTAAGTACATCAAATTCGTTTGATAATTTCTTTGAAATCCAAGAGTTGACCGAACGAAAAGAAATAAAAAAGCTAAGGAACGATGGATGGACTGTGTTTTCTAGCCATATCGTCCTGAATATATATCATATATCTGACCGAGATAACAGTTAGTAGAGATGTATGGGGGACATGTTGCACTGACCCCAAATAAATAGGGTATTTGACTGTTTCTTTTTATTTAGATTTATCGAAACGAAAAAATTAAGCCACAGTAAAAAAAAATGTTTTAATATCTCAAGAAATGCCGAATGTGTATGCGTTTTAAATTCTATTGTAGACAGAGACAGCACTGCTAAGATCTGACGTGATAACACAAGAGCGCCATAGTAACTTCGGGCCATTCAGTACAATGATCGTTTTGCGTGACAAGCATAGTAGAATAATTTCGAAAGCATGTAACTTCTCCACCGATTTTATTTATTTATTTTTTCACAAATTGTCTTTTTTAGTAACACTTATAAAAATTAGCATTATTTCATATATATTTTTGATAGCAGTCAAATATCCTATTGAGATGAGGGCACAGGATTATGTTTTTGATTAAAATCTATTAAGATTTAAGTGTGTTTTTATACACTGAAACAGAAAACATTAAAATACAAATAGACAATTTAATTATGCATTACACATAAGTAGCTATATTTATTGAAGCAAACGTACAAAATCCTTTTAGGAATCTATTGCGTAGACAATATACCTTTCTGTGGGAAACTGGACATACCCCTGAAATCGCCTTAGGCGGTTTCAGCAGGTATGTCCGACCATAATGTTTATTGGTCAAACATTAGGTAGTGGAATTACGCAGATGGGCCGGTTTTATTAGATCGTTTTCTACCTATACATGCCTTGGAAAGGTACCAATCTGCCTAGCCTTTTCCCAACTATGTTGGGGTCGGCTTCCAGTTTAACCAGATGCAGCTGAATATCAGTTTTTACATGGAGCGACTGCCTATGTGATTTCCACAACCCAGTTACTGGGTAACCACACCACACCTACCTCTACCACTCACCTACTACTGCTCGTCTCCGCATCACCCAAAGGCTGACTGGTAGAAAATGCTTATGCTTAGTCCACCTCTGTACATGCTTAAAGTATCAAATAAATAAATAACACGACACCCTTTGCTAAGACTGGTTGTCAGACTTTCGGGCTTCTGACTAACCGTAACAATTGTCAGATTTACGAATGACAGCCGGGCCCAACGTTTTAACGTGATTTCTGAAGCACGGAGGGGTCTCTGTATGTAATGGATGGTCACCCATCCACGACTCGACCTCAGCAAGCATATCTTAACTTTCGATCGAGTCGTGTGGCTGTTATTATTTATTATCAACGTTATATACATAAAGGGGTAGTAGTACCTCTCATGTTCGCCTAATTTCTATGCAGCTATTTCTAACCTTCCACCTTTTCGGGGGGTACAGACAAGGTAACATAACATCACGCCTGTGGTTCCCGAACGGTTGGGCGGTGCACCCATATTTCACCAATCATGTTTAAGTTTCACGTAATCGGGGTTGAGCCTATTGGCACAAATCTCCGGGCTATAACTGAAAAATTCCTGATAGAATAACCCAATAATAAGACAGGCAACACATTTATAGCATCAAGTTTTTCTAACTGAACCGACAGCTGTGCTGCTGGGGTGTTTGTTGCGCCACTTCTTCTTCCCAGCTAAAGTACTAGGAAGTGGTGAAGAGCGGGCGTTTTTGGGGGACTGTCTTATGTAATTTTGACGTTCGACAAGTGCTGATTTTCAGAATAGAATAGAATAGAATACTCTTTATTATGTACACCATAAAAGTTAAAGATATAAATGTTGTAGTTTTACATAGGGTGACACAATGGGCGGTCTTATCGCTAAAAGCGATCTTTTACAGACAACCTTTGGATGGATCAGCCTAGTTTGAATAAATTACTTTTAATTTATAGATATACAATCGAATGGCCGCGTCACGAAACACGATCTTCGACTAACTAAAGAACAGCGGCGTTCAGTTACAGCAGCTATACCTGGTCATGGGTCATTTAATAAACACTTCTTTGTCATAGGAGTCACAGACAGTCCGCTGTGCAGGGCCTGCATGGAGGACGAAGACAGCAGTTCATGTGCTGTTGAACTGCCCGGTGGTCGCCACATATAGGACAAAGTACTTCGGTAACTCAGGTACCCTACGTGCGATATGTGTGAAGTAGAGTTGCAGAAACCAGCCCGTATTACCTATGACCTGATAGAAGTGGAGCCTATTTACAACACAGACAGATATAGACAAGGTAAGACCCACATATAACGTTACAATACAAAGCACGTGCAATAAAAATCATGTATTGTAAAAAAAAAACCGCCTTCCAACGTCTTTAATTATCTTAAAAAATTTGGCCTGTCTTGAATCTTAATCTAACAAAAAACAGAATGACTGAAACAAATATTAGTAAATTCCTAATAACATGTTTTATGAAAGAAACAACACAGAAGAAGAAGAGACAAGATACTAATGTATTTACTAAAAAAATCGAAAAATTGCTTTATTAAACTGAAATAAAGGTATTTAATTTAGTTTAATACAGCATTTTGTTCCGTGATAGAGCATTATACCAAACTTAGGCACTCAAAATTAATTAATAGGAACTGGTGATTAAACTTCTTCAAAATATTTTTTTCTGGAATATTTCTGTGTGTTGGAGGTCTTTGAACTATCATCTAACAAATAGGTACTTGTTTATCGAAGACCCAAAAAAGGCCTCACTTGTGGCTTTATAGAAAGCCTAAAAAAAAACTCAATTGAGTCTCAAAGTTAA
Source organism: Tiliacea citrago (assembly GCA_963921375.1). Taxonomy (NCBI): domain Eukaryota; kingdom Metazoa; phylum Arthropoda; class Insecta; order Lepidoptera; family Noctuidae; genus Tiliacea; species Tiliacea citrago. The sequence continues at coordinate 2,923,696 of OY992804.1, read as the reverse complement.
CATGGAAGTTTATTAAGAACCACACAACTGACGGTTAATTATGAAAAAAAAAGTTATAATGATTGAACTTAAAGAGTAAAGACGTTGACAGCTAACAAGTTTTTAAAATTAAGTATAATAATATTTGCTATTACATCCTAATATTTCAGGAAACCATAAAAAGCACAACAAAAAAAATCCACTGTACAAAAGTCACCGAAATCACTATTCAAACACCAATTCAAAATCAATCAACACCAATATTTCATCACGAAAAAAAGAAAAAAAGAACAACAGACTCCCGTCAAATGAGTTCTCTATCTAAATCTCCCGATCATTTACTCGTCTACAGCTTACGACGTACCAAACGTCACTTCAATGTCCCTCAATGTCCCACAATGTCCCGCTTTGTCCCGCTATGTCCTGATATCTTGTCATTTTCCACCCCGACGACTATCCGACGACCCAACTGCGTGACGACGTGAAAAATAACCTACCTTATCTCTTGGATAAGTATTTCTTTACAATCGACTTGTTTTTTCGCAAATGATTAATAGATTGTTTTCTTTTTCGGTGCGATACTAGCTGCTTCGTGACTTTGTCTGTCTGGCAGTTGGAAAAAAAATATTCGTAAAATATTTGTTAGACGCATTCAAAAAGAACACGAGTGGAGTCCAGAGGGCCTAGACGAGTGACTATTACTTTGAAAGCATTTCGTATTTCTACATCGACTTTTCAGCTTTTCGCTAGCTTATGTCAGTCATAGAATGTCACTTTATGTAGGCCTTCTTTGTACCTTTGGCAGTCAGCTCCGCTACCAATCTATCTGACTGGCTTATGTCATACTACAACTTATGTAAGTTGTTGAAGTAAAGCATAAGCCACTGATATGAGAGCACAAGGTGGCTTTTCTCTTTAAACGTATGAGGACCATTAATTTACCCGTAGCCAAAGAAAGAACGCCAAAAAGGCATCATAAATGTTTATTTCCACCTAACCAGACAGTATTGTCCGACAACAGGGCAAACATTGCTCTGAAATATCGGCTTTCACTATGTCAAGCTGCACTCAAATCTTTTGCATGATACTGTAACAAACTGACTGATAGACTGAGTAATTTAACTATATGAAACATTCTGTATTTTGTAGATATTCCGTTATGAAGAAGGATGCCAAGTTTCCTTTAGGCAGATCTTCAGCTAAAGCTCGTTCTTTTACACGCTCTTTTCTAACTACCAAGTGTATGTTGTTGTTTCAGTCTGCAAGGAGGTAGCAGAGCTGTTATCTAGGTCTTAAATGAATCAAATCAAAGAAAAGAAAGAAAAAAAAGAAAAATTGTTTATTCTGCACAAACAATGCGCGCATTATGAAAAGACAGAAACATTAGAAACAGTAATAATGCTATACACGCGATTGTGACCAACCAGTAAATATCCGAAAAGGCTCGACTGGCTGTTCACAATGGTGCGCTGGTGCCTACGTTTATGTGAAGGGAACGTTGGGTGTGGCAAAAGAGGCATGAAAGTAGAATAAATGCTGTGGAAATGTGTTCCTTGCAAATCATGTGAGGTGTAACTAAGAATGATAGACTGAGGAATGATGTGGTAAGGCAACGTTGCGGTTTAAAAGATGTAGTTACCAAAATTGAAAAGAGTATGCAGAGATGTTTTGGTCGTGTTGAGATACTCGTAATGAATGAAAGGCGACTTACAAAACGTATTTACAAGGTAGATGTGAATGAAAACGCTGGGAGAGGATGCCCTAGCTAGAAGTACATAATGACATTAATGGTGTTGTTCGTCAGAAAAGTCAGTTGCGTAGTACTCGCAACTAGCGACCATGTATGACCAGATGTATGATTGTAAACAAAGCAAAAGAAGTAGGATACGGATCGCAGCAGATGGCCTTCTGTAGTTTCTGCATAACCCCGTGGGAAGCAGGTGAGATTTTATGTACGTAAGTAGTAATGAAAACATTGGATGTATTTATTTTATTATCCATTCAAAAACATAAAACAATACCGATTCTCCAAACGCGCTAGATATTGGTAATGGTTGACGTAAATTTTGACATTCTACCTCCATTCCCTACCCAAAGGTCGGAGCTCATTAAAATTTTACGCACCGTTTTGATAACAGAACGGTTAGAACAAAAGGCCCACTTGGTACAAAACGACCGGATCAACACGGAACAAGGCTAATAATATATTAAAACAAAGAAAGAACTTGTCTTTTAGAAAGAAACACGATATTGTATACTATTGTATAGAATAAAGTTCTTCTTCTAACTGAATAGACAGCTGTGCAGTTTATGCCACCACTTCTTCTGCTCAGCTTAAATACTAGGATGTGGTGAAGCGCGGGCGTTTTGGTAGACTGTCATAAGTAATTTTGACGTTCAAAAACTGCTTATTCTCTGCCTAATTTGAATAAATGACTTTTGATTTTGCACACCTTGAAATTCATTTTTTTGGCAGTTCAAAATATAAATTGTATTCGGTCTGTGCTCAAAGTTCCCTAGCGCTGAGGCCTATATTAGCTCAGCTGATCACTCAATTCTCATAATGTGCCCCTACATTATGAGAGTTTGAATGAGCAGCTGATCCTTCTTTCTAGGATACGGGCATAATATTTAGTTCCAAAGCTTGAACCTAGGAAGACAGTTCTACTACCACGTTATATCCATCATCTGGGGCTTTACAGTCGTGGATGGGCCTTAGCCTGTTCAAGTGGTCAAGACTCCAATATGACCTGTTTCCGGCTTTTTGTCTCCAATTTTTATTCTTATCTTGGTCTAAGTTATCCAACCATCTGAGCTTGGGTCACCCTCGACTTCTCCGGCCACCTAGTTAACTATCAAGTAAACGTTTTTGTGTTCTGGTCTCGTGTATTCATGTGACATGTCTTGCCCAACGAAGACGTCCTATTTTCATGGTTTTGACATCAGGTTTATTGTACATCTCGTAGAGCTCCTGGTTGTACCGCATTCGCTATCGCTCGTTTTCCAGCACTGCACTGAATATGCGCTGGATTTACCGTTCGCATATTAATAGAGAGTTCTCGTCTTTTTGATGTGTAACATCTTTCTTGTCGCTTTCTATGGGAGAGATTTCGTGAAAAGGGACGGAAGTAAGTACTTTTTAATAGCATGAAATTGGTAAGTACTTTCTATTAGCATGGAATTAGTGCACTCATGGAATTCGTAAGTACTATACATATAGATTGTAAGTAGAGGGTGTCGAATTTCTACCAGTGGGTGATCACTAGTTATTTTATTTTATTTATTTATGATCTCCAACAAAGGATACACATATACCTATAATATAAATATTATTATTGTTATGAATAATTTTATTATTCGAATAAATGTTTCAAATGTTTTCAATTTTGAGGTTAATTTCTGTCGCTGCTCAGTTGCTTATTACAAGGTGAGATGTCAGATGTTACACATCAACAGCGACTACTGTAATAAGGCTCAATAGTTTTTTTTTTTGTTCAGCACCATCGACCACCTTCAAATTACCAGCAAAATAACCGCCGTTATTTTGCTAGTAGTTTAAAACACTTATCACAAAATGAGTCAACTCGTGCCAATAAAATAAAACCAACACCTTGATAGGTGTAATACTTCTGTTGCTTTTCTACACACAATAATTTTTACAGAAATTAACATTTTTGCTATCGAAGTCACGTCTGGCTTGTGACGCCAGGTGGTATGCCCACATAATGACATGGTTTTATATCTTCCCATGTATTTCTGGTCAAGGTTTTTAGGAAATTTGATAATGCGGTATTGGGTTATGCGAGAGGAAAAGTTTTTGCTGTTCAAAGTTTTTAGAGAGGTTATTTTCCTGCTGATGCATAATCACGTTCAGTTTTTTTAGTGAGATGCGCCCTGAATCGATATACTGTTCATATATCTTTTGGTGACATCTTCGAGAAGAGATTGGATAGTATATTGGTGTATCTATAGTCTTTAATATTTATACCGTAGCATCAGAGGTACTGCATTGATGCTCATAAGGCCTTGTTTACGGAAACGCGGGGCATCGCGCGTCGCGTTGGGCGGTCCGGCCCGCACTAAATTCAAACATATGGCGTTGTATTAGAGCGTTTACGGAGAAGCGATTTTACACGCGTTTGCTTGAAATGCAGGTGGAGCACGCGATGGCACCGCCGCGTCGCACGCGACGTTTATCGCGGCGGCGCACGCGGCGTTGCGTTTCTGCAATTCTCCGTTCAGGGTAAAACGTAACAACACCATGGCGTCACACGCCCCAGTACCAGCATACGGCGATACCCACTACGCTACACGCTAGAAGTTCGGCCGCGGCCGTAGCGGCGGACACCGCTACTCTTAACGCCCCGCGTCTCCACAAACAACATCGTACATTGCCATAATATGTTTTTGTTTGCGCGTGTGATGACGCGGGCCGCTGCACGCACCGCCTCTCTGTAAACAGAAAAAACGTCCGAGGCGCCGCGAGACACCAAGCTGCACGCGACGCGTGACGCCCTGCGTCTCCGTAAATAAGCACTTAGACCAATATCTTAATGATGACCCTGTCAAAGTTGGAAGCAAAGATAAGGCTAAAAGTAAACTAATAAAACAAAAACCGGCCAAGTGTGAGTCGGACTCGCACACGAAGAGTTCCATATCATACGAGTATCGCACAAGATGCTAGACTTATGTATTTTTTAAATAATTTCGTAAAAGAAACAAGAGAGGCGAATAATTTATGTAAAGTAATTGTCTAATTTAATTTCATCCATCAACTCAAGTATTTATTTACATTATTTGACAAATATTTACGTTTTATAGTTTAAAAAAGAATTTTATATCTTAAATTTTAAAATCGCATTGATACATTTGAAATCAATAGGACTATATACAACATTGCAATTGGGCAGGGATTTGCAATCCTATTGGTTAATATTTCTCCGTTTCTCCGCTCCGCAGCCTCGCTCCGCTCCGGTGGACAGGCAGCCTTATTCTAGTATCTTTATAATAACTTTGTTTAGAAAATAAATAAAGCAGGCAGCTTGAAAATAAATAAAACATACATACCTTGCAAAATGTGGTTGTGCTATAAGTACACCTCTGCCTAACCCTTCGGGGATTATTATGATATGTTATGATAGAATAACAAAACCTTTAACAGAGACTCATCCATACATTTGAATACGTATATGCCCGAAGTCCATATTTTTTAGTTTCACCTCGTAACTCTGTGTACGATGATAAATATACCGCGAACCGGTTCAAACTCGATTGGGCCAGTTACCAATGTCTCGTTTGTCATTGGATTTGATTGTGTGTTGTGACAGTTTTGTGGGCTCTCGTATGGTAGCTATGAACTGTGTGAAAATAGATCACGCCCTGGAAAAATTATAAGCCATTCAGACAAGTGGAAGCTGACGCCGCGGGTATGTTTTTAGAGTTTCGTACCTCAAAAGGAAAAACCAGCCAAGTGCGAGTCGGACTCGCGCACGAAGGGTTCCGTACCACAAGCATCTACCTGTTGCCGTTATCAATATCGAGCAAAAACGAGCAAATCACGTTTGTTGTATGGGAGCCCCCTTAAATATTTATTTTATTCTGTTTTTTTGTATTTTTTGCTATAGAACAGAAGTACATCATCTGTGAAAATTTCCACAGCCAATTTTCTCCGAATCTACTAAACCAATGTACACATATGAATTTCTGTGACCCAAACACGGACTTGTAACGTACATAAATTCATTTTGAACACAGGGGTCACCTTGTTGTAAGGATTTCAGATATTTTTTTTTTAATAATTATAAAATAAATACTTTTAGTTGTTTAAGCAAATGGATAAAAATTTACCTAATTTCCGAAACTACTGAGCCTAAAATTACTAACAGATTACAGGAAAACCTCTATGAAGTCTATGGTCTTAAAACAACAACGAACTTACATTTGTAGTTGGACATGTTTTTCAACTACAATGATATGATTGTTCTTATGATAAATTCATCCCAACTGCGGAACCCTTCATTGTGCGTGGTCCAAAACGCACTGGCCGGTTTTTATTTTTTCTCTTATCCTTATCCCAATTTATTTGGGGTCGGCGCAACATGTCTATTTCTTCCATACTTCTTTATCAGACGTCATGTCAGTAGTCAACCCTTTTCTAGCCAAATCATCTTTCACGTGTATAATTTCAACATCAATGATGTAATCAATACTTTGTAACAATATTTTAATTTAAAAGAGTGTCCGTGGAGTTTCTTGTCCATTCTTTTCCATAGGAACCTACTACGCTTTGGAATGGGTGACATATTTCTGACGCCAAAAGTGCCTGTAATTGGTTTATTTGCAATAAATGCTTTGAGTTTGAGTTCACACAGTAAATCCATCGTTTCTTTGGTCTTCCTCTACGCATCATCATCATCATTCTCCTGCCCTTATCCCAATTTATTTAGAGTCGGCGCAACATGTTCCTTTCTTCCATACTTCTCTATTAGTCGTCCCCTACTTTTATAGCCATCGACATCCATACTCATAACTTTCCTCACGACTTTTTCCTCATTCCTCCGCATCACATGCCAATACCATAACAACTGATTTTCGTACAACTTTTCAGTCACCGGTGCCACTTTCAGACTCCCTCTTATGTACTAATTTCTTATTCTATCCATTCGTGTCACACCACATATACCTCTTAGCATTCTCATCTCAGCTACATGCAATTGCCTTTCATTCATCCCTTTTGTGGCCCAACATTCTGCTCCATACAAGACAGCAGGTCTAACCATTGTTCTATATATCTTCCCCTTAAGTTTAAGGGGAATGCGGGAGTCGCATGTTGTTCCCGTAACCTGCCGCCATTTCTTCCATCCAGTGTTAATTCTGTGCTTAACCGTCCGACCTACTTCGCTATCGCTTTGTACGAGTGAACCGAGATACCGAAAGTCGGAGCAGACTGGGAGAAGCACGCCATCAAGCTCCTAGTAGCCAAGTGGTCTTCCTCTAATATTAATATAATATTATTAAGTACTTATTTATTTTTAAGTATTCTATTGAAGTTCAGTTTTTCTGGTGTGAACTCTGGTAATGTTGATTTGTATAGATACAATTTTTTTAGAGCTGTCAACGACTATTCCATAATATAAATAATCTGCATATAATGTTCCCAGAGCACGGACACAGGCCTCCTCTCTGTGACAGGGAGTTAGCCGTAATTCACCACGCGGGCCCAATGCGGGGTGGTAGATGTCACATGTCTTAGAATTTTTGGTTCTAGGACATGCCGGTTTCCTCACGATGTTTTCCTTCACCGTTTTGAGAGCAGTGGTGATGAAATAATTTATACAAAATAAAGCGCCTGTTTTGGTTCGAATCCACGCCCTACTACTCGTAAGTCGAGGCCTTTACCTCTGCGCCACCACTACTCTCCAACTCCAACTCAACAACTTTGGCGTCGTTAAAAACATTACCTTCTTTTTGGGCTCCGCTGCAGTCGGGTAAATATGGATTTGTGAAACTCAAAAAGCCGAGCGATAAGCAAGTTTAAGATGCTGTTTCTTTGTCAAAGCTCTACTGCGTTAGGTAAAATATGCAAATAATTATTACAGATTCTCTTAGGGGATATCCAGATAATCCTGGGTTATCGTGTGGCGTACAATAGAAAAACACACGTTTTTTGTGTTCTTGTGGGCCTAAATTTAATTAATAAAATTTCCCTTCTTTTCTTCTTATAGGAGTGCTAGATTTCTTGCAAAAATCATTATTATTGTGTAAAAAAATTGTGAAACCATAAAAAAGCCCCTATATCCTCTTGTGATGAATATTTCATTCAGTTTAGCATAACAGGTTTAAACAAAATTTAACACTCGAATTCAATAACGAACCATTAAAACTTAAAATATATTTCAAAGCGGTCACCAATAGTAGCACATTTTCCACCCGGGAGTGCATTTGGCATACCCTAGATATCGACACGTGCTTCTCTTACCAAATATCTTGTAAGAATACACATCGATGCATTACTTTGAACGAAACGACGGAGATGTTGACATCCCGTGTCACTAGCAGATATCGAAGTAATTTGAGAAATTGGATTTGGGAAAAAGAAAATTGTTTTAATTTCGGGAAGGGAATTCGTGAGTGTTAAATTATATAATAATATACCCGCAGAGATAAAAGAGGTAAAATAAAACAGTTTTTCTTTAAATAACATTTTTCTCAAAAAAAAAAAAATTGTAAGTTCAACATCAATGTTGTCAAAGTTGAACTTCACAATGTGACTGGCAGGAAAAAATACTGACACCTAAAGCCGTGAACGCACGAGCGAACAAAACATAGTGAACATGAACATCGAACACCGAACAATTGGTTCGTACGAGATAAACACAAACATTACATTACGCCTGTAATCACCGAAGGGTTAGGTAGAGGTGTACCTATTATATAGCACACCGACATTTCGCCACTTATGTTAAAGTCCCATGTAATAGGGGGCGAGCCTATTGCCACCAATCGGGCATAAATCCAGGGTTCCAGGCTGCTACTGAGAAATTCCTAATGGAAAATCCCAATAACATTTTGCCCGACCTTGGGAATCAAACCCAGAACCTCAGCAGTAGCGGTTGCGACACTAGACCAACTAGGATGATGTAGGAATGGACGTAAATTAGCACTGCAAACACGAAATACATCAACCACGCAGAACAACGAAATTGGATCGCCGCGAACATTTTTGACGAACCGAGTGTTTGATGTTAGTTAGTGGTACGCACAGTTCTCTATTGTGTTCCCTAACTTTTTTATCCATAATCTAAAGTGCCATAATTTTTTTTGTCCTAATCATCATTTGTCTGAATCATAATTTGCCTGTATCTAGAGTGCTCCCAACTCAGGAATTGTTCACATCCTAGAATTTATTCAAGTTTATTCCATAACAAATTCTAGATCTTGTAATTTTCAATTTTCTCTGGGTAATTCTATAAACACAATCTCGGATAAATTCATTTGTTTCTTTAAAAAGTATTCCGTTGTCCATCGTGTGTACGTCCTGAAAGCATTTCTGTAAATCTACACGTATGAATATTATCTTTTATGTTGTTTACCAGATTTCAACTGTCGGTGAAATGTAATAATATGATGATTATGCACATGGCTGGTTGCAAACAGCAACAACAAAATAATATTACTTGTACATTTAAAACAAACTATGCAGTTCTTATCTGTTTTATTTATCTAAAAATAAAACAGATAAGAACTGCATAGTTTTCGAAAAGTATTTGTTTACTCAAATTAAATTATTGATGTTTTACGGGGAAAAAACCGGACAAGTGTGTGTCGGACCACGGACAGCGAAGGGTGTTGTGGTAAGGATGTATATTTACCTATGCCCAGCATTGATTTACTAACACAGATATGTTTGTATAAAAAAATATTTAAAACCGAAAATATCCCATGTTTTGGGATATTTCACTTCCACTGCTGAACATAGGCCTCCCCCCAAAGGGGGCGGTTTTCCATAATCGCCACGCTTGGCAGGTGGGTTGGCAATCGCAGTATGGTGTTAAAATGCATAGAGAACGCTGCTGCCCATTCTCTAGTAAGTCCCTTAGTCGCCCTTTACGATACCCACGGGAAGAAATAGGATGGTGTTATTCTTTACATCCGGCACCACACGGCCAATACATTACACCAATATTTATCGTTCCACCGAATGCACCTCCATTCCAATTTCCATCGATATAGTGCCAATAGTCTCTTAGTAAAATGATTAAGTGTCATCCGTACAGACGGACATGACGAAATCATAAGGGTTCCATTTTTGCCATTTGGTTACGGAACCCTAAAAGGGTAGCTTAAAGTATGAAATACTGGTTAAGGATGACTGGAAGGAGATGCTGCGTACAACTGTAATTGTGTAGGTACTACTGTATTTTGTGGATGTGACGCATATTTTACCCCAAATTGTTCTTATTGTGTTTGTGTTCTTTCTCTGCGTCATGTTTATCGAAACTAAACGTATTTTCTTGCTAACAGGACAAACAGATTTATTTTATGTTGTAGACTTTCTAAGGCTAGTCTTGACTTTATTTTTTTAACCGACTTCCAAAAAGGAAAACGTTATAATAATTATGTTCGGTTTTATGTTTTTTTTTTATGTATGTTCACCGATTTCTCCGTCAAAGGTGGACTGATTTTGAAAATTAATTCTTTGTTTTAAATGGTATGGTCGCGAGGTAGTCACATTGCCACCAAATTGGAATCTAATTTGATCCCTTGGAAATCGAGGGAAATCCTCAAATTTTATAGGCACACTTATAGCGATTTGGATATTTTGTATAGCAACTCGCGCAAGAATTTGGAACTGATGATGAACACCACAGATGGCCACCGGAAAAACATAATAATAGGTATTCAACGTGTTGCGATTCGATTAGATACGGTTAATATGGTTGCTAAGCAATTTATGCTCATCACAATGCATAAGGTGAGTGGCTTTTCTCCTGGTTCTTACCAGGAGAACTCCTCAAAATTAACGTACCAGTATCGGGAAAAGCAATATTTTGTACAAGATGATGAGCTCTGAGCAGTTGAAATTATGCTATTGTAACTTAGATAAATTAAAAACTGACCCACTACAAAGTGAAAAATAAAACACTTTCTACAAAAAAAAAAACAACCGATTTCGGCGAAAAACTAAAATACAGATCCAAAGACACCGACATCCGAAATTAACGTTATTTTTCACTTTGTAGTGTTTTTTTGGAAGTCGGTTGTTTTTTCGTAAAAAGTGTTTTCTCATAATACGCAAAGCCTCTGCATATGCCTTGATATTGCAGGTATACGCGGCAGCTACTAAATTAATATAAGTCTGTTTAAGAACCTTAAATTGAAATAACAAACATCCAAAATTTGGTTCCTTATTAATTAAGATTTGTAGGACCAGATATTTTTCACAAACCAAAATTCTCTTTGATCTTCTGATCTGCAATAAAATGGTTCAAACATTAAAGATAAGAATCAACAGAAACGTATTATTAATTAACCCATAAAATTGTATTAAGATAAATCCTTGGCCAAGTTTCCATGGTACTTCCAACATCCTATGTATAATTGCTTTTCATGATAAAGTTGGGAATTATAAGAATTTATAGGGAGCAGTTTGTTACCCTTTGCAATATAAAATTGGGACAAAATATAGTGTATTCTGTTTTAAATATTCAATTCTGTTAGATGGTGAGAACAGAACACACAAGCTCATTTACAAAAGACATTTATTCAAACTAGACTGAGAATCAGAACTTTTTGAACGTCAAAATTATATAGGCCAGTCCCCCAAAGTACCCGCCCTTCAGCACTTCCGTCCTTAGCTGGGAAGAAGAAGTGGCGCAACAAAATCCCCAACAGCACAGCTATCTGTTCAGTTAGTAAAACTTGATTCTTTACATTTATAGCATGCAAGATTACGAAACATAACATTAAATAAAATTATTTGCCATAATATATCAGCTAGCACACGCCAATATACCAACGCAAATAATAAAAACTATAATCCAGCAATAAATAAAAACTTAACAGAGTTTAGTACATAAGTAAGAGCCTCCAGGTATTAAGGGTGTGCCCGCTTACTCGTATATACAATATTAGTTTTGGTATATGCGAAACCCGAAACACGTATCTTGTATTTTTATGTAAAGAATCTATGTACAAAATTTCAAAACTGTATCATGAAAAATCACAAAGTTATATGGTTGTTATGTTACCGGGTTGTCCGTACAAAAACATCCTAACGGCGACCCCGCGCCTTCAGGGTCGTCTTGCGCTCATTGATAATAATTTGGCAGTAGGTACCTAACCGTACGGCGATTGTATTGTAAGTAATTAAATGGTGATAACATTTTCCATCACACTTAAATATTTTTGGGAAAAAAAATAACATGGTGTAAAAATTATTGAAATCGATTCAGTTCCTTAATCTGAACACACTATATTCAGGTTTTGCATATACTAAAAATAATGTTGTATAGCTATATACAGCTGTAACTCGAAGTCACAAATGATAAACTAGAAAAATCGAAGTAAATTAAATAAACAGTTAATCATTAATAACAATAACAAAACCATGGTCAACAAGTCGACCAGTCACCACAAGCAGCCCCCGTTCACGAGCATAACACAAAGATCAGCCATCACCCCCCTCGCCATATTTAAGGGAAGGAGGCAACCCGACCCCCGATGCTACTGCAAGCTGTGATATCTAACGGAGCATAACGAACTTGCTGCCGGTTGCTCAGGCAAGAATAATATTGGAGGGCGTCAGGATCGGGGTCAAGGCCAAGATGAAGTACTTGGGCCTTGTACTCGACAGCAAGTGGCGCTTCGGCCCACACTTTAGCGGGCTGTCGACGCGCCTGCTGAAGGCTGCGAATGCCCTTTCCTGGCTCCTCCCGAACCTGGGGCGTCCGAAGGCACGATGCCGGCTTCTGTATGCTGGCATCCTTAGAAGCATGGCCCTTTACGGGGCCCCGATTTGGGCGGACTCCCTTAACAGGAGGGAGAACGCCACTGCCATTCGCAGGCCCCAAAGGGCCATTGCACTGCGGGTGGCGAGGGCCTACCGATCGGTGGGCTTCTCGGCGGCGTGCGCTCTAGCCGGCACCCCTCCTTGGGAGCTCGAGGCATGGGTACTGACCAGAGTGTACGAATGGACGGCGCGGCGTAAGGCGCTCGGGGAGCCCCCCGCCGCAGAAGAGCGGGAGGCCGTGCGGCAAGAGGCGAGGGACGCAATCATCCATCACTGGACGGAGGACCTCGCCACTGCTATTTTCGGCCGCCGAACCCTGGACGCGCTCGGGCCAGTTCTGAAGGATTGGCTCGAGCGGTCCCACAGTTTCCGGGTGCGGAGGCGCCTTCTCCTGCATTGCACAGTTCACCATCCACGTCGGGCGACTTGACAATGACAGAGCGCTCGCGGTCATTCCTGGGCCCCTCCCCGACGGGGGGGGCGTGTCGAGCCCGCCTGCAAGGCGGGCGCTCGTCAGCGGGGGACTGGATGTTATGGCTCTGCCGGATTCCCAGTCCTCCTCCTTGCAGACGAGGTAGGAGCGCCGCTGGGTCGTTTAGTGGGTATACCGGATCTTCCGGGGAGTCCCACATACCCCTCCCATCCCCCGATGGGTGGGTATGCGTAATGCATTTTTCCCAGCGTCAAAAAAAAAAAAAAAAGGCAAGAACAATATAATCAATTGTCGAGTTCGCTAGCTCACCACATATTGCAATACAACCTTGCCTATGCCTTTGAATAAAGGTTGGATTTTACTTCAGCTTTAAACGATATCTTGTTATAAAAGGTTAACCAAGCCCAACAAATGAGTTATGAACCATATGAAGTCGGTGTTTGTCCTTATTTCTAGTGTTAATATTGTTAATATCACTGTTTTCTATATTAGGCAAAATATACTCGTAAGTGTATATTTTGCGTAATATACAAGATGTTGGAGAAGATGAATTGTGATGGCTCCGTAAGAATACCAATATCTTTAAAAAAAACTCTCGGAGAAACTCTATAACCTAGCTTGTAAATTGCACGAACAGCTCATTTTTGAAGGATATTAATATATTTTGTTATCAACGGCTTTGCCTCACAGTAGAATTATACCGCAGGACATGATCTTCTGAATTCACCATCAGCCCAGACTTTTTTCAACTATGTTGGGGTTGGTTTCCAGTCAAACCGGATGCAGCTGAATACCAGTATTTTACATAGAGAAAGAAAGAAAGAGAGATACAAAAGTTAAAAAAACCGGCCAAGTGCGAGTCGGACTCGCGCACGAAGGGCTCCGTACCATTATCTATAAAAACGGCAAAAAATCACGTTTGTTGTAGGGGAGCCCCCCTTAAATATTTGTTTTATATTAATTTAATTATTTATTTTTAAAGTGCATATATAACTTAATATTCTGTGAATATTTCAAGCACCTCCCTGTTGCCGTTATCAATATCGAGCAAAAACGAGCAAAAAAATCACGTTTGTTGTATGGGAGCCCCCTTAAATATTTATTTTATTCTGTTTTTTAGTATTTTTTGTTATAGCGGCAACAGAAATACATCATCTGTGAAAATTTCAACTGTCTAACTATCACGGTTCATGAGATACAGCCTGGTGACAGACGGACAGACAGACAGACAGACTGACGGCGGAGCCTTAGTAAAGTACCCTTTGGGTACGGAACCCTAAAAATGAGCATTTAAAACTGACAACATTGGCGTATCAAGTCACACAGTCACAAGTCTTTGTTTTTAAGTATTTTAAACAAATACTTAAAAACAAAGACTTGTGCGACGCCAAAACGGCTCCTATCTCAGCATGTTGCGATATTTAAAAAGTAAATACCGCAGCGCTAGTATTCTGATAGAGCGACTGTCTATCTGACAACCCAGTAAGTGGGTAATACGTTTACCCCTTGGTAAGTCTCCATATATTTTTCCCCAATTAGTTTCAGCAACTGGAGAAGATAGAAATTAAAAGCAGCTGATAACGATCGAATTGCACTTTATCTGAAAATTAGCTGACAATTCTTCCGCAATTATGAAATTTATACGACAATTTTGTTCAGCAATTCTTCGCAGACAAGATTACGAGTATATATCTTAAGTAAGAATATAGCTCAATTAAACCTTTATTACCTTTTTTTATTTTTAAACCTTTGAGAGTCATGTTTTGTTTCGACATTTACTTTTAGTAGGGTATTTGACTGTTTTTTTTTAAATTAGATTTTTCGAAACCAACAAAAAAATTAAGCCTCAGTAAAAAAAATATTGTTTTAATATCTAAAAAAAACTTTTTACAAAAAAAAAAACAACCGACTTCCAAAAAAAACACTACAGAGTGAAAAATAACTTTAATTTCGGAAGTCGGTGTCTTTGGATCTGTATTTTAGTTTTTTGCCACCGACTTCCGAAATTAAAGTTATTTTTCACTTTGTATTGTTTTTTTTGGAAGTTGGTTGTTTTTTTTTTTTTAAGTTTTTTATTTTTCACTTTTTAGTGGGTCAGTTAAAATTTATCTAATTTACAATAGCCTAATATCAAATGCTCATCACCTTTTAAAAAATATTGGTATTCCCGATGCAAGGGCGTTAATTGTTGAGCAGTTCTCCTTGTAAGAACCAGGAAAACTGATGGTGACTTTACCATATGCATTTTGATTTTGACGAGCATAAATTGCTTATCAACCATATTAAAGTGCCTAATCGAATCGCAACGGTGAAATACTTATTATTAAGTAGTTCCGGTGGCCATCAGTGGTCTTCATCATCAGTTCCACTTCACCAAATGGTGCTTTCCAAGAGCAAATGCACGAGTTACTATAAAAAATACTCAAATCGCTATAGGTATGCCTATAAAATTTGAGGATTTCCCTCGATTTCCATGGGATTCCCTCATCAGATTCTGATTTGGTGGCAATGGGACCACCTCGGGAGCATACCCTTCCAAACAAAAAAAGAATTTTTAAAATCCGTCCAGAATTGACGGAGTAATCGGTGAACATATATAAAAAAAAACAAACATACAGCCGAACATATAACCTCCTCCTTTTTGGAAGTCGGTTAAAAAATAACGAAGTTGTATGCGTTTTTAAGTCTTTTGTATTGACCTGCAACACTGCACGTGAATGCGTTTTCTGTGTATTGCACTACGAGTGTTTTCAATGCAACGAGAGATAATTTGAAGCAACGTAAGTACACGCACTCCCGCGCTACGCTGCGTAATGCTTTGCAGTGTACTTAATAAACGTTCAAAAGATCGTAGATCCCGTGTATATACACAACAAGAGATTCATATAATGAATAATTATAATTGATTGATGACTGTTCACACCACCAGCGAGTACTCGTTTGCCGCAGCGACAATTAGAGCTATCAAAGAGAGTACTCGCTCTGCGACGCTCTCTTGGCAGGCAGAACACTCGCTGAGAGACACACGCTTAGTACATATGCATACCAGCGAGTAATCGCTCGTCACCATCACGTACTCGCTCTACTCGCTGCTATTTAATCTCTGGCAGTGAGACTTAGTGAGTTGATATTAAGTTACTGTGAATTGATGTTTTTCTGCTAATTACCGATTATAAGCGAATTATATTATACTAACTAACAACCCATGCTTCGCACTGCTTAGTTACTGCGATCAACTGTGAAAAAAGTCCAGAAAGATAAAAAGAAGCTGAATAATATTTAAAAAAAGTTTTTAGAAATTCATTAATTTCAAAAAAGTGTTTTCACTAAAATCAATAAGTTTTTAGAGGATCGTATTTATTTTTCTCAAAAATAAATCTTCCCTTCGTTGACTATCGACTTTTTTAAATGCATTTTTGACCAGTCGAATCAGAACTCTTACCTACTAATCACCTAGAAAACTCCCTAAAAACAATTTTTTTTATTATCTTGTTTGTGAAAGCCAATATTTGTTGTTGTTTATGTACAATCAATCACAACATTCAATCAAAATCATATTCACAAACCGGCCATTTGTGTCTCAGTTTTCAGGCAACGGGTCATCACCACCATCATCATTTCAGCCGAAAGACGTCCACTGCTGGGCATAAGCCTCTCCCAACATTATTGTGGGGGTTGCCATAACCACCACGCTCGGCAGGCGGGTTGGCGATCGCAGTATGGTGTTAAAATGCATAGAGAACGCTGCTGGCCAGACTCTAGTAAGTCCCTTAGTCGCCTTTTACGACACGCACGGGAAGAAATAGGTTGGTGCTATTCTTTTCATCCGGCACCGCACGGAACAATAACGGGTAGTTTAATGTAAAAAACGGCGAGATCAGAATGAATTGTCTTTAAAAATTAATAATGAAATCATTTCAGATAAGTTAAAAGTTGCTGAGACACTAGAAAACTTCTTTACCAACATCCAATAGAGGTTACGAAATCTCCCTCCTCATCATCCGTATTAGCTGAATCTCTTCTCAAAGAAAACTTATCTAAAGATATTCCAAGTTTCGAATTCAAGCCCATTTCTGTTGTCACTATTAAAAAAGCATTCAAAAGTCTTAACATAAAGAACACTGAAGACTTATGGGGAATTTCCGTTAAGGTTCTTGGAGATATAATTGACACAATAGCCCCTGTCCTAACAGGCATATTTAATCAATGTTTAGACAGCGGTACGTTTCCTGATTTAATGAAACATAGTAAAGTAGTACCAAATTTCAAATCGGGTAGTAAGAGTGATCCCTCTAATTACAGGCCTATATCTGTGCTACCAGCATTGAGTAAAATATACGACAAAATAATGCTAGACCAGATGTTGTCACATTTTAATTCAAATGGGATTTTACATAGTCGCCAGTTTGGTTTCACGAAAGGTAGGTCGATGACTGACGCAGGAGTGAAACTCATCAGTCACATTTTGGAATCCTGGGAGAAATCCCAGGATGCCATTGGCATTTTCTGTGATCTCTCAAAAGCGTTTGACTGCGTTGACCACAATACACTAATCTGTAAATTACACCACTACGGAATTCGTGGACAAGCTGCTGATCTTGTTTTTTCCTATCTATCAAACAGGCAGCAAAAAGTAAACGTTAACGGGGCAACGTCCTTGGGGTCTCTAGTAAAGATGGGCGTCCCTCAAGGTTCAATTCTTGGCCCTTTCTTATTTCTAGTTTATATTAATGATCTGCCTTACATGATGGCTAACTTATCGAATATAATTATAACTGATGACACTTCCCTTATTTTTAAAATAGATAGAAAAGATACGGATGTCTTACATGTCAACGATAGTCTGGCTGTTCTTTCAAGCAGCTAATAATCTTTTACTTAATGCGAACAAAACAAAATGTCTTAAGTTTTCACTACCAAATGTACCCCAAGTGAGTCTAAATTTAAAACTTGACGGCAAGAAACTAGATGCTATTACGGAAACTGGGAAACTAGGAATTACTTTAGATTCAAAATTACAATGGGTTGCCCACATTAGAGCTCTTTCAAGTAGATTAAGTTCAGCTGCATATGCAGTAAGAAAAATAAGGCAGTTAACTGATATAGCCACAGCTAGGTTAGTGTACTTTGCTTATTTCCACAGTATTATGTCATATGGCGTTCTGCTGTGGGGATCGGCTGCTGACGTAGACTCAATTTTCATTTTACAAAAGAGGGCAATCCGCGCGATCTATGGAATGGGTCCTCATGAGTCCCTTAGAAACAAAGAAATTGATGTACTAACTCTGCCTTCCCTTTATATCTTAGAAAGTATTTTATATGTTCGCAAAAACTTAGGACTTTTCAAAATAAGAAGCGATTTCCATGATATAAATACACGTAGTAAACATGAAATTGTGATACCCAAATTTAGATTAACTAAAACAAGCAAGTCATTTCTTATAAACAGTATCCGCTTCTATAACAAGTTGCCAAAGTCGGTTATAGAACTTAGCGATGGAAAGTTCAAAACCCACATCAAACGTGTCCTAATCAAAAAAGCATACTATAAGATTAAGGACTACGTTGAAGACAAGGAAGTTTGGCAATAATTCCTTCTGCACATGTGGCTTCCCTGGTACCTCATTAACGGCATAACTATTTTAGGAGCAAATACGAACAAATTACAAATTACGATTTTTATTTCTTTTTTTTACATACTTTGACATAGCCTACAATTTTAATTTAAAATATTTATTAGTGACTTGTGGACAGAATATTTATTCAGTTTTTTTTTACAGTTGTACTCGTAATGACAATGTTGTCATTTGGTTTAAATATGTAGGTTTTTATTTTTATTACTTTAGTAATATTTTATATAGATTCTTTTTTAATTTGTGAATGTGAGAACGTTGTAGGCTTAATAGACTGTAGCTTTGTAAACTATCTTTTATTTTGTTAAGTACTTGGTACTTGTTGACGGGCACTGTCCTCCCATACCTATTAACACTGTAACTTATAACATTGTTAAAGCCCACTTTTTTTAAAAGAGTAACCGTGGAGTTTCTTGCCGGCTCTTCTCCATAGGAAACGACCAATTGGAACCGTGCACCTAGCTTCTGACGTTTCATAAGTGCCCATGTAGGTTTATGTGAAATAAAAAAAATTGATTTTGAAATCAATCGAGCACATCAAAATAAAAATTAATTTATTCAAATCAGGCAGATAAACAAATCAAATCAAATCAAACTTAAAAAAAAAAAACAATTTTATTTGCATAAAATATGGTAGGTACAAAATATGGTTTATATGAAATTCAGTGCAAAGACACATTCCGCCATGCACTGATAGCATCAATCAATCAATCAGTACTTTTCAAACGTCAAAACTACCTATGACAGTCCCCCAAAACGCCCTCCATTCATCACTTCCTAGTGCTTTTGCTAGGAAGAAGTATGCCTGCCTTTTGCCAACTATGTTGGAGTCGCCTTCCAGTCTAACCGGATGCAGCTGAATACCAGTATTTTACATAGAGCGACTGCTTATCTGACCTCCACAACTCAGTTACTGGGTAATACGGTATCTCTTGGTAGGAATGGTTGTCAGAATTTTGGGCTTCTGCTGACCCGTAATGATAGTCACAGATCTACGAATGACAGCCGGGACCAACGGCTTAACGTACTTTCCGAGGTACGAGGGGTCTCGGTATGTAAAGATGGTCACCGATCCACGGACCAAGCGCAGCTTAACCTGATCAATTGACTCGTGCGGCTGTTAATAATAAATGATAAATAATCTAGGACCATCGAAGTAAATTAATGCAAAAAAAAACAACTGTTTGGTAAACAGTTAATTACTCAATAAACAGTTAATTACTAAATAAACAGTTAATTACTGAAACGTGAAATTCCTGAAGATCCTCCGACCAAACAGGTGGTGTGTCTGTTGGGCAACTACCCGACGATTGATGTCGGGACGTTGCATATATGCTAGTTGCGCGGTAAACTCTGCTTGCGCGATGCAGGATTTGCGTGACGTCAGTGTGACGCGTAGTTCGCATGTGGCGATGTTGATGCCGCTCCAAGGGTTTAGGTTTCATACTCCTTATCCTTTTTTATCGAGAAAGGTATTCAAATACCTAAATTCATTAATTCAGTCACGTGACCAGAGGGCTGGTCTATTTTTGGGCACAGAATCAGCATCGCCTTACAATGCCTTTTGGGCACTTTTCCTGTTGACAGCGATGCGGACGAATTTTTTGATGCCGTATGATTTTGTCCCCTCCTTTTTGAATATACATATTATTATTGTAAATCTGTCAGCGCATATATTATGTAAATATTAATAATAAAAATGTCATAAAAAAATAAAAAAATTACACAACAAACCAAATTACATAAATAAAACATCATCTCGTATATTGCTGTTGTTCGTTGTTGTATTTGTATGTTTTTAATTTTGTACTGACTAGGTTTATTATTATTGTATCCTAACATAATATTATATCACATTACCTACAATTAAATATTTCACATGATATTTTGCTGGTTAAAATTACCATTAGTCCGTATTAACACGTTAATGTTCTAATTAAAACATTAATGCTCGTCTCTGTTCATTTACGCAATTATCCTTGGTTTAGCATGTCGCTGAATGATATAAGAGTAGGTTTCCAGTTACGACTAAAACGAAGAAAATCAGTCATGTGCCGACAATATATAAAGCTTTTTAAGTTCAGGAGGCCATGGAGGTCACCGGCGGGCCCCAAATTTGCTGATTGTGAACGCCGTGAGTCAATAGTTAAAATTATTACAAGAGGGCTGCCGGCGGACCCTATGGCCCGCTAATAAAAGTATTAAGAAATGTGCTTTGGCCTGCTGAACAAAATTTTTTGGGGGTCGCCGGCGGTTCCCATGGCAGGGAGAGAGATAATCAAGTAGGTACTTATTTTCATAATTTATTTTCACCGTATTAATTTGTACCTCAAGTAAGGGAAATTCATTTTTAAGCAAATTTACTACCAACTTAAATAATTGTCTATAATAATATATTCAAATCACAGCCGTTGGTCCCGGCTGTCATTCTTGGATCTTTGGTTGTCGGAAGCCCGAAAGTGTGACAATCAGTCTTACCAAGGGGTATCGTATTACCTAGTTACTGGGTTGTGGAGGTCAGATAGGCAGTCGCTCCATGTAAAATACTGGTATTCAGCTGCATCCAGTTCGACTGGAAGCGGACCCCAACAGAGTTGGAAAAAGGCAACTGTCATTATTGTGTCTAACACGACAAATTGACTAAATCTAAATAAATAGAATTAAAAATCTTAAGGGGGATTCCCTTTAGTTGATTGCAAAGTATTCTAAGGGTCACTGTCGGTGGGCACGCCACAATTGTGGCGATAAGTCCCCTCTTTGAGGAGTGGCTGGAGAGGCGCCACGGCGTCCTCACCTTCCGCCTGACGCAGGTCCTCACCGGACATGGATGTTTCGGGAGGTTCCTGTTGCGGATAAAGCGGGAGGAAACGCCCGGGTGTCACCACTGTGTGGATTACCCGGAGGACACGGTGGAGCATACGGTGGAGGCCTGCCCGGCTTGGACGGAGCACCGAAGTGTCCTCACGGAGGCGATCGGCGGCGGCAATCTCTCGCGTCCGGCCCTGGTTCAGGCCATGGTTCGGAGTGAGAGTGCATGGGAGGCCGTCACCTCCTTCTGTGAAGCAGTAATGCTCGCGAAGGAGGAGGCGGAACGCGTGAGGGGTGAGGCAAGGTTCGTTAGTCGCCACAGGAGACGCCCCGGGCGTCGGGAGTTGCAAGCCGATTTCCGGCCACCGCAGGCGCAGGCCTGTGGACGGAGAGCGATGGATAGCTCGCCGTCCGATAAGGACCAGGCCCGGGTCGACGGCGCGTTGTGTTCCACGTGCGCCTCAAAGAGATATCAGCACCAACTGACGGGGTCCGTTAGGACCAATGCCTGCCTGGGTTGCGAGTTTGTCCGAAAGGGATATCGTGGCCCTGGCACACAGCCAACGGAAGGAACACGGGTGGGTTTTAGTCAGTAAAAGTCTGACACGCCCTCCCGCTCCGCCCAGAGCGGGAGAAATTATTTTTTAATTTTCCACCCAAAAAAAGAAAAAAGGGTCACTGTCAGACTGCATAGAAAAGAAAGAGAAGTGCGATGACACAACGCTTGTAACTTATTGCAAAAAATGAAGCAATTTGTCTATTTACTCAATAACTTTTTTTTACAAAAAAAAAAACAACCGACTTCCAAAAAAACACTACAAAGCGAAAAATAATTTTAATTTCGGAAGTCGGTGTCTTTGGATCTGTATTTTAGTTGTTTGCCACCGACTTCCGAAATTAAAATTATTTTTCGCTTTGTAGTGTTTTTTTTGGAAGTCGGTTGTTTTTTTTTTTTGTAAAAAGTTTTTTATTTTTCACTTTTTAGTGGGTCAGTTTGTTATTTATCTAATTTACAATAGCCTAATGTCAAATTCTCATCCCCTTTTACAAAATATTGCTTTTTCCGATGCAGGGGCGTTAATTGTTGAGGAGTTCTCCTGGTAAGAACCTGATGGTGACTTCACCATGTGCATTTTGACGAAATTGCTTAGCAACCATATTAAAGTGCCTAATCGAATCGCAACGGTGGAATACTTAGTTCCACTTCACCAAATGGTGCTTTTCGAGTGCAAATACATGAGTTACTATAAAAAATACTCAAATCGCTATAGGTATGCCTATAAAATTTGAGGATTTCCCTCGATTTCCATGGGATTCCCTCATCAGATTCTGACTTGGTGGCAATGGAACCACCTCGGGAGCATACCCTTATACAAAAAAGAATTTTCAAAATCCGTCCACAATTGACGGAGTAATCGGTGAACATACATAAAAAAAAAAAACATACAGCCGAACATATAACCTCCTCCTTTTTGGAAGTCGGTTAAAAATGAGTTGAGTAATCAAAGTTTTTTTGCATTCAATTATGACGTTCTTGTTATTAATTAAATACAGATATTTTGTATTGGAAGGTAAAAGATTATTAATACAGTTAATTTGTATGGAGTTTTTTTTTTCAAAACGGTTTTTTAACTGCTGGGAAATATGTTCAAAATTAACATATTATATTTTTTTCGCTACCACAAACTACATAGGATAGATTTGGCATTATTTTTAAAGACAATTCTAATTAGTACATTTGCGTCTTGTCGAAGAATGTAAGATGTAAAGGCTCCCGCAGACAGGCGCGTCGCGACACTAGTAGCACAATATCAATGAAAACTTAATGGAAAATCTCGCGCTGCCTGTCGCGCCTGCGATATCACGCCAGTCTGCACGACCTTTAATATGAAACAGACTTCAAAGAATAACTATTGACATTTTTTCTCTGCAGAAAACAACAACCAACATAATTATGGCAATAATCAAAAACTAAATCGTAGACGTGCACCGTACCTTATTCTATTCCGTCTCGTATTCTTTGAGCGCGAATTGTAACGTGATACTTTTTAGGGTGGTCTTGTGGCTAATGAACAGTAACTGCTGTGTGTCATTGTGTCTCTATTTCTGCGGATATTTGGGACACTATCCTAGTTATGTGAATGATTTTTATTATTAAGTGTGAGAATGGAACCTTATTATAAGAATCGCTGTGCACGTTCAACAGGGTTGCAAAATTGACTTGTTTTCTTGTTCACTGAACGAATTTCGACCGATCGATTTTTGGCCAAGTCTAGGGTTTACACCCTAGAGGTCAGCAGAATAAAGTCACGTAACTGTTATAATTAAGTTAAATTTTGATATTATGTTTATTTAGTTTATTGTGAATTTGTAAATTGAGTGTATTAAAAAATACAGGTATGTGTATATTTATAAAAATATGTATGTTTAGTTTATACATGTATTAATATTAGTTAAGTCTACTTAACTATTTATTTAAATATAGGGATTTTCACATTTTTATTTAGATTAACCATTTTGAAAGTATTTACATAATTTAAAAACTAAACAGACTTAAAATAAAAATAATAATATGTAGAAGTATATAACAAAGGGGGGAAAAAAATCATAGGGATCAGACTTAACTATCACATTAGTGCAAGGGCAACCTGTAAATCATTACAGGTTGCCCTAATGCGATTTTATTATCTATTATATATATTAAACTTCATCATTTCATCATAATTTCAGCCGAAAGACGTCCACTGCTGGACATAGGGCTCCCCCAAAAATGGAAGAGGTTGCCATTATCGCCACGCTTGGCAGGCGGGCTGGCGATCGCAGTATGGTGTTAAAATACATAGAGAACGCTGCTGCCCTACTCTCTAGTAAGTCTTTTAGTCGCCTTTTACGAAACCCACGGAAAGAAATGGGATGGTGCTATTCTTCATACATCCGGCACTACACGGATCATATTAAACTTAATATTGTATTAAGTATATATATTAAATTAAGTTTTCTCTAAGATTTAAGGTGTTATAAAAATAAAAATTGGCATAGATATGTTCTACAAAAAATCTAAATATCGTAGCATATTGGCATTAGGAGCCTACAATGTTCCCACTCCTGGGGCAAACGCGTACTCTCTACGAAAGAAGACTGTAATCTACCATGTGGGCCCGGGTTGCGGTTTGGTCAGATATCACACGTCTTCGAATTTTTGGTTTTAGGACATGCCGGTTTCTTTATCACGTTTTCTTCGCCGTTTTGGGAGCAATTGTGATGAAATTATTTACACAAAGTCAAGCGCCTGCCTGGGTTGGAACCCACGACCTACAAATCGTATGTCGGGGTCGTTACCACTGAGCCACCACTGCTCTCAAGCTTATTCTCCAAACTCCGTACTACGCTTGACCACACTTACCACTTACCACCAACCTTCGTTGACTGTACAAAGTCTCATAAAGGAGAAATCTCCAAACCACTAGTCTAACGCCGCTGAATGTGAAGAGGAGCTATAAATTTTTTGATATTAGTTGAATTTATTTTCATATTTAAAGTTTTTTTTTTTTATATTATTAATTTATCAACCGTACTCATATATTGGCCATACGATATTGTATACAAAACAAGAACTCGAATTAATAACGGTTCATGGCTGATTTCCGATTAAATAATATATTGAATCCCATAGAGACAAAACTAAGGTCAGCTCTTTACAATTTTCATAAAATGTAATAATTTAAAGATTTCGTATATTCGAAATATATTTTAGAGCTCAATCTATTATTAAAATCGTATTTGGTGATTTTATTTTTACACCTACGTGAAAATTGGAATTAATTAACGAATAGGTAGGTATAACGGGTTGGCGATCGCAGTATGGTGGCGCAGCGTGGCATAGAGAATGTATAGTATATTTATTTGCCAGAAACAATGGTATGTTCACAAAAGGTGTTCGTATCATTACATAGTGCTACATATCTCACCGTTTTAACGGTATGCAAATCCATTTATTTGGTGTTTCGCACAGTGAAACTTTGGATTAGAATTATTATCATAATTTCAGGCGAAAGACGTCCACTGCTGGACATAGGCCTCCCCCAAGCACCGCCACTTCGGAGAAGTGAGGAACGGAGGTGCGGTAGATCGTGCGTCACTGATGGCCACGCGCGATCACCTGAGCTACCGCTTGCACCGGTCGTACTTACGCTGAGCGCGTAGTTAAGTATTTGCTACCCCCTCATTTTTATAAATGAAATTATTACAATAGTTTCATAATGATAATGTTAAAGGTTTAATTAAGGAATGCCTCATGCTGTACCTAATAACCATTATTAACCTGTTTGTAACCATTATTATTTTATACATAGAAAGGTGCTCATAGTCTGTAAAAGTGTTGTTAATATTAGTGTAACTGTAACTTTACTTGTACTACAGTTATGTATTTTTATGTTAATAAAGAATTGTTCTAAACTAAACTTCGAACGGATCTGTGAGGAGGGGTTGCCATAATCGCCACGCTTGGCAGGCGGGTTGGCGATCGCAGTATGGTGGCGCAGCGTGGCATAGAGAATGTATAGTATATTTATTTGCCAGAAACAATGGTATGTTCACAAAAGGTGTTCGTATCATTACATAGTGCTACATATCTCACCGTTTTAACGGTATGCAAATCCATTTACAATTGTTATTACATACAATCTTGAAGTGCATGAATTTTTAGTTAACATTATTTACACTATATTAATATTAAAATTTTAATAATTATTTCAATTTAAAAAACAACAAACTTCTACTAGTTTATGCTATGTCGTTAAATAAAACAATAAGTTGAAAATAATATCACTTAACTTAAATAATGACTTATGCCTGTATTTTGATGCTAGATCAAGCGAAAAAAATGTACGGGGACATTTTACAAAAAACTCGTGAATGGAGTAAAATAATGCTGCTGCCCATGCTCTAGAAAGTCCTTTAGTCACCTTTTACGACACCCACGGGAAGAAATGGGGTGGTGATATTCTTTACGTCGGGCACCACACGGAATTGGATTGGAATATTCAAAGGGAATCAGCCTATTTATTTTGGGTGGTCGACCTCGCTCGTCTGTTGAAATCCGATGAATAAGATTAATGATGGAATTAGAGTATTCAGTGCAGTGGTGGCCGAGTAGCAACGGCCGCGACTTACGAGTTGTAGGTCGTAGGTTTGAACCCAAACAGACGCTTTACTTTGTATAAATAATTTCATCACCACTGCTCTGCAAACAGTAAAGGAAAACATCGTGAGGAAACCACCATGTCCTAGAACCAGTATTAGGTACCTCTGTTAATTTTACTATACCGAAAAATACATTTTTGTTGCTATCCATGTCTGGGATTATCAGGAAAAATCCCAATATCCGCACTTCTCACAGTCACCTTACACCTATTAGCGGACACTTAACGCCTCGGACTACGTAACAGAAGAAATTATCGTCTAATGAACGACAATGGGGACATCTTTATGGAATCAATTACTGATTCGAGTTACGTCATCGTTTGCCTTGTTCGGTATATGGTACACGTTTTGGTACATTGTGTTGCGATTTGTGTCTTTGTATATAATATTTTTCTTTGATTTCTGATACTTGTAATCTTAAATATCTTATAGTTTTGAAGTGGTATTCGCAGATATCAGAGGACGCAGCAAGGTTAGGACTTTTTTGTTCCATTGTGTAAAATCCTCAGATTGCTCCAGATCAGGAGAGGAATCTGTCAGACTCTTACTGACTAATAACCAACCCGGTGTCACACTTGCATCGGAGATCATGGGAACTTGAACAACTTCCGCGATCTCCGGCTGGTCAAGCTGGGCCGGCCCGCAATTGCGGGCCACCTCAAGTCTGGGAGGAGGTAAGGTGTTTGACCCCCTCGCGACGTCTAAGAGGGGTACGCGTGGAACACTACGCGCCGCCACCTCGGGTCCTGCTGTGTAGGGGGTAACGGATGTCCCCGAGTCCGTTTAGGACCCAATAAGGGGGCTGGAATACGGCGTTGTTCGCCCACCACCGACGCCCGGTGCACTTGCTGCGGGCCGGGTGAATGGGAGAGATCTCTCGCTCCCTTCCCGCAGCCTCCACCGATACCACCGCTTCCCAGGACTCCTCGCTGTCGACCATCGAGTCGACCATGGCTAGAACAAGATGAGGCCTGCCACAAGGTAAACCAATGATCACGTGGAAGAAATGGGAATCAGCTGGATGCGGCAAGCACAAGACCGGTCGTTGTGGCGATTCTTGGGGAAGGTCCAACTGTGGACTTCTTTTGCTTGAATGATCATGGTTTCTGTTCCGATCCGTGTGGAAATCGGTTGTCCATACCATTCCTCATTCCTTCGCAACACATGATGCGAAGGCCATGCATGTGATGCGAGGGAATGATAATGAATGGTAAATTTTGTGGGGTAAGTTATGAGTATGAATGTGGATGGTTAAGTTAAGATTAGGGGAAGACTAAAGAAACGATGGATGGACTGTGTGAAAGATGATATGGCTAGTAAGGGGGTGACTACCGAGATGACGACTCATAGAGAAGTATGGAAGAAAGAGACATGTTGCGCCGACCCCAAATAAATTGGGATAAGGGCAGGAGAATGATGACTTCCAATCACATTTAATTACTGACCGACCGAAACTTCGTTTTCGGCTATTTTCGGACAAAAAGTCATGATTCGGCCATATTTTCGTTTTCGGCCATAAACCATAAGCTTCGGCCAAGCCGTAATTCAGAAGTTCATGTTTTGTTCGCGCGAGTCAGTCTGCCTACTTCGTAAAGCTCGGCAATATCAGGTGACGTTCGGCTAACTTCGGGGTGAATCGGGACCGCTCTAGATTTCACTCAGCTGACTTTAATGGACGCGATTTTATTTTGAAATTGTGAAGCGAGGTTATGGTTTATTTTTTGTTATTAATGGGTAAGTAATTAGTTTTATTTGTTCTTGACTTTTGTTTTTATTTTCGACATGCTAAAACGGCATTAGATACATAGTTATTGAACATTTTTCAATCTGTTAAATCTGTGATTATTGAATTATATCTGAATTATCGTGTTTTATTTCTTTTTAAGCCTAAATATGTACTTTCTACTAACTAGGTGTAAAAAAAACAAACAAGATTTCAGTGTACAGCGGAAATATTAATATTTGTATGTCTAAATCATTTTCGTTTTCGGCCGAAAGTAAGACACAATCACTCAACAAACACACAATACAAGATCACTTTTCGGTCGGACACTGCATTTAATGCTGATGTAAAAGCAGTTCCATTTTGGTAAGAATCACACAAAATTTTCTCAGTATAACAAAATATTTGTTCACCCGTTCAAAAGTGGGTACAATGACCTGAAACGATTTCTATTCTCGGAGGCACTGCGAAGTTTAAGTAGAAGCCTATAATCTCGAATCGTGTACGCTAAATGGAAATGCATTATCCTTATACAAATCCATCATCGGCAAACGTTGAGCGATATAACTTAAGGTTAGATTGTTTACTCACGGTGTGACATGTGGTTGAGTGCAAATGCTTGCGTAATTTTTGTTTATACTTTTTTTAAAACGAACTAAAAAGTAATAAACAAGTTGTACTAGTTAATCTGTAAAATATATAAATATATTATATACAAAGCTAATTAAATATTCATTTCTGTCGGGGGACCATTCTGTGAAACACTTGTGTGGAGTCAGCGAGTAAATGACTGATCTTTCGGTTTAAAAAGCCAGTGTCACTCGGGATGATGTAAGGATTCTAACGATACCACATACATCCAAATCTGTTTAGGCATTTGAAAGTTATGGTGGAATAAAAAGCTCACATAGATAACCCTCACTTATATTACATGAACCCTGAAAATTTTACACTCCTTTTGTGGGCAGTTGTGTAAAAAGGAAAATATTTTATTTATCCTCTAAAGACTTTTTGACCTTCTAATAATCATCGACTTATTTTTATTAACCCTTTTAAAACATTTGGTCTTCTAATGATTATCGCTTTTTAAATAAACGAGGCTCTTTTAACTTTCTGGCCTTTTGTCAAAGTTGGTCGTTGTAGCTAAGCCCGACCCAGGACAAATGGGTTAGGTAAGGTTAGAACTGTGGCGCCGCGTACTCGAACTCTGGCTTGGGAGGAGGCACGGCTCCCTGTCTTCTCAGGTGACGAAGGTGACGAAGGCATTGTTGCTTAAGTACCTGTGTCGCATAAACATGGAGCCGAACGCCCGGTGTCATCAATGGGTCGTCTGCCGGGAGGACACGGCGCAGCATACGCTGGCAGAGTGTGCCGCTTAGGAGGGTCCGCACCGTGGCCTCATCTCAGGAGTAGGCAGTGACCTGTTGCTGCACCACCTCATCCCCCCCCAGACTTGAGGTGGCCCGCAATGGCGCCGCACCAGCCGGGGATCGTGGAAGTCGCACATAATCCCATGTTTCCCTGGTGCAAGTGTGGGAAGGGAACGGTGTGGTTTTTAGTGAGGAAGAGTCTGACAGGCCCCTCCGCCCGCCCCAGGACGGAGGACATCCATGAGGATTTTCAAACCAGGAAAAGGAAAATTTTTAGAATTGTGTCCAGTCTAGTTGGTAGCAGTAATTTGGCTATTTAGTAGTTCAGGGGCCTTACTCCCGAAAACGATTCGAGTTTGATTTTGTTTTCGATTCGAACTCGTTTCTGATCTGAACTCGATTTAAAACCTTACCCCCGAACCAAATCGAATCGTAAACCAAGATCGACATAGGTTCGAGTACGTTATGCCTGTCATTGTCCTATCATTCATGGATTACGTCATTGTCAAGTGTCTTATGTCTGTGGTTAGAATCTTTTATGTGGTTGAATTTATTTACTTCTCTATCACTTTCCCACGTAAAAAACGATACCCTAGTGCTTTCTTTTAACTTAACAAATAAAACCCTATGAAAAAACATCAACCAATCTGCCTATTCTTTTCCCAACTATGTTGTGCTCGGCTTCTAGTCTAACCGGATACAGCTGAATACCAGTATTTTACAAGGAGCGACTGCCTATTTGAGAGCAGTGGTGGCCCAGTGGTAACGACAGCGACTTACGAGTTGTAGGTCGTAGGTTCGAACCCTGGCAGGGGCTTTACTTTGTATAAATTATTTCATCACCACTGCTCTCAAAACTGCGAAGGAAAACATCGTGAGGACACCGGTGGCATGTCCTAGAACCAAAAATTCGAAGACATGTCAAAACGACCAACCCGCACTGGGCCCGCGTGGTGGATTACGTCCTACTCCCTCTCACACAGAGGAGGCCTGTGCCCCAGCAGTGAGAACATTATAGGCTGATTATGTTGACTGCCTATCTGACCTCCACAACCCAGTAACTGGGTAATACGATACCCCTTGGTAAGACTGGTTGTCAGACTTTCGGGCTTCTCGCCTTGCATTTAATGGAAATGTCACTTCGTCTGGTTAATTTCTTCATGTATGGTGTTAAATCTTCTACCAACACATTAAACAACTCCTTCGAGAAACTATAACTTCTTCGAAATTCTTCCGAATCCATTTCTATAACCCCGGGTATTATATCGGTTCATATTTCTTTTCGCACGAAGATCCATACGATGTTTTCTCAATAACATTGAAAAACAAAGTAAGGCGAGCCATAATAATAAAGATTTTGAAGAAATAAAGCAGTAAAGAACACAAAAAAACTCACTCGATCTTCATAAAGTAGCTTCTTTGCTATCGAGTAATTTGAGGTTTAGTTTTGATTCAACTACTCGATACATAACTGTCAGATGGCGTGTGGAGTACGAACTTTTAGATTCTAACGAATCTTTCGATCGAAATTAGTGTCGTTTTGAACCACCGCACGATCGTGCGCTAGTGTCGGTTTCAAGAGTATGGATCGTCATTTATTTCGTATCTAATTCGATTGATTCAGTACTCGATGCTGTCGGGAGTAAGGCCCCAGGTCACCAACATGGGAATTATTTGTTGATCACAAAAAATAGCCACATTTATTAGAGTGTATATCTATTTTTTTTATGAAATCAAATGGGAATTAGTTTAGATTTCGATTAAACACATGCCTAAATGAATAAGGTTAAAATATTTCACATTTTGAAATATCCGTTCTTTGAAACCCGTAAGTAAGTAAGTAACTTCTAAATCAAATATTTGCATCACGCTTGACCGAATTTCATTGGGTAGTGCTGACGATACATCTCGTTCACGATATGAATGGGGCTCATTAGGTAACTGGTTAGAAAGAGACGGGGCTATGATAGAACGAGTTGGAACGATCTGAAATATTAAACCGGATTAAAACATTTTGGATTGTGATGAGATGAAAATAAATAGTAGCTTATAGTAGCGTAAATAAGCTACTCCAATGTATTATCTACTCTATTTGATACTGTCTTGGAATTAATATTGTAATTTTTATTTCCATTGGTTTATGTGACTTCTATTTATGTAAAGACTATGTGGATCATAAATATTTTCTGTTTAGTCTAAATATCTCAGTTAGTTTTAATGAAAATCTGGCAGTTTGAGTACTTTATGCGGCCTACCCATAATGTCCTTTCTTTGATTTGGTCGTCGAGTCGTTGAGCTCCTTGAGTTCTTATAGTGAAGCTACACGATTACTGTCAAACTCGACAGGTCCACTCAAATCTGTGCGGTGGTTTCCTCAAAACACAATTTCAGACACCAATCTACATGGTTCTAAAATGATCTGACCAAGATTATTTCTGGATTTTTGTGTACTCATTGACATCAATGAATTTCCGAACTCCACAAAAGCTTATGTGTTATAATCATTATCATGTTATTCTTTTATCAAGGATATTTTAAGATGATTTTCGAACTCAATAAATTCATGACACTGTGTGCTCTGCTTGCTTTTTCAAATTATATTTGCAGTACCTCAAATCTCTAGATAACTTTCAGTAAGAAAATTATGAAACTCCTAATTAACCCACTTTGGAATCCTGCCCAACGCTCGCGAAACTACGATAACATATTTTTAAGTCACCGAAACTGCACTTACAAAAGCAATAATAATTTTAACATCAGGATGACCGCAGCTTCGAAGAATTCCTTGAAACTTTAGATCTACATTTCTAGATAAATGATAATGCTTGTGGGTCTTGAATTTCAGTAATTAAGTGGGTTATTAGTAGCTGATGACCTACTGAGTCGTTTTTTTTCATTTTGGCAAAGCGTACATTCTTTTATCATGATCCACATGCTGGGTGGAATTTGCAAGTACTTCTCGCAAACTCGATAAAATTGGGATAAATTCTAAGGGGTCCCAGAAAATATCAATATCCATCAATTTCTATTGCAGTAATATGTCTAGCGCTTCAATTGCACTTGGTAGACGATCAATTTGCGCATCAATGTGTTTCAATCTCATAAAAATTTACAATTGCAATTGATCGTTTCGGGTACCCTTAAGAATTTTCTCAATGTACGGACGCAATTAAAACAATCCTTATTAAGGCCTATTGCACAGTAATGTACCTACTCGGGAGCTATGTGGTTCACATATACCCAAAAAGCTTACAATGCTCTGCGTATTCAATACAATAACGGGTCTTGTTGCGATTGCCGCGCTTCTGTAGTGCCTTGGCAATGTTAACAGACGAACGCACTGATGGCTTTGATGCACTGTGGCGTAAGAAATCTGCCTTGTTACTCCTTAGGCTGCGTGGTAGTTCCAGCACTATCCTGCAATCGCTACCGCCCGGGCAGACAGCCCGCTAGTGTGGGCGCTTGCAAACCGCACCCGATCTGTTATAGTAATTAAAGTACTAACATAGGCTTAGCTTTTTTCTTACTAACACAAAAAAACCGCATTGTAGTCTGGAAATGAAGATTTAAAACAAAAAGAATTGGTACCTAATTAGTAGGACAGATAATATTTGTTTGGGACTTACTCACTTCACAGCAAATGTGTTAAGGCGCTGACAAGAGGCAAATGGTAAAAGTATTCATCATTATGATATTTTATTTTCATTGTTCCTCTCAATCAGAACACCTGCCATCTTATCTCTTCACCACCCTTGGTTGACTGGTAAAGTATGCCTAAGACATTAAGTCCGCCCTTGTCCCTTTTTTGAGTGCGAAAAGCTTAAATAAATAAATACTCCTTGGTAAGACTGGTTGTCAGACTTTTTTTTGGCGTTTGACTACCTGTAACGACTGTCTAAGATCTACGAATGACAGCTGGGACCAATGGCTTAACGTGCTTTCCGACGCACGGTTTATGCTGGCTGCCATGAGTTAATTTCCGAGAAAAAAAATACCATAAAACTCATCAAGATTAAAACATACCCAAGTTCTACCATTAACGTGATAATTAATCTGAGAGACGTTTCCAATTAACAAGAAGTTCCTTATTTAAATCTAAACTGACAAGTTTAGATAGCGAGCGGTTCCCTGAAATGCTTAACTAAAACTAGTCCGTCACTAGTCGAGAGTAGTCCGTCACCAGTCGTGACTAGTTTGTCACGTCAAGACTAGTCCATCACTAGTCGTGACTAGTCCAAATATAGTCTGACTCTAGTCGAGACTAGTCTGATACTTCGAAACTAGTCCGTCACTAGTCGTGACTATTTTGATACTAGTCCGTCACTAGTCGTGACTAGTTTGATACTAGTCCGTCACTAGTCGAGACTAGTCCGTCACCAGTCGTGACTAGTTTGTCACGTCAAGACTAGTCCATCACTAGTCGTGACTAGTCCAAATATAGTCTGACTCAAGTCGAGACTAGTCTGATACTTCGAAACTAGTCCGTCACTAGTCGTGACTAGTTTGATACTAGTCCGTCACTAGTCGTGACTAGTTTGATACTAGTCCGTCACTAGTCGAGACTAGTCCGAAACTAGTCAAGACTAGACCGAAACTAGTCCGATAAAAGTCGCGACTAGGGCATGGAATTATATGCCTCATTTTACTATCCGGGTATTGCAGATACTTCTATAATGATAACTTAAAAATAACTGACGCAATGTGGTTGTGCTATAAGTACACCTCTGCCTAACCCTTCGGGGATTACAGGCGTGATGTTGTGTTTTAATAATAATATTCTTTAAAGAAATGAGAAAATTATTGTTCATGATCATGCATGATCAAAAGCTACTCGTCAGCTCAACCAAATAGATTGTATTTTATTTCAACGTTGTACACGGCGCCACTAGATGGCGTTGGCGTCGATATGGTTTCGTTACAACGATATTGTTAGGAGTCTTGTGAATTTTAGCAAATATATTACCATCTATAGAACAGTATGCAGTTTGGTTGTTTTATTTAAAGCTTCAACCCTACTAGTATACACATAAGGTCAAAATTTAAGTACCAGCACGGTGTTCGGTATTTAACAATTATCTTATTTTTTTACTATCATTTAAAAGTGCTTATCAGTATAAAACCTAATACATAACGCTTTCACTTTAGTTATTATCCTTTTAAAGCGAAAATCTCATTAGAGACCGTCACAGACGCGTTAAGGAGAAGTATAGTTGGCAGCAAAGTGTTGTTTTTTACTTTTTTGTATGTTGGCGAGTTAGTAGTAGTCCGAAAGTCTGACAACCAGTCTTATTATCGTATTACCCAGTAGCTGGGTTGTGTAAGTCAGATAGACAGTTGCTCCATGTAAAAAACTGGTATACAGCTGCGTCCGGTTAGATTAGGAGCCGACCCCAATACAGGTGAGAAAAAACTAGGCGGATTGATGGGCCCGGATAGTATTTGAAGCTTTTTGTGTCCCATTTTTGTAGAGTGTACATAGTATTTTGTTAACATGCAAGACCGTATTATGGCTTCCGCAGACAGCGGAAACAGAAAAATTTCTATGAACACTTCATGGAAATTGTTCTGCCAGAATCACGTCGCACCGTTGCGTCGCGCCTGTATACGGGAGCCTTTAGTATAATTAAGTATAATAAAGATTTAAAGAAAGAGAAATTTAAAAAAGTATCACACTAAGTTTTGACTTTATAATTTTGAATGTCAAATTCATTTGGTTAGTATAACATAGCATTCCTTTTTAAGGCATTCGTGTAAAAACGACGATTATGAAAATAAATATAGTTCTTTCAATATAAAACAATCTTTATCGTAAACACGAAAATTAACACGAAAATTATAAAATCTAAATTCAACCCTGTTTTAGACGGATGGTTTCCATCTATGGTCAATCACATGAGCAGGCATCTTTTGGGCAAGCTCGTTTCTTCGCTGACCTCATCCATCGCTTTCCATAAGGCGACACCTTTTACTGCAAAAAAAAAGAGAAAAAAAAAGTATAAAGCTATATATACTACTTACAATCAGCTCAACAATTTTGCAACGCGAACAACAATACTTAGCATCACATTTCAAATTACTTACTAAAACGAAGCCGACAGCGAACGAAAGAGAAACTACAGCAAAAAACAAAACACAATCACTTTTGTGCTCGCCTGCCCCGTCACCGTGAAAATGACAAGGCATTTCTCGCGATCATAAAATATAAGTCTCGGCTTCACTGATGAATACCCGGCTTAGTGCGGACAGTGATAGGATACAATGATGTAGACTAGGGTTTAATTATTTTGTTTGGAGATTCTTTTTGAGTGTACATAATTTTTTATCATAATATACTAGCTTCTGCCCGCGACTTCTCGTGGAAGTCGTACTCGTACCACAGTTTTGCAAACGTTTTCGTTCGACCACTAAGCTATTGCCTTTGTTGAAAGTTGACTTAAATATTATTCTTATTTACAATTTAATGTAAACTATAGAAGAATACGAACATAATGTTATATTGCTCATCCCCCATATTAAATAGCGTGATTGTTCGCATTTAATTTTGTGCAACGAAAGCATTTTTTGAGAAATTTAGTTCTATTTATGTAACTAGATGGCGTTGCTATTTTACGTCACATTTCTAAATCGTGATGTCAAGCGTCTCCGTTGAAAACTTATAATGTTAACGAATATGTATGTTGTTTAGAGGAGTATTGAGATCACGTCAAGATCCAATAAGTAATATATTATAAAATATACTATCAAGGTATCCGGTCTTTTATTTATCCGAGATCCATATAGTAGAGTACATGGTCCTTATCGAGTCGGATAAGTGACTAGTGAGTGCCAGATAGTGTTTTGTGATTCTTGGCGTAGAAACCAGGGTGGATTGCCCTGAAGCGCCGCACACCCAAGCTGGTGTGCACAGTGAAGTGGCCAGTGCTGCTGCAGCAGAGTTGGCGTGAACCAGCACCAGGCGGTGGCGCAGGGTGCAGGGCGGGAACAGTTGAGTTCGCCAGCGCGATAGTGGAGCTTAAGCCTCGGTTTCAACACCTGGGTGACGCAGTGGAGTGAAGACGGATTCAGTGCTAGTGAAGTGCGGTTTGTTGAAAGCAAAATCGTGAGTACATTAATTTATTGTTACATAATTGCAAGTCGGGTTTTCTGAAGACAGAAAATTTCGTCTGAAAAGATTTTATTGGACTTTAGAGAGTTTATTTTGGTCTTTGTTAGTTTAGTCTTTATTTTTATGTTCTTAGTGTGTACCTGCGTAAATTTGTGTTATTTATGTCCCAATCTGCACATCGTTGGGTAATATTGAACAAGTAATTCAATTTGTCTTCGGTTTATTTAACTGGTTGTGTTTAAATAATATATTGTTGCGGTGGTATCTTGTGGTAAATATTTGAGGTAAGGAATTAAAGATAAATTCAAATCATAGCGAATGTGGTTAACATTTTTTCCTTTAATTTTAAGGAATTAAAAAGTTCCTAACCAATTAGTAACTTCTAAAATAATAATTAATTAATATGAAGGCTATGTATAAATTGCAAAATAATACAAAGCTTCTTATTGAAAAGGCTCAGATCAATTTTAAAAAATCACTTAAAGACCGAGTAACCAAAACCTACGTTGGGACTAGATTAGAAGTACTTGAAACTTTGTGGAAAGAATTCTCGTCGACCCATAAAAGCATAATACAAAATGCTACAGACGCTCAGCAAGAAACTGATAAGTATTTTATAAATGATAATTATGATACCACCGAAGAAACTTACATTTTGCATAAAACACAGTTAAAAGAAGTTTTAAACACATTTAGCGATCATAATTCAGATCGAAGCCCATGAAAAATTAATGTCGACCACACAGTATCAAATAGTGTCAGATTACCAAAGATAAACATTCCAAAGTTTTCGGGCAGCTATGCAGAGTGGACAACATTCAAAGATTTATTAACATCTTTGATATATAATAATGATAGTTTAGAAGACGTGCAAAAATTGCATTATTTAAAAGGCTTATTGTCGGGAGAAGCAGATCAACTTGTCAGAAATATTGCGGTTACTTCAGATAATTACAAAGAATGTTGGTTTTTGCTACATATTAGATATATAAATAAGCGATTTCTATCGAATTGTTTATTAAAGCGCTTATTGAGTCAGACTAATGTAACAGAATGCTCAAATAGCCTTAAGGGTTTATTGGATACCACAATGGAATGTCTAAATGGTCTGAAAAATCTCGGAGTCGACGTTAGCACGTGGGACATCATAATCATTTTCATAATTAGTTCCAAACTTGATTCTGAATCACGAAAGCAATGGGAGACTAAAATTAGCTCCAAAGATGAGTTGCCTGTGCTCTCCGAGTTTAGAGATTTTTTGGAAGCCAGATTTCGTGCGCTCGAGTTTTTAGACACTAAATCAAGTACACCTAAACCAAAAGTTCACCAAATAGTTAGTACCGACAATAAGGCCGTTGCAACAACCTGTCCATTCTGTAAAGAAACCCACAAAATTTCTAATTGTAAGAAGTTTGCTCAAGAAAGTTACGAATCTCGTCATAGCTTTGCACAAACCAGGTGCTTGTGTAATAATTGTTTAAACGCGAATCACTCCATTAAGTTTTGTCGACATACTGCGTCGTGTCATATATATAAGCGAAGGCATCACTCACTACTGCATCCAAATTCGGTCTCAAGCTCCTCAGTAGTTAATAAAAGCTCTAATACAGCAGCTGAAGTTAAATCAGCGGTATCTAGTGTTCAGGCATCGTTATCAGCAAGCAAACCATCAACTTCAAATATAATATCACATTTTTCTAAGGGGTCAGTACCTACTCAAGTTTTGTTGGCCACTGCTCTTGTCAAAGCACAGATAAGAAATGGCTCCACACAACTGCTAAGAGTGCTGTTGGATCAAGGATCTCAGGCATCATTCATAGCAGAATCAGCAGTGCAGCTACTCGGACTAAAGAAGAAGCTGACGAAGTCGGTTATATCTGGTATAGGCGGTGAGAGAAGTGCTATTGCTTCCAAGTTTACAGTCACAATGACTATTCACTCACGCGCAGATCCAGATTTTAGTGTCCAAGTGCACGCTTTTGTATTAGGTACCATTACATCGCTTTTACCCTCAGAAAAATTAGAGCAGTCCTATTGGCCCGAGCTAAACGGGATACCTTTAGCTGGCCCAGAGTTCCATACACCAAGCAAGATAGACATCTTACTTGGTGCGGAAATATATGGACAAGTTCTTAGAGATGGTTTAATTCCACCAAACTTACCGGTAGCTCAGAATACTGCCCTGGGTTGGACCCTTTCTGGACAGACGTCGTCAAGCCATGACTCTATTCATTGTCATCACGTCATTCACAGCTGCTCAGATCAGGCTGATGACAACGCACTATTGAGACAGTTCTGGGAAATAGAGTCTACTATCCCTAATAAGAAGATCCTTTCTGACGAAGAGCAAAGATGTGAGGATATTTATGCACAAACTACGTGCCGTGATGAGGAAGGTCGCTATGAGGTTAATCTTCCCTTTCGCGTTCAAAATCCGAAGTGTCAATATGGGAGTTCGAAAGACCTCGCAATAAAACGATTTCATCTTCTTGAAAATAAATTCAAGAGGTATCCGACAATGAAAGCTCGATACACAGATGTGTTCCAAGAATACATCGACCTTGGTCATATGGAGCCTGTACACGATGATGAGCGTAATATAAGTACAGCAATTTATCAGCCACATCACGCTATGGTACGCGAAGACAAATCTACAACCAAGGTTCGAATAGTATTCGACGCTTCAATGAAAGGATTGAATGGAGTGTCTCTGAACAACGATCTCATGGTTGGTCTCATGTTGCAGCCTCCGTTACGTCACATCATTATGAGATGGCGAATGCATCCCATAAGTCTCTGTGCTGACATCATAAAAATGTACAGACAGGTGAAGGTTTCTCCTGGACATGCAAAATTTCAGCGAGTAGTGTGGCGCGATGATCCAGAATTTGAAATAAAGGAATACAATATTAGTGAGAGTTACGTTTGGTACAGCAGCGGCTCCTTACCTCGCAGTGAAATCCTTACAACAGGTAGCAGTTGATGAAGGTGGAGGTCAACCTAAAATATCTAATATCATAAAAAATTAGTTTTACGTAGATGATTTAATGACAGGATGTGGGACAGTTGAAGAAGGTCTAAACATAGACAATTAACAGAGTTACTTACCAAAGGTCAATTTCAACTACAGAAATGGACGAGCAGCTGCAATGAATTAAACAAAAAAATTCAAGAACATACGGTAACAAAGGTAAGACAGAATGAAGAAGAGGAAGATGAACAGGGAAAGGATATTAAGATGGACTCAATTATAAAATTTTTAGGAATTTCGTGGGATCGTGAAAGTGATGAATTTAAATATTCAGTGCAACTTGATCCACAGCAAACTCCAATCACAAAGAGAAAGGTAATATCCGACATAGCACGCCTGTTCGATCCGCTTGGCTGGGTGGCACCTTGTATTGTTACCTCCAAGATCTTCATGCAAAAGCTTTGGCTCGCTGGCCTGGAATGGGATGAAGAAAAGCAGGCTTAAATGTCTCTGTACAGTTATCGATGATGAAGGCATTCTCCGCGTCAGTGGACGCATTCAAAATGCTAATTTAGATGAGGCTGTCAAACATCCCATCATCCTACCACCTAATAATCACTTCACCAACCTAGTGATTGATGAAGCCCATAAGAGGACGTTACATGGGGGACCAACACTAATGTTGAGCCAGCTGCGTACTAGGTATTGGATTCTTTCCGCCAAAACAAAGGTTAAAGCTCACGTACACAAATGTGTAAAGTGCAGGCGGTACTCAGCATCTATTCAAACCCCACTTATGGGTCAGTTAGCGTCTGGTCGAGCCACTCCAGCAAGGCCATTTTTAAATAGTGGCGTAGATTTTGCTGGTCCCATCAGCATCCGAACGTCAAAGGGTCGAGGCCACCGATCATACAAAGGATACATTTGTGTCTTTGTATGCATGGTGACCAAGGCCATTCATTTAGAAGCCATCAGTGATTTGATGTTACAAGGTTTCATCGCTGGCTTTAAAAGATTTGTGGCTCGGAGAGGTTTTGTCAGTGATATTTGGAGCGACAATGGAACGAATTTTGTTGGCGCTTCCAAGAGCTTCGGCATTTAGTCGCTGCGGAAAAATCTTCCGTGGCTGTAGAGAGTAGAGAATGGTTAGGTAACAACTTCTTGGCATTTCATTCCGCCTCATTCTCCTAATTTCGGTGGCTTGTGGGAGGCTGGGGTGAAATCGACCAAGTTCCACCTCAAACGCGTAATAGGTAATTCTACACTAACTTTCGAAGAAATATCAACACTTTTCTCCCAGGTAGAAGCGTGCCTTAATTCCAGGCCGTTATCAATGTTGCCTGACAATTCCATGGATCCCACTCCTTTAACACCAGGTCATTTCCTGATAGGTGAACCTCTGATAGCAGTGCCTGAACGTAATTATGAGAATTCCAACATCAGCAACCTGAGACAGGCAGGTTACACAACGCATGATGCAAGACTTTTGGAGGCGATGGTCAGATGAGTACCTGGTTCATTTGTTACAACGTTACAAATGGACTAAAAATATTCCAGCACCAAGTATCGGTGATGTTGTTTTTGTCAAGGAGGATAATTTACCTCCTGCCCGTTGGCTTTTGGGCAAGGTCGTGGACAAGCACCCTGGTTTGGGTAAGGTTACACTAGTAACCCTTAAGTGTAATGGATCCTTGATCAAACGCCCTACGTCAAAATTGTGTATTTTACCAGTTGCAAAGTAAGGTAAACCTTATATAGTACACGTTAAGTTTTATTTAAGGTATTTTTTTGTAAATTGCCATAAGTTTAGATAAGTTTTATACAGTCCACAAAGTATTGTTTTTTTTTTGTTGTGCCTAGGAACAGGTCCTTTCCATAAATATTATTTTTTGTCATAACTTGTCGTTGCGTATGTAAGTTATTCTAGTTTGAGCCCCTGACCTCATGGTGGGCGGGTTTTTTTTTGTAATGAAGGACATATCATAATGTCCTTGGTGGGCGGTATGTTCGCATTTAATTTTGTGCAACGAAAGCATTTTTTGAGAAATTTAGTTCTATTTATGTAACTAGATGGCGTTGCTATTTTACGTCACATTTCTAAATCGTGATGTCAAGCGTCTCCGTTGAAAACTTATAATGTTAACGAATATGTATGTTGTTTAGAGGAGTATTGAGATCACGTCAAGATCCAATAAGTAATATAAAATATACTATCAAGGTATCCGGTCTTTTATTTATCCGAGATCCATATAGTGAAGTACAGTGATAATATATAGCCTACTGGCTGACGAGACTTGTAGGGAATAATATATTCAAAATTAGAACAGACTCTATCGGTAGAATTTGCGTGAATTCTGTTTTATGAGGTATTTCTTTCCGACTTGCTAGACAAAAATTGTGACAGCTCGGCTAATATGCTTGATATAAATATAACTTATACCCTATAGCACTCAGGAATAATGTAGCTTAGCTTTCTACCAGTGAAAACATTTTTTAGAATTAGATCATTCAGTCCCCCCCCCCCTGCATACAAACAAACAAACAAACTTACAAACAAATTTTACCTCTCTATAATATTAGTATAGATAAGTCACTATAAAATCATCATCAACTTCTGCCTAGTATTTTTTTCAACAATTTCGTGGTCAGCTTCCAGTCTAACCGGATGAGTTGATTACAATAAACATTAAATAATCATAGTATTTAAAAGACGTTAGTTACAAATGTCACAGATGTTTTAAAACAAGAAGATTTTAAAGGTACTTAATGGATTCCGTTAAAATCAGACCACACACTTTCTATTAAAATAATATTTATTGCTGCGCATGCGCTATACTATAATAGTCTATCTCATAAAATATTAGCCGACTATACAGGGCTATTTTAAATTGGCGACGGACAGTCAGACAGTGACAGACTGACGGCGGAGCCTTAGTAATAGGGTTCCCGTTTTACCCTCTGGGTACGGAACCCTAAAAATCACAGAATATTTAGTTATACAATCACTTAAAAAAAAAAAAATTACAAATATTTATTTACTTCTTTATCAATTTTCACCCATACAACAAACGCGATTTTTTTGCCGTTTTTATAGATAATAATACGGAACCCTTCGTGCGCGAGTCTGACTCGCACTTGGCAGGTTTTTTTTTTTGCTGCGGAGTTTAGCTAACCAATTTAAATTAACCATGTATACCTAGTCGGCTAGTCCTTGTCTTTACTATGGTTTGACCGAAACCGCTGTACCGCGCCTTAGGAATGAGCGGCGGGGCATGGGGCAGAACGCCGTGAGCGGTGACGAGTTAGCAGCCTTCACTGCCCCCCGTCTCGCCACACACATATCTTAGGTGCGGCACAGGGGTATC
Organism: Tiliacea citrago; assembly: GCA_963921375.1. Lineage (NCBI taxonomy): Eukaryota > Metazoa > Arthropoda > Insecta > Lepidoptera > Noctuidae > Tiliacea > Tiliacea citrago. The sequence continues at coordinate 2,880,596 of OY992804.1, read as the reverse complement.
GGTCAAACTATAGTAAATAATTTTACAAATCGAAAAACCCGTCTGACGACAAAGCGTAATGGAAATAACAATAAACTAGTTTTACAATACTAGAAACCTGTCTCTCCTTGTAAACTAGATTATTCTCGCAAAATAATACGTCCTTACTATAATTTCGTCTCGCCGCGCACCTACGGCGCGGTACAGCGTTTTCGGTCAAGGTACAGCGTTTTCGGTCAAGGTACTGCGTTTTCGGTCAAACTATAGCTTCTGCCCGCGACTGCCGTTCGCATGGAAGTCAACTATGCCATAAAACAAGGCCTATGCCAATCACCATTATTGGAGCTTTCTATGAGTCAAATATTTTTTTTAATCGGATTAATAATTCCTCTTACAACCACAAAAAATAATTTTCGCTCTTGTCTTGTTTAACATAACATAACATCACGCCTGTAATCCCCGAAGGGTTTAGGTAGAGGTGTATCTATAGTACACCCACATTTCGCCAGTTATGTTTAAGTACCATGTAAGGGCGAGCCTATTGCCACCAACCGGGCACAAATCCAGACTCCGGGCTGCTACTGAGAAATTCCTAATGGAAAATACCAATAACACTTTGTCCGACCTGGGAATCGAACCCAGGACCTCAGGCTCAGCAGTAGCGCTGGCAACCACTAGACCAACGAGGCAGTCTCAACGAGTTGTCTTGTTTATATGAGATAAATTCCCCCTAAAATTATTCTTTCTATTCTTTTCTATTTTTGGTAGATAGCAAACAAAGCTGGTGTTGACTATTCTGCCAATGTCTAAAGTGAGTTGAAAAAACAAGTGTGCATAGTAAAAAAAAAAAACGTAGATGTTAAAAAAAAAATATTGATTGATACGGTTGAATACAATGTATATCTTGTTGGATTCGTACGGGACTGAAACATACAAAAAAAAAGTAAATATGTTAATTGTTAAAACATGAAATATACGCATACCACACACCTACACAAACGGAATAGTTCATAACATTATGTTATTGTGACAGATGAAGGTCATCAGCGCCACAAGCAGATCCGGAGAGGAATATGTTAGTAAGGAAGAAAAATTTGTCGGAAGAGGGATCTTAAATTTAGGAAGGCGACTATATAAATCTAAAGGTAAAATTATTCTTTGTTTATACGGAAGAAGTAGAACCAATTTACTTTTATACCTGTCAAAATTATAACCTATAAGCACAACCGATATGTCAGTAAAATTACCATATTAAAAAAAAAAAAACATAATCTGCCTATAATGTTCCCACTGCTGGGACACAGGCCTCCTCTTTCTATGAGAGGGAGTGGGCCGTAATCCACCACGCGGGCCCAGTGCGGGTTGGTGGACGTCACAAATGTCTTCGATTTTTTTAGTTCTAGGACATGCCGGTTTCCTCACAAAAAAAAACATAGTTAACGTTTAAATAATTTGTGGTAATTTACCGAAATTACAAATTAATACATATTTAAAAGTCAGAAATGTCCCACAAAAAACTGCTTATAATATGTAAAAGTAGACTTATGCTCATAATTTAAGCTCGCAGCATATCCTTCTAATATGGTCCGAGTGACAAACTGCTCTATATATCATGTGGAGTTCCTTCTTTACCCTACAGCAGGCGAGCCAAAGAGGGTCATGTGTTTTCTTTAAACGACGTTTGGATGTCTAAGGTTATATTAAAATACAATTCGAGCTATTTACTTGGTATTTTAAATGAATAAGTCACGCTCTTTTAGTTTATACTTATTTGTTTGCTGCACAAAACGAGTTCTAGAACCTACCTATTGGTAACATCTACAAAATCCTGTACACTTAGTTTGCAATAAAGAAATTGAATTTAAAACGCCAAAGCGATGTGAAGTGTGTACGAATCACCTATTCTCAAAGCCAAATTCAAAGCATTTATTTCAATTAAACCAAAAAGAAAAAAAACATAAAACAAAAACTATTTATTTATTTATTTTCGTCTTATATCTACCATTACAGGATAACCCAATGCGGTAAATGCGCTTATCCTAACTTAATTATGCTAAAATTATTGCAAGATGAACCTAATTTAGTACTTATTAACTTAAAATTGCAATCGTTTAGAATTATTATTATTTTATTTGTTTAAATGCTTTAATTACTAACTACTATCGATCGCGTTGGTAAATAAGTTGATCTTGCAATATGTTTTTTTATGTTTTTATTTTGTTTTTTTTTTTTCCTGGTTTCTTTTATCGATATTGAACCTACCCCTAAGCTACGGCATGCAATTTCTTTAACAACCTGTATATAGCAGCATTACAGCAGCATTTAATATATTTTACAACTTAGTTCAAAATAGTTTTATTGTACTGGCAACACCGACAGGTTCGAAATGGAAAATGGCGCGGAAGCATGCCAACGCCCTTACAAGTCTGAAGCAATATTTTTATTATTATTTTTGGTAAGTTTATTATATAATTAATACGGATATGTAGATACAGACTAAAGGTATAATTATACAAAATTTCATTTACTTAAAGTGTCTAGTTTTTAAGTTCCAAACAAAAAGACCCGCGCGTCCGACCTGTTGTATGGCGTCGTTCCACAGTGCGACCGACGACGGTCCGAGTGGAAGTGTCAGTTAAAATACATTTGGTAGTAGTTAAATATATTCAAATCTAAATTAAGGTAACCTATTATTTTTATTGTAAATATTAGAATACTAAATAACTAGTAATATTAGGTGTAGAATATTTAATTTGATTTTGACAAAGAAATATATTATTAATGATAAAATATCTTGGTGTTTCATATTATTGTCCTTATACCTGAACCCGTTAATATGTAGTTATAATGTACCGATGCCTAACAGCCAAAGCTGATTCTAACCATATTTATTATTATGGTTAGAATAAGCTTTTTTTCATGATCGTAGGACAAACTTTTTGTCGCTTAGGCGGTAAAAAATTTGGGTCCGAAGGCTTACTTTTTCGACATAAACACAGACAGTTATTTTTGTGCTTTTTTTATTATGGTGGTTGGATAAAAATAGTATTTCAAAACTGAGAGTTATGCAATTTTGGCCTTATATAAAATTTATATACTTGAACGTTAACCGGTTTGGGCTAGAAATCTGTTTTGCAAAAAAAAACATTAATCAAATTTTGCTTGAATCTTCATTTTCTAAACTTCCGGTTAGGATATTATGTCAGTTTCTTTGTACAAAATAATTTATTTATTTAAACCTCGCGCACACAATTAGGTACAAAGGCGGACTTAATGCCTTAGGCATTCTCTACCAGTCAACCAAGGGTGGTGAAGAGATAAGATGGCGGGTGCTCTGATTGAGAAAAAATAATAATATTAAAAAACTAATAATCGTCATTTATTTCAATTAGGCCACATTTCCGAGACTTTATTTGGCACTTAGTGATATTTTCCCAAGTCACTATACCAATTATCGAAGCCGCTTAGCCTAAATCGTCCAAACGAATCTTGCTTAACAAATTGTCGCTTATCCTTTTTTTCCCTCCAATAAATTTAACGAGTATGGTTGTTAGATAAAAATGAAAAACATAAATGTATAGTTATACCAATTAAATATAAAAGTTTTGGTGGTTATCCCTGTCATTCGAACGAAACAAATGACGTTATCGTTGCACAGCAAACGTTCAGTGCTTAGGCGACCACGGAACAAGCACCGCGCATGGATTTGAGTCATTTTGGCGCGTTATTTTGGTGTCTACTTCGAGTGACTTTGACAGTAAAAAAACGGGTGAGTTTATGGACTTTAATTATTCATCTATATGTATGTAATTAGTTATTTTAGATGTTACAAGTAAAAGTTAGACTGTAGTATTTTATTCACTTATTTATTATTACATAATGTACACCAACTCAAATTAAAAACATTGGCAGTTAAAAACTAAGCAATTCTATACAAAACAAGTACTTATTATTCTATCTATTATTATTCTTTTGCTGCCTTGTTCAGACAGAGTGGTTAAATACGTAACTTTGCTCGTAGCTTCGTTTTTGACTGCTTTGTTTGTTTGGTGGCTAGTATAATGTATACGGTTGAGGAACATGGGGTCACGGTATAATAATATTTTTTTTGAGTTTAAAATTTAAAGTTTATTATTCTTTTGTTATACCTAAGAGTAGGTAGTCCATAGGTACGAATGGCTGCACATGATAATAGGTTGGGGAAAAAGTTTATTCGCATTTTTTAAGAAAATTCAAAACATTTTGTTAATATAGTTTATTTACATTCAACTTAAGTATGTAGGTACCATTTTGTTCGATAACTTTTTGCTATCTTGTAAGTAGGGACATGATCCCATTGCTATATAAATTTTTGGACTTCTGATCAAAATACTGCGACAAGTGGTTTTGGCAGTCCTCTCGTGATGTTAACCTGACACTGCCTAAAGAATTCTGAAGAGACCGAAACATGTGGAAATCTGAAGGTGGCAAGGTCAGGGCTATACGGCGGATGCATTAACACCTCCCAGCCAAACTCTCTTAATTTTTGCTGAGTGGCTAAAGATGTGTGAGGTCTAGCGTTATCATGATGAAAAACCACACCCCTTCTGTTGATTAATTCCGGCCGCTTTCTCTCAACTTCTTGCTTTAATCTCATCAGTTGTTCGCAGTAGAGTTCAGAATCGATGGTCCTGTCTGGTGGTAACAGCTCATAACGAATAATGCCCTTCCAATCCCACCACACAAACAGCATCACCTTGTTGCGAGTTAACCCGGGTTTCGCCACAGTCTGTGAAGCCTGAACGGCCTTTGATCACGACCTTTTTCACACGTTCTTGTCATACGTGATCCACTTTTCATCACCAGTTATCAGCTTCTTCAAAAATGGTTCGGTTTCATTACGTCGTAATAAAGAATCACAAATGAGTACACGGTTCATTAGGTTTCTTTCAGTGAGCTCGTGAGGTACCCAAATATCGAGCTTTTTTGTGTACCCAGTTTTTTTCAAATGTGCCAAAACTGTTTTGTGGTCAATTCCCAGTTCTTCAGCTACGTCGTAACTACTGATATCTTGCTCCACTTTTTCAAAAATGGCATCCATTTTATCCGTAATAAGGCTACCAGAGCGACGTGCATCTTTGACATCAAAATTTCCGGATTGAAAACACTTAAACCAAATTTGTGCTACCCTCACAGACACTGCACTAGGTCCATAAACATCGCAAATTTTTTTCGCGGCTTGCGTTGCATTTTTACCTTTTTTGTAGTAAAATTTTAAAATGTATCGAATTTCTTCATTAGATTCACTCATCTTGACAGTATAAAAAACAAATGAAAACCACACATTTCCTAATTTGAATTTGGAATTATGTTTTTTAAAATTTAAACTTTTAATGATATCAAAACCAGCCAGATACAAATAGTATAGCCAAAGACATTTTATTACAAGTTCATACATACTACAATGCGAAAAGACTTTTTCCCCAACCTAACATATAGTGCAAGAATTACTTCAATACACACCAATAAATAACTGTGATTTTGTATAATTTTGAAAAATAAAGACTAATTTAGCAAAAATCTTATTTTCTTTTAAGGGTGCTATCACAAAAAAAAAATGATTTTCGTCAATTTCTTATCTAATTGTGAGAAAGCTTGAAATAATTGAAACATTAAGTCTGTGTAACTATAAAAGTACAGTTTTCGTGGTGATAAACCATTCGTGTCAGTCTCAGCACCTGTTAATAGTTTCATCACTTTTGCGCTCTTGAAAATATAGCTTATTTCTCATTTACTTAATGAAGATATTGTATAATCATAAAATAAAATTTTGATTATATCACACAAATAGCTGAATGTGTGATTTTTAAATTCCTTGATATGATTTGTTAAATAATATGAAAAAAAAACATTACCGACAGTGTTTTAAAAAAAATATAGGTTTATTCAACATTATTTTCTGAGACTATTTGTAACATTTTGATAGTTCTTTTTGCTACCTTATTGAGTTGAACATGTCTGCTTCCATAAAATATTTTTAATAACTAAATTTATGTTATTATATTGAAGACAAATGTTCCAAAACTCAACACGATATCGTCAATTTTATGTGAAGAGGCAACGGAAATTATTTTTTACAATATTATACGCCAACATTTTCGCATAAAAAATTGCTACTATTGGAGATGAAGGAGTAATCTATCTGTGGCAATTATTAGTTACATTTGGTTTAGTAAAATTTTGCCGCAAAATGTACCGAAAAACTGCACATTTTTGTTAGATTTTATGATAGCGTCCTTAATTAATATCCTTATATTAAGTTCCTGTGTAGTCATGTAATTATAATTAACTTATTACAATTTCCTTGTCTGCCTGTCATTAACCAATAGCTGGTTATATCATATTGGCCCCACTTAATGATTATAAAACTCACAGTTACGCTTTTTTCCTGAATTATAATAAAACGAATTGTACAGTTAAATCATTGAGGTTTGAATTGAGTCAGTGAGTTGTCTATGTGTTATTCATTTACGACGTTCCTCCTGTTAGTAATATAAGGACCATTTGAGGGTAAGCGAGTAAATGGTGCAAAGAGGGTGATTTATATTTAATTAACAATGACATTTCATAGAGACTTATATAAAAGTTATATTGGTAAATTTTGAAGCTTTCGGAACCTATTGTAAAATTTATATGTTTTTTTTTCATGTATTTTGTACTTTAAACCACTCTACTGTAAATCTTTGTAAAGTGGTGGTTACCCCTTATTGGCTGTTAGGCATCGATACAGTTAATAGTTTGTGATATTGGGGTAACGACTTTAAGATCCATTTGGGGATTAGTATCTATTTTAAGGTTAAATATATTCGAAATGAAATTAGTTTGTTTTAGAGCAAGGGTAATTTTATAATAAGGGTTGCGGAAAGGCCCCAATCTAACCGAGTTCTAAAATTTTCAGTTTCAAATATTCCCAAAATTATAACTAATCTAAAATCCTATTAAATTCTCGACCAAATAAACTGCTAAGCTCTTTCAGAGCTTCAAACGTAAATACTCTATTGAACCACTTAGTGCTAACCGAGACACAAATTCAAGGTCATTTGTCAATTCATACCAGAAAACTTATGTTTAACCATAATTACTGGTTTGGTAAACGAAAAACGTAGTTCAAAAGGCCTTTAAGAACTACAAAACCCTTCAGAGATTTATGTGGTGTAGTTTTTACTAATCTAATAGAATATACTACTATCGGTACGTAAAAAATTTACTAAGAATTTTACTGAAATTTTCTACTCAAAAATAATTGCCATATGATTTATTTTTACTAATACTCGTAGAGTTTTTTTTTTTCTCCATATTTCTGTGAATAGTTTACCACTGTATTTTATCAACAAAAATGAGAAAGCCGAGCTTCTTACTGAACTGAAAATATATTTTCACGACGCATGCGTTCTGCTCAACGCATAGCCTTGCCGGGTGGGGGGTAGACCGGTCCGCGTTTCGTAAGGGGCTGCACGCCTTTTTAACGTTAATACATTTCGCGCGCAGTGTAAAAAATGCAGTGAAGTGACATTTGAATAAAAGTATTCAAAAAAAGGAATGTGTTTCCGTTAAAGTGAGTGTTGGAGAATTTTTTGAAAAAATTGTTGTGAAGTTTAGTGATGTGCTTAAAGTGTTTTTAGGTAAGTTTTTACCGTTTTTTCTCTATTATAAACACCGAAATTTATCGTGTATTTCAATAACAAAACACTGTGTGATTTTTGGTTAATAACTTTGTCAAAACAGTGAAAGTTTTAAAGTTACATAATCATAAAATGAGTAAAGTTTCGAAACTATTTGAAGTGTTTAGTCAAATTTCTAATGAACTAAACAGGTTGATGAAAAATAATCTTGTACTCTACAATAGCTTGATAAGTTTGATGTTTAAGTTTAAGTACAATAATGTGTTAACTTTGTGCATTAAACAAAATTTCGTTATATCTCCTGAAACCGCGTGGACGTTGCGTAATTTCTGCCTAAATTTTATAAATCATTGTGATTTAGTGATTGGTTACTAAAGTATATAAAATACAAAAACACACTGATTATTTTTGAATAAACAAAAGGTTAATAATAAAAGAATAGCACAAAACTATTCAAATATATTATTACATTATTAATACGTAGTAAAATTATAATAATTCTTGTAATCATAAGTAATTTTCTTGCATTCTTTTTAATAATGACTTTTATAGGTATCGATTTATTGAAGAATTAAATACTTATTTATTTCACAATCATTTTGATCAAATTATGTTTAGTAGTTTATTAAGCCCTAGATTATAGGAAAACCATAGGTTTTTGAAAATAAAAACATGAGTATTATTAACAAAAATATGTGTTGACTTACGACTTTTCGACAAAGCAATGCTTATCAAATAATTCAAAGCTGAAAAACATATTCAGTTATTTTACAGAGAAACAATAATGTTGGAATATGTGAATCCAAATGGCATATATTCATTGAATAACACACGTAACATCACGCCTGTAATCCCTGAGGGTAAGGCAGAGGTGTACCTAAAGTGTGTTACTTTGATCAATGATTGCTACTTTTCTGAATAATAAAAGTCTTTTCTCTGTAAGCTGATATTGTTCAAAAGAAAAATATTGTCAATTTCGAATCAATCAAGCGTTCTTGAAACGGAAAAAAACATACCTAGCAACATTATTATAATTTTATTATGATCTGACCAGGATAATGTATTGACTTAAAAAGAAACTGTGACCTCTTGTGAGTTTTTTTCTGTGTTATTTTAACACCGTTCTCATCTAGTTTTAAAATTGGTTTTTTGACGTGTAAAAGTTTTATTAAAACCAATTAGCAAAATATCATAAAATATGCATAGTAGCTAATTAAATAGACATTGTTTAAATATTTACCGATAATATTATATTTTTCCGATCTATTTATAAATATCGATATCGGCGTAGAGTCCAGTTTCATGCCAATTGTATGCTCGATATAATTATTTTGAATTAAAAAATATTTACCAATTATTTTGATAAAGGATCCTAGTTTTATCTACGGTTTTAGGTTTCAATAATAGTACTGCATAATTATACACTGCCACATTTTATTGGGAAATATGGCTGTAATAACGAGACCGCGTATCACTGGTCAGTTTCCCCCAGTAGTCAGTTTATTTAATTCGCCATTTTCGTTGATTAGTCAGTTTCACTGATTGGTCAGTTTTACCGATTAGTCAGTTGCTTTAACGCGCCATTTTCCAGTATTATTCGTTCATGTTTCACAACGTAATTTTAAAGCAATTAAATTCCATTATCATTGTATTGTTTTTGCTAGCCTATATCGTGTCCTACTGCGGGGCAAAAATCCCCCTTTCTCCCTCCAAATCTCTCGGTTTTGTGAGATGATTATTTAACAAAAAATTAGATGTCTGGCTAAAAAAAAATTACAAGCAGGTGATGAAGGTTTTATTCATATGATTTGACACTATGTAAAATGGTTACGCATAGACACATTAACAGACATGACATGAACAGTGAGATATTTCTCGACGGCATGTAAAGCCATGTCAGAGGCCCATGGGCGGCATAAAAACTCTGACACCAGTTTAGTCACTAACCACACGATAAAGTGAAAGACACATTTTGTCCAGTTATAAATGTTATCTACTCTTATTTCTATATAATACTACTAACCGTTAGTTCCGAGCAGTATTCGTAACCTAGTAACGTAACTTATATCTAAGTGTAGTTTTAGAGCTTAGAATTTCTAAGCTGCTGGAGAATTTCCATATTCGTGTAAGTTTTTAAAGATAATTTGTATATTACAAAACCAATAACCATAACCAGTCTTACCGCGTGGTATCGTAATACCTGAGCTGTGGATGTCAGATAGGCATCGGCGTCGACGACATGATTGGCGCAGTGTTTTAAGCGATTGACTGCAGCGATGCGTGTCGCGGGTTCGATTCCCGTACGGAACAAATATTTGTATGACCTATAAGTAGTTGTTCCGGGTCTGGCTGTTTGTGTATGTGAGGTTAAATGTTTGTAAACGCACCCACGATACAGGAGAAATTCCTAGTGTGGGGCAACGTTTGTTTAAAAAAAAAAAAAAAAAATGCAAGCCTACAGTAGTCGTATATGATGTGTAACAACTGACATCTCACCTTGGTAATAAGCAACTTAGCAGAGACAGAAATTAACTCAAAATTTAAAAAAAAAGATTAATACTGAAATATTCATTACTAGTTCTCGCTCACTGGTCGAAATTCGACCTGCTTACAATCTCTAAAGTACTTATTAATTCCATGAGTACACTAATTCCATGCTATTATAAAGTAATTACTTATTCCATGGTCAATCTGTCACTTCCTGTTACACACTTCCGTCCCTTTTCACGAAATCATTCTCAGAGAAAGCAAAAGGAAAGATGTTACACATCAAAACTAGTATTCTGCTGCATAGACTGGAAGCCAACCTTAACGTAGCTGGGAAAATAATAAGCAGATAAAGCTGATAAATCACCTTCAATATTCATCATCATCATCATTTCAGCCGAAAGACGTCCACTGCTGGACATAGGTCTCCCCTAAAAGGGGGGGGGGGGGTCCATAATCGCCATTCTTGGCAGGCGGGTTGGCGATCGCAGTATGGTGTTAAAATGCATAGAGAACGCTGCTGATTCTCTATTAAGTCCCTTAGTCGCCTTTTACGACACCCACGGGAAGAAATAGGCTTCAATATTACAAAGTACTAATACTTAAACTATTGTTAAAACTAATAAACCATCTCGGTATAATTATAGGAACCGGGTAATTCTAATTAGTAAACCGTAATGCAACATAATATCATGCAACGATGGATAGAAAGCGAATGTGATATGGAACGCGACTGGCATGTTTATAATAATTGGATTTGAAACGCGCTACTCAAATCACACCCACTTAGCAAATGGTAGTTGCAATAAGGAAGTAATTACATTAGGAAATGGAAGAGGATTAAAGCGTATAATTAGAATAGTTATTTCAGCCGAATACCATCTACTAGTGGACATAGGTCTCCCCCAAGCATCACCAATACGACCAGTCGTTTGCTGCCTGCATTCAGCGGATTAACACGGCCTTCACTTGTTTCGGTTCTCAGTAATCAAATCAGAAGGTTCCCGTAGTTAAAAATGTTCAGAATTTGGTCGCGTTATCATCTCGGCGACAATCAATGTCAAAAACTTGTCAAGGATGTAGGTTAATAAAACGACTGCCTCGTTGGTCGAGTGTTCGCAAGCGCTACTGCCGAGTACGAGGTCCTGGGTCCGATTCCCAGGTCGGGCAAAGTGTTATTGGGCTTTTCCACCAGGAATTTCTCAGTAGCAGCCCGGAGTCTGGATTTGTGCCCGGTTGATGGCAATAGGCTCATCCCCTATTACATGGGACTTAAACATAACTGGCGAAACGTGGGTGTACTATAGGTACACCTTTGCCTAACCCTTCGGGGATTACAGGCGTGATGTTATGTGATGTAGGTTGATTGGAGGTATTTCTGACCAATTGAGACAAAGATTAGAATGCGGACGTTCTTAAAAATACGGGAATCGCCCCACTGGTTTCTAATCAGTAAGGCTGTTAAATCTTATGATAGGTGCTGTGATTGGTCAGTAACAAATTGATGGACTGACAGATTCTTTAACTATCTTCGGTCTCATACGGGACCCTTTATTGCAATGCATTTGTTTACATAAGAACTTGCCATTAAAGTCACGTTGGAATCCGCAGTGACAGTGACGCTTTTGACACTGACATTGAAAATGTAACTACATTTACAAGTAGTTACATTTCAGTTTTAGTTACTTTAAACCGTGTGCCCGATTTACAGAGCAGTGATAATGGCCCCGGCTTACAAATTGTGGGTCGTGTCTTTGAACCCAAGCAGGCACTTTTTAAAATAATTTCATCACCACAAAACGTTGAAGGAAAAATCGCGAGGAAACCGGCATGGCCTAGAAACAAAAATTCGAAGACATGTGACATCTACCAACCCGCACCGGACCCGCGTGGTAGATTACAGCCCACTCCCTTTCGAAGAGAGGCCTGTGTCGCAGCAGTGGTAACGTTTTATGATGATGATGATCGCTCGATAGGATTTCCCGTCGGCAAAAATGACGAACTGCCATACAAATTTCTAACCCATTTAGGGGATGATTTTCCAAAAATCATTCCTTAGTGTTCACTTGTTTATGGATCTTGTCCAAAGTTTCATGCTCCTAGACTAAGCGGTTTCGGCTGTGTGAATGTGAATAGTTTAAGCACACAAATGTACAGAGGTGGTCTTAATACCATAGGTATTTTCTACTAGTCAACCTTAGGGTGATGCAGAGACAAACAGTGGTTGCAATAACGAATTTGTGAAACGTATGTCTTTGACTACAAGATTTTATTAAGTAGATGGATTTAACATATTTAACAAAAAAAATATATACAGTAACTTCGCCTACGTAGTTTAAAACGTTTTCAGTGAAACATTCTTGAAGATTTTTATTAGTTTTCGCTCATCATTTTCATCTTAAAAGTGACCCAAGATTTCAAATAAAATAAAATTAGCAAACACTCTGTTGGCCCGAAATCCCGGAGAAGGTGATTTAGAAATTCGAGCCTTTATTACCAGAAATATTTTACTTTTTAGAGTGTTTCTGCATGATTACATTTTCACAAAATGTCTTCAAAAGGGGCCCATTGCTCAAGGTTATCGGTCGATCGATCAAGGTTAAGCTGCTCTTGCCGTAATCTGTCAGGATGGGTGACCACCCATTACATTCCGACAGTCTACCGTGCCGCGGGAAGCCTGTCAAGCTGTCGGTAAGTCATTTGTAGATCGTTGACAGTCATAATGGATTGTCAGAAGCCCTAATGTTAGCCTTACCAAAGGGTATCGTGTTACACAGTAACTGTGTTGTGGAGGTCAAATAGGCAGACGTTCAATGTAAAAATACTCATATTAATTGCATTCGATTAGACTGGAATCCGACCATAATATTTTTGAAAAAAGGCATCGGTTTGGTGATGATTTTGATCAATATTAGTAATTTTTAGGGTTCCGTACCTAAAAAGGAAAAAACGGAACCCTTATAGGATCACTTCGTTGTCCGTCTGGCTATCTGTCTGACAGCCTGTCAAAACCATTTTTCTCAGGAACGCGTAAAGGTATCAAGTTGAAATTAATATCAAAAACGTAAGTCTATGGTCCCTTGAAACTCTCACTTCATATATTATATATATTTTATAATTTTAAAATAAACACTTGAAATTATTTTAGAAAATATTATCTATTGTAATCCTATCTCCGAAACTACTGAGCCAAAAACTTTGAAAAAAAATACAGAAAATAGTTCTTTACTTATAGATTACAGGAAAACCTATAAGAAGTCTGTGATCTTAAAATAATGGTAAATCACTCAATATTGTGCGTTTAAACTTACATTTGCAGTATGGAGGATCAAGTTTTTCAACTACAATGTTAAGTTTGTTTTAGGGATAAATTCATCCTAACTACGGAACCCTTCATTGTGCGTGGTCCGACACGCACTTGGCCGGTTTTTTTTATTAAAAATAGTTCTTTAATATTATAGAAAATTTTGATTGCTCCTTTCGAGACCCTTTCATTCTTAAGAAGCATTTACAGGTAAAATTGCCTTTAGAAACTTAAAAGGTCAGCCCACCAATTAAGAACCTCACGCTAACTTATTTGATATTCGATTTTCTTAGAATCCTTTCATTTCCTAAGCGTTTTTTTTTTATTTAATATTATAAGAGTGCCACACAGTATAAGAGTATTACACTGCCTGGTTAGTCGAGTGCTCGCAATCGCTACTGCTGAGCATGAGGTCCTGGGTCGGGCAAAGTGTTATTGGGTTTTTCCAACAGGAACTGCTCAGTATCAGCCAGGAGTCAAGTTGATCGCAATAGGCACGCCCCCCATGGGACATGGGACTTAAATATAACTGCCGAAATGTGGGTGTACTATAGGTACACCTCTGCCTAACCCTTCAGGGATTACAGGCGTTTGTTATGTAAAATTCTACAAGATTATCTTTGGTACTTGAATGACATTGACAAGGAGACGTTGTTAGTAAATATTTGTGAGAAAGTTTCAAGTTAATGTACTGAAACCTCCCCTAAATTGCGGGAGGGCCATGTCCAGCAGTGGACGTCTTTCGGATGAAATGATTATGATGATGAAATGTACTGAAAAGCAAAATGGCGGCCTAAGTTCCAATATTGAACATCATCTGCCTAGCCTTTTCCCAATTATGTTGGGGTCGGCTTCCAGTCTAACCGTATGCAGCTGAATACCAGTATTTTACATGGAGCGACTGCCTATCTGACCTCCACAATCCAGTTACTGGGTAACACGATATCCCTTGGTAAGACTGGTTGTCAGACTTTTGGGCTTCTGACGACCCGTAACAACTGTCAAAGGTCTACAAATGACAGCCGGGACCAACGGCTTAACGTGCTTTCCGAGGCACGGAGGAATCTTGGTAAGAACAGGGTCACCCATCCACGGACCAACCGCGGCAAGCGTCGCTTAACCTGATCGATCGACCCGTGCGGCAGTTATTATTTAGCCACAAGCTCCAAGTTCCAATATTGAACGCGCGCCATAATATCCTTGTACAATAATTGAGTTATGTCTTTATTGACGAAATTGCAATAAAGAAAGAAAGATAAATTATTTATTGGGACTCATAGAAACATAAAAAAACTGGGCTTGTGGCTAAGTAATAACAGCCGCACGGGTCGATCAAACAGGTTAAGCTACGTTTCCCGCGGTTGGTCCGTGGATGGATGACCATCTTTACATACCGAGACTCCTCCGTGCCTCGGAAAGCACATTAAGCCGTTGGTCCCGGCTGTCATTCGTGGATCTTTGACAGTCGTTACAGGTCGTCAGAAATCCGAAAGTCTGACAACCAGTCTGGTATCGTTTTACGGTATTACTCACTTACTGGGTTGTGGAGGTCAGATAGGCAGTTGCTATATGTAAAATACTGGTATTCAGCTGCATCCGGTTAGACTGGAAACCGACCCCAACTTAGTTGGGAAAAGGCGAGGCAGTTGATGATTAGAAACACAAGTTCCTCAAACATTTCCAGACTGCTGAGATATTTGCTCGTGGCAGACAGACAGACGGATTGACGGGCGGAGACCTATCCACAAGATCCTCAAGATCCTATTTTCAAGACAACTGAGATATTAATTGCTCGTGGCAGACATACAGACAGGTAGACTTATAGACGGGCGGCAGTAGAGGCTTAATAATAACTCGATACACTTGTACATTATTTTTACTTGAATACAAAATGTAGTGAATGAACAACTTAAATACAAAATTTCATCCCCCTTTTCACCCCCTTAATGATTGAAATAAAAAAACAACGATATAATTTGCTTTAGTTTCCAACCATACGCCGAAATAATAAAGTAAAAAGCTTAAAATATAAAAATTTCGTCCCTTTTTTCACCACATTATGGGTTAACATTCCATCGACACCGATAAACGTTTCCTTAGTTTCCAACCTTATGCCGAAATAATAAATTTTGTGATTTTTAAAACTCAAAGTCAAACTCAAAGCATTTATTTCAAATAAACCAATTACAAGCACTTTTGAATTGTCAAGGGGTCGGTCAGTCAGAGAGATGAAGCTAGTTGCCCATTCCAAAGCGTAGTAGGTACCTATAGACAAGAACGGGCAAGAAACTACACGGACACTCTTTTAAATTAACATTATGGTTACAAATAATTGGTTGATTGATGGTTGGTTGGGTGAATGATGATTCATGTTGAAATTTTACATGTGAGAACGATGCAAAACGTCAAAAACGTCCGTAAAAACAAGTTTTTTTGTTTTACATTGAAAATGAAGGACGTTCCATACACAACTTCATTCCCGGTTTCACCCATTCGGGGGTGGAGTTATTAAATCGTTACCTAGTTTAAACACAAACATTTTAACATCCTAACTTCGCAACTGATGGACTTTCATACTAAGTTTCAGCGCTTATTTTTCATAAATCCCTCGTTAGTAGATGCCCACATTATCTATATAGCTGTGCGTTGATGTATCACCTAGTCAGTCCGTTTAACATTTTATTTATACAGATTATGCTTATGCTATAATGGACACATAATCACTGAGATGTTAAATTCGATTTCAACCAACCACAAAGCAAATTGTATTATTTTCGTAATCAATTAGGAATAACGTATTTAAGCCAAGTTCATCAAGGGTCTGTGTAAATAATCTAACTCTAATTACAGCGATATGCTGTGCTATTTGTACCTATAGAGGTATACAGCTATAGCTCTATGTAAGCGGGCACGCCCATTATGCCTGGGGGCTTTTATTTAGATACGTTCTGTTTACGTTATTTTTGCTTGAGTATAGTTTTCGACGATTTTTATATATTTTTTTTGG
Source organism: Tiliacea citrago (assembly GCA_963921375.1). NCBI lineage: Eukaryota > Metazoa > Arthropoda > Insecta > Lepidoptera > Noctuidae > Tiliacea > Tiliacea citrago. Next base: position 2,864,158 of record OY992804.1, on the reverse strand, counting down.
TATAGTGGCGTGTGTTAGTCAAAATAAGGCAAATAATTTAATGTTTTGTGTTGCGTAATGCAAATTATTTTACATTTTATTGTATAGAATCAAGTTTTCTAACTAAACAGCTGTGCTGCTGGGGAGTTTGTTGCGCCACTTCTTCTGCCCAGCTAAAGCACTAGGACGTGGTGAAGGGCGGGCGTTTTTGGGGGACTGTCTCATGTAATTTTTGACGTTAGAAAAGTGTTGATTCTCAGCCTAGTTGTAATAAATTACTTTTGATTTGATAGATACATAAATGTAGAGATTAACTACGATAATATGGACCGCCCCTCCAAAATTCGAAACATTTGAAAGTATTTGTACGCATGTGTGCGTAATGAGACGGCCGTCAAACAAAAACTAATCGCGGATTTGTTGCTCGACTAGTGGCGTCATTAATCGCTCATTATTATTAGTATGGCGCTGCACTAACGTACACTATGAAAACGACACGTGCGTTGTCTTGCGCGATCTGTTAGTTATGATTAGTTGACCAACAGATCTGGTAATAAGTGAGATATTACGAGTACTTACAACTACATACAAACTATTTCGTAAGGATGTGACTACACACATTGAAACAGTAATTTGGAGGGGCGAGCCATATTATCGTAGTTTATCTGTAGACATATACAGTGCTTAGGTAAACCTACTTACATGAATAATATACTTATGATGTCACTAGCTGTTGTCCGCGACGTCGTTTGCGGGTATTCATAATATATTTTTTAATAAAAATCCACGAAGAAAATTAGCATAATTATATTTTATAACTCTTCAGCGGGTTAATTGGGTAACGTACTATCAGTAGCTATGCATTTCATTTTAACAGTTCAGAAACATTCATTGCGTTATTTACATTATTGAGCAGATCTTTTTTTTTTTGCAACTTATGAAGCAATGGGTTAGCAATATGCTTCAAAATCATTAGATTGTGATTAATAGTGTGTGCCACAATCAGGGTGCTGGTCCCAGGCTACCTGCTTATTATTTATTTATTAAGGCACTAAGTCCCAATCACAAAACATAAAATTAAAAATAAAACAAAAGTCATAACACCATTAAAATACAATACATTAAAATTAATTATTTCATTGAAATACACATTATAAAAACAAAAGAAAAAAAAAACTTAAATTTCCCAAAAATCGGTTCAGTTTAGGCGTGAAACAATGACAGGCAGACATACAGACATTATATTATTCACATTTATAATATACAATATTAGTTTTGGTTTTAGAGCTCGTGGCTAAGTAATAACAGCCGCACGGGTCGATCCATCAGGTTAAGCTACGCTTGCCGGGTTGGTCCGTGGTTGGGTGACCATTTTTACCTACCGAGACTCCTCCGTGCCTTGGAAAGCACGTTAAGCCGTTGGTTCCGGGTGTCATTCGTAGGTCTTTGACAGTCGTTAAGGGTCGTCAGAAGCCTGAAAGTCTGATATCCAGTCTTATCAAGGGGTATCGTATTACCCAGTTACTGGATTGTGGAGGTCAGATAAGCAGTCGCTCCATGTAAAATACTGGTATTCAGCTGCATCCGGTTAGACTGGAAGCCGACCCCAACATAGTTGGGAAAAGGCTAGGCAGATAGTAGTAGTTTTAGTATTTTTATGTAAAGAATCTATGTACAAAAATTCAAAACTGTATCATAAAAAAATCACAAAATTATGAGGCTGTTATGTTACCGGGTTGTTCGTACAAAAACACGTTATCGGCGGCGCCCCCGCGCTTCCAGGTACGTCTTGCGCTCATTGGTAATAATTTGGCAGTAGGTCCTAACCGTACGGCGATTGTATTGTAAGTAATTAAATGGTGATAAAATTTTCCATTACACTTATTTTTGAGACAAAATATAACATGGTGTAAAAATGATTGAAATCGATTCAGTTCTTTATTCTGAACAAACTCAAAGCATTTATTTCAATTAAACCATTTACAGGCACTTTTGAATTGTCAACAAGTCGGTCAGTTACAAATATGAAGCTAGTTGCCCATTCCAAATAGTAGGTTCCTATGGAGAAGAACGGGCAAGAAACTCCACGGACACTCTTTTAAAATAAAATATTTGATACAAAGTATTGGTTACATCATTTTTATTGAAAATATACATGTGAGAATGATGCAAAACGTCAGAAGCGTCCGTGATATATAAAAAAAAAACAATTCAAAACTAAAATAATTAAAAATAAGCCGTGGCAGCTAAGAGATGACCAGTCCCAACTGACAGGGCCCGTTCACAAACATGACGCATGGATCAGCACCATTCAGCTCAACCATTTTGAAGGGAGCTAAATGACGCCACCATCAGCGAGACATCTGAGTGAGCATGACATACTCTCCGCCGCCGGGGCATATTCAAGTCAATGAAAGACATATTACCCGGTAAATGGTAGCTCTATTGTATATAGTACTCACATCTGTGCTATGCAATTATATAATACAAAGGAGATTGAGTTTATACAATGAAAATATAGTCTTACAATCTTCAGCAGCTCCAACAGTATTTTCAAATGTTAATCAATTAGTTGAGGTTGTGGAGCATAACCAGCATTGAGCCAAGCATTTCTATCAGCGATGTAATCCCCCAGCCTATAATATGCCTGCTTGCATAGTGTGCGTTTTATACAAGATTTGAATTTCGTCTCATTCAGTTGAAGTATGTGGGGAGGAATTTTATTATAACATTTTAAACAGTACCCCATGAAAGATGAGTCTACTTTAGCCAGTCTGAAACCTGGTTGAGCTAATAGATCCCTACTTCTAGTACTATATTTATGTCTTTCGCCTCTTTTACTAAAAAGATGTAAATTTTTTACCTATATTTTTTTTAAATATATTCAGGTTTCGCATAATACTAAAAATTATTTTGTATAAGTATCGATGGCAAAGTTAAAATGGGACTGGCCTAGCCATGTCTGCCGTATGATCAATGAGCTGTGGGCCAAAATGGCCACTATGTGGAGGCCTAACACAACCAGGCCACGTAGAAGATGTTGGAACGGCTTAGATACACAAAGAATGATCCACATGACATTAGTCTTGAGGGCCGAGACACAGATACTTTTCATCAGCGATAGCAGTGATAGAAACGTCAAAAATGTATAGAACTCACTTAAACAATACAACAGTATTGACAAGCTTTTGGCATTTCGCCTTTTTCGTTTCGCTGTTTGCGTTTCGCTTTTTTCGTTCCGCTTTTGCGTCTTCGCTTTTTAGCGTTTCGTATTTCTACGACATTCAACAGAAAGTCGTAGAAATACGAAACGCTTTGAAAGCGGTTCCCACTTGTCTAAGCCTCCTGACTGGACATCTGCATAAAGTCATGGAGTGAGGCCTTTGTCTAACAGTAGGAGAATGCAGGCTGACAGTAACCAGTAACCCTAGTAATCTTGTTTAGTTTGACACACGTAAGATGCTTTAGAAATAGATGACATACGTTTTGGATTTAAAACATATTATTGAAACTAACTCTTATAATCAAAATACTCAAGCAAAGTTAATAAAATATATATAGGACAGTGGTCCTATATATATTTTATTTATTTTGGAGGAAGCTAACGCACAGGCGTGAGCTTCCTCCAGAATAAAAAAAAAGAATAACGGAGAATCGGTGTACATACATGAAAAAAAACTCGCCGAGTGCATAACCTCCTTCTTTTTTAAGTACGTTCAAAATAATTAACTTTTAGTTGTCCGTCATAGCCCAATCACGAGATTAAAATCGTATATACCTAATAATAAACTTACTTCAAAATAGTAGTTATTACTTTGCAAAGAAACTTTTCAAGAACTTATTAATTCGTTCCATTAATATTATAAATAATTTTGATATAAATGCAAATTAAAAATCCATCTGTTTTTAATAATTTTAATTATTTCACTCAGTTCTGCGAATGCAAAAGCTGACGACACGCTTAAGTAAATAAATAACCATTTTAATATAAAAACTTGTTTTAAAATAATATTAATATATTTAAATTCATATTGAATGATTAGATGCTGCGATACAGTCATATTTTTTTAAAGCTTATTGAATAACACTGTTTCACGGTTTCTAAGGGGATAGTCATCAAACGTCTACTCCAATGGTCCGTTCGAGTAGACGTTTTCTTGAGTCCAGCAGTGTGAGATCGCAGTATATCCAGCAGTGGACTGCTGTAGGCCCATTTTCACTTCAGCTTGCTTATTCTGTGGACTAGGTCGATTCTCTATACTTTATCGATAGTCATATAATCAGCCTATAATGTACTTACTGCTAGGACATAGGCCTCCTCTCTAAGAGAGGGAGTGGACCATAATCCACCACGCGTGCCCAGTGCGGGTTGGTAGATGTCACATGTCCTCGATTTTTGGTTCTAGGATATGCCTGTTTCCTCACGATGTTTTTCATCACAATTTTGGGAGCACGGGTGGTGAAATAACTTACACAAAGTAAAGCCCCTGTGCCGTGTGGTGCCGGACGATAAGAATAGCACCATCCTATTTCTTCCCAAAAGGCGACTAAGGGCCTTACTAGAGAATGGGCAGCAGCGTTCGCTATGCATTTTAACACCATACTGCGATCGCCAACCATGGCAAACCCCCCATTTGGGAGAGGCCTATGTCCACTGCTGGACATAGGCATCCCCCTAAGGCGTTTGCCATAATCGCCACCCTTGGCAGGCGGGTTGCCGATCGCCGTATGGTATTAAAATGCATAGAGAACGCTGCTGCCCATTCTCAAGTAAGTCCCTTAGTCGCCTTTTATGACACCCACGGGAAGAAATAGGGTGGTGCTATTCTTTACGTCCGGCACCACATGGAGCATTATTTTAACACTGGAACCCAAAATTCACATTTTAAATCTCCTTAATACTTTTAATACCTATTGCTTATGAACCTATTTGGTTACGGCACCTTTTCGGTGCCGGAAGGAGGTTAAAGTTATTTTACATTTGACAACTGATGATAATGCTAATTTAAAAAAAAAAATCGTCGATGACAATTCAATCCAATTGAATCACTGTTGGAATCCCAACACTAAATGTTACTAAACGATATGAACATCAATAGCGTACGCTCTTGGTAGCCATTTTTATTTGAATATCTCGTTCACTTTTCTCACGGGTCGGGTCGCGACAGGTCGACAACGTGCTCTTGCCTACTTGATTAAAGCCCGGAACACACATGCTACGTAGCAGATAAGCATGATACTTTCGAGAAAATGCTACACATTAGCATTCAACTAGAATGTGTATACGAAAAGAGCATGAGTATTTTACAGGCACAGAGAGCATGCTACTAATGAGCATGCTACCTAGTCAAACTCAAACTCAAAGAATTTATTTCAATTAAAACATTACGGGCAACCATTTACAGGCACTTTTGAACTGTCGAGGAGTCGGTCAGTTAGAAATATGAAGCTAGTTGCCCATTCCAATGAGTAGTAGGTACATATTATTATGGAGAAGAACGGGCAAGAAACTCCTTTGTCGATGGAGTTTCTTGCCCGTTCTTCTCCATATGTCTCTTTTAAATTCCTTATACCTAATGTTACAAAAATATTATTACCGCTTTAGTGTTGAATATATACCTAAATGTGAGGACGTTATAACAACAAAAAAAGCAATTGGGCGATAAAAAACCGGCCAAGTGCGAGTCGGACTCGCGCACGAAGGGTTCCGTACCATTATCTATAAAAACGGCAAAAAAATCACGTTTGTTGTATGAGAGCCCCCTTAAATATTTGTTTTATTCTGTTGTTAGTATTTGTTATTATAGCGGCAACAGAAATACATCATCTGTAAAAATGTCAACTGTCTTACTATCACGATTCATGAGATACAGCCTGGTGATCACGGTTCATGAGGTGCGACGAGATTGCGCGGCGTGGCGCCACTTCACACGCGAACGTAAGCATGTGCAGGAATGGGATAGCAGATAGGAAGTTACAAACCAACTTTATCTATCAATTCGATTTCAAACATAAAAAACCGGCCAAGTGCGAGTCGGACTCGCGCATGAAGGGTTTCGTACCCTTATCTATAAAAATGGCAAAAAAATCACGTTATATATAAATATATGTTTTATTTAATTTTATTATTTATTTTTAAAGTGAATATATAACTAAATATTCTGCGAATATTTCAAGTATCTACCTGTTGCCGTTATCAATATCGAGCAAAAACGAGAAAAAAAATCACGTTTGTTGTATGGGAGCCCCCTTAAATATTTATTTAATTCTGTTGTTTAGTATTTGTTGTTACACCAGCAAGAGGAATACATCATCTGTGAACATTTCAACTGTCTAACTATCAGGGTTCATGAGATACAGCCTGGTGACAGACGGACAGACAGACAGACAGACGGCGGAGACATAGTAATAGGGTTCCCGTTTTACCCTTTGGGTACGGAACCTTAAAAAAGGAAAGAAATTCCAGGAATTCTATAATTCTAATCCAATGAGCGCAAGCAGTAAGTGATTACGTAATAATTTAACCTAAATAGGTTGTATTTATACCTTCATAAAATACTTTTGGAACAGGTGCTTGTGGTTAAGTAACAACAGCCGCACGGTTCAATCGATCAGGTTAAGCTACACTTGCCACGGTTGATCCGTGGATGGGTGACCATCTTTACATACCAAGACCCCTCCGTGCCTCGGAAAGCACGTTAAGCCGTTGGTCCGCCCTGTTATTTGTACTTATGTATTTGATGGTTTATACTACATTACACAACATTATTTTTAGTATACGAGTATGTAAAACCTGAATATAGTTTGTTCAGAATAAGGAACTGAATCGATTTCAGTAATTTTTACACCATGTTATATTTTGTCCCAAAAATATTTAAATGTGATAGAAAATGTTATCACTATTTAATTACTTACAATACAATCGCCGTACGGTTAGGTACCCACTGCTAAATTATTATCAATGAGCGCAAGACGACCCTGGAGGCGCGGGGGCGCCGTTAGCATGTTTTTGTACGAACAACCCGGTAACATAACAACCTTATAACTTTGTGATTTCTCATGATATAGTTTTGAAATTTTGTACATACATTCTTTACATTAAGTCTATTAACAGCCAGTTGCACGTAAGTCTATTAAATTTAATTCCCCATTAAAAGTAATGCTGTCTTTATTTAGCGGAACGTATCAGAAAGTAACAGCATTACTTTTAATTAATAGTATATAAAATAGTATCTATATATAAAATACTGTCAAAATAATAAAAATTTAAACCTGCTTAAACCAAATGACATGATTGCCATTACACGCCATTAGTAACATAAACACAAACATAACATCACGCCTGTAATCCCCGAAGGGTTAGGCAGAGGTGTACCTATAGTAGTACTACCCACGTTTCGCCAGTTATAAGTCCCATGTAATAGGGGGCGAGCCTATTGCCATCAACCGGGCACAAATCCAGACTCCGGGCGCCATTAGTACGTAAGTATAATCCCATATTTTATGTTTATATTTAAATTAGTGAATAGTTTTCTCTGCTACTCTTACACAAGTTATCTAGATCTCGTTCCTACACGTTTTGCCGCAGGTACGAAGAAAATAAGATGAGTTATCTTTACCACTGAGTTAAACAAATACCCTTTTAATTCAATGAAAAGTAAGTAGGGATCTACTTAACAAACAATCTTCATCTTTTTCTTTTATTCTTATAACCCTTTCTGCCTATTTACTTTAAAAGGTCTAGCAGTGAATTACTTGATTAATTCTTAGACGATTAATTACAAAGAGAACTAAACACTAATATCTTTGAAACTAAAACAATAATACGTTATTGGGGTGGAGTTTCAACCATTAAGGAACTATACTGAATGGTAAATTAACTTTGTTGTTGCTAAGGCTTGTGTTCTAATAATAGGATATCTAATAATAATGATATTATAAACTAGCTACAGCTCGCGGCTTTGCCCGTGTGGCTTTTTCTAAAATAAAAGTGAAAATCTAAAAACATAAGATATCTGTCAGTGAAAATGTTGTCAAAATCGGCAATATACAGCTCCAACTTCGCCTTTGTCTCGAACGGTATCGAGAGCTTACACACAGGGCTTGATACTGGTTAATTTTTATTTCCTAACATACAAATTATTTTTGATAGGTACAATTGTTATCACATTAAGTTCAGCATTGATTTTGTAATAAAATATTAAATAAATAACAAAATATGTTCGAAAAATCTATATCATCATTTCAGCCGAAAAACGGGGGTTTGCCATAATCGCCACGCTTGCCGGGCGGGTTGGCGATCGCAGTAGGTACTTATGGTGTTAAAATGCATTGCTGCCCATTCTCCAGTAAGTCCCTTAGTCACCTTTTAAAATCTATATAACAACGGTTAAAGTTACATAGAAAATTAACCGGTTTCCAAGCCCTGCTTACACACACATTCACAGCGTGTTTGTACACTTGGTAACCTCAAGTAAAACGCGCGTGGTTCGTGAGAGAAAAAATACAAACTATAAGTGGAATTTATAACATAACTGGAAAAATCTAACGTAGTATACACCTTTATCTACACTTTCTGCAAATACAAGCGTGATATTGTGTTATCATTATACCTATTAAGACGATGACAACAGCTAAACCGAGCAGTTATACGAGACCCCTCCTTGGCTCAGGGGCCGTATTATGAAGTATAAATGCCATTATGATTCCAGAGCGAAAAAGGGACGGTGCTAGTGGTCATGTATAGATCCATCTCTCTCTTGCACTGGAATCATGATGGCATTTATAGTTCATAATACGGCACCAGTTCGGGCTATTATTCGTTGATCTTTGACAGTCGTTACGGGTAGTCAGAAGCCGATCTGACGACCAGTCTGGAGTCATGGTTTTGGAGGTCAAATGCAGTTGCTCCATCTATACTTAATAATATAAAGTGGTCAAGTTTGTTTGCTTGTAAGTAGAGGTCATCTCTGGAACTTACCAGTCGGATTTGTAAAATTATTTTTGCTTTCGATAGCCCAATACTTGAGGAAGGCTATTTAACATCACGCTACGATGATAAGGAGCCGGTCAAAAAGAAAAAGCCAGAAAGGACGCTAAGCGAAGAAGTAATAGCGTGGGCGGACGATGCAATGCAAAGCAGGGGTTAGGGAGCAAAAGCTAGTGTAAAATACCGGTATTCGGCTGACCGAGCTGAGGAAGCCGACCCCAAAATATATGGGACGAGGCTATAAAGGCTGATGATCATGTTTACTCTATACTCAATCATTTATTGCATTCCACAATGTGCTTAGATGGTAAGTAAACATTAGTTTCACCAATCGTGGACCATGTCGGGCACAGCAAAATAAAAAATTGAAGGAAGGTTTATGATTCCTTCTTATCTGTTAAGTCTTCGTCGTCACAGCAACCAATTCTATTGTAACATGATTCTCGGAAGTCTCACCAGCAAATCCTTTATCCGTGTAGTTAAACCACTATACAATGAAGGAACTAAATAAGACCTGAGTTCAATAGAACCTGTTCTTATTTTCATCGATTATTAAAAATCATGTCCCCTAAAAAGGAGCTTATGATTGTAAAGATATCTTTATATGAATAAGCTTCTTTTCTATAATATTAGAAGTGAACGAAGATAGATCGGCTAATCTAGATGTAAATATCGCTGAACTTAGTTGAACATGTCTGAGATAGGCTCAAACGGGCTAAGTAGATATACAACCGATGAATACTAATATCTTTGGCTAAATAATATCAAATGCTTAGGAGTTTGGGAGACGGCTTGATGTTACCATGTTTTTTTTTGTGTTTATCGATCGATACTAGTCTGTTTTGATGTGCGATAACAAACAATGTTTTTAAATATGGGACTGTATTTTCTTTTCTTGTCGACACAGAATAAGAACGACCTCATGAGTCTTAAATCAAAATAGCATTCTTGTTTAGTAAAGCTGTGATGGCCCAGTAGTAACAGCCGCGACTTACGAGTTGTAGGTCGTAAGCTCGAACCCTGATAGGCGATTTTTTTTGAGTAAATAATTTCATCACGAACGAAAACATCGTGAGGAAACCGGCATGTCCTAGAACCAAAAATTCTAAGACATGTGAAATGGACCTGCGTGGTTGGATTTCGGCCCACTCCCTGTCACAGAGATGAGGCCTGTGTCCCAGCAGTGGGAACAATTAATAATAGGCTGATTATGTAGTAAAGCAGCTTCGGTTGGAAAATGGTTACTGCAAAAGTATTGTAGATAAGTTAAATGTGTACTTTTTCTTTAAAACCGGGACACGGAAATTTTGCTTGGCAATACAAAAAGGTATGGTGATAATGCTTTCTTAGATGACCTCCTTTACAAGTACAATTTAAGGATCTAAATCAACTCCACCTGTCTTTGGCAAAGGACCATTGTACGACGAAATTAATCAAACAAATCTCTGTACTATAGACTGCAGAAATAGAGCACAATTACTCTGAAGATTACTTTACGAGAATAGTATGAAAGCTTTGTTAGACCACATAATATATAAGTACAAAAGGTCAGTTCGAAACAACTACTGAAAACGTGAGCATGCTTCACGTACAGCGAGTGCAAGTGCACTCGTGACTGGCATTTCTTTGAGATCGACGCCGTCCAGAATAGAATACCTTTTAGAATAGAATAGAATATAATTTCTTTAAGAATATTTTTTATTTATAACCAAGCCTCTACAAGATTGTTAGTAAAACTTACGACTAAGTTAGTAAGCACAAACACTTAACAAAAACAATACAAGAAATAACGGTTGGTCACTGTTGCAACATCCCATGAGAGACGGCACAACAGTGACCCCACGTATACACGATCCAGGCGACTCGCAACCATCCTAAAGACACTGTTGGAGCCACCCCATACCCTGCTCACCAGGGAAGCGCACCTTTTACGCATTGTTGCATAAAAGCAATCAACATGCGCATCTGCGAACATCCCTGACGCACTGCAGAAACGGGGCAGCCCCACCAGTATCCTAAACGCATTGTTAAATTGAACGCGGGGAGCGCTGTACGGAGCGCTGTACGGTCTTTGCGTATATCTAGGCAGCAGGCTGCACGAAACTTATTTCGAACTTAGATTATTTATATGTCTAGATAGAGTGTCGCGGTGCAAATAGGCCAACTTTGATAAGCATGATGCTTGTTATTTGTACGCTTGTCTACCGAAAATGTTCTACTGTCTACACGGAAACATAATTTTTGTCTACTCTTCCGTCGACAAAAAACTTCTCGATAGTTCTCGTGTTAAGCCTGCAGGTGTGCGTGACAGCTACGTCTAACACTCGCGCTAAGTCATTATGCTGTCATTGTGTTATTCTAGTGTGCGTGCACTTTAAAAATTGCGACCAACAGTTTGACGCAATTTTTTTCGACGAGTTTATAGCTTTGTCTCTCTGTCTAAACATAATATATCATCTTTGCTTTCAAAGTTATTTTATCTCTAATTTTGCATCGCTGTCAAAATCACAGTTTATCTGTATTAACGTTAAAAAAGGTTACTTTTCGGTAACTGCCACTGACAAGTATGTCAAAATTACAATGAAAGACCATTGTAATTAAATTACAAACTTATAATTAAACTAAAAATTATAATTAAAAAAATACAATGAAAGTCTCGTGACAGCAAGGTTGTCGAAGTATTGTCTGTCAGAGGTAAAATAACTGTGCAAGAACTATAAGTATGTGTGCGTGCGCTTGTTTTCGCTCGCTGTATGGAGCTGACCTTCTGTACCTATCTATTCGGTGTTCAGAGGCCCTGTTTGAACTTGTCTAAGAATGGCTCAGACATAGTTTTAAGTAGTTTTACGCAAATATACATCCATTGAATACTAATACCTTTTCTCAATAGCGGTTCTGTGAAGAGGTTTATTTGAAGAAGTTCGATGTAGGTTTAGTAATAATTGAGTGTCATTAAGGGGTTTAGTTTGAAGGTGATTTGAGTATAATACGTTTTGGTTTTTGTCCTGTAAGCAGAGTTTTAATCTTATTAACAGTCGACCGACCGTATTGTTATAGGAATATAAATTGACGGTCTCAAACTGTTAGTTATTAATTTTATTTTATTTAACGCGTCTGCTTCGCATAGTTTTACGACTTGACAACATATTGAGATTTCTGTGCTTCTAAGTTAAATAGTAATATATGAAATTTGGCACATGGATAGACCATGGAATATAATAGAATAGAATACTCTTTATTTTGTACACCATAAAAATTAGAGAAATAAATGTTGAAATTTTACATAGGGTGACACAATGGGCGGTCTTATCGCTAAAAGCGATCTTTTACAGACATCCTTTGGATGGATTAAAGGGAGAAGGAGAGACAATACTGCAGGTAGTCAGTGGTGTACCATTTACATATACAATAAATACATACATAAAGCATACACTTATCTATATAAATATATATACAATAATAAACATGACCATGACCTGGATTAGGACATAGGATACTTTATATCCCGATATATCCACGGGATCGAGACTTATGTGGGTGCAAACCCGGGGCGCAGCTGGTTAACTGATAATAGAAACATGTGCAAATCTCTATGAAGTAATTTTACGTTACTTAATCCCTGAGCAATGGGTGTGTAAATTATGCATGTGGACAAATTCTCGGGCTATATATCTAGTCTATACATAATATATACACCGTAGCATTTTAATCGTCTTACAACGGGTAGCCCACTTCATATTGTGACTCTTCATAATAATAGTTGTACGTGTTTGTGAAATAAATAAATAAATAAATAAAATATATCCAATGACTATCTACTAATCATTCATGAAAGTAAAAAAAATATTTATTAACATTAAAATAATTAAATTAATTTTTTTATTAATTATAGAAAGAAAGATGGAAAGAAAACACGTTTATTTGCGGTATACATAACGCAAAGAAATAAAAACAAAAACACGAAAGAACATGTTGAGGGAAAATATGCGTCACATTCACGCAAAACGGCCATCGCTCAGCATAATGCTGCGACCCTATGCAAGACAGAGCCCCAGCGCTGGTTTTCAGCGACAGCCGACGTTGACGTGATGACGTCAACCGGTGCAGCATTAATGCGATATAAAAAAAAAAAAAAAAATGCAATACTTCGTTATCTATGTTTAAATAAATATAATATCTAGAATGGTAAAATTCAGTAACATTGGCAACGACTCAAGCGCCGCCCGCCGCCCGCGCCGGTACATGTTACGCAATCTGTGTGTGCAGCTGTCAGCTGTCATAAAGAATTTGACGTTTTTACGTAATGGTTACATCACAGAGGCATGGCATGGTGTGGGTGTGGGAAATGGTGTCATCATCATGGTTACATAATTAAATAACATGACGCATGATGTAGTTTGAAAAATACCCTGTTATGAGCGCGGTGCAAATTGCCGTTGTAAGACGATTAAAATGCCACGGTGTATAATAGGTCACCCAGCGCTCTATGGAGCAGGCTATGCAGCAGGCTATGCTTGGAGTCTCTTAGAAGGATAAAATCTGGAATTAAATTATCCGGAAAAGAACCGAAGTTACCGACATAGCTTGCAGAGTAAGCAAACTGAATTGGCAGTGGGCTGGCCATGTTTGTCGAAGCACCAATGACCGATGGAGCAGACGAGTCCTGGAGTGGAGACCGCGTATCGGCAAGCGTAGTGTGGGACGCCCCCCAGCTAGATGGACCGACGACCTTAAGAAGGTGGCCGGAGCAGACTGATGCGGAAGGCGGAGGACAGGGTGTAGTGGCGTAGCCTAGGAGAGGCCTATGTCCAGCAGTGGACTACGATAGGCTGAGTTGATTGATACATAATATTGTGGCGGCATCAACATCGCCACATGTGAACTACGCGTAACACTGATGTCACGCAAAAATCCTGCATCACGCAAGCAGAGTTTACCGCGTGACTAGCATATATACAACGTCCCGATATCAATAGTCAGGCAGTTGTCCACCAGACACAACACCCGTCAGGTCGTAGGATGCTCCCTTTTCTATGGCGGATGAGTGAACTTTACTCCCTGTTCCCCATACCTCTATAATATAAAACAAAGTCGCTTTTCGTGGCTTTCTGTGTGATCACATATTGTTGATGTCAACAACGCAACGGTTTTGATGTGGTTTTCTCCATCATGTAGAAAATTTGTTCTGGAGGGTTTTTGTGTATATGTTACGGCTAATACCCGAAGTGCGGCTACACCTAGTTTTAGCCGGTTAGAACTAGGTGTAGCCACTTACTCTTGGTTAAACCTAGTACGAGCCGATTGTTTTCGGGTAAAATCATTTGGGTTAGGTTAGGTTAGAACAGTAACCATTAACAAGCGAAGGCGAGCGAGCGAAGCGAGCGTGCCGCGGTAGCGGCCGCCGAGCGCCAGATCCCCTCTATTGTTGGTAAATTCGTTTTATCCAACAGGGATTGTCTGGACCTATAATTCTAACCGGCTAAAACTAGGTGTAGCCGCACTTCGGGTATTAGCCGTAACATATACAATATTCATATTACATACATGATAAAGAAATCTTGACGTTATGTCAAGTTGTAAAAATTCTGCAAAGCAGGGGCGGGGGTCGCTAGCACTTTATATACGCTTCTGTCCTCACACTTTAAGGGGGATGCGCTAAGGTAGCCCGCGAAATTCAACATTTCTTAAGTTTTTTGCAATTTGCAGGGCAGTAACAGGTTGTATGTTGATAAGCGGCCATAAAAAACATGGCTTTACAGAATTATAATCATTAGAATCAGCATTACAACTCTCTAAGTTCATAAAATCCTACTGAATAATTATTTCTGAAATAGTAATTCAATAGGATTTTACGAAGAGAGTTAGTTGTATTGCCGATTTTCATGATTGTAATTCTGTAAAGCCATATTTGTTACGGCCGAGAATCATATTATGATCAACATACAACCTGTTACTGACCTGCAAATAGCAAAAAACTTAATAAAGTTTGAATTTCGCGGGCTAGCTTAGCGCATCCCCCTTAACATATTGTTAACTTCTAGACGAAATAATGTTGCCAACATTTATGTTGATAGGCAGCTTCTAAACATAATCTACATCACTCCCGTAATATTGGATTCGAGTCACGCTACTCTTAACATTGAATGTTATAACCATACTCAGGGGAGCGCTATGTAGATTTCAGATAAAATTGTTGATAATATTATTAATGAGGAAAACATGTACTGCTTTGAAATTTTGAAAAATCCACGAGATTTTATTCTGATAGCAGAAAAGGGAGTGAACTGGTTATTTATTTTATTTTTGAGTATATGGTACATTACATAACATCACGCCTGGTAATCTCCGAAGGTTAGGCATACGCGTAACTATGGTATCACCCATATTTCGCCAATTATGTTTAAATCCCTGTAATAGGGGGCGAGCCCATTGCCATCATCAAAATAAATCTTGTAAGTCAGATATATAATACTATATATCGTGTTGTTTTGCTGAGATATTCATAAACCTTCACTGATCAAAGGAATATTTCCTTAATAACCACCCAAACAGTTGAGCAGCTATTTAATTATGTCAGTAATGTAAAATTGAATTTAACGATGCTAATGAATGATATAAAGAAAAATAGGTTTCATGATGGAATCTTACGCGTTGGAATTTCCTTTTTGTTTAACTAACAGACTTCTTAATAGTTTTAACGTAAGTAAGTATACAGAAGCACCTATTTAAATGGTCTTCACATAAGCATAGCATCACGCCTGTATTCCCCGAAGTGTTAGGGCAGAGGTGTAGGACACCCACATTTCGCCAGTTATGTGTATTCCCATGTAATAGGGGGCGACGCTATTGCCATCAACCGAGCACAAATCCAGACTCCGGGCTGCTACTGAGAAATTCTAGATGGAAAAATCACACACATACACACGCAGACATCACAATGTGAATTCTTATAGTTCAAAACTGTTAAGTGCTACAAAACATTGTGAGAGAAAATAAATGAACTAATTATTATTATTATTAATAACACTTTGCTCGAACCGGGAATCGAGCCCAAGAGCAGCTCAGCAGTAGCGCTTGCGTTCACTAGATCAGCGAAGCAGTTGAATAACGGTCGGTAAACGGGTCTAATAAAGCCTAATTGGATTATATGCTTGACTTTGAGGTTCTCAACGTTCAAAAGGATGCATCTGCAAAATCCTAACGAAACCCCTTAATTGTCTTTGTATTAGACATTTACTCAAATAAGTGGTTTTCTATTCATCGCCTGTACAATATTGTCTTAGAAATACTCATGTTAAAACCATTCTGCTTCACGATACACTGTTTCCGTAATGCCAATGTTATCACAACAGTAGCTTTGAAGCATAATTTGCATTTGCTCCGTATCCGGCGGCATATGCATTCTATGTACCTATTGCATCTAACTGTATGTATTAGCATTTGGGAGTTAGTTAACATGTCAATGAAAATATCTTACGGAGAAATGGGAATTTATTCTGTTGCAAACGTGTAGATTAAGTAGGGTGTGACCTGAAAATGTAAGATAATAAGTGGCGGCTGCATGACAGAAATAAAAAGTCTAGTATATACAAGTGGATTTCAGAATAAGCTCAAACGGTTTTTGTTAGACAAGTGTCTATATTCTGTTGATGAATTATGAATTGTTACAAAAGTCTAATTTTATTGATTTGAATTGAAAATTTTATTGAATTTTATGAATTGACATTTATGACATTTGTTTTTATAAATATTTTTTACTTTTATTATTATTTTGATTTTAATGTAATTTGGATAATTATTGTAATGATTTAAATATAGGTTGCATGCATGATGTTTCATAAATATTTAGCTCGTATAAATTCAGACACAGTGCAAAAATTGTTAGTGAATAAATGAATTGAATTGATGAACTGTCTTGAAATAAACATAAGACATAACATAAGTTGTGGTACATGGAGGTGATGTTGATGTAGTGTAGTAAAAGTATAATAAGTGTAAGTATAATAAGTGTAAGTATAATAAGTGTAAGTTAATAAGTGTAAGTATAATAAGTGTAAGTATAATAAGTGTAAGTATAATAAGTGTAAGTATAACAAGTGTAAGTATAATAAGTGTAAGTATAATAAGTATAAGTATAATAAGTGTAAGTATAATAAGTATAATAAGTGTAAGTAGTATAAGTATAATAAGTGTAAGTATAATAAGTGTAAGTATAATAAGTGTAAGTATAATAAGTGTAAGTAGTATAAGTATAATAAGTGTAAGTATAATAGGTATAAGTATAATAAGTATAAGTATAATCTTTATTTCTATCTTCACAAAAGTTCACATAGATAAAAACATAGAGGCAAGCATTATAGCGTTTTGACAAAAATCATGCACAAAATACGATCCTTTGTGAAAGACTGGTGTCCATACTAGGATACCCTGTGTGACAAATCACCAGGCTCTCACCCCGAATTAAATCTAATTAATATTACAATGGTCAATTTGAAACTCTAGACAAACTATTTATTGATGAAGGGAATAAACAGACATGTTAAAAATAATTAACCGAAAAAAATAGGCTGGTGTAATGCGTATGTAGTATCCAGGTGAAGTGTTAGGAGAAGTACAATGATGGTGTGAGTTTAAGGTAGTGTGTGTTATTTTTGCTATCGAAACGTTAAAAAGAAAAGTAGCAGTACAGCCGGTCTTTTTAACAGACTTACAAAAAAAGGAGCTTATCTATGTTCTTCTGTATGTTTATTTATATTTTATTCTTGGTATGTATGGTCACCGATTTCTCCGTCAATTGTTAACCGATTTTGAAAATTATTATTTGTTTGAAAGGGTATGCTCTAGAGGTAGTCCCATTGTCGCCAAGTCAGAGTCTGATAAGGGGGGATCCCATGGAAATCGACGGAAATCCTCAAATTTTATAGGCACACCAATACCGATTTGGGTATTTTTTTTAGTAACTCATGCATTAGCACTTGGAAAGCACCATTTGGTGAATTGGAACTGGAGATGAGGACAACAGATGACCACTGGAATTACTTAATAAGTATTTCACGGATTGGATTAGCTGGTCGCAGTTAGCATGTCCGGTGACGCGAACACGTAAGTTTCCCCTACCAAATATCGCTAAACGCGACTAATGAAATTTCACTTTAAAAAATTCTGTTTCGTCGCTTATGCTTCGTCACTCATCCTCATCATTTCAGCCAAAAGACGTCCACTATTGGACATAGCCGTCCCAAGCGTCGCAACATCGACCGGTCTTGTTTTTCTCGCATCCAGCGGATTTTACGACCTGCACCAGGTCATCGGTCCAGCTTGTGGAAGACTTACCTAGGCCTTTGTTACAAAACCTATAGTACCCTATAGGTTTTGATTTAAATAATAATAAATAATAATAATGTTTATTCACATATAAATTTACATTTTTTATCAAATATAGTGCTTAATCTAAACTTACAGTATACAAAAAAATTACCATTTGAGGCCGAACTAGGCATAGCCTGTATTTCAGCGCTCAACGCCGATCCCCCTGAGTTACAAAATTAAGTATCTTTATTAAGACAGTGCAATGATACCATGTATGAATGTACGTATCTTATACAAAATATAGAAATAAAAATTTAGAAAAAAAAGAAGGTTTTTTTTTTACAATATTTAAAAATATAATATCTAGGTGTGTATCCAGTCCTCTCTTTGTCTGTGATGCAGGTGTGTAAGAGGGTGTGTAATATTGCGGAGCATGAACTTTTGTTAATTTTGTGATAGGTAACCTAGTTTAATTTTAATAATTCAATTATTACCATTTAGTTCATTTTATTTAGGTATCTCAAGTAGTTTTTCTGTCTTCTCATAAGTGAGCTTCTGTAGGTACTCGTTTTGCAAGATTTTTTCGTCATCGGATATATGTTAAGATTTTTATTGATATTATTGTAAATGTAGGGGCCAATAAATGGAGCAAATCTAGTGCTAAATTTTGTTTTAGAAGCGATGGGCTGTGGCAAACCAAGTATTTTGTGCGCCTATTTAAATTGAGTGGGTCTTGATTTATTTGCGAGTATCGAAATATGTCGCAATACACACATACACATAACATCACGCCTGTAATCCCCAAAGGGTTAGGCAGAGGTATACTTACAGTAGGTACACCCACGTTTCGCCAGTTATGTTGAAGTCCCATGTAATAGGGGGCGAGCCTATGTCGCAATAATGTCGCTTAAATCGCCGTATTTTTTTATTGCGGTGACTTGGAAACTTGATTTTTTTAGAGCTTCAAGGGACCATACGTACGTATTTGATATTAATTTCAACTTGATACCTTTACGCGTTCCTAAGAAAAAGGGTCTTGACAGACTGACAGACAGACGGACAACGAAGTGATCCTATAAGGGTTTCGTTTTTTAATTTTCAGGTACGGAACCCTAAAAAATCGTGAAAAGCTCTGAGTGTGTTTTCTTATCCAAACATATTATTACGTTACAATAATGCGGATGTCAAACATTTTCATCGCAGAGCCTGCAGAACCTTTATATTTCCGTGAAAAAATTAAGTAAGTACGGTTGGCAACAAAAGTGGGTTAGCACTGTTACTATGCCCAGGCGATAGTTTGACATATCGAGTGACTATCGAATTTGAAACTGACATTATTTGAGAAAAGGACTGGTGAATAGTTAACTATCTAAACTTTTTTGAAGACTTGCCGACAGTAGCGGCCGCGTAGGTACTTTTAAATATCTTCTAAATTCTGGCCTCTTTCTCTCTATTCGATCAATTGCCATCAATTTCTATTGCAGTAATATTGTCAATCGCTTCAATTGTTCTTGGTAGACGGTTAATTTGTATTAATCGTGTAAAAATTGACAATTAAAGTTGATCGTTTCGGCGAACCATAAGTATTTCTTGTAGTAATCAGGAGTATATTATGTTATTTTACGATACGTGCGTTGTTGCGGTATTATTTTTTTAAACATCGCAGCATTATGCTGAGATAGGCGCCTTCTTGGCCTCCCACGGGTCTTTTTCTCGATTATTTTGTTAGTTTTTGATGTTACATTTTTATTGTTTGCATTTCCTGGCGTGGCCCAAAAATATTTATTTTTACTTCACGTAAATTTTTTGTATTATTTTCTTCCATTTTTTTTTTTAAACTGCCTCGTTGGTCAAGTGTTAGCAAGCGCTGCTGCTGAGCATGAGGACCTGGGTTCTATTCCCAGGTCAGGCCAAGTGTTATTGGGTTTTTCCATCAGAAATTTCTCAGTAGAAGCCCGGAATCTAGATTTATGTCCGATTGATGGCAATAGGCTCGCCTCCTAAAACATGGGACCTAAACATAACTGGTGAAATGTGGGTATACTATAGGTATACCTCTGCCTAACCCTTCGGGGATTATAGGCGTGATGTTATGTTATGATATTTAAAAAAATAAAACAGAATACTAAACAATTTTCGTTGCTGACTGTACCTCCATTACACATACTTGGTTTAGAGAGCGAAACAACGCCCAAGGGAACCACAAAGTATGGGAAATTGCAACATTTAAGCCCGACACAAACACTTGTTTTTTGATGTATAAGTCTCTTTGATGTCGAAAAGATGACAAAAGAGAAAACCGCAGATGTGTTTGTTTGACAAATAAGAACCTAAAAATGCTCTAGTGTTACAAAAAAAAAACTGGCGTCCCCTAAAAACCTTTGCGTTAAATTAAACTTTTTTTTTTGAAAATATGCTTCTTTTTTGTGCAAATGAATGTATGATGTTTTGTTAACTGGCATTTTTATTCTCTATGGCAAAAATTCAGCCAGTTTTTCTGTTTAAATATTTTTTAATAGAATACTTTGTTTTGAAATAGGATTTAAAAATAGAATGCCGGTTTAGAAAGCGTGTACCGCGTGGAATTAAAAATTGATATTTCGTGCTTTGACGTTGAAGAGTTCAGTTTTTCAGTTTTTAGTTTAAAATAAATGTTTTCGTATTTGAATGGATGCCTGGATTTTTGAAACTGAATTTAAAATAACATTAAGGTTTGTTTTTGTGTTGGCGGATTTTAACACTAACTATCAAAAATAAATGAAGTAAAAAATATTTATTTTTATTTTGCGGTTTTACTTAGGTACGTTAGTTTCAAAACAATCTTGTGCTTTAGCTTAGTAGGTAGTTTATATGAAGAAAAAATATCACGACATTTATGAATGACAATCCTTTTTAATAGCTGCTTTAAAAAAAATCACATTTATCAATGGCTCGACATTTTGTAAAATACGTAATATTTAATATTTCTAAATGTTGGTGCTTTTACAGTACCATTTTGCCTTTATATAATAATTATGACATCAAATAACACATTCGGGACACGAATAAAAGAAATTGGAAGTTACACGGAAAATTATTCCAAAAACATTCTTCATAATTTTATTCAAACAACTCATACCCGAAAAGTAATTACTTATTCGTTATTAAAAGCTTTAAAATGAAAAAGAAAAATGCAAGAAAAAAGGAGACCGGTGAAGTTTCGTTCCTTTTTCAAATCTTATGTTTAATCAGACTTCCAACGCAATTATCATTTGAAATGATGTGAACCCCGAGCGCACCTTATTTGCATAACAGGGAAAGAATTGCCAGCGTAGAAAAATCGATGGACTTTTGTTTTTTATCTTGTTTTAATTGATTGAGGTTGATTAATAAAGGGAAATCGAGTTACCTTGAGAGGGGAAGCGATTATTGAAGGAGGTGATGTAATGACGAATGTTTTCTTAATCTGTATTCTCGTAAAATCGTATTAATTTGCCTAGTATAATTTATTTATATTTTATAGTATTTTTATTTTTACAAAGTCTTTCTCTACTTATAAACTACAAGTATTATAAGGAGAGAAAGGCTTTGCAATATTTTAGTTTTTCACTATGAAAAAAAAAGAAGTCTAAGGCCGCGTGCTAACTGACAGTGATCGTCGCCCAAGTACGCGATCGTCGCACTCATTTAAATGAATTTATAACATACTTAGGTTAGGACACAGGGAAAAAGTTAGCAAAATATTGACATTTGACAAACATTTTGGGCTTGCCCAGAGTTGGCTTGATAAAGAAAGAGTTAAGAAGCCTCATAAGCGTATAATTTCACCGAAGTTCATGCCCTTGGAAAGTGGAACACAGCAATGCTGCTTAGCGGCAGAAATTGTTATTGTAGATATAACTTTGGTTCAAATATTTTGGCAAGAATTTCCCAATAATTGGGAAGTTCTACTAAAATTTTCCACCGAAGACCTACTTAAATAATTTTAGAAAATTTAAAAAGAACTATATTGTTTTAGAAATTACTCTATACCCAGGATGATAAATAATAGATGAGGTCGGCGTTTCCTACCTGATTACTATGAGAAGAATGGCAAAACAAACTCAGAGTTTACATTCTATTTTAATGTCTAGATAATAATAATAATAATCTTCATAATCTTGGTCAGATCATATGAAGACCATGCAGATTGGTGTCTGAAGTGGTCTTTTGATGAAAGAACCACACAGATTGAGTGAACCTATCCAGTCAGTGTACGCATTTTTCAGTAATCGTGCAGCTCAACTCAGAACTTAGGAGCTTAACGATTCAACGAATAATACCAAAGAAAGGATATTTGAGTAGGCCGCATAAATTACTCAAACTGCCAGACCATAATAAAAACTAACTGAGAAAAAAAAAACATACAAAAATTACCCACATAGTCTTCACATTCACAATAATTAAAATAGTATGAACTATATAAGTCCAGTGAGTGAAATTGAGGTTAAAAAGTCTATTTGTGCTATCTCCTCTACCGCAGTAGGTAATGATAATCTTTGCTCAAGAATGATTTCTCCTATTCTCCCCGCATTACTTCCCCACCCACATTTTTAACTTTTCCTTGTTTTCTTGTACTGTTCCTGAGGTTTGGAAACAAGCTCATATCATCCCATTACCCAAAATTCCTAAGCCGGTCTCACCCACTGATTTCCGTCCCATTTCTATACCCCTATATCTCTCTAAAGTTCTTGAGCACATTGTTCATCAGCAACTTTCGGCTTTTCTATCTGCGAATGACCTACTTAGTCCTCTTCAGTCCGGTTTTCGACCGGGTCATAGCACAGTGACGGCTCTGTTGAAGGTTACTGATGACATCCGCTGGGCGATGGACCAAAAATCTCTAACTTTACTTGTACTTCTCGACTTCAGCAGTGCCTTTAATTTTGTTGATTTCGACATCCTTCTAGGGATTCTTAATTCTTTAAATTTCTCCTCTTCCACTATTGGTTGGTTCGACTCCTATCTCAGAGGCCATTCACAGCGTGTTCGTCTCAATGAATCGTCTTCTGATTGGTGCTCTTTTACCGCAGGTGTGCCTCAAGGTGGCGTTCTCTCTCCTCTTCTCTTTTCTATTTTCATTAACTCTGTCACGAGAGTCATCTCTTCCTACTTCCATCTCTATGCCGACGATCTGCAGCTTTACAATAACTTCTTAAGGAAAGACGCGGCAGCTGCCGTGTCTGCCATGAACGGGGACCTGGATGTGATTAGTGAGTGGTCGCGGTCGTTTGGACTGCTAATCAACCCTAGGAAATCCCAGGCCATGATTATTGGCGGCAGGTATATGCGGAATAGGCTCAATGTTGCGTCGCTGTCTCCTCTCTGCTTGAATGGAGTTCAGATTGAATACGCAAATACGGTTAAAAACCTGGGGGTGACCATGGATTGCTACTTGTCGTGGACTGCCCATGTTGCTCAAGTCAGTCGCAAAGTGCACTACACGTTCTATTCGTTGAAATGTCTCCAGAAATTCTTGCCCTTGAACACCAAAATCTCCCTTGCTCAAACTCTCATTCAGCCCATTATTGATTACGCTTATGCCTGATACTTGGATGCCACCGAGGAGCTTTTAAATAAACTTGAGCGTTTGCAAAACATCTGTATTCGTTTTGTTTTCAACCTTAAAAAGTATGACCACGTTTCTAACTTTCGCAAGATACTCAAGTGGCTCCCTATTCGACTTCGCAGGAACTCGCGGATTTTGTGTCTGCTATTTAACCTCCTTCACAGTCCTAAAACACCATCCTATCTGCGGGAACGTTTTTCCTACGCTCGTCCTTCTGATGCGCCTTGCAGGTCGCATCTTAGAAATCTTCTTAAGTCCCCTCCCCACACCACTGACTTCTACTCCTACTCCTTCACTGTGCATGCGGTACGGCTGTGGAATTTACTGCCACCTGATATAAGGGACTGCCATACTGTTTCTTTTCTTGTTTCTGATCATTCCACTTCGTCATAGTTGCGTATGGTTTTATTATTTTAATAGAATTATAATTAATATTCTAGTGATATTTATTTTAGAAGTATGTATGTTTGTGTGTATGTATGTATGTATATTAGTATATTATTTGTTTAGTTTTTATTAAGTAAATTGTTTTTGATTATATATATTCTATTTTCTCTTCTACTCTTACACACGGTGTCTACATCTCTTTATCGACTTTCCTATCGCAGGTATGCTGGAAGAGATTTCTTTAGAAATAAGCATCACCTTTGTACGTATTTTTCTGTTCCTTTCTTCTTGTATGTTTATAATGTGTGTACATAAATGGTTAAATAAATAAATAAATAAATATGTTTAAAATAAAATAACAGGAACCGTAACTTCATCAAACCAGCATCAACAAGCCACTACCGGGCACCTAAAGTACCCGAACTTATAGAGTCTGTTTGCTGAGCAAACTATTCCATAAACATGAGTCTTCCTACAACGTTTGTACGTTAACTAAAAGACTGGAACTTCGTAGTAAAGTTTCTGATTGAATCTACTATCAATTTGTGTTCCTGTGTCTTGCGATCTGAAAATATTTTGACGTAAGTTTTGAAGTTTGTTTATTTTGAAATCAATTTTAGGTTTTGATGGAATCTTCCGTTGTTATTTCATTCCGTTGTATAATATTATTACAACGATATTAGATTCACCCAATTACATAATTATCAAGACCCCTCTGAAACCACGTTAAACCGGCGACCAACGTCCCGGCTGTCATTCGTGGATCGTTGTCAATACGTTAACCGCTATTCTATATAAAACTCTGTTTCTGTCAATTGTTTAAAGATGTGAGACAGAATGAGGTTTTAACGGGGAAGGCAAATGTCAAAATGGCGCTGTAGTTACTGTTCTGTTACTGACCTGCAAATTGCAAAAAAACGTAGGAAAATTTGAATTTCGCGGGCTACCTTAGCGCATCCCCCTTAACTATGACCACGCCATCTACAAATAGCTTTGACCGGCTAATTTAATATGTTCAGTGCTAAACGCGTTTAGTTATTTGTGGTGCAAGTGGCCTAAGCAAGCATTATGATCAATGGTCAGTTCTTCTCTGTCTGAGAAGATTTAATTGAATTACATTTTTTTTTTAAATGGTTTTATCATCATAACCAAAACTAGTTCTCCTAATAGACTAAATAGCGAATACAATCTCACAAAACACAACCATGAACACTCATCGCAGAATAAAATACTAAACAACATTCTGAAAATGCAGAAACAGCGAAATCCCTTTCCTTAGTAATTCTCATAATGAATGGTTTGACAAACTGCATCGTAAACAAAACTCAGACTTGCTTGCTAGCGTATTCAGCACTTCACTGTATTATTTAATCAGGGGACGATCTTTAAAGTTTTTGAGACAGAATAATAGTATTTTCTTAATAAACTTCTCTTTATGATAACAAGAATACTGTATCATCATATTTCTTTGCCGTTTATAGAATAGATATACTCTTACTCGTAAGACTGCTCTCTCTCTCTCTCTCTCTCTCTCTCTCTCTTTTTTACTCTTTAGCGAGAGTATGCCGCCTACACACATAGGTGTCTATAAAGATGAATTTGATATTATTAATATAACTGATGTTTTCCTTTAAACCATGCGAGAAGTTGTACATAGAAAAGCTACTTACTAATTCACTGAAAATTAGAGGGTAGGATCAGTATATTTTTATGGATATAAAATGCTTGATAAAAACTAGTTTACAAGTTACCATCAAACACAAACTCAAACTCAAAGAATTTGTTTAAATTAAATCATTTACAGGCACTTTTGGATTGAGAAGGAGGCGGTCAGTTAGAAATATTAAGCTAGTTGCCCATTCCAAAGCGTAGTAGGTACATATGGAGAAGAACGGGCAAGAAACTCTATCGACAGTCTTATTATACATACATACATACACATACATAAACTCACGCCTTCTTCCCATGGGGGTAGGCAGAAGCTATAGAACGCCACCTGCTACGCTACTTACATACTCCTTTTGCTTCGCCTACGTTCATACATCTGGTCATACACGCACGCCGATTGCGAGTACTACGCACCTGACCTTTCTGAAGAACATCACCAATTTGGTCACTATATGTCCTCCTAGGGCGTCCCCTCCCGGCGTTTCCACTCACCTCTGCTTTATAAATACCTTTTGTTAGCACTCATCCTCTCAACATGACCAAACCATCTAAGCATACTCTTTTCAATTTTTGTTACTACGTCTTCTTTTAAACTGCACCGTTGCCTTATCACCTCATTTTTCAGCAGTAAATTATAATTTTACAAAAACATTGTTACATCTTTAGTATTGAATTTATAACTAAATGTGAGGACGAAATAAAAAAAGCACGTCCATAGTAGGTACAGCAAATAGAAGCTAACAAAAAAAAAAAAAACTAAAATTATTCAAATAAGCTGTGGCAGCTAAGAGATGACCAGTCCCAACTGGCAGATTTTAAAAACTGAATCTCATTCAAAAAACCGGTCAAGAGCGAGTCGGACTCGCGCACCGAGGGTTATTATTTCTGAAAAACTGTGCTATTTAGAGACATCGTTTTATTTTTCCTGTAATTTTTACATAAACTTCTATCACATAGAATAGTTTCAGATTTTTCTTTATGCAAACTTCAGAGATAAGGGGGGGGGGGGCGGTTAGGCCCTGTTAATAAGATATATTATTTTAAATTTCTTTCTTGTTTGCAAAACAGTT
Organism: Tiliacea citrago; assembly: GCA_963921375.1. Classification (NCBI taxonomy): domain Eukaryota; kingdom Metazoa; phylum Arthropoda; class Insecta; order Lepidoptera; family Noctuidae; genus Tiliacea; species Tiliacea citrago. The sequence goes on along the minus strand of OY992804.1, from coordinate 2,837,169 downwards.
GGGTAAGCGTCATATAAAACTATTCCAAATTTCAAGTTGATAGCATTAGTAGTTCTTGAGATATCCAGCTGTGACGGACAGACTTAGTCTCACCATGAGGGTTCCTTTTTACCATTTTGCTACGGAACCCTAAAAATTACCTTTAACGTATCAAAAGAATAATTGGGTTTACGTATAAAAATATAATGCAATTACGAAACCCATCTACTCTGTGTGACGATTAGAGCAATATCATTCTGGCCATTAATTACAGCAAATTGCGAGGCCCATTTTCAACCGCATACGTACGTTTAGGCTCTGTTATTATACCCAATCACACTATGCCTTCTACAATAGTGAAATATATAACTGATTCTCTTAAAACGTATAGACCTTGTAATGGTCTACGCTTTTTAGGGTTCCGTACCCAAAGGGTAACGGAAACCCTATTACTAAGGCTCCGCCGTCTGTCTGTCCGTCTGTCACCAGGCTGTATCTCATGAAGCGTGATAGTTAGACAGTTGAAATTTTCACAGATGATGTATTTCTGTTGCCGCTATAATAACAAATACTAAAAAACGGCTCCCATACAATAAACGTGATTTTTTTGCTCGTTTTTGCTCGATATTGATAACGGCAACAGGTAGACGCTTGAAACATTCACATAATATTTAGTTATCTATATATTCACTTTAAAAATAAATTATTAAATTAAAATAAAACAAATATTAAGGGGGGCTCCCATACAACAAACGTGATTTTTTTGCCGTTTTTATAGATAATGGTACGAAACCCTTCGTGCGCGAGTCCGACTCGGACTTGGCTGGTTTTTTTAAATAATAGATTCTCTTAAAACGTTTTGTTCTTCTAATATTGTACGGTTTTAAATAAATGAGCCTTTTTTAAATGTCTTAGTCTTATATCTCAGTTTGTAACGGTAACTAAGCAAGGGCACCCCGACCAAATGGTTTACGTTAGGTTAGAAGTGTGACCAACCGCGTGTGAGCCGAGTTAGCGAAGCGAGCTATGCCGCGTTAGCGGGCAGTAGCGCTATGTTCAAAATGGTCGCTTTTACTTGGCTATTTAGTAATTTAGGACCTCAAAATATTAATTAATTTTATTGAGGTTCGCAAAAAACGCGTAATCATCTTATTAGAATCATTATCACCATTATTCTCCTGTCCTAATCCCAATTTATTTGGGGTAGAAGCAACATGTCTTGTACTTCCTCATCATCATCTTTTAAGCCAAAAGACATCCATTGATGGAAATAGGCCTCCTCCAAGTACCGCCACTTCGACGGGTTCTGTGCTTCCCGCATCCAGCGGAATCCTATGGCCTTCACAAGGTTACTGGTCCACCTTGTCTTGCCTTCCAACACTACGTCTTCCGGTACGCGATGGCCAGTCCAGAAACTTTCAGGCCCATCTGCCATCTATTCTGCGAGCAATGTGTGAATTGCCTGCAGCTTGGCAATTCTTCGGACTATGTCGGTTACTTTTTATTAATATTAGAGTGTTCAATAATATTTTCAGGAAAGCAAAATGAGAATTATTTGAGGTTCGATTAAATACGTGTACATGCCTTTTGAATACCACCAACAAAGACTGATATAAATATGTTAAGATAGACAGTCAAGCTGTGAACTCAAAAAAATTGCGTCCAACTGCTGACCGCAAAATGCCCACACACAATGACAGCACAATGACGCGATGCGAGTGTAAGACGTAGCTGTCACACACACCAGCTATCAAAGTAGGCATGTTTTTAGGGTTCCGTACCTAAAAAGGAAAAAACGGAACCCTTCACAGCTGATTTGCTCCGAACCTACTAGACCGATTAAGTTGAAATTTGGTACACGTATGGAATTCTTTGACCCAAACAAGGACGTGTTACGTAAATAAATTAATTTTGAATATGGAGGTAATTTTTGGGGTCAAATTATAAAATTAAAAACAAATTGCTGAGTGTACCGTGTGACATATCAAATGAAAGGGCTTTTTTTAAGAATTTCATATATATTTTTTTATAATTTTAATATAAATACTTTTGAAATTATTTAAGAAAATAGATGAAACATGACCATTCGTCACCATATCTCCGAAACTACTGAACCTAAAATATTGAAAAAAAATACAAAAAATTGTTCATTACTTATAGATTACAGGAAAACCTATAAGAAGTCTGTGATCTTAAAATAACATTGTAAATCACTCAATATTGTGCGTACAAACTTAGATTTGCAGTTGGAATGTGGAGGATCATGTTTTTCAACTACAATGTTAAGTTTGTTCTTGGGATAAATTCATCCCAACTACGGAACCACGCGCTTGGCTGGTTTTTTAGTTCATTTGCAGCGCGACACTATCTTGATATATAAAATAATCAAAGAACACCAAGTATCTTCTATAGCTACATAATTCCAGTGTCTCAAGTCTCTATTCCATTCTAACATGTCCCGTATCGCAAAGATATCGATCTCAGTGTACCCGATTTACTCAGAATCGAGAGCTATACCTCACAGTTGATCCTGTATATAAAAAATAGTGTTACAACACTTCTTCAATACGGGCGCGTATCTAGATAAAAATCAGGATTGCTATGTATTGAATCGTGCTTTTGGAAACGTGTACGTTTAGATTTCTTTCACTGGTTAAGGCTTAGCATAGTTATAGTACGTATGCCCTATACTCTATATATAACCTATACTCACACACTGACTTATTTTTTTAGAAAAACATACTTTTATGATGTTTGTAAATATGTGAACACCATGTATCTATCTAATAATTAAGTTATTTTTCATTGCTTAGTTTTTAATTCGTTTTACCTATTATGGTATAGTAATTTTATTCTAGGTGCATCGTCTTCAAACAAAATATTGTAAAACATTTTTAAAAGAGTACCGGTGGAGTTTCTTGCCCATTCTTCTCCATACGAAACTACCTTTTGGAAGGGTCAATTCTATTTTTTTTTGTAAATTTTGACGTTCAAAAGTGCCTCTTATGTGCCTATTTGAAATAAATGGTTTGACTTTGACTTTGACTTTATGTTGATGTTTTTGATAGTAGTATTGATATAAAAACTTCGTGTGTTTGTAATCAATACCCTTGTAGCAATCTTGCTTCAAGGACGATTTGAAAGCCGATCGGAGTCTTTGGCGATTTTGTTTTATTTTCAAAAATTTGTGTTTAGACGAATATTAATGTGTCATAATAGTGGATTATTAACCATTGAGTGTTCGTGAATGTGCATTAGTGTAGGCAAATTAAACTAAACAGTGCAACGTAACACTTCCAGTTCTCTCAAGAAGCCCGCGTGAGGGCTCAGTAAACCACGTCTTTACTGAAACTCAAGGGGAGCTTACGGGGGGATATCATCTATCATGCATTGTATATAATGAATTTCATAATTTAAAAGTCATGTTAGCAGTTTTGGTTTATTTTATAAAATTTGTGTGTTAGCCGAAGTTTAATGCGTAATAAACGTGAACGTGCATTAGTGTAGGCAAATGAAAGAAAACAGTGCAACATCACTTCAAGTTCTCTCAAGATATTCGCGCGAGGTTTCAGTAAAGTACCATGTCTTTACTGAAACTCAAGGGGAGCGGGGCGGGTCATCTATCATGCATTGAATAAAATTCATTTAATAATTATTTAAACAATCTCGTACTTGTTACCTAATTTTACATGACACTGGCTAAATGTGCAACCGTACCAAGCCACAATAAAAATAAAAAAAACCTAAGTGAAGAGTGTGTATTTAGAAAGAGAGCGTTCGACCACAGTCGTCTTCACTTAGGTATTTATTTCTTACACTTATTTATTTATTTTTATATTTATTTGGCTCCACTTTTATCTATAACCTTCTTGGTCATGGCTGAATGAGGAACGAATTAATGCAGATCAATTTTCATTGATCATTATTATTTCATTATTCAGGCAAAAATGCCAGAACTATTTTTCACGATAAATTGATGATAAATTTTTACTAGTTTGTAAACCGTGTATACTTAACTGGTGGAATGTGGACGTGTTATACTTCTATCCACCCCTTAAAAATACAGGCATGATGTATTTAAGACGCTGACAACAGTTAAAGCGCGGTCACTGTCGGACTGCATAGAAAAGAAAGAGAAGTGCAATCACACAACGCTTGTAATTTATTGCAAAATATGAACCAATTATCTATTTACTCAAAAATAAGTTGAGTAATCGAAAATAAAAACAACAAAGCTCTCCATTCGAATAAGACTAAGAGTTCTTTTTATTAATTAAATAACGATAATGTTAATACAGATATTTTGGATTGGAGCTTATGTGTAGTTTACCGTTATTAAGATGTTTTTTCTTTCAAAAAGTGTTTTGGTAACAACCAAGTTTTAAGAAATATGTACAAGATTAACATATTATATTTATTCCGCTACCACAAACTATATAGAGTTAGCAATTTTTTTTTTTAAGACAAGCCTTATTTACATCATTTGCCTTTTATCAGCGCCTTAATGTTATGTTAGTGTTGTTTAGTGTAATGATTAGTTATTTACGTTTTGGAAGGCTGCTGGATAGTTGAACGCGTTCATTAATTGATTGCTCTTTTGTTAGCATTAATTCATGGGTAAACGAATGAATACCAGTTCGTTTAAGTGGAACAATTTAATTGCCTCGCTTGATTTGACGCATTAATTATTGTGTTAAAGGGTGTATTGTTTAGATAGGATAGCTTTTGTTATTGCTGGTAATTACATTTCCGGGGCAATTTTATTATTCAGTGTAAGGACACTGAATAATTAAATTACCTCGGTAAGGCCTTTGCCTAACGAATTGCCAAACTAACGGGTAAAATAACTTTTGCTTAAATTGCCTAAATTTTCATGTTATTAGAGCAGCTACATATTAAATAAGAGAATATTAATTTGTAAGTCAGATGATGAGCCAAATAATTTTCTATTACGCTTGTGTATCACAAAATACCGCGGTTACCAATTAATTTACAACATTATGGTTCGAGATAAATCTTAGGGCGTAAATTTGAAGTGTTGGCGCTTGCATGGCGTTTCATAGAACTGCTTATATACGAGTTGGATCGTTTACAGGGTCCATAAGAGTTTTTAGAACTACTGGGAAGTCTTTGCCACGCTCCTTTTATTTAATTTTCGGAGACTGAAAATCTGAAACGGATTTTATCGAACGAAATGTTCTCCTTTGAGCTAAGTTTTCTCCTCCACAAAAAAAAAAAAAAAAACTTACATTCATGATGTGTATTTCGGAAAGCCAAGAGACTTCTAAAAATCGTTTTGGATCACAATAAGCGGCACGCCCCGTATAATTCCATGCTGTAATTCGCAATCCAACGCAGCCCAGAAATAGCAGTATAAGAAAAAAAAACCACTTGAATCACCAAAAAGGTCGGATAAGAGTGACACTGGCTGGTGACAGTCACTCTAGCAGAGCGTCATATCGATGATTACGTGGCGGCTGTCTTCTGATGACAGAAAAAGAAGATGTGAAGCGAGCCGCTGTCGTACCACGTTCATGACGAACTGCTATATTCCGGCACAATCCTGATGATATTGAAGCTGCTGAACCACTAATACGATGATCACTTCTGGTAAAGGCTATCCTGCGTCGTTAGTATATATATAAGCGTTTACATACACACGAGTCGCCGTGCGTCGCCAGTCTGGCGCATCAAGTACCATTAGGATGTCAGTGACGCAAACCAATAAGTTTTTCCCCTACCAAAAATCCCTGAACGCGCTTAAAAAAAGTTTTCACTTAAAAAAAAAGGACACTAAATAAAGTATCATTGTCACTCTCAAAGACTTTTACCCGAAACTGAAAACACACTATAAACAGGATCACTGAACTTCTAGTGCCTAGAACACCTACAACAAAGTTTCTTGAAAGAGGCGAAACACCTAAACACGTTTACACTTTGGAACAAGCACCAAAAGTACCTAAATAAAATTATCGACGCGTACGAAAACAAAGAGCTAAGAATAGTCCAGAAGGCTGGCTCCACTGATCGAACGAAAACAGGCGCACACACCCATAAACACGTACGTACGGCGATCTCAAACAAATGCTTTTTTTTTTAGGTGGGAAATTGTCAAATAACTTCTCAGAGTGTCAGACTTTTACTGACTAAAACCCACCCGTGTTCCTTCATTTGCCTGTGCGCCAGGGCCACAATATCCCTTTCGGACAAACTCGCAACCCTGGCAGGCATTCCCTAATGGACCCCGTCAATTCATGCTGACGTCTCTTTGAGGCGCGCGTGGAACACAACGCGCCGTCGACTCGGGCCTGGTCCTTGTCGGACGGCGGGTTACCCATCGCTCACCGTCCGCAGACCACCTACGGTGGCCGGAAATCGGCCGGGAATCGACCTGAAACGTGTAGGTTCACGGTGTGCAAGCGTTTTTTCTGGTTGTACGAAACCGACCTTCTGTACATGTACTGTGAAAGGGGTTATAAATAAATTCATAGGTAACCGCGAGAACAGGTGTTACCCGATGTTTCCATAAAAAGGTTAGCAAACAAAATATTTTCGGCGCTATCTCGGATTCCATTTGTGTCCTTTTTTTTCAGTTAAAGGGTAAGCTGTGTTTACAGAAGAGGGCTGAAATTTGTGGAGGTACGTGTGAAAATGTTAAGGTCGAATATTGCACGGTTGTATTGTTATGTTTTCATTTTCATGAGAGTTGGACATTATGAGAGGATGAATGAAAAGCGACTAACAAAAGTTAGATCTGACTGGAAACGGAGGGGCATAAACCTGGAAGGACATATAGTAACTTTATTGGTGACTAGATTTTGCCCGCGGCTTCACTCGCATTTATTTAGAATTGAACAATCAATTCTGGTTGTACTCTGCTTGTTGTTTGTCTGTTGCAATAATAGGCTTCACACGCTATCGTAGTTTCTACCACACTAATATTATAATGGCGAAAGTTTGTGAGTGTGTGCATGTTTGTTACTTCTTCACGCTCAAACGGCTGGACCAATTTTGATAAAATTTTGTATAGAGGCTGCTGACACCCTGGATTAAGATATACTTTTTATCCCAATATTCCCATGGGATTGAGACTTACGCGGGTGAAGCCACGGGGCGCAGCTAGTAATAATTTAATTCCATCATGATTCGAAAGACACGTGGCGCCATCTATTATCATAAGAACGTTATTGTTGTTTTCCTCGGGAACACTGCTTTTTTTCGGGATGAAAGGTACCCTATGTCCGTTTCTGTACACCTGAAAACGTATATGCAATATTTCAGGCTGATCGGTTGAGTGGTTTAGGTGTGAAAAGGTAACAAACAAACAAACAAACTTACTTTCGCATTTATATTATTAGGATGTTCTTCAGATAGATCAGTACCTTTTGAGGTGGCCCGCAGAAGCGGGCCGGCACTAGCCGGAGATCACGGAAGTAATACTAGCTTCCAAGATCCCCGGTGCAAGTGTGGGAAAGGAACACCGGGGTGGTTTTTAGTCAGTAAGAGTCTGACAGACCCCTCCGCCTACCCCAGGGCGGAGGGACATCCATGAGGATTTTCCACACAGGCAAAAAAAAAATAAAAAGGTGCGTAGTACTCGCTACCGGCGTGCGTGTATGGCGTTCTTAGTTCCTCCATGGGAAGAAGGCATGAGTTTATGTACCTATGTGTGTATTAAATATTACTGGCGAAACGTGTGTGAAGTATACGTATACCTCTCCCTATCCCTTTTGGGAAAACATGCGTGATGTTATGGTAAACAAACCTAACAATAACCGAACACTTGACAATTGAATCATATTTCTTTTATGTCTTAATTGATTTCATTCCACGCACAAAAACGTTACTCCTTCCACGTACATCACCTTCCTGCCTTTCTCACATGTTACTCGGGGTCATCGTAACCAATATTCTTATCCAATTCTCCGCTGTCAATCATCACATTATCATTCACTTCCTTCTTTTTCATATCATTCCTCACAAAATCGATCATTTCTTTGGCCTGCCTCTCCCTCCCCACCCATCAACATTTTATATTCATAACTCTTTTAGTCAGATGCGTTTCCTCCCTCCTCAGCATGTACCTACACCATTAAAACATCAGGATGAAGATGTACACTTACTTTTTATCTCAAAAGTAATTCTCTTACTCGGGAGGCTATAAAAATGGACTACATTCTTTAATCGACGGCCATAGCTCCCTTTTATTATAGCCTTTACGATGTTACCCTTATAATATCTTAATAAAGGAGGGTAGGACCTAAAATATTAGGTCAAAAGCTAGCCTTTTTGGAAGGATGATGTGTAATTTGAGTGTTGGGTAAAATGTGATTTGATGGCCTCGATTTCAGTAAAGTGCCCGGCCTTAAATGCTCATCAATCTGCCGAGCCTTTTCCCAACTATGATGGGCTCGGCTTCTAGTCTAACCAGATGCAGTTGAATACGAGTGATTGGAGCGACTGCCTATCTGGCCTGCACAATCCAGTTAAAACCCCTTGGTATGTAAGACTGCCAGTATTATTGTATTCACGATTTAGGTTATCCAATTGTTATTATTTCTACCAGGGACGAGTATCTGTCAGCTGTCATAGGCACGTAAACAGTCTTGTATTTTTCGTCTGGTAACATTGACAGATACCCGTCACTAAAGTAATAATCCACTAATGTGATGAGTATTGTTGGCTGTTTGAGAGTTGTGACTTTTGCGGACATTATTTTGAATTATAACAGTTTAACTTTTGTACGGCACTTGGGATAAAACCATCGAACGGTGCGTTGATATGTTTGCTGTGAGAATTATATCGAGGAATATCTATACAATCATTGTTTCATTTCTGAGTTTAGGTTGAGTCCCTACAGGTAAGACTGGTTATCAGACTGTCGGGTTTCTGACTACCCGTAACGACTGTCAAAGATCTAAGAATGACAGCCGGGACCAACGGCTTAGCGTGCTTTCCGAGGTACGGAGGGTTCTCGATATGTAAAGGATGATCAACCATCAACGAACTGACCGCAACAAACGTAGCTTACGAAAATGCTCATCGAAATTTAGGAAAAGTTCGACTATGTAGTGCGTTGTCTCTGTCACTCATCACAATAAGCCTATAATGTTCCCATTGCTGGAACAACGGGAACGCGAGCCCAGTGCGGGTTGGTAGATGTCACATGTCTTAGAATTTTTGGTCACTAGTCTTTTGTCTAGGACACGCCGGTTTTCTCTCGGTTTTTCCTTCACTGTTTTGAGAGCAGTAGTCATGGAATCATTTTCACAAAGCAAAGTGCAGAACCCACGACCTACAACTCGTAAGTCGCGGCTATTACCACTGCGCCACCACTGCTCTCTACACTCATACCTGTGCAACAGTCTCTTTTTAAAGCTTTAAGTGTCATAGTAATTTACGAAAGAGGCTCGTTGCTAACGCGAACGTTACGGTTTGATGGAAGAGTGGCCTGACTTAAGGGTCAGATAGTCGCCGTTGTCCTTGGCCATACAAATGCGCGTCGCGCTCGCGCCAGGCTACCATTAACTTTCATAGGGAATATTTATTTTTAGTAACGAAAATATGAATATTTAAAAAAAAATCACAGACAGAATTATAGATAATAAAACATATATTCATACAAAAAAAAACATGAAAATATCTTGAGTAATTTAAAAGTAATATCATTTTTTATGCTTTTGGTAGACATTACTTCCTGAATTTATATCATAAAATACTTTTCTACAATACGTAAATATTCACATATAGAATTGATGTGTATGCGTTCTAGTTTAACATACATTTTTTGCATAACTTACTTGCATTATGTGAAGGCGTAATAACAGATTTAAAAGTCACTAAAATCATATATCTGCGCCTTAATGGTCCCAGTACCGGCTATCAAAAAAAAAGATTATAGTGGCAAATATTTAAATCGTTAGATTAGTTACCGAAACAACCTACAAACGAAACAGCAACGCAACTATCTTTTATCGCGTAAAGTTCCGTTTCTGTTTCATTTAGAAACCTCTGACACACAATGACGCAGTGCCTTGACTGGATTTACATGAAAACGCAATTTTATTTAAATAAATCTTTATTGACAGTAACCATTAGACTCATACAGTGTTAGTAACAATAAAATAAACTTACAACTATGTTAGTGATACAATTACAACAATTACACAAACGAACACAACTAAATAATCACTGCTTCAGCATTCCAGTCCAGTTTGTCAGCAGTAAGTGCCAGGATGCTGTTGGAACTGGCTCACACCCTTTTTTTTGTCCCCGGGGTGGCAAATCCTCATGGATGTGCCTGCCCCAGGGCGGAGGGGTCTGTCAGACTCTTACTGACTAAAAACCAACCCGGTGTGCCCTTCGCACACTTGCACCGTGGATCATGGGATCAAGTGCGACTTCCGCGATCCCCGGCTGGCCGCCTCTGCGGGCCACCTCTAAGGGGGGAGAGGTGAGGTGTTTGACCCCTCCCCCTCACCCCGCGATGTCTGAAAGCGACGCAGGTCCTGTATGGACTGGCTCGCACCCTAAACCATCCTCTAATCAATTGTCAGCTCACTTTTCTCAGTCGGGACACTTTTTCGCGTGACTTAGTACAGTGAGGATAAATTAGTGATTTAAATCTTTGGGCAATGGGGTTTGATTTTACAGTGACGAAAACGCTTTCTATGAAAACACACTAACTTACTATTATAAATAAATTTTCAGTGACGTCATTCGCCAGTAAATGCGGACACTATCAAAATCAAACTTAAAATATTTTATTTAACATAAACCTACATGAGTACTTATGAAAAGTCAAAAGCTACTCGTAGGTGCACGGTTATAATTGGTCGTTTTCTATGGAGAAGAGCCAGAGAAGAAACCCCCACAGTTACTCTTTTAAAAAATAAATGATAAATGATTTATTTCTGTAGGTAGGTTTGACTTTTACACGTCAATCATAATTATTATTTAAAAAAAAACTAGATGAGGTGAGCGTTTCGTATCCGACTAGTCTGAGAAGAAAGGCCGAAACAAACTCAGAGGTCACAGTCTCTTTTAAAGTCCAGACATATTCTTGGTCAGATCATGTGAAGACCATGTAGATTGGTGCCTGAAATGATCTTTTGACGAAAGAACCACACAGATTTGAGTGGACCTGTCCAGTTAGTGCACGCATTTGTCAGTTATCGTGCAGCTCAACTCAAAACTTAAGGAGCTCAGCGATTCGACGAACAATACCAAAGAAAGGACATTTGGTTAGGCCGCATTGAGTACACAAACTGCCAGACCAGCATTAAAACTAAGAGAATAAAAATAAAAAAAACAATGCATAAACAAATAATTGGCATTTTTCAAATTACAGTGTTAATAGGTATGAGAGGACAGTGTAGGCCCAACTAAGAAGCGGCTACCACTGTTTTGGAAAACCGTAACTTTAGTAATAACAGCCGCACAAGTCGGTCGATCAAGTTAAGCTATGCTTGCTGCAGTCGGTCCGTGGATGGGACCATCTTTACATACCAAGACCCCGCCATGCTTCGGCAAGCACGTTAAGCCGTTGGTCCCGGCTGTGTAATTCGTGGATCTTTGACAGTCGTTACGGGTCACACGCCCGGAAGTCCTTTAACCAGTCATACCAAGGGTATCGTGTTACCCAGTAACTGGGTTGTGGAGGTCAGATTGGCAGTCGCTCCACGTAAAGTACTGGTATTCAGCTGCATCCACTTAGACTGGAAGCCGACCCCAAAAATAGTTGGGGAAAGTTAGGCATAGGTTGAGTAATTCACACCACAGGTAATTCACGTCAGGGTAACCTTTAATATGCACCGTTTCCAATATATCGTGATGACTTGACTGATATCAATAAACGAGTGGTCCTAGCTGTTCCAGGGTTCCACAGGAATGTAACGATACTAACATACATTTAGGTAATTAGGAAAATAACGTATCACATTATAAAATTGTTGCCAACAACTGCAGTTGGTAGAGGTTAGTGTGAATAGGATTTAAATAAAGTTATCAATATCGAGCAGAAACGAGCAAAACAAACACGTTTGTTGTATGGGAGCCCCCTTAAATATTGATTTTATTCTGTTTTTTTAACCGACTTCTAAAAAAGGAGGAGGTTCTCAATTCGGATGTTTGTATTTTTTTTTTTTATGTTTGTTCGCGCATAACTCCGTTGCTTGCCAACCGATTTGAAAAATTATTTTTTTGTTGGAAAGGGTATCTTCCCAAATGGTTCTATGAAAATTTTATCGAAATCGGACAAGCGGTTTTTGAAAAATCAACAAACATCTAAAAATTTGTCTACATTGTCTACACGATCTTTTCGTTTACTCTGCATTGCGTTTTTTGTTCGCGCATAACTCCGTCATTTACGAACTGATTTGGAAAATTCTTTTTCGGCACTAACTCCGTCATTTACGAACCGATTTGGAAAATTCTTTTGCGGCACTAAAAAGTGAAAAATAAAATACTTTTTACAAAAAGAAAATAACCGACTTCCAAAAAATACTACAAAGTGAAAAATAACTTTAATTTCGGAAGTCGGTGGCATAAAGCTAAAATACAGATCCAAAGACACCGACTTCCGAAATTAAAGTTATTTTTCACTTTGTAGTGTTTTTTTGGAAGTCGGTTATTCTTTTTTGTAAAAAGATTTTTTAGTATTTGTTGTTATAGTGGCACCAAAAATACATCATCTGTGAAAATTTAAACTGTCTAACTATCACGGTTCATGAGATACAGTTTGGTGACAGACAGACAGACGGTGGAGCCTAAGTAATAGGGTTCCCGTTTTACCCTTTGGGTACGGAACCCTAAAAATTGATTTCAAGATTTTTTTTTGGTTCAACGACCGTAGTAGGTACTCATTAGCGAACGCGGTAGGCAAAGCAGTAATGCTCGCGAACGAAGAAACAGAACGCGTGAGGGAGAGGCACAATTCACGCCCTCACGCCCCTAGTCGCCGCGGGAGACGCCCCGGGCTTCGGGAGTCGCAGGCCGATTACCGGCCACCGTAGACACGGGCTTGTGGACGGTGAGCGATGGGTAGCTCGCTGTATAGCTCGCTGGCCCGATAAGGACCAGGCCCGGATTGACGCCGCGTTGTGTTCCACGCGCGCCTCTAAGAGATGTCAGCATCAACTGACGGGCTCCGGTTGGGCCAATGGCTGCCAGGGTTGCGAGTTTGTCCGAAAGAGATATCGTGGCCCTGGCACACAGGCAACGGATGGAACATGGGTGGGTTTAAATCACTAAAAGTCTGACACGCTCTCCTACTCCGCCCAGAGCGAGAGAAGTTACTTGATAATTTCCCACCCAAAAAAAAAAGTAGGTACTCATACTCGTACTGCAAGTAAATGCAATACCAACGGTCGATGATTCCAAACAAATGTATCATCAAATCATATTTTCTTGTTTTAATATAAATGTTAGAATATCGAATCTTATGACGTCTTCAGAGTTTCGATAAATAATTTAATTTGATACTTGTATAGAAGACACTGTAGCCTAAGCTGCCAAAGGCAAAAAATATTTCTACATTACTAGGAGGTTAATCATAATCTCCGGGCTTCAATAATAATTGACTTAGGTGCTAGATAGAGCGAACTTGTTGCTTCCATATGAAAGTTATTCTTGTATTCTTCTTATTTCTTACTTCGAATAATATTTTATTAATTGTGAAAGGCAAAAACTACATTTAATTGAAGCTAAATGAAGTCCAGTTATCTACGAAGGATATAAATAAAAAAGATCATGCTTGCTTTTACACGATTCTACATGAAAGAAAAATATCTTTTTACCATACACCCTTTGATATCATGTTATCTGTATAGTTTATCTTTTTTCTTTTATAGTTCTTACCTCTGTATCTGTCCTGTATTTTTCGTATACTTGTTGTAATGCGAGCTCTTGTTAAAAGATAAAAAAGAAAAGAAAATAGACTAGTACACGGAAAATAGAGTGCTAGCATTTACATATTTTAATTTTCGATGTACGTAATGTTTATCCGAAAAGTTACTTTTCTCCGTGTATTCGTCAGCCCTTGTGACAATTTCCTCGTATTTCATTCTTTTGTTTTTACTTTTTGGAACGTAAGAATAGAACACTCTTTATTTACATAATAAAGAGTATTACAAACATAAATGTAGAAATTTTTACATAGACACAATGGGCGGTCTTATCGCTAAAAGCGATCTTGTGAAGACAACCTTTGGATGGATTTAAAGGTCGAAGAAGAGACAATACTGCAGGTAGCCGGTGCTTTACTAGTTACATAAATACAAAATCATTAAAAACTTATAATTAACACATTGCAAGACAGGCATCTTCTCACAAGGATTCTCGCTTTTCTTGTGTGGCGGCGATTTCAGACCAATAAAAGTACAGTTTTTCTGACAATATTTTCCAAAACCGTCAGCCAAAGATGTCCGATAAAAAGGACCGGAGTTACTGACAAAGCTTGCGGAAAAAGCAAGCTGAAGTGGCAGTGGGCTGGCATTGTTTGACGAAGGACCGATGGCCGGTGGAGCAGACGAATCCTGGAGTGGAGACCACGTGTCGGCAAGCGTAGTATGGGAGCTAGATGGACCGACGACCTAAAAAGGTGGCTGCGACAAACTGGATGCAGGACGCGGAGGACAGGCTGTCGTGGCGCAGCCTGGGAGAGGCCTATATCCAACAGTGGACTGCTATAGGCTGAGTTGATTGATTGAATGATGTCCAAGATTTACTTATTGTTCCCTTCCCCCTCCATACCACAACTACATCAAGATTCTTTTACTTTAATTACGAAAGAAAAAAACCTCTTGCGTTCTGCACGGAAAAGAATTCTTTTGTCAATACTGATTAGTGTACTACTCGAGCTCTTTGAGAAAGTTCGCCGAAGAAAGTATACCTACCGTTCTTACTTTATTTTCTCGCTGTTTGGGTTTGAAGGGAAAGTAGGTTAAATGTGACGTTTTAACGATGTCTTTATTAGGTTGGAGTTAAAGCCGTTTTGTTTCCTGTAGCCTGAATAGATTTTTTCTTCTGGCAAAACAGTTTTTGAGAAGATTTTTGCCTAGGGAATGTTTTGTTAGGAGTGTGCATGCCTTTTTTTTTTGCCGAGTTATATAAACACATATCCTTTCACAATCCCAAAGATTTAGAAGAAAATTCTTAATCCATTGCTTCATAATTTATGTTTGAAAAATTCGTCTGCTCGACGACGAGCGACGTAAATAATGCAATAAATGTTGTCGAATTGTAAAAAATAAAGACATTGCAATTATTACTGTGTTACGCAATTAAACCCATAAACAAGTTGTTAAACTTGTTTTCAATACTTAAGTATTTTAGAAGACTTATCAAAAACATGTCGTGTATAAAACATGTCTCCTACATGTGTTGTTATCTATTTTGTTTATCTTTTTCAACGATTTTCTACAAGTTTTGTATACAACTTGTCTTAAGGTGTATACGATAAACGAAAACAGTAGACATCATGTAGAGAATACATGATTTATATCTTAGTGCAAAAGCGGGGGGATAGAAGAACAGTTTGTCTAAAGACAAAACATTGGTTTGCATACCTAAGTTGACAGCCTCTTTAGAATTGCAGGACTGTCTACATTGTTTGATAAACTTCTGTATAATCAAAGTCAAAGTAAAATTATTTCAAATATTAATAAGAGGCACTTTTGAACGTCAAAATTTACAAAAAAAAAAATTGTTTCTAGTTGCCCCTTCCAAAAGGTAGTTTCGTATGGAGAAGAATGGGCAAAAAACTCCACCGTTACTCTTTTAAAAAAGTTTTACAATATTTGTTTAGGATAATTTTATGTGAAGACGATGCATGTATGTTTCCAAGCATTCTTATCCTGGATATACAGGGTGGATTTTTGAGATGGGGCAGTAAGGGCAGCTACCTTAACCTTTGTAGCTACAGGAAAACGGTCTTAAGAGACCGTCCTTATCTTTTTGAGAAATTTTGATCTGCATTCATAGATTTTGAAAAAAATGTACAGTCAGCAGGAAAATGGGCAATTTTCACAAAAACTTTTTTATGTGCCAATCGATTCTCTTTCTTATAAGGATCAAAAACCTCTATTGGACCAATAGAGGTTTGAGTACTAGAAAAGTCATAAATCGCAAAAAACTTTTCCCATACATTTCGTAAGAAATGATACTCCAACTTAGTTTTTTATGATGGATAGATGGACCGCTACAATGAAGACTGGCCAAAAAAAAACAAAAAAACCCCCTTACTGCCCCATCTCAAAAATCCACCCTGTATATAATCTTCTAATTTGTAATATGCTTGTTTACAAAGTGTACTTTTAATACGTGTTTTTTTTTTTTTTTTTTTAAACTTTGCCCCACACTAGGAATTTCTCCTGTATCGTGGGTGCGTTTACAAACATTTAAATTCACATACACAAACAGCCAGACCCGGGACAACTACTCGTAGGTCATACAAATATTTGTTCCGTGCGGGAATCGAACCCGCGACAAGCAGCGCAGCAGTCAATCGCTTAACCACTGCGCCAACCGTGCCGTCGTTTAATACGTGTTCATTCATTTCATTGCAATATATATAGGTATTCGAGTCAACATCGTATTTACGTTATCACCGTAAGGTTGAATGTCACTTGCACGTCATGAAGCGGCAAGGTCTAATTTTCTATGCGACAGTTAAATAACTTCAACCTTAGTGAAGTTTCAATTTACTGGGAATTGTTGTCAAATGTGGTAAATCAAAAAAAGGTGGACTATACCGTTGTTAAATAATTTAAATAAAAAATTCCCGAACATACATTTTGAAATAATTTCACGAAAACTATTTCAAAACGAGACTGGTACTGATTTAATTTACTGAAGTAACTTTTCGTACATGCATCCCATTCCCAAAACGTTTTCTGCTTTGTAGGAAGTAGATTATTCCACTCACAATATATTATGTGAGTTTCATAGAGAAAGCAATTTAGTATGATAGATAGAATTACCCCTTTGACGATTGTAGATGATTAAATTGGCTTATATGTTTTATGACAGCGGTAATGTTTCTTGTCACTCAGTTTTTGTAAGTTATAAGCTACAGGTCATAGAGAAAATCGCTGAAAAGAACCATATGCTTAGCTTTAAAGAAAATAAAATAAAAGAAACAAATCGCGCTGGCCTGAAAAAAAATCACCCTGTATATGGCACACCCTATGTTGAGCAATACGATACGATAGCTTCTATCTAGAATAAGCATAATTAGCCTTTATCGTTGCAACTGCGGGATGTTGAGCGATACGATACGATAGCTTCTAACTAGTATAGCATAATCAGCCTTTATAGTTGCCACTGCGGGATGTTGAGCGATACGATACGATAGCTTCTATCTAGAATAAGCATAATCAGCCTTTATCGTTGTCAATGCGGGATGTTGAGTGATACGATACGATAGTTTCTAACTAGTACGAGCATAATTTGCCTTTATCGTTGCAACTGCGGGATGTTGAGCGATACGATACGATAGCTTCTAACTAGTATAGCATAATCAGCCTTTATAGTTGCCACTGCGGGATGTTGAGCGATACGATACGATAGCTTCTAACTAGTATAAGCATAATCAACCTTTATTGTTGCCACTGCGGGATGTTGAGCGATACGATACGATAGTTTCTAACTAGTATAAGCCCTTATTGTTGCCAGTGGTGGGACACAGGCTCTCTGTGAGAGGCAGTGGACAGTAATCCACCACGCGGGTCCAGTGCAGGTTGGTGGATGTCACAATATGTCTCCGAATTTTTGGTTCTAGGATATGTTTCACACTTTCCTCACGATGTTTTCCTTCACCGTTTTGAGAGCAGTGGTGATGAAATTATTTACACAAAGTAAAGCGTCTACCTGGGTTTAAACCCACCCAAATGTTTGTAAGTCGGGGCCGTTACCCCTGGGCCACCATTGCTCTATAAATCGGTCACACGGTTTGTATTGACTAAAACTAAAACTATTTACAAGTAGTAACATTTTCAATGTCAATGTCAAAAGTTCAAACAGCGTCATTGTCACTGCGGATTCAAAAGTGACTTTAATGTTGAGTTTTTACGTATACAAATGCATTGCAATATAGGGCCCCGTTTGAGACCGAAGTTAGTTAAAGAATCTGTCAGTCTATCAATTTGTTATTGACCAATCACAGCACCTAGCTTAAGATTTAACAGCTTTAGTGTTTAGAAACCAGATGAGCGATTGACGTATTTATAACTAAGAACGTCCGCATTCTAATCTCTGTCTCAATTGTCTTTCACCGTTTTGAGAGCTTTATTCCATCACTACTGTGAAGAGAAGTCCCTGCCAACGACCTACCACATGTAAGTTGCGGCCGTTACCCTTGGGCCACCACTGCTCTTAATTTCCACCTATTCTTAACTGTATTATTGTACGGGTTGGTTTGGTCTAGTGGCCGCGAGCGCCACTACTGAGCATGAGGTCATGGGTTCGATTCCCGAGTCCAGCAAAGTGTTATTGGGTTTTCCTATTTTGAATTTCTCAGTAGCAGTCCGAATTCTGGATTTGTGCCCGGTTGATGGCAATAGGCTCCTGATACATGGGACTTAAAAATGACTGGCGAAAAATGGGTGTACTCTAGGTATACCTCTGCCTTACTCCTCGAGAAATACAGGCGTGTTGTTATGTTTTTATTGTATGGGTCACCTTCAAACAACCCTCAACATAATAAAACCCTCAATTTCCACCGGCCCAAGATTCCTTCTAAGACAAACGTCTTATAGTAATGTAACTGTATTAGAACGAATGTTATCGTTAATGAATTACTTTTATTTCCTTATCCAGTAGTGCAGGAAAACATTGAGTAAAGGAGAGTGGGGAAAAGTGACCACGTCAATAATTGAATGAATGTACTTACCGATCAACGTTATTTTCGGAGGAGTAAAGCTTTTCTGTAAGAAAATGACGACACGGTTGGCGCAGTGGTTAAGCGATTGACTGCTGCGCTGCGTGTCGCGGGTTCGATTCCCGCACGGAACAAATATTTGTATGACCTTCAAGTAGTTGTTCCGGGTCTGGCTGTTTGTGTATGTGACTTTAAATGTTTGTAAACACACCCGCGATACAGGAGAAATTCCTAGTGTGGGGCAACGTTTTTATTAAAAAAAAAAAAAAAGTTTATAAATTAAGCTAACAAAGTTAGTGGGTACTAACTACCACGACCTAACTAATTGATTTCAATTTCTGCCACTAAGCATCAATTCGTTGTTTCGCAATGAAAGTAATGAAATGATGTATTAATACGGTTATGGGTGCTAGACGCTTAACCTCAAATTTGCAAAGCTACTCTCGCGGTTGATTTGTGGATGGGTCGACCCATGATCGACCCGTGCGTATTTTATCACGAGCCCCTTGCGAAGTATTGCTACAATATTCTATTAAATTACCCAGTGTCCGCTTTCCCCCACTATCCTCTTAATGTCGCCCGATGTTTTTGTTATTTATTAAGCTGCAGACAACTACTGACGGAAAAGATTCCGAGAAAGCGCTTAAAGAGCTGTAGTAGGCTTTTGTTTCTCTTTGTCATTATTCTGGTATAGAAGGATGAATATTTTTTCGTTGGGACTTAAAAATAGAGAGTTGATAGTGGCTGGAATTGAAGTTTACTGTCGATCGATCAGGTTAAGCTACGCTTGCCACGTTTGGTACGTGGATGGGGACCATCTTTACATACTGAGACCCCTCCGTGCCTCGGAAAGCACGTTAAGCCGTTGGTCCCGGCTGTCATTCATGGATCTGTTGTTACGGGTCGTCCGAAGCCGGAAAGTCTGACAACCAGTCTTACCAAAGGGTATCGTATTACCCAGTAACTGGGTTGTGGAGGTCAGATAGGTAATCGGTCCAAGTAAAATACTGGTATTCAGCTGCGTCCGGTTAGACTTGAAGCTGAATCCAACATAGTTGGGTAAACGCTAGGCAGATGGTGATAATATAATTAGATATGCCAAAAATGAAAAAGCGTTTATAAAAATAAATACAACCACTGACTTATAGCATCCAGCTTAGTCTGATAGCTTATTTTACAATGTTACTAATAAATCATCTTTCTGTAAGTACCTTCTTCTTGCTTCACAAAAGTGTCCACTCTCTAGAAAGAGACAAAGCAACTGTGCGGCCAATACTTGCTCCAAGTATAATAACGAAGTTCCGACCGACGAGTTCCAATTTTAATTAATAGAAAAAACATTGAAACATTCGAGACTGAAAGATTTATTTTTATCATTAAATAGCATATCTTTTTTTATAATATTAATAATAGATTTATTATTTTTCTCTTTTAAGGCGAACTATGTCTTGACAGCTTTATTTGATTGATTATTAATAAAAATATCGATTACATTTTTAAGATTTTACCTACTGAATTTTTACAAGCAAGAAAGTTTTATTTTTAATAAAATCTTTTTTTTTTGCGTTGGGTTTGCTCTTGACCTTAGTCTAGGTCAGAGGTGACAGAGACAAAGTCGACGATGGACTGAGCTTACCCAGAAGAAGCCTGTTCTGGATGCTCTTCCAGCATACCTGCGATAGGAACATAGATTATGAGAATGATACCAACATACTGTATACTTCTAAAATAAATATCACTAGAATATTAATAATATTATAATATAATTTAAAATAATGAATACATACGCAACTATGACGAAGTGGGAAGATAGTATTTCTTTCACGCTTATTTTAAATACTGCAACAGTTTGGCAATCCCTAATGTCAGGCGGAAGTGAATTCCACAACCGCACCGCGTAGGAGTAGAAGTCGGTGGAGTGGGGAGGGGACTTAAGGAGGTTTCTAAGATACTAAAAATATAAGTGTGTTGGAATACAATAATAACCTCTGTATTTCAACATACTTATATTTTTAGGCTAAATAATTTGAAAAGCATTAAGAGAAATACTTATTATAAATGTTACTAAACAAATCATTACGCTCCAAAACAAAGCCTCGTCGAATTTCAAAACATAAACATTAACATCTGCTAACCCAATGTGCATAGGCACACAGCACCTGTCTGACTCACGTACGTCATAACTTGTCGGTTATGGCGGAACGTGGTAAGACTAGGATGTTGGATTTGCATATGAACGGAATTGTCGTGAGCGAGGATTTAAAGGCTCATTTACATGAGGACAACTTCTCGCCTTGAATGGGCAATTGTTGGAAGGAGATAGGGAAGGTGACCCTGGGTCTTAAAAAGGGGGTTTAGGTATCAAGCCACATTCTCTCGTGTACTAATTAAGTTCTACATAGGAATATCAACGCGCAAATTGTAACCATTAATTTAGCACTTGATTCTATACTCCATTTGAAATAAGATTATAAATTTAAATAAACCTTTTTTTACAACCGATTTTTACATTAAAGGCAAAAACGTCGTCACAATACCAACTGTTGATTACAGCTGGAATTTGTCATTCCACCAACGCAATAGAAGTCAAAATCGGTTGAACGGACTGTAAAAAAGGTTTATTAAAATTTCTAATCTTATTTCAAATGTAGTATAGCTCCGGGGTAGCATAGAATTTTTTCTTACTAATTGACGAAAAATTGTAACGCAGTGGGGTCTAGAATCATGTACTGAATCCATGGCAATAGGTTGTGCGTCGAAAGTAATAACTTTTGCATGGCATAAATAAGTACTTTTTAATAGCATTGAATTAGTAAGTACTTTATAATAGTATGTAATTAGAGAACTCATGGAATTAGTAAGTACTATATAGATTGTAAGTAGAGGGAGGTGAATTTCGACCAGTGGGTGACCACTATTAATGAATAATAAATTCGAATCAATATTTCATTATTTAGCTTTTTTAAAAATATTGAGGTCAATTTCTGTCTCTGCTCAGTTGCATATTACAAAGGTGAGATTTCAGATGTTACACATAATATGCGACTACTGTAAGGCAACTGCCGTCACTGAGAGGAGGCCTGTGTCCCAGCAGTGGGAACATTATAGGCTGATTAAGTACTGTAAGGCTCGCTCCTTTTTTTAAAATGAACGTTTCCTATTAAATGTACTAAGTCTAGGTTTCGTTGTTAAAGCATAGGTAAAAATAGCCGTTGTAAATAAAATAATACTGAGTAGTTTATGGAATATTTTTTTTCTCAAAATAAGTAACTAAACCATAAAATAACATGTGCTACAGTATAACAAGCTTTACAAAATCAAATTAAAATTACACATTAATGTAGATTGCCCACTAAAAATTATTATTAGCCAATTAAAAATACAATACCTGGTCACATCCACATAGAACGTGCCTTACAGCGTTTGTCCACCGCCACCGTCGATAGGACGTCAAAGATAAACGAGATTATTCGAACCAAACGTGACGTCCCGTTGACGTAGTGGACACGCGGCCGTAGTAAACACACATCCACACTCACCTTCCTATACACATCCACTCATTTACACCCTACTCACCGGATGCCATCACTATACAACTAATTTTAAATTGTTCTCCTACATTTGTCACTTTCTTTTATTTTATTATAATTTTATTATATCTCTGTGATTGAATGTGTCAAAGATGTGTCTAGAGGTCAAACAAAGTTTAATTTCTAAGTCGCCTACAACAGGGAAAGAGTGCTGATGTGTGAAATATAGATATTTTATATCTATTTCAGACACAGATGTTCAATATCTGATCATGGAATAAAGTGTATTATAGTGTATCCCGTATAGGGGCAGCAATAGTGATAGCGCTGCAAAATGTAATGTGCCCCGCGCATATGGTTTAGCGAGCAGCCGTTTGCGCCGCGCCGAAATGTAATGTGCCCCGCGCATATGGTTTAGCGACCAGCCGTTTGCGCCGCGCCGAAATGTAATGTGCCCCGCGCATATGGTTTAGCGAGCAGCCGTTTGCGCCGCGCCGAAATGTAATGTGCCCCGCGCATATGGTTTAGCGAGAAACAGTAACTTGTATAGCACACTCTAGATACTGTATGCGTGAATGTCGAATAGACTGGGTTTACGGACTTGTGCCTTTTATTTATTCTCCTTACTGCAACCACATAATAACAACCTCAACACCGTATATTCCATGTGGTGCCGGACGTAAAGAATAGCACCATCCTATTCCTTCCCGTGGGTGTCGTAAAAGGCGACTAAGGGACTTACTAGAGAATGGGCAGCAGAGCGTTCTCTATGCATTTTAACACTATACTGCGATCGCCAAACCGCCTGCCAAGCGTGGCGATTATGGCAATCTCCCCCCTCTTTTGGGGGAGGCCTATGTCCAGCAGTGGACGTCATTCGGCTGAAATGATGATGATGATGATACTGTATCACCTTAATATTTAAATGTCTGTACGTTTTTGAACAAATAAATTATTCGTATTCTTATAAATGTATGTATCGCTACTTCAGCGCCGTCATCTCGTTCTCGTTGACGTCTCTTTAACGTGGCTGTGGACAAACGGCCTTACGGTAATTGTATTGCCTGTCTCTCATCCGCATATATTAGAATGGATACTATAGGACCCGCTAAATATAAGGCCATCTTTTCAACAGCCATCAAAACACACATATTCCTATTCACAGTTAGTGGGATGTGTAGTTGATAAGGTTTGTTGAATGAACAACATTATTTCGAAAGGGCTGGTCCACATTGACAGAGAAAAGAGAGAAAGAGGCCTTTGCCCTGCAGTAAAACAATACAGGCAATGTTGGTATGTGTTATGACAAAAGAATAATAAGCTCTCAAAAATTACGGTACATAACAAATTAAAATTACCTGTGTTTATCCAGTGACTTCCATCTGTACTTGAAATAATAAAAAAAACCGGCTAAGTGCGAGTCGGACTCGCACACGAAGGGTTCCGTACCATTATCTATAAAAATGCACAAAAAAATCACGTTTGTTGTATAGGAGCCCCCCTTAAATATTTATTTTATTTTTATTATTTATTTTTAAAGTGAATATATAACTAAATATTCTGTAAATATTTCAAGCGTCTACCTGTTGCCGTTAGCAATATCAAGCGAAAACGAGCAAAAAAATCACGTTTGTTGTATGGTAGCCTCCTTAAATATTGATTTTATTCTGTTTTTTTTAGTATTTTTTGTTATAGCGGCAACAGAAATACATTATCTGTGAAATTTTCAACTGTCTAACTATCACGGTTCATGAGATACAGCCTGGTGACAGACGGACAGACAGACAGACGGCGGAGCCCTAGTAATAGGGTTCCCGTTTTACCCTTTGGGTACGGAACCGAGTGTGCTTTTGGACCACACGACTGAAGTAAAACTTACAAATAGTAATACTAATTATACTTACAACAATAGGCCTGCACTGTGTCTTAGATATACGAAACGCAACTGGCTATGAGAGAAAGAAAATGTGCTCGCACCTCTCTCTCTTGCCACTACAGTAATATACGAAACGTAACTCTCTCTCTTTCTATCTTCACTAACTTATATCTCCCTCTCAACTTCCGTTCGCTCGCTTCCGTAACGCTCTCGTCACGCATTCACCAGCTTACGTCCCAAGTCAAGCGTGCGTAAAGAAGTTTTACAATAATAAAAAAACCTTTTATTCCATGCACTCGTAGTGCAGTAATTTTTCAACTTTGAAATAATATGCAACAATTCAATTGAAATAAATAATTATCTTTTTTTGGAATTTTTTTAAGGGGGATGCGCTAAGGTAGCCCGCGAAATTTAAATTTTATTACGTTTTTTGCAAGTTGCAGGTCAGTAACAGGTTGTATGTTGATCTAAATATGATTCGCGGCCATAACAAATTTGGCTTTACATGATTATAATCATTAGAATCGGCAATACAACTAACTCTCTTCAAAAAATCCTACTGAACGATTATTTCAGAAATAATCTATCAGTAGGATTTTTTGAACTCAGAGAGTTGTAATGCTGATTCTAATGATTACAATTCTGTAAAGCCATAGTTGTTATGGCCGCGTATATATATATAATTTCGCGGGCTACCTTAGCGCATCCCCCTTAACTAGCTAAGTTAATTTAAACGATTTTTATTGGAAATTAATTAATTTACATGCATTTATTAATCAAGTCTCGAGTCTGTACGCAACGCATCTCTGAAACATTGATCGCAACTCTTCGACACCTATGATTATTCGCTACGCCGTCATGGCCAGTAACTTCGTAACAAAACTAGAGGGCGCCACTTGCTGCGCCGTCAAGTGAATGCTCACTATTTACATGAAAATTAGTTAGAATATATTGAGTCACGTCCACACATGAGACGTGCCTTTCCGTTATTGCATTACACTCGTCACCCAGACTCACCCGCATAGATTAGAAGTGACAGTAGATGGCATGACCGTCGTTCAGAGGACACCTCTATGAACAAAAGATATTCTGAAAGTCAAGCTGTAAGGTGTGAGCTGTAAAGTGCTAAATACTTGTTCGGGTTGGCATGATTCAGAACAGTCGAGTAATAAAAAATACAGAGTAGAATAGAATACTCTTTATTATGTACACCATAAAAATTACAGATATAAATGTTGAAATTTTACATAGGGTGACACAATGGGCGGTTTTATCGCTAAAAGCGATCTTTTACAGACAATCATATATATTGGATTTTACCACCCGGCTATACCGAATCATCATAGATCCTGTTTCTTATGAGGATCAAAATATTAGACCAACTGAGGTTTCAGTACTATGAATAGACTGGCCACTACAGAAATCGTAAAAAGTTTTCCGATGCAAGTCTAAGGCGCGCATTATAGAACATCACTCAATACTCAAGCATAACTTAAAACTAGATTCTAGCCATTTGATTGGTTGAAACTAGTTTTAAATAATGCTTGTATCGGAAGCGTTCTAAATTATTTGACGTTATAATTTTTTTCTCAGAATCACAAGCAACATACTATCTAAATTCTGTTCTCAAAACAAATAAAATTATAACGCTTTCGAAATTAGAAGTTTTATTTTATATTGTGATGTCTTATGACTTCCACGCGAACGAAGTCGCGGGGAGAAGCTAGTACCGAATAAATGTGCATACATTTCCATAATGAAACTAGAATGTGCGCCGAGCCCCCAGGGGGCCATTTATGTCCCATGGTTATTACAAAAACAACGGGACTAAAGCGTGACCGAATAATATAAAATTAAAATGTGGGTATGTTGGTCCAGGGGTTTTACTTTATTAATATTAAACAAACAGGATATGTTTCATAATAAACGAGCTCCACATGAAAAAACCGGCAAAGTGCGTGTCGGACCATGCACAATGAAGCTTTCCGCAGTTGGGATGAATTTATCCCAAAGACAAACTTAACATTCTAGTTGAAAAATGTGCTCCCCTATACATTCCAACTGTAAATATAAGTTTGTACGCACAATATTGAGTGGTTTACCGTGTTATTTTAAGACCATAGACTTGTAGGTTTTCCTGTAGTCTATAAGTAAAGAACTATTTTCTGTATTTTATTCAAAATTTCAGGCTCATTACTTTCGGAAATAAGGGGGGGGCGTTTTTTCCTTTTTCGGTACGGAACCCTAAAAAATCGAGAACGGAAGTGAAAAACCAGCCAAGTGCGTGTCGGACCATGCACAATGAAGCGTTCCGTAGTTGAGATGAACTTATCCCAAAAACAAACTTAACATTCTAGTTGAAAAATGTGCTCCCCTATAAATGATAAATGATAAATGATTTTTATTTCTGTAAGTAGGTTTGTATAAACACTTTTACACGTCAGTCATATTTTTAAAACTAGATGAGGTCGGCGTTTCCTATCTGACTACTCTGAGAAGAAAGGCCGAAACAAACTCAGAGGTCACAGTCTCTTTTAAAGTCCAGACATAATCTTGGTCAGATCATGTGAAGGCCATGTAGATTGGTGTCTGAAATGGTCTTTTGAGGAAAGAACCACACAGATTGAGTGGACCTGACCAGTCAGTGCACGCATTTGTCAGTAATCGTGCAGCTCTACTCAGAACTTAAGGAGCTCAACGATGCGACGATCAATACCAAAGAAAGGACATTTGGGTAGGCCGCTTAAATGACTCAAACTGCCAGACCATGATTAACACTAACTGAGAATAAAAGACAAAGTGAAAATAAAAATAAAAGAGCAATAACCCACATAGTCTTCACATTCACAATAATTAAAAAAATATAATACTTTACAAGTAAATAATCATGTCATTACGTATATATTACGTTACGTATATAAAATAATAAAAGTTAGCAAAAAAAACATCAAACAATAAAAATAAACCACTTCAATAAGTAAAAATTGGAGCAGCTCAATCCCAAGCCTTTTTGTCCTCAATATAATCTTTAACGGTATAAAAAGCTTTCTGACACAACTTACGTTTAATGAATGATTTGAATTTATTAAGGCTTAGATCTTGAACGTGGCTTGGAAGTTTATTATAAAAGCGTATACATTGACATCGGAACGAGCCACCTATTTTCTTGAGCCTTGTTGTAGGTACAACAAATTTATGTTTGTTTCTAGTATTTATATTATGGATATCACTGTATTTTTTAAACAATTTTATATTTTTATGGGCATTTAAAAGATTTTCAAAAATATACTGAGAAGGTACAGTCATTACATTAATCTCCTTAAATTTCTCTCGGAGAGAGTGTCTTGGACTTAATTTATAAACTGATCGTACAGCTCTTTTCTGCAAAACAAAGATATTCTGAATGTCGGCGGCATTTCCCCACAACAGAATACCGTACGACATTACACTATGAAAATAGGCAAAAAATGGGTATACATTCCAACTGCAAATATAATATTGTACCGACAAAATTGAGAGATTTCCCATGTTATTTTAATACCACAAACTTTTTATAGGTTTTTTTTTTTTTTTTTTTTTTTTTCCTTTTTGGCTTCGCACGGTTTGTGCATTTAGCCAGTGTCATGTAAAATAAGGTAACAAGCACAAAGTTATGTAAATAATTATGAAATTAACTCCACTCAATGCATGATAAAGATGATTGATGATATCCCGCCCCGCTCCCCTTGAGTTTAAGTAAAGACGCGGCACTTTACTGAAACCTCGCGCGGACTTCTTGAGAGAACTTAAAGTGATGTTGCACTGTTTTGTTTCATTTGCCTACATTAATGCAGGCTCACGAACACTTAATGGTTAATAATCCACCACTATTACACATTAATATTCGGCTAAACACAAATTTTAGAAAATAAAACAAAACTGCTAACATGACGCTTCACATTCCCGCCAAGAAGTCTTTTTATAGGTTGTCCTGTAATCTATAAGTATATAACTATTCTCTGTATTTTTTAGGCTCTACTGTTTCGGAGATAATGGATGCTCAATTTTGCTCAATAACTATTATTTAAAAATTATAAAAAAAAAACGTTTAAATGGTTAAAACGGTACAATCTGTGACAGATAGACAAACAGCTTAGTAATGGGTGCTGTTTAACGCTTTGGATACGAAACCCCAAAAACAATCGAATTAATACCGGTCGGTCGTAATAAATACAGTTCGTTCACACGTCTCTTGAAATCTCGGGCCCTATCAGAATACCAGCACTGTGGTATTTATTTTTAAACGCAGCATTATGCTGAGATAGAAGCCTTTTTGTCATCGCACAAGTCTTGATTGTTTTTTTTTTGTATAATGTTAGTTTTAAATTCTATTTTTGTATTTCTTGTGCGTGCCCCAAATAAATATCTTTCTTTCAAATAAGACGTTCACGCAACAAAAAATATTTTATTAATACTATACCAATTCCTTTATCAAGTAAAAGCCTAGAATTTTATTGGTGGAAGTAATGCAAGAAAAACAGATTTTTATCTGATTATCTTTACGACTCGTTTGAATCGAATGAGGATGGAAACATTACGCTGGGTCGGTCCGGTAAATAAATTGTGGTTTAAACATTGTAGGAGTTACCTTTGGGCGGCCGGCACTTTTATGTCATGTTAAAAAGTGTGGGATTCAGAGTCAGGTTTTTATTGTGCACTACGTATCTGACCTGACAGACCTTGTCGTGTCCAAATTTCAAGAAATCGTCTCAATTTTGTTAATAATTAAGGGAAAGAGCGAGATAGCCCCAACACAAGTATTATTAGTTACTTTCTGGTCTCTCTTACTCTCATTTATAACCCATATAACTATTTTTTCCAATTTTTCTTTACCTATAAACCTTATTCGGTCGATTACGAACATTAAAAAAGACTTTTTACAAAAAAATAAGAACCGACTACCAAAAATAACACTACAAAGTGAAAAATAACTTTAATTTCGGAAGTCGGTGTCTTTGGATCTGTAATTGAGTTTTTTGCCACCGACTTCCGAAATTAAAGTTATTTTTCACTTTGTAGTGTTATTTTTGGTAGTCGGTTTTTATTTTTTGGTAAAAAAAAAATTATTTTACACTTTTTAGTGGGTCAGTTTTGAATTTATCTAAGTAACAATAGCCTAATGTTAACTGCTTATCACCTTTTACAAAATATTTCATTTCCCGATGCTGGGACGTTGATTGTTGAGGAGTTCTCCTGGTAAGAACCAGGAGAACTGCCACTCACCATATGCATAGTGACGAGCATAAATTGCTTAATCGTAACCCGTTAAATACTCATTATTTTATCGTTCCGGTGGCCATATGTGGTCTCCATCATCAGTTCCACTTCACTAAATGGTGCTTTCCGAGACCAAATGCACGAGTTACTATAAAAAATACCCAAATCGCTATAGGTTTGCCTATAAAATTTGAGGGTTTCCCTCGATTTCCATCTTTCCATCCAGGATCCCCTCATCTGATTCTGATTTGGTGGCAACGGGACCACCTCGGGAGTATACCCTTTCAAACAAAAAAAAAATCAATCGTGTAACAAACATAAAAAAAACATACCGCCGAATTGAGAACCTCCTCCTTTTTGGAAGTCGGTAAAAAAAACAATTACAGCGTTTATTTTTTATTTTTAAAGGTACTAAATAAATTAAACGTCAAATAAGCCGTCTAACAAGCCGCCTAACGTCTCATCAATTATAAATGCCCAGATACTCGTAATGCAAATTTTTATGTAAATATGGTTACCTATACCTCTTCTTCTAATTCTAATTGATTAGCATTTAACAATATTGTTGGAGCTACTGAAGATTGTAAATATTAATTTTATATTGTATAAATTCAATCTCTTCTCTCTCTGTTCTCTTATTGTATAAATTAAATTAAATTATGTGCCCTGGTGGCTGAGAGTGTCATGCTCACTCAAATGTCTCGCTGATGGTGGCGTGTGTGTTGGATTATTAAGTTCCCTTCAAAATGGTTGAGCTAAATGGTGCTGATCCATGCGTCATGTTCGTGAACGGGCGCCGTCAGTAGGGACTGGTTATTTCTTACCTGCCACGGCTTATTTTAGCTTATTATCTTTTTATTTTTTTTTGTCTTTTCATTACGGGCACTTTTAACATGCACGTCTTTCTACATTGTTCTCACATGTATAATTTCAACATGAATGATGTGACCAATATTATGTAAAAACATTTTAATTTGAAAGAGTGTCATGGGAACCTACTACGCTCTGAAATGGGAAACTAGCTTCATCTCTCGGACTAACCGGCAACCCCTTGTCAATTGGGTCACCAAGATACAGGCTGTGCCTAGTTTGGGACCCGCTGTTAAATAATATATAATTTTTCCGTTGGTAAAATTTCATGCATAATTGTATATTTGTGAACTATGTGTAAGTTTAATAAAAGAATTTGAATTTGAATTCAAAAATGCCCGTAATTGGTTTATTTGAAATAAATGCGTTGAGCGTGAGTTTGAGTTGGACTCTTCAGTAAACTATACAGACTCGTAAAATCCTCTTATACGTTGTGTAAAGTGAACCATTGAATGATTGATTTAAAATATCCCAGTTTTTGTACTCACTCAAACATTCATCTCCATTTACATAATTATTATGAGTTATAAATTAAAGTAGCTTTTAGTATCTTTTTGTGTGACCGCGCTGTTCTTCTTAACTGCGCAGCAGATTTTGATGAGGTTTTCACTATAATTTAGAGAATTTATTTCGAAAGCTTTATGTGTATAATACATTAATATTAAAGTTTGGTATATAAAATAAAGAAACCTCGCTTGCTAGTTTTGAATAATTGAATAAAAATATTCCAATTCAATCATTTATAATAACTAAAACAGCTGAATACGATATTGGACCTGACTACGAAGCTACGGTACTACCAACAACTTTGTCGTAGCAAAAAGCTACGCACGCAGCGCCGCTGCTATGCGTACGAAATTGCTTTGTGCATGTGAGGCGGCGCATGTAGACACGCAGTTGGTGACGCCATTTATCAATTTGTATAGTGATAAATATTATAATAGTGTTAAACCCCAATATTCTAAAGAGTGCGCAGTGGTGGCTTACCACTAAGCCGCGACTTAAGAGTTGTAGGTCGAACCCAGACAGGCGCTTTAATTTGTGTAAATTATTTCATCACTACTGCTCCCGAAACGGTGAAGGAAAACATCGTGAGGAAGCCTGCATGTCCTAGAACCAGAAATTCTAAGACATGTGACATCCGCCAACCCGCAGTGGGGCCGCGTGGTGGATTACGGCCCACTCCCTCTCACCGAGAGGAGGCCTGTGTCCCAGCAGTGGGATCATTATATGCTGATAATGATTCTAAAAAGTTGAAAGGTGCCACCTCGTTGTACTTTAATATACATTCATCTATCCATCCATCTATCGCCACCCGTTCGATGTCCGCCGCGCACAGAATGGATGGATATCAGCACATTAAGTAATTTTTTTGCTCCGTTGGTGTAATTGCTGTATGGCGTTCCAGTGAAGGATAAATAAATAAATATACGTCCGAAACGCCGTCATATACACCGTGGCATTTTAATCGTCTTACAGCGGCAGCCCACTTCATGTATCCAATGACTACTAATCATTCATAAAAGTAAAAAAAATATTAAATATATTATTCATTATAGCGCTTAACGTAGTTTGAAACACCCTGTTTCGAGTGCGGTGCGAGCCTTGTGTTCCAAGGTGTATTATGTATTTATATAAATTGTTTTAATATTCATTAAAGTTTTAATATGAATACACAAACCACCTGCCAAACTGTAGTGCGTTTTATCGACAGTATCCTCGTTCTTAGAGTTATTTTCTTGAAAATACTCAAAGAAAAAATTGGTCACTTTGAACATGGCATAAGCTTTTTCAAATGGAAGAAAAAAGAGAGAGAAAAATAGTTTATCCTGCACAGATAAAACGCACGTCATTATAAAAATTATTTAAGGTAATATTAGGGCCAAATGCCCAGTATTCGAATGAAAATAAATAAACCCTGATACAAGAATCATTTGGCGCTCAAATGACGTTGGCGGGGGTGCGCTGTTGGTAAACATTTGTTTGTATTTGTAAAACCGGACAACTGCGTGTCGGAATTCGCCATTTTAGGGTTCCGTACCAATTGGTTGTAATAGGAAAAATTAGAGAATTTCAAAGAAAAAATCTGAATTATCAATATA
This sequence comes from Tiliacea citrago, assembly GCA_963921375.1. NCBI lineage: Eukaryota > Metazoa > Arthropoda > Insecta > Lepidoptera > Noctuidae > Tiliacea > Tiliacea citrago. The sequence goes on along the minus strand of OY992804.1, from coordinate 2,804,679 downwards.
TTTATTGGTATTTGTTCGTCATCTTTGCAGCTGAAAGACGTCCACTGCTGGACGTAGTCCTCCCCCAAGCACCGCCACTTCGACCGATTTAGTGCTTCCCGCATCCAGCGGATTCCTGCGGCCTTCACAAGGTCATCGACCCACCTTGTAGGAGGCCTTCCAACGCTACGTATTTGTTAGTAAAATATACATAATAATAAACATTATCACTGAATTTCAAGTTCATAGAATTGCGAATTAAAACATCTTCTATTTTTTTTTTTTAAGCTGACGTGGCTTCTCTTTCTTTTGAGCACCAATATTTTTTTTAAACCAAAAAGAATGTTATTTATCTACTCAACAAGCTTTAAACAAAAATACCCCACATAATAGATGATGATGATGATGATGATGGTTAAATCATTTTTTTTTCCGCCCTCTCCTTAGATGTATGGGCCCACCTTAAAAAACATTGGAAAATATTTTTTGACAATTTTTATGGCTTTGGGTCAACAAGATGCTTATACTGTGAACATTTGAAGGCTCCAACTGTTTGGCTGTAAAATCTGTGTGACAGATGGACAGACGGACACTTGAGTGACTGCAATAGGGCTCCGTTTGTACCCTTCGGGTACGAGACCCTAAAAACAAGATGGCCGTGTTAGTTCCAATTTTGGCCCCGCACCAAAAGAGTCTTGTAGCGCTATAGTTCCTGCGGCATACGAGAGAATCGCATCGCGTTTAATGTACGAAGATCAATAATAGTGCCAACGAACGAACCGCCGCTAATTAATACACTTAAAATTGACACGGCGCGGTTAAAATTAAAATATGAATTAAGCTGTTACATTTTTTATTAAAATTAAATAGTAAGTACTTGCCATACAACATTAATATCACACACCGGATGTATTGCAAAAAAAAATGAAAGGTTAAAAAAAAATTAAACCCTCTCTATGTCCGTAATAGTACATTTTGATACAAGAGTGGAAAGTAGGTTATTGCAAACGAGCTGTTATTAACAAGCCCGAGCCGAAGGCGAGGGTTTTAATGACACGAGTTTGCTATAACCTACACACCCGTGTATCACACGACGTTTTTCAATACACTTGTGGGAAATAGTAAAAAACAAATCAAAGAAATAAATAAGTAATCAATATAACCGACAAAAAATTTAAATTTTCAGAAAATGGCGCGTTTTTGCAACTGGGCATATTTTCTTTTACAATGAAAACAGCCTATACAGCCTATTCGATTTTTGACAAATGTTGATGTGAAAATAAAAGCTGGAAATTAAAATATATATTAAAGAACCATTTAAATAGAATTTGATTATTAAGAAGTATTGCTCAAGAGGAGGCTCCCTATTTTTATGTTATTTTGCATGAATATTCTGAAAAAGTCACACATACAAGCAAAATGAAACTTTAGTATATGATTTATTGAATCTTTTTCTTTCCATGTTGCAGACAGTTACGTGATTGTAATATTTTCTCTCAATAATTTTTTTATTCGAAAATTATGCCTTTTTTAAGGATAACTCTAAAAAATAAACAATATTGTTTAGCTTTTATGTCTAAAATAAATATTCACAGCAAGAAAATATAGTTTATTATCTCGACACAAGATATTTTTTCTCTAGATCAATTATTACTTTAGTTATAAGTAAATGAAATAAGAATTGAGACTTACGCTTTTTAGTTTCGTGCTCGAACACGATCAAAGAGCGCATGCGATATTCATCTTTATTACTGATGTGTTAGCGTTTAGCACATAACGGAGTGGCAGGGGCGAGGGGCGGAGCTTGCGTTAAATTTTTTATTTAGACTGCCTGCTCTTAAAGCTGTCTTGAACACTATGCTAAAATGACCACCTAGCAGTAAGCAAGACTTTTGACTAATGATCATTCCTTCTTAGTATGAAATGATAACTTCCATCATTCTCCTGCCCCTAACCCAATTTATTTGTAGTCGCCGCAACATGTCCCTTTCTTCCATACATCTCTATTAGTCGTCATCTCAGTAGTCACCTTCTTTCTAGCCATCATCATCTTTCACACAGTCCATCCATCGTTTCTTTAGTCTTCCCCTAATTTTATAGTCATCGACATTCATAAAACTTTCCTCACGACATTTTCCTTATTCCTCCGTATCACATGCCCATACCATGACAACCGATTTCCACACAACTCTTCAGTCACCGGTGCCATTTTCAGACTTCCTCTTCGACTTTCGACCTGTAAGAATTTCTGGTAATTTTCAGCAGTAGGATCGACACATAACTATATCTAAATAATATCCTAAACATAACTGTGGTAAAATAATGAGTGTGTCACAGCTTGCATACACCTAAACCGTTATTGGCTGAACTATACGTAACCGTAAGTCCTCGGCCGATCAAACCAAACATAATTATTTAAAATAAAGTGAGTGCGTATATCTACCTAGTAATCGAACGTTATCGGACGATGTACACTCACTTTCTCTTACATACATATGTTTGGTTAAATCGGCCAAGTTCAGTGGTCAATGTATATACGGTGTATCTATTCATACTTGAAATCTCTTAAGGGGTAATTGTACTCATCAATATGTACAGCTTTTAATATTGGACCAAACCTGAAATCGACAAAAAGGTTTTCTAAGTTCTCATAACTCGTCAAAATGTAGGGAACAGCTTACTTTTTTTACGCGATTTCAGGTTCGGTCCCATGTTAAAAGTTGTTCATAATGATGAGTACAATGACCCCTTAAGAGATTTCGTGTATGAATAGATACACCTTATTACAAGCAAAAAGTCAAAGTCAAAGTCAAATTATTTATTTCAAATAGGCACATAGATGGCACTTTTGAACGTCAAAATTTACAAATAAAATAGAATTGATTCTAGTCGCCCCTTCCAAAAGGTAGCTTCGTATGGAGAAGAATGGGCAAGAAACTCCACCGTTACTCTTTTAAAATGTTTTACAATATTTTGTATCGGTACCTACATCAAATTATATAATTATATGTGAAGACGATGCACCTAGAATAAAATTACTATTCCACAATAGGTAAAAAGAATTAATAATGAAGCAATGACAGATAAATTAATTATGTGATAGATACATGGTGCTCACATATTTACAAACATTGTAAAAAAAAAAAAAACGTTTTCCTAAAATAATTAATATCAGTGTGTGAGTTAAGGTAATCAAAGAGTGTAAAATAAATGTCATAAAAATAATAAAATATAGCCTCGCGTTATAAGTAGGCACATCTCTGTCTTTTCGGGGAACACACCAGTGGCGTTTGATATGTTTTTAGTTCAGCCTGAATTTTCAGCATTTTTCCCAGTATTCGAAAAGAATTACCACTTCTATTTGCATCAATTTGCCAAGCACCGGTAGGTAAGCCATGTAAACTCACACAATTATGTATGAGACCCATTTATGTGTGAAAGCGGATCGGAACAGCGCTGTCGAAACCGTATGTGATAAGCTTGAGTTTTGCATTATGTATTAGACTGCTGTATTTTTGTATGCAGTTAGGAAAATTATGGAGGCTGGTACATTTGGGGTAAATTTTACGTCAGCGAATGTCGGTTTTGGACAAGTGGGTTAGAATTTGGGGGCTAAGAATACATTAGATTTAATGAAACTGCAGTATTCTGTCTCTTAAGATACAGGTTTTACCTAGTTTAAGAGGCAGGGTTATATACTTGAGTTCAGATATTAACATAGAATGTACATACATGTTACAATGTACACTATTTTATAATTAATCACGTAGGTTCCTATCTGTATTTTTATGGCAAATAAATTTATCATTATAATTATTGTCTCAAGTGCAGTCAAAATATTGGACAAATCGGTGAGTTATTAACATAACACAACATCACGCCTGTAATCCCCGAAGGGTTAGGCAGAGGTGTACCCTTAAAGTAACACCCACATTTCGCCAGTTACGTTTAAATCCCATGTCTCAGGGGGCGAGTCTATTACCAGCAACTGGGCACAAATCCAGGCTACAGGCTGCTACTGAGAAAGTACTGATGGAAAAACCTAATAACTTTGCCCGTCCTACGAATTGAACCCAGGACCCCATTCTTAGCCGTAGCGTTCGCGAGGCATTCGAAGTCAGATAATATTTTGGTGATAAACATACAATTAGATTGAATGAAATTGCAGTATGAAAAACAACAAAAAAAATATTAATGTGTTTAGTTTCAAGCTTTTAAAAGCATGCCATAGTTATTTAGACGCGCAAATAAAAATATTCCGTGGTATGAAGGTTGAATCAAAGAGTAAACAGAGATAAATTTCAATCGAGAGTAAACAAAAATGTTTTAGTACTTTTTTACATTCTATGGGTTTGAAACAACTGTCAACTAAAAAAACCGACCAAGTGCGAGTCTGACTCGCGCACGAAGGGTTCCGTACCATTATCTATAAAAACGGCAAACAAATCACGTTTGTTGTGTGGGAGCCCCCTTAAATATTGACGTTATTCTGGTTTTTGTTGCTATAGCGGCAACAGAAATACATCATCTGTGAAAATTTCAACTGTCCATCTATTACGGCTCATGAGATACAGCCTGGTGACAGACAGACAGACAGACGGCGGAGCCTTAGTAATAGGGTTCCCGTTTTACCCTTATGTTTATGTTTTTAGGGTACGGAACCCTAAAAACATAAAATAATGTGTAGTGTTTCAAGCTTTTGCATTTCATAATTATAAGTGCAAATAAAATATCCCGTGTTGTGAAATGAAGCCAATTTAAAGAGTTGAATATTACAAAAATACATCTATAAAAACTATAGTTTTAAACTAGCCGTTTTTGCAAAACATTCAATGTTTAATATAACATTACGCCTGGTAGTCTCAAACGGTAAGTCAGAAGTGTAAAAGTCACTAACATTTTTCCATTTATGCTTAATCTCATGTGACCGGACACAAATCCAGGCCCTGAGCAGTTACGGAAAATATTTTATAAAAAAAAACCAATTCTAAAAACAGACATAAATTAAGAAGAAGGTTATTTTTAAAAGCTTAGTTAGAACTTTTGTTCCAACCGCTTTTTTACTTTTGTTCCGCCTCCGAAAGTTTTTAATGGAGTTGTAACAGAGTTTAAATAAAGAAAATCGGCTCCAAAACCAAGAGAAGACGCTTTAATATGGTGTTGATAAAACTCGAAGTTTCATGTTTTTGCTCCCACGTCACCGCCGACACCAGTTTCAGTAGCAAGTGGGTAACTGTATAGTGAAGCCGGTTTAAGTAATGAACCGCTAAGAAATCACCTAGGAGGTGACAAAACCATAAAATATTATATACGCCATAATATATATATTTATTAGTGGCTTTTGAGGGGCTTGTGGCTAAATTATAACAGCCGCACGAGTCGATCGATCAGATTAAGCTACGCTTACCGCGATTGGCCCATGGATGGGTGACCTCTGACCATGTTTATATACCAAGACCCCTCAAAAACAAAAACATGTTAAGCCGTTGGTCCCGGCTGTCATTCGTGGATCTTTTACGGGTCGTCAGAAGCCCGAAAGTCTGACAAGCAGTCTTACCAAGGGTTATCGTATTACTCAGTAAGGTTGTAGAGGTCAGATAGGCAGTCGCTCCATGTAAAATACTGGTATTCAGCTGCATCCGGTTAGACTGGAAGCCGACCCTAATATAGTTGGAAAAGGCTAGACAGATGATATTGATAGTGGCTTTTTGGGTTATTGTACATTCGCCACAAAGTAAATTCGTCTCATTTTTGTACACTCACATTAAAAGTGTATTCACCACATGCATTAAAAATATGTGTAAATTCGTCACAAGTCTTTATTTTAGGTAGGTACATCGTTTTTGCATAAAATACTGGTAGCAAGCAAAGTTATTGGTTTTTAGCGCTTGAAATGAAAGATAGATAATGATTTCTAAAATTATGAAAGGACTGGTTGTACCTACCTACGAAAAATAATGAGAACTAACAGTAACCATACATCTTTCTTGTCTCCTGAACTCCTAAAAATGCTATCATGCCATACAAAGAAACAGGACATTGAAGACGCTTAATTGCACATCATAGAAGATGCTTCACAGAACGAAGCAGTCACAAAATTCAACGACTATTTTGTAGCCCAATGGTTAGAAAACACTAGTATAGAGTTTATTTGGAATGTACATGGGGCTCGACATAGGACAATAAATCTAGCAGAAGCATGGCATAAACGTTTAAACAACAAGATGGGTAAAAGAAAATCTAAAATGCTTCAGTTTCTTGATAAACTTAAAAATGAGGCTGAACATTATAAATTGGAACCTGAAGAATTTCAGATTTAATATACCATCAAAGTTGAGAACACGTCGATCTATTGCCTATGACAAAGAATTGAAATCTATTTTGGACAATTACGTTAACATGTCTCTGGCTTAATTTCTTATAAAACTTTTTGTTGTGCAGCATTTTAGTCAGTGGTATGTTGAATTGTTCCAAAAAATTGTAAATGAAAATGTTCTTAAAGTAGCTTATTTATATTTCGTTATGTTACAGGCAAATCAGCCTGTTGCAATAAGAATATTTATTTAGTTGTAAGTAAAACTGTGATTTTTAATGTAGATGTAAATTATAATAAAAAAAAACCGGCCAAGTGCGTGTCGGACCACGCACAATGAAGGGTTCCGTAGTTAGGATGAATTTATCCCAAAAAAAAACTCAACATTGTAGTTGAAAAACATGCTTTTTCATACATCGTTATACGTTAACTAGTAAACCCTCTTTAGCTGTGATAGTTTTCCTTTTAATTTCGTTATATATACTACTGCCATGAATTTTTTCATATATCCAAAACCAACCATTTAGCTGGTAGGGGGCTTCTAACAAAAAATAGCACTTTAAAGCCTAATATTACGCAAACGGATCTCAGAATTGAAAAATGGCTGTTGCAGACCCACAATATTTTTAAATGGCCTATCCAACGATACCCCACACCATGTATTAGACGAGAAAAAAAATATCATCCCCGTTTTACGTGCAAAGGAGATACCCTAAAAAAAACTGTTTTTCTTGGTTTTATTTTACGACTTTTTCGGCGTGATGAATATGTACACCCTTGCCAAATTTTAACAGCTTTCTAGGACTAAGCGTCTCCGAGCTAAGACAGACAGGGCTAAGACCGACAGACAGACGGACATGGCGAAACTATAAGGGTTCTTTGTTTACTACAGAACCCTAAAAACGTGATTATTACTGTGATTTAATTATCTTTCTATTATTTTTCTTATAGTTGTAATGTTGTAAGCAAATCAGCCGGCGGACGTGCCACGCTGTCCTTGACAACGCGGCCTTAAAACGAACAAAAACCAGACAATAATATCCAGTCGATAATATAGTAAGTGGAACTGTGATTTTTCAAAAAATTCTGTGATTATGATGATAATAAATAAATAAGGTTTTAATTCTACTTAGTGTTTGATTTTTCTGCTGTCCGTGCGGAAATAAACAATTTGACGAATTTTTAATAATTAAAATTGATATGTGACGAATTTACTTCATGAAAATAGAACTGTGGCAAATTTACACATACTTTTTTCCGTGGCGAACTTACTTTGTGGCGAATGTACCACAAACCCCCGGTAACCCGCTTTTGTGAACAGGATATTATATCAGATTTGTTACAGTTGTAATGGCAAGTGGCGATGTCATTTGATTTAAATAGGTTTTTTTTCTTCTTCTTTTTATTTGATTATTATTTAATTTGTGAATGTGAGAACGTTGTGGCCTTAATAGACTGTAGATTTCTGAACCATTTTCTATTTTGTTAAGTACCTGGTATTTGTTGACGGGCCTACACGCCCTCCCATACCTATTAACACTGTAATTTGAAAACATTGTAAAAACCAATTATTTAAAAAAAAGTAACCGTGGAGTTTCTTGCCGGCTCTTCTCCATAGAAAACAACCAATTAAAACCTAGCTTCTGACGTTTCATAAGTGCCAATGTAGGTTTATTTAAAATAAAGATTTTGATTTGATTTTGAATAGTTTTTTGTGTTTTTTGTTTTCTGTGTATGCTCCTTCTACAAAGTGCTGTTGAAATCAGTGCTCTTAGTGGAATGCCTCAAAAATATTCGTTACCAAAACATTATTATTTTTCCTTTTTTAAACTGTTTTGTTAGTTTTTCTACCTCCGCTAAGGCCCCCTTCACATCCCACCACCTAAAACTTAGCTCTACATATTCTTACAGAACCTTTAAAAGAGCTCAGTAATCCATAGGTTACCACAGAATATATGGCAAGGGTGTGCTCGCCATCGATTACTGGCGGTAGAACGTGAAGATGCGCCTAAGTTCGGTTTATTAGTTACAGGGATTGCACTATGCGGAAGGGAAGCAGGAAGAAATTTAGTTATGTGGATTTTTGAAAGGCTATTTATTATTAATTAATTTATTTCAGACATAGTCCATAAGTTTTATAAAAATTAAAATCGAATAAAGTACATTACATTAAAATAATCAAAAATAAATATAATTACACGTAGTACACATTAGAATTACATAACCAATGTCACAATTAAATTAAATATATAAATTAAAATAATACACAGTAAAACAATCAATAACAAAATTACACATACACAATACAGTCATAAACGCATGTCAAATGATACGAGGAGAGGCGCTAACACCGCTCGGACAACACGCTCACGAGAGTGTTGGAGCTGCTTCGTAGGCCTTAAGGTTTTAATAGTGAAGCGCTCCTCTCCTTATGATCACGAAAAAATCATCGGTCCACGTCTCAACAAACATAGTCAAAGCACTGCAAAACCACGGAAGCCCTAACAGTATCCTGAAGTACTGCATGCGCCGTGCACTGTGAGCCCGCTGCGTAAAGTTTGACTGTTGGTTGGTTGTTGAATTTTTGTGTCGATTTAAGCGATTGGTGGTTGCAAACAATTTATAAAAAATCTTGAGGATTGACACAAAAATTAAAAGTATTACACTGGTTTCGAAAGCCTTATCATTTTTATCTTTTGTTGAATATCGTGTTGATTTATCTGAATGGATATTGTTCCTTGAAGGACATAAAATATAACCAGATTACAAATAGATTTGATACTTAGGTATTTAGGTGTAGAGGAGCTTGTGGCTAAATCATAACTGCCGCACGGGTCGATCGTTCAGGTTAAGCTACGCTTGCCGCGGTTGGTCCGTGAATGGGTGACCATCTTTTCATACCAAGATTCCTCCATGCCTCGGAAAGAACGTTAAGCCGTTGGTCCCGGCTGTCATTTGTAGATCTTTGACAGTCGTTACGGGTCGTCAGAAGCCCAAAAGTCTGACAACCAGTCTTACCAAGGGATATCGTGTTACCCAGTAACTGGGTTGTGGAGGTCAGATAGGCAGTCGCTCCATGTAAAATACTGGTATTCAGCTGCATCATCAACATAGTTGGGAAAAGGCTAGGCAGATGATGATGTATTTAGGTGTACAGAAACCGATATTACATTTTCGCATCACAACTCGTAACATCTGCCATGTTAGATTTCCTGTGACTAACAAACAGATAAATAAAAGGATACAGACAGGATAACAAGCACAGACAAGAACGAGCACTCACAAGGTAACAATATGTCTGCTGCAGCATTGCTGGATATAAGAGCAATCCAGTCTGTTGGCGAACATAGCCAAGACGGTGTTGGCGCTGCCCCGCACTCTGCACACCAGAGACGCGTTGTACTGGACGCGGAGGGCGCTGAATGCCGCACGAGTATACTTTTCTCACAGGCTGCACGTGTAGAGGGATGTACAATAAGCTCTAAAGAGCGTTATTTTTACCTCCCTCGAACAACGCACACACAAGCTACCACGCATATAGATACATTAAGTTTGTAGTTGTCTTTTTGCTAAGTTAAATCCAACAATTTCAATTAGTTCAACTTAGAGAGGTAGTCAGTTACACACACATATACACATTACCTGTGAAATTCAAATCCCTCCGTTTGACTTCGCCGTGACTAAGCAAAAAGGGAACCATGACTAGGCAAAGTGAACAAAACCAGCAAGGTGATTTCAATTCTTTGTAAAAGAATATAAAAGGCTCACGCTACACATACGTATACCACGCCAGTAATTACCCGAATGTGTAGGTTATACAAAACACACCAGAAGTATAACTCCTTGTAATAGAACGGGCCTAGTATGTTCAGCTTATAATGTTCCTACTGCTAAAACACAGGCCTCCTCTCTCTGCGAGAGGAAGTGGGCCGTAACCCACCACGCCGGCCCAGTTCGGGTTGGTAGACATGCCGGTTTCCTCACGATGTTTTCCTTCACCGTTTTATTTATTTATTTATTTTATTTTTAAGAAAACTTACAACTAAACAGATACAATGAGTACATAAAATCCGAGAGCAGTGTTGATGAAATAATTTACACAAAGTAAAGCGTCTGTCGGGGTTCGAACCTACGACCTACACAACTCGTAAGTCGCGCATATTACCACTGGGCCATCATTTGTTGCCAATTTATCATCATAAGTGTTATTTTTCAACACAATAAATGTCAGACAAAATAACAATAATTTCGAAAACATATACACACTTAGGCAGCCTCCCTTAAAAGTAAGTTCATAGGGATTTTTATATAGGATCAAGGCATTAGGTCGTTAGCCGTTACGACAATTGGCTATAGCCTGTGTGTTGACAATCTCTGCTTGGTCAGGATAATTCGTTTTATTAGGATTCCTGGCTTTTACCTAGATTGCGTCATGCAAGATGGTGGCATCGATTCGGATTAACTACTACTGGTCTTGGGTTCGATTTAGAAGGCGGAAAAAGTGTTATTGAGTTTTTCCATCAGGAGCTGCCCGGATTTTGGATTTGTGCCCGGTTGATGGCAATAGGCTCGTCCCCTATTACATAGAACTTAAACATAACTGGCGAAATGTGGGTGTTACTGTATGTACGCCCACTGCCTGTGATATTATGTTATTATGAAACACAACATGTTAGAATTGGGTTTATTGAGAATCGTCTACCGTAGAACAAACTACTAAGTTTACGCTATTATTAGTGTAACTATTTTAATCAAATTAATTAATTTATTAATCTTTGTGCTCAATAGGCATTCTCTACCAGTCAACCAAGGTTGATGGAGAAAACAAGGTACCAAAATACTACCACCGTTTCTCACTACCATAAAATATATATCTTTAATATATTATATACAGAGTTACTGGTAACTCGACGTATTCCTTCGTGACGTCATAGTATGGTTAAAATGCAACAAATTAAGCCACCAAATGTTCTACCGAAATTCAGAAGTTTTGAGTTAATTAGGTTTTTAGTTGTTTTATGAAAAATACAATTTAAAAATGATTTACGGTGCGACTATATTGGAATTTAATTTATTATCATAGCTGATGCCGTAGCAAATCTTTTTTAATAATTATAAAATCCAAAATGCCGAAAACTTTGGCAGAGATCACTAATTAAACATTTTATTTTTCGGTAGAATATTTGGTGGCTTAATTTGTTAATTTGTAACCTTACTATGACGTCGTGCAAGAAATACGTTGAGTTACCAGTAACCCGGTATATAACAACAATAGAAATCGATGCTCCCAGACAAATACATCACAACACAAACTACAACATATGAAAAAAAACAAAACACAGTCAGCCAAAGTCACCTCTCGCATAACGCCATCCATTTCTCGGTAATAATAAAGAAGGGGCCCATTCCGACTTAGATTTATATAGCTGTGCCTTTTTGTGGGCCGAACGATGTTTGTTATCCAATAAGAGGGTAGGTTTCGCTAATATATCGAGAAGTTGTGTTCGTGGATAGTTGGTGGTATTTTTTTAAGGGGAAAGAAATCAAATACTAGCGGCAAAGGCAAAGTTCTTAAAGTTAAGTCACCTAGTCTTTTCTGAAAAGTGAGCATACAGTGAGAAATATTGCAATAAAATTACTTTTGTCTATGAATTTTGTAGGGTTTAGTCCACCAATAAAACACCTTTCTTACCACACCGAACAGCTGTATTTATAAATATGAGTTTATGACAGTTACACAAGAGAAGAGATCACACTAACACTTTAGATAGAAGATAGGAAGATGAAAGAATATAAGAAAGAGATATAACAAGAAGGCTAAACAGATAGTATTTCGAAGAACAGATAATTAGATATTACGAGAGGTTACGTTTAGTAGTTTTTATATTAGCGAGCGCGTGAGTGCCTTGCGCAACGGCGGACAAAGGACTGGCGCGTGAGCATGCGACGAAACCGAACTTTCCCGAAGGAGCGCGCGGCGCGGTGGAGACACCCGATGATCTACGAGCGCGGCTCGGGTCCGTTCATCATTGTGGCGGCAATGCCGCTACAATTTCTATCATACATAATCAGCCTATAATGTTCCCACTGCTGGGACACAGGCCTCCTCTCTTTGAGAGGGAGTGAGCTGTAAATCTACCACGCGGGCCCAGTGCGGGTTGGTAGATGTCACGTCTTTGAACTTTTGGTTCTAGGACATGGCGGTTTCCTTACGATGTTTTCCTTCACCGTTTTGAGAGCAGTGGTGATGAAATTATTTTCAAAAAGTAAAGCGCCTGCCTGGGTTCGAACCCACGACCTACAACTCGTAAGTCGGGGACGTTACTACTGGGCCACCACTGCTCTAAATTCTATCATAGACAAAAGTAATTTTATTGCAATGTTTTGAAAACTGAAGCTGATAAGAAAGTTGAAATGGGACTGTGGCGGCAATCTACAACGCTACATGCGTCCTACGCATCAAAGACCTGACGTCACACAAATCCTGCATCGCGCAAGCAAAGTTTACCGCGCAACTGGCATAAATATACAACACCCCGACATCAATCGTCGAGCAGTTGCCTACCAGTCGCACACCCATCTGGTCGGTAGTAGAGGTGGTAGAGGATGAGTGAACTTTACACCCTGTTCCTCATCTCTCTATAGAACTATTGCAATTTTTGTTTTAAGTTTTAGTTTTCTTGCTAAAAAGTAAAAAAAAAAAAAAAACTTTTGTTGAGATTTTTTGTAACTGACACAAGTATTTCTCCTATTCCTAACGTGAAAGCGTTTACAAAAAATATACAACACAAACACCCAAATATCTATTGACCATGGCAATATTTGTTCCATACGGGAACGGAACCAATAGAATGGACCGAAACATTCAACTTTGTTGGTATACTCTTGACTAATAAACATGCTACAATAAAAAAATAGGTAATCGTATATAAATAAAATCATAAAAATGCGATAACTTTGTAGGCTTAATAGACTGTAGATTTGAAGACCATTTTCTATTTTTTTAAGTATCTGGTACTTCTTGAAGTCTACACGCCCTTCCATACCTATTAACACTGTAATTTAAAAACATTGTAAACGCACATTATTTTTAAAAGAGTAATCGTAGAATTTCTTGCCGGCTCTATAAGAAACGACCAATGGGAGCCGTGCACTTATCTTCTGACGTTTCGTAAGTGCCCATGTTGGTTTATGTGAAATAAAATATTCTGATTTTGAACCAGTAGCCAAACGCATGATATAAGACGCCAGAAAACCACGGGAACGACATAAACTTATCAGAAAAAAGGAATAATTTCCGTAGATAAACACATTTTAAGTAGGAACCATTTTCCTTATGTACATTAATGTTTATCAACAGGGAAGATTGCTTGTTCAAGTGTCAAACATTATAATGAAAGCTTCACAAGACAGTAAGGCTGGTTTTCCACCAATGACGAGCGAGAAAGCTAAGCTAAGCTAGAGTTATTTACAAAACAAATAGCGTAGAGTCATGTCAATTACCTCTTTTCCTTGAATTTGTATGTATATTTATATATATATATATTGTAGGGATATAAATATTATAGTAAATAATTATGTATGTATGTGTATTATAAGTAATAAAACGGGTGCACAAGTACTTATATAGGTTATAACTATATAAGTACTTGTGCACCTGTTTTATTTATAATTAATTATGTTATAATTTAATATATTCTAATATTATTATTTTCTCTCAATCAGAGCACCCGCCATCTTATCTCTTCACCACCCTTGGTTGACTGGTAGAGAATGCCTAAGGCATTAAGTCCGTTGTAACTAATTGTGTACGAGAAGTTTAAATAAATAATAAAGCTGAGGATAGCTTAGGTATGCCTTATAAGATAACGATAGTGTTTGATAGAAACTGGTACTTTGATAAATGATTTATTTTTGTAAGTAGGTTTGTACAAACACTTTTAGGCGATTAACACACGACACACTCAGTCGGCGTTTAAAAAAAAAATTTAGAGGTCATAGTCTCTTTTAAACTCCATACATAATCAAGGTCAGATCATGTGAAGACCATGTAGATAACTTACCTTACTAATGAAGTCTGGTAAAAAGTGTGTACCTTTCTCATTATTATTTAGTGACTTGTCTATTGATTGCTTAATCTAACTAAACGTCACATCTAAATTTGAAAAGTCGAGGTTTGAATCAGACATGACAGCACTTTGAAAACAACTGAATTCGCTTTCGATCGGCTTTACAGAATAACCCCACGACTTCATCGCGCATCTAACTCGCTTCGCTACAACGCTAAGCTTTAGTGGAATTAATATAAATCGTTTCATAGCTAGGTTTCGCTTCACCTGACTAGTGGAAAACAAACCTAAAGTCCTGTCAATGTATATTTTACGTACACTAATATCGTAAATTTTAATAGAAAAATCTCAAAGTGATTTTTAGGGTTCCGTACCCAAAGGGTAAAACGGGAACCCTATTACTAAGGCTCCGCCGTCTGTCTGTCTGTCCGTCTGTCACCAGGCTGTATCTCATAAACCGTGATAGCTAGATAGTTGATCACAGATGATGTATTTCTGTTGCCGCTATAACAACAAATACTAAAAAACAGAATAAAATAAATATTTAAGGGGGCTCCCATACAACAAACGTGATTATTTTTTTGCATTTTTTTCCTCAATATTGATAACGGCAACAGGTAGACGCTTGAAATATTCACAGAATATTTAATTATAAATATTCACTTTCAAAATAAATGATTAAATTAAAATAAAACAAATATTTAAGGGGGGCTCCCATACAACAAACGTGATTTTTTGCCATTTTTATAGATAATGGTACGGAACCCTTCGTGCGCAAGTCCGACTCGCACTTGGCCGGTTTTTGTCATCCTCATTGCAATAACATGTCAATCTGTATGACAGTTAACTGTTGGGACAAGAAGCTCAAAAGTTGTATAACCTTTACTTAACCTTCTTCACGATTATTCTGTCCTAGGTTCCTTTTTCTGGGGGCTTTATGAGGGGCCTAATAGCTAAGTATTAACAGCCGCACAGGTCGATCGATCAAGTTAAACTACGCTTGCCGCGATTGATCCGTGGATGGGTGAACATCTGTACATACGAATACGCCTCCGTGGCTCGGAAAGGATGTTCAGCCATTGATCCCGACTGTAATTTGTGGATCTTTGACAGTCGTTACGAATCGTCAGAAGCCCGACACTCAGACTACTAGTCTTACCCAGGGGTTATTCAGTATGTGGGTTGTAGTGGTCAGATGGGCAGTCGTTCCATGTGAAATACTGGTATTTAGTTAATGCACCCGGTTAAACAGGAAGCTGTCCACAACATAGTCGGGAAGAGGCAGGTGAATGATCAGGTTCCTTTTTCCACTTTGTAATTTTGATGGTCAGAAAAAGGTGGAGAAATGTGTGTATAGAAGACCTAAAAACTCATAAAATCTTGAAGGATTATACTCGTAATAGACTTGCTTTTGCCTGCGTGAAGGTCGGATATTATAACATGGGAACGTTCTACCGGGATGAAAAATATCCCATGACACAAGTCATGATTTATTTCTGTATCTGTAAATTTAATTTCATCGAAATCCATTCAGCTGTTAGTGCGCGAGAAGGTAACAGACAGACAGAGTGACTTTTGCATTTATAAAGTCTAGATGTATGGATCATATATTATGACGGTACGTGATCGTGTGGACGACGATGGTGAACGCTTGCCTAGAAGTAACCTTTTCACTCGAGTCTTGAAGACTAGATTGCTCTATCCATGCATCCATACTTTTTTTTTTGGGTTGGAAATTATCAAATAACTTCTCAAGCTCTGGGCGGAGCTGAGGGCTTGTCAGACTTTTACTGACTAAAACCCACCCGTGTTTTTTCAGTTGCCTGTGTGCCTGGGCCACGGTATATCTTTCGGACAAACCCGCAACCCTGGCAGGCATCGGCCCTAACGGACCCCATCAGTTTGTGCTGACATCCCTTTGAGGCGCGTGTGGAACACATCGCGCTGTCGACCCAGGCCTGGTCCTTATCAGACGGTGAGGTACCCATTACTCACCGTCCGCAAGCCCACGCCTACGGTGGCCAGGATTCGCCCTGGGATTCCTGACGCCCAGGGCGACTCCTACGGCAACTAGGGGCGTTAGGGCGCGAACTTTGCCTCTCCCTCACGCGTGGAACTTGCACTGTTCCTAAGTTGAAATAAATGTAAGCCAACAAAAAAAAGGTCACGATCTGATTTATAGTTTCGGAGAAATGCATGGACAAACATACATACATGCACAATTTGTATATTTGTTTGGAAGCCCTAATAGATTATCAATGTGAATATATTACAGTTCCGATAATAATATTACGTACATACGTATTAATAACCTCCTTTTTTGAAGTCGGTAATAAAAAGCGTTCGTTCCTACCTACCAACTTTAAAATAACTAATAACAAAAGAATCCTGACACAGCTTAAACAACATCTGTCAACATTGTCCTCACACAAAAACAATTGAACGCGACAAAATAAATAATAAATCCCATTCAAACAGAAATATTGTTCCAAACTGCTGAAAATACTTTTGGAACTAAAATAAGTGGTTTAAAATATAAAGTGCAGTACTTTAAAAGTTAAAATTGAGTGGATTGCGCCTCTATACTTCGCGACGAAGTAGCCATTCAAAAGTGGGCACTTCCAAACTTTAGCATTCTTGAAACACGATTATTTATGAAAGAATTTTCAAGAATGAAGTTGCAACAACTTTTGACAACCTTGGAGCTCATTGCAGTGTAAAAAAATCAGTACTTCGAGTTCACTTTTGCGTGGTCACTGACAATCTTGAAAACACTGTTTTATTTTTAATATTTATTTTTATTATTTATCATATGTATAGGCAACCATTAACCTTGGATTTACACCAGTTGCCAATAACAGGTAAACCAGAATTCTTAGAAATAAATGAACACATAAAAATAATTAAACTAGCTGCTCTAGAACTTAGTAATGAACTTTTAAACTACAGAACAAGAAACAACAAGAACGAGAAACGAGAGCCGAGAAACGAGCAACAATTAAAAATATTTACAATAGTATGACTCCAGTTTCTTTCGTAGGAAAATCATGCTGTTTTTTTTCAATTGCGTTATATTTAGGTACCGCAAATAAATGTGTTTTCTTTCTTTCTTTTTGGAGTTCCTGGTTTGGTGGTTCATAAGAATCATTTTTTATAGGCCCCGGTCTCGAAATTTTATGAGGATTGAAATGAAAACAAGCGTTAACTCAAAAGCGTTACGTTTTTCTGCGCAACCTACCTCGCTCACCATTCACTGTGTTTTTTCTATTTATTTCATTATTTTTCTCTTTATTCTTTTTCAACATGAGTGTAAAATGAAAAAAATGGGTCGCTGATAACAAAATTGAGGGTCAAAATCAAATTCAAGATGACGCCACCGAAACTTTGCTCATTTTTCGTCATGGGTGTCGTTTTCGTGGTTTTCGAGGGCGCTGATAACGGTTATGGGATCAAAATTAAAATTAAAGACGGCGCCACCGATTTTTTTTTAATTCTACCGATATAATATGAAAATTGTGAAAAGAATAAAAATACATTAATGCTTTCAGTATTAAAAGAGATGCGATTATTTACCCCCTGGCCTATTGCATATTCAAAGACAATTGAACTTAAGGAGTAAACTAGCATATTCAAAAACAATCGTGCGTCGGAGCTGACACAAACACACTATTTTTCTATGTGGGTCGTACAATTATTATTATTGATTTTGACAGTAGGACAAAAAATGGGTCACACCTTTTATCCGCAAAATGGTTAAACATTACAGTCTTATGTGAAAGGGATAGCCTATTACCGTTTATTGGTCGCAATTCCGGGCGCAACCTAGTCCAGAGACTCGTCATCGTTTGAAAATATCTTTTCCATTTTATTAATACTAGTGGTTGCCCACAGGTCGAAATTTGACCCCTCTACTTTACTATATAGTACTTACAAATTCCATGAGTACACTGAGGCCTTGGTACTATGTGTGTGTATCAAACGCTTGGTGGTGTGTGTAATGTTTTTTATTAATCTAATTTATTTCCAATGCGTAATATATAAAATTACTGACTTTCTGCACTCTTCCTCCATATAAACGTTAATTGTCTTACTCCTCCGTCTGCGTAATTTTCGTAAAAAGGCGTAAAAGTTTTCGATTCACGTAATAATAAATAATGATGATGATTCTCACTGTATAGTGCCAGACTATGTCCTTTTATATTATGCATCCGATCCCGCCATTGAGCAGCGCAGCGCAGCGGTCCATTTATTTTTATTAAATACTATATTGCTTGCTCATTGACACGCCGACGAGATTTACCAAAATAATTTTATCATTTCATAAAGGAATCCTTATTTCGGTTAAGTCGACGGCATTATTTTACCCTTTGTAATGTGTCACAGTGTAACAATATCAGTTTGATCAGGAGCATTCGTAAAGATCGAATCACATCTTTCTGTGTCGTCGTCTTTCATTTTTGACATTATCAAAGAAAGATCTTTCAGTATAACTGTCTCGGAGGCGACCATTCAGAATGTGATGAATGTTACGAACTGAAAAATATGTTTACTTTTACTGGCTGTCATGGTAAAAGCTCTTCTTGTGAACGAATTGTGATTTATCAGACTTTACCTGTAAACGAGGAAACTCATCCGGAAAAGTAACATCACAAAGCGATATTGCCTATTGTATATAGAAGAAACATAGTTAGGTACATACTTAGTTGTTTTGCAGTGGTTTAATTATTTTTGTATTTTGAAATGGGGAGGGCTTTGACAATTCAAAAATAAAAAACAAAATATTTTATTTCACTTAACATAAGAACATTATTATTAAACATTTTCAATTTATTTTTAGTGATACTTGATAGGTCTTAATTCAATGATTTTATCTACGTGTAACTTTTTATCTAAGTCAATTCTTAATAGTAATAGCAATCTAGAACCAATTTAACTTGTCCTACTGAAAAATTGTGGCGTATAACATCTGAATTGCGTACTTTGTTGGCACAAGCGTCGACAAACAGACAGTAGGCGTCGATTTATTTTTAAAATCATTGGCTCTCGAGAACTTAATTCCGGGGAAAATAACTTTGTATTTTTAATGGACTTTTTATTTACTTACTTTTCACAATTGTAACAATGTTTCACTTCATGGTAGACTACCGGATTTTCTGTGAATTTCAGAAGCGATGAAGGTATCTTTTACAGTGGGCGATGGCTAAAAAATAACAGCTGCACGGATCGTTCGAAGGTTAGGCTACGCTTGATGCTGTCGGTTCGTGGATGGGTGACCATCCATTACATATCGAGACTCCTCCGTATCACGGAAAGTACATTAAGTCGTTGGTCCCGGCTGTCATTAGTAGATCTTTAACAGTTGGAAACCCAAAAGTCTGACAACCAAGGGTTATCGTATTACCCACTAACTGGGTCGATGAGGTCAGATAGGCAGTCGCTCCATGTATAATTCTGGCTGCTGCATCCGGTTAGACTGGAAGCCGACCCCAACATGGGCAGAAATTTTTCTCTTTTTATTTTACAACGTGCTGATACAATGGCGACATTAATTTAACACACATTTAAGGCGGCCATTAATCATAAAAATATATTATGATAAAATACATCGTATAATGAAAATTTTACATTTCCAAACAAACTAAATAATAAGCTCTCTCCTTCAATTCACACTACTTTTTGCACGTAATTTGTTTAACAAAAAAAAAAAAACCATTTATTTAAACTAGGCTGAGAATCAGCTCTTTTCGGACGTCAAAAATTACATAAGACCGTCCCCCAAAAACGCTCACCCTTCACCACTTCCTAGTGCTCTAGCTGGGAAGAAGAAGTGGCGCAACAAACCACCCAGCAGCTTTAAATTTCATATATGCGATGTTATGATCCGTGACCCCGGCAAATGACGTCTGTGCTACAGTTCTATAAGTACAAGTAACTCCAAAATGCTATTTTAGAAAATTATTAATAAATCTATAAATAATATCGTTTAATTAAATTAAACCGTGAAACCGTTAAATTATTCTATGTGGTGCCGGACGTAACAAATAGATCCTATTTATTCCCGTGGGTGTTGTAAAAGGCGACTAAGGGACTTACTAGAGAATGGGCAGCACATCCTTTTGGGGAGGTCTCTCCAGCAGTGGACGTCTTTCGGCTGAAATAATGATGAATGAAATTAAAATATCTTCATAAAAAGAAAACGCGTAACCGTATAGGTGCCTTTAATTAATTTCATAAATAAAGCGGCACGCTGTATGTGTGTACATAAACTGTTAAATAAATAAAGATATAAGATTCCAGCGGGGCTAAGTGCCCAATATTGCCACTCGTATTTGAATTTATCGGCCAGTCATTGCAAACAAAATCATTGGCGCAAGTTACTTCGTCAAATATCACAATACTGTGGTAATATTGATGGTGTAATAGGCGGTATTGTGATAATATCACAGATTATTGGTAAATCTTGAAATATCGCGATATTAGGATCATGATAATATTGACAAATGTAACATGCCATGAGAGCAGTGGTGGCCCAGTGGTAACAGCCCTGACTTATGAGTTTGTAGCTCGTGGGTTCAAACCCAGGCAGGCGCTTTACTTTGTGTAAATAATTTCATCACCACTGCTCTCAAACTGGTGAAGGAAAACATCGTGAGGAAACCGGCATGTACGAGAAACATTAAATTCTAAGACATGTATTGTGACATCTACCAACCCGCACTGGGCCCGCGTGGTAGATTACAGCACACTGCCTCTCGAAGATATGAGGCCTGTGTCCCAGCAGTGGGAACATAGAATCATTAGATTTGTTATCCATTAATGGTAATAGCCCCAAATTATATGGGATTTGTTACATAGACGACATGTGAGACTTCAAAATACGTACACACACTGCCTACCCCTTCGAAAAATACAGTCATGGATTTATGTTTATATCAACGGGCTACCCCGTTGATATAAACATAAATCCATACATAACACACTCGCAGTCTCAATGCTATTTCATTTAAAAATTCAAAAATATTTATTCGGTTATTTACGTTGCCCAGCATACGGATTTTTAAAAACATATTAATTATATTATATGAAACAATGAATTACGAATTTTCTTAAAAATCTTTTGTAATGGAAAACCGTGTTATCTGTGCGTGTGTGTTGTGTATCTGTGTTAACTGTGTGTATTGGGGTGCAGGTCGGATAGTAAATCATTCACATTTAAAAGGCAGTTAGTCGAATTCTTTTCTCTAGCCGGTTTTTATTTCGTTTAAAATACTTATTCCCCTGCCAATTTTCTTTCTTACAAACCCTCCTCAAAGACAATTGTCCGTACGTATTTTACAACATAATTCAAAGTCCTGCCATGGCCAGATAAACTGTTCAACTTTTAAAGAAACTTTTTGCACTAATCTTAAAATTCAACATCAGACAACGAGGGCAATGTTTATGTTTAAGCTGAAGTACAGTAATTAATTCAGAGTGGATTTAACAATTAACTATCTCGATTTGCTCAATCTTGGCTGGGAGCCAAGGTTGTCAAGTCCCCGGGTTTTCGAAGATGGATCGAAAGAGATTTCGAGGAAAGAGCATAATTTTCTACATAACTGGATTGGGGAAGAAGCTGGGTTTATTAATAGTTTGTTTTAGGGAAACTATCGTAGATAAATGTTGTCGTTATCTTAAAATATTGCAGATGTTTCGTAACTCACTGTCTTGCTAGCTTGAAAAAATTTGATTCTTAGCCCACAGCAAGATGTAAAAAGACAATATCTTTGCTAGACAGTACGCGTTATTAAATAACTTAAAGTCTATGATCAAATCGGCCTCCTGCAAGTAAAAGTTCTACTAATTTCTGGTCACACAGAGACGATAATGAGCATTGATTACCAAGCCAGCTCAATGGGTGCCTTAGCCTGCCCATTTGAAAACCAATCATTCAAGGCCATCTCACGATTGTTTTTTAATCGGCTTCAAAATAGTAGCAGGCTATGTAGGTTCGTCTGTTAGTTTTATTTTTTTGTCTATGTTTATCGATATTTTCGTCAATTGTGGCCCAATTTTTGAAATTATTATATTGGTAGAGGAAGCTTGCACGGTGGTCACATAAGTTTTATTAACTTTGCTTTAGTAATTTTTGATTTAGCTTCGATAATACATAAGAATCCCAAGCAAATAATTATCGTCAAAATCTAAATCATTTCATCCGCAAGACGCCCACTGCTGGACGAGTACTAATAGAACCATCCTATTTCTTCCCATGGGTGTTGTAAAAGGCGACTAAGGCACTTACTACAGAATGGGCAGCAGCGTTCTCTATGCATTTTAACACCATACTGCGATCGCCAACCCGCCTGCCAAGCGTGGCGATTATGGACCCCCCTCTTTGGGGAGGCCTAAATGTCCAGCAGTGGACGTATATAATCCAATTTGTACATTTGTACATCTTGATGATGTTATAATACTTCCGTTCACTGTTGTTTACATGCAAGTAGTGTTATACAAATAAATTAGTGTAAGTGAAAAACAAAAAAAACTTTTTTATAATAAAATAAAACAACTGACTTCCAAAAAAACTCTACAAAGTGACATTAATTTCGGCAGTCGGTGGCAAAAAACTAAATACAGCTCCAAAGACACCGACTTCTGAAATTAAAGTAATTTTTCACTTGGTAGTGTTTTCTTTTTGCAAAAAAGTTTAACACCCTGCATTTTGAGCCAGTACTAATTGTTCTGGCTCACAACACAGATTAATTTACTGCTAAAAATTGCACGAAAATAACAAGTGCAATTTTGTGAAGTTAATTATTGAGTAATTGCAATTAATTCTGTGTCAAAAAATATGTCTTCTTTTCCCGTACAGCATGGTTATCATCAGTAATCATAAAAGTCATCCTGAAAAAAAAAATACAAGTATGGATTTAAATGTGCTGAATCCTAGGCAACCCTAGCTTAAGGTCGTTATTCCAGAGCAGACCGAGATTTCACGGCAGTCAAAGTTTCGAAGTAAAAACTGAAATCCTAAACCACTATGATATAGAGAAATTGGACTCGGTTAGTTTTCCTTGAGATCATTTTATAAACTTCTTTCATTGTTTAAGAAATTACCGAATGGAAAGACTACTTTTATTGTAAAGATAAGTTTTTCCTTGGCACTGATATGGCTATTTAAGGGTACTTTTTCAGATATAGTGCTGAAAAGATTGTGCATATAATATTGTTGAAGTTATTGATACTGAGCTCGTGGCTACTCAGCCGCACGGGTCGATCCATCAAGTTAAGCTACGCTTGCCATGGTTGGTCTGTGGATGTTGAATTGTCTTCCGTGTGTCAGTAAGCATGTTAAGCCGTTGGTCCCGGCTGTCATTCGTGTAACTTTGACAGTCGTTAGGAGTCGTCAGAAGCCCAAGTCTGACAACCAGTCTTACCAAGGACTTAGACTGGAAGCCGACCCCGACATAGTTGGGAAAAGGCTAGGAAGATTGATTGATTTTTTTATTGATTTTAAATTTTAAATTTTTTTTTTTTGGCATTAAAGTGATTGTGATCACACACATTTGTGTACTTGGGTCAATGCAGCCAACTGACTGCAGGGTTTCTCGAGATTATTACCCACCTTTAATATAGTATATACCACTTAGGTACATTCAGCAACAAAAGTCCATTAACAATGTTACTTTAACATAATATAATTATTATTTCAATTGCTTTGTGAGCGCATTTTGCGCGGATCAATCTTGCTAATCGCTACGAACAGGGGGCCGATCGCGCTATTTCTCAACGTAATTACCGTTCGAACGGAACGTGTTTGGTTTTAGTTTAGTTTTGGTTTAGCTGGTGTAAGAAACGGTATCGCGCTTTTTTTTTGTGATAGTATTGTTCGATCGATCGTTCTTCCAACGTAACTTCCAAAGTAAAGCTAAATCGTTTCCGTTGAAATGATTAGCGCGATACGAAATGTGTCTAACGTAACGTTTTGGTTGTGGTTTAGTTTTGGTATTAACGTTCAAAATTAGCGCGATCGGCCCCCAGGTTTCGCCGAGACAGTCCTTGTTGTTTTTGTTTTTGAAACTATATTTGTTTGATTACTAGAATAGAATAGAATATAAATTATACGGTAAAGACCGACATAGCTTGCAGAGTAAGCAAACTGAAGTAGCAGTGGGCTGTCCATGTTTGTCAAAGGACCGATGGCCGATGGAACAGACGAGTCCTGGAATGGAGACCACGTATCGGCAAGCGTAGTGTGGGACGCCCCCCAGCTAGGTGGACCGACGCCCTTAAGAAGGAGGCTGGGTCAGACTGGATGCGGAAGGCGGAGGAAAGAGTGTTGTGGCACAGCCTGGGAGAGACTTGTGTCCGGCAGTAGACTGCGATAGGCTGAGTTGATTGGTTGATTGATGTACACCATAAAAATTACAGATATAAATGTCGAAATTTTAGATAGGGTGACATAATGGGCGGTCTTATCGCTAAAAGCGATCTTTTTCGGACAAGCTTTGGATGGATTAAAGGGAGAAGAAGAGACAATACACACACACACTAGCTTATTTATTTATAGGTATAAAAATATGTATTAGTTATGTTGAAACTGTTAGTACTTCCCGTCACTTGTCCCTGAAGATTCATTAGAAAACCAGCGTCAGAAAGCATCTGTCTGAAATGAACCTTTATGGCGAAGCCGTGAGTCATACATTATTGTTGTTAATACATTATTTTCACTGTTTTATTTTGTTATTTGTGTTTCACAAACTGTGTCCAAATAAACTTTATTATTTACTTTATTTTTAAATTAATGCAAACTGATTCGAAACATTATAAATTGCTTAACAAAAATATCTTGTAATAGTGACTATGAGTTCACATTCTTCAAATTTTATATTAGTTCTGTTATTTTTTTCTAAAACGAAATGTATTTCAATCCAAAATAAAATTACAATAAATTAGTCGGATTTGACTAATAAAGGACTAAGTATAAATTAAATTACGATAGTGAAGCAAATTGAAGGCTAGGTAGTTTATTAATACTTGGCTAAAAATACTCCCTAAGAAAGTAATTTAACCCAGACCCCACCTACACAATAGCTACTTACATTGTACTCTAAACCTGATCTCTATAGTTGAGCACAATCATCTATCCAAAGAGTTTCTCTCTCCGATTGATCCTTTTACTCCTTTAGACAAAAATGATTGTCCAGTTCCCTGCTACAGTTTTCCAATTTGCTAAAAGATTTCGACTGTGTACCTTTTTCCTGTGGTTATTTTCGGACGGATTTAAACGGATTTTACTCAATACTGGCTGGTTTTTGTATTGAGTAAGAAGGTTTTATATCTGAGAGACTAATACAAAAAGTATTGCAACATTTTGTGAATATAGAATACCGCGTTTGAACTAAATTGTTTTATTTGTTTTTTTAACTTACTTGGGAGAGACACGTAGTATATGCAATTTTATTGTACGTGCTGTTTACACGTATAACAGTTTTGAACGGCTACTAAGTTGCCCGTATCATACAACAATTGTACGTGTTGTTTAGACGGTGCCAGTCAACTGTTACTTAAATTTTATGGTACGCCACAGTAAAGCAGCCTAAACGTCTGGATCTAGAAGCACGAAATTTCGCGCAAGAGTTTCGTATAAACGAAGAAGAATTTTGTAAAAATCATCCTCTAAAGGGATTAAACAGGGGCACACGGTTTTTTAATAAAATTACATACTAATTAATTCAGTCGAGATATGGTTACATAATTATAATATTAACAATATTTAAAGTGTGAAACTTGCACTAGGAATAATAATATAATATTCTAATCAATGCTGGATGCTATTACTTCTCGTGGGTGACGTAAACGGCGACTAAGGGACTTACTAGAGAATGACCATTTTAACACCATACTGCGATCGCCAACCCGCCTGCCAAGCGTGGCGATTATGGCAACCCCTCCTCCTCTGGGGGAGGTCTATGTCCAGCAGTGGACGTCTTTCGGCTGAAATGATGATGCTAATCAATGCTGATGGTGGTTAATAATCTAAGAGACAATCTGTTCAAAACTTATTCAACAAAATGCTGGCACACAAATCTTAAGTCATGAAAAAGGTCAGCATTTTAATTTAAAAAGCACACACTATCTAGTCCACGCACACGACTACGTAAGTATGTCGTAATTGGCATAAAATATCTTGACGAAGGCGAGATATCGTCCGGATCACATAAATATTATAATCCATTTTTCGGCTCTAACTGCAAAAGGCCAGCATTTTAATTTAAAAACCGCAGATCATTCTATGCGTCAAACACACGCACATCACTACGTCCCTATGACGTAATTGGCATATCTTGACGAAGGCGAAATATCGACCGGGTCATTCTGTCGTCGGTCAGACGTCAGATATTGCTCGTAAAACTTTATTGTTCTAGTATTTAAATTGTTTGTCTGAGTGGTAATGTTAGGCATGTGTTGGGAAAGAAGATTATGATATTCTGTTTTGGTTTTATTCTTTTGTTTGTGTCTGTTGTGTGTTTTTGTTGAGGAGAAAAGAGTATATTTAAAACGTGACTTTAAATTAATGAATTTACTGTAACACTTAAGTTTTTTTTTTTTTTTTTTTTCGTGCTTTACCGTGTGTTGTTGGGGCTTTACCTTAATTTAAATCAAATCAAATTAAATCAAATCAAAAATATTTATTTGCTAGAATATGGTACCAAAACATACATACACAATATTCACGCCATTTCCCATTTGTTCTGGAGTTTATTTCTTAGTAAACATTGACTAGTAAAAGTGTTTTATAAAAACTACTTACAGAAATCAAATCAATATTTTATTTCATTTCAGTTAAAACAATAGAAAAAAAAGAAAAAGAAAAAAAAAAAGAAGAAAAAGAAAAAAAAAGAAAAGAGAAAAAAAAAAGAAAAAAAAAGAAAAAAAAAAAAAAAAAAGAAAGAGAAAGAGGGCAATACCAAAGAATCCCATAATGACAAAACCCTTACAACAAAAAGACACTAAACGAAATACCTACAAAACAGTAATAATATACAACCTACTTTTCCTAGAAGAATAATTGCGAATGCTCTTTGTCGCCGACACCAGGAACTATTCCTTCAAGGAATCTATTTGCTAATTAAAATCCCTTGCCGTGCTATGCCGCACCCACTGGCGGCACAGCACGGCATAGGATTGTTATGCGACGAATAGGAATCTTCATGGTATGACAATAAAATTGAAATTTCAATGATCGTAAGTAGAAAAATAAAGCTGCGGTATGCTTAGTCATGCCGTGTCATTGAAATTTCAATTTTATAGTCATACTATTAAGTTATATTCCTAGATTCGTCCTATCAAACCAAACCTTTACAAACTTTATACGTCCAAATAAACCCTGCCTATGGACCCTCAAACCTTATCCCAATGTAAAAACGA
This sequence comes from Tiliacea citrago, assembly GCA_963921375.1. Lineage (NCBI taxonomy): Eukaryota > Metazoa > Arthropoda > Insecta > Lepidoptera > Noctuidae > Tiliacea > Tiliacea citrago. The sequence goes on along the minus strand of OY992804.1, from coordinate 2,776,905 downwards.
GGCATTCAGGATAAACAAGTATTACGTCGTGCCCGGAGGCTCTATCTACCAGGAAAAATTGGAACAAGTTATGTGTGAAATTGCTGGCCCGAAAAGTTAACTGAAACTATGCTGGAGACGGTTAAGAGCAGGCAGTCTAAATCAAATTTCGAACGGATGCTCTGCCCCTTGCTCCCCGGCCCCTCCGTTATGTACTAAACGCTAATACATCAGTAATAAAGTTGAATATCGCGTGCGCTCTTTGATCGTGTTCGAGCACGAAACTAAATAGCGTAAGTCTCAATTTTTATTTCGTTTATAACTTAAGTAATAATTGATCTAGAGAAAAATGTCTTGGGGCTGGATAATAAACTATATTTTCTTGCTGTCAATATTTATTTTAGACATAGATGCCAAACAATCTTGTTTGTATTAATAATTATCCTTAAAAAAGACATGATTTTTGAATTAAAAATGTATTGAGATAAAATATTACAATTACGTAACTATCTTCAACATGGAAAGAAAATGATCCAACAAATGATAAACTAAAGTTTAATTTTGCTTGTATGTGTGACTGTTTCAGAATATTCATGTAAATTATCATACAAATAGAGAGCCTCCTCTTAAACAGGCCTTTTATTATTAAAATAATAATACCAGCCTAGTTAGCCAGTCTACCACTGCAGGGCATCTTTATGCCCTGTAGTCTTGGTACTCTTGACTAGACTCGTGCCTTGGGAGGCACGAGCACTCACCGAAGGAGGAGGCGGAACACGTGAGGGTGAGACAAGGTTCGCGCCCTCGCGCCCTTAGTCGCCGCAGGAGACGCCACGGGCGTTGGGAGTCGCAAACCGATTTCCGGTCACTGTAGGCGCGGGCCTGCGGACCTGGCCTGGGTCCATTAGGACCAATGCCTGCCAGGCTTGCGAGTTTTTCCGCAAGGGATATCGTGGCCCTGACACACAGGCAACGGAAGGAACACGGGTGGGTTTAGTCAGTAAAAAAAAAATTAAAACAAAAAGGAGGCACGAGCATTGATCACCATGCTGGCTCAAGACGGATTGGAGATTTCCGACTTATATTAACTGTCTATATGCCCAAGCAGCTCGTTGCTAAGTAATAACAGCCGCACGGGTCAATCCGTTAAGCTACGCTTCTCGGGGTTGGTCCGTGGATGGGTGACCATCTTTACATACTGAGACTCGTCCATGCCTCGGAAAGCATGTGAAGACGTTGGTCCCGGCTGTCATTCGTGGATCTTTGACAGTCGTTACAGTTTGTCAGAAACCCGAAAGTCTGATAAACAGTATTACCAAGGGGTATCGTATTACCCAGGTACCTATAAGTCCAAGTTTCCTCACGATGTTTTCCCTTCAATGTCAGTAATGTCTAAAATAAACTCAAAAAGTACATATAAATTTAAAAAGTCACATTGGTACTAGCCCGGATATGAACCCAAAACCTAATGCATGAGAAGCGAGGCCTTAACCACTGGGCCATCACACACATTAATTATTTTAATTCATATACACTGCCTGGTTGGTCTACTGGTCGCACGCGTTACTGATGATCATGAGGTCCTGGTTTCAATTCCTAGGTCGGGCACAGTGTTATTGGGTTTTTCCATCAGGAATTTCTCAGTAGGAGCCTGGAGTCTGGATTTGAGCCCGGTTGATGGCAATAGGCTCGCCCCTTATTACATGGAACTTAAACATAACTGGCGAAATGTGGGTGTACTATAGATACACCTCTGCCTTACCCTTCGGGGAAACAAGGCGTGATGTGACATTTAATATCGTCATTTTAGCTAAAAGACGCCCACTGCTGTACATAAGCCTCCCCCAAAGGGGAGGGTTTACCATAATCGCCACGCTAGGCAGGCGGGTTGGCGATCGCAATATGGTGTTAAAATGCATAGAGAACGCTGCTGCCCATTCTCTAGTAAGTCCCTTGGTCGCGTTTTACGACACCCACGGGAAGAAATAGGGTGGTGCTGTTCTATATATGTCCGGCACCACACAGAGAACATCATTAACATTTAATATATCAGCCTGTAATTGTGCCCACTCTAACACAGATACAAGAATGAACATTGATCATCACACTGCGCTTGATCACTGCATGTTGGCAATTTAGTACAGCCTTATACAAAGGTTTCTTCATGATTTTTTCCTTCTTCGAAGTCAGTGGTGTCCCAAGATTAATTTAGAAAATGCATTTTAAGATTTTGAAAGTCACATTTGCTACTAAGGTTTCAAATCCACACCTTTTGTGTCAATAAAAACGTGTGTGGCAACTTCTATTCCATTAGGACATTTTCATTAAAGAAAAACAAATACTGAACCGAGGTTAACGGAACTCGTACCAACTTTAAACATCAAACGACAAAAATATATTAATTCGATTGTCTTTTAAAGTCATTTCCCCTGCAAAACAATTGAAAAGGAAGCAACAAAAGTTTGAGAAACGTTTCTCAACGATTCCCTTTGATAGAAACGTGGCGTCGCGTCGTAAACAATCAAATTACACGGATAATGCGAATTCCGTTTGTTTGAAAGTTTGAGAGCCTCTGGCTTAGTGGTGTGGGCAATAACAATAGGATAATGTCGATAAAAAAAACCTTTTTTAATAATGTTTGTATCCATTTGGCAGTATGAGGTGTTTGCCTTGCAGGGACTGTTCCAAGACCTGTTCTATAATCGTTTATTTTTTACTAGGTAAGTTTACAAAATGTGTTTTGTTATTTATCTTAATATATTGCTAATAGAGTTTTTAAGATTAAAAAAAAAAACTTATTTAGACATAGGTAACTCATAAATTAGTGGGTATTTATGCTAATAAATTATGTAAAAGAAGTTTTCTCGCGAATCTATCAGGACGTTGCCCAAATCACTTAGCTGGATATAAGAAAATATTCTCTCTTGAAATCTCTGGATCCCTTAAGACTCGAGAATTCGATGAGAGGATTCAATCAATGAAGGGCAGACTCGCCCTTTATTTAACAAGTAGGTTTATAACATCGTGCCTGAATTCCAAGGAGGAGTCAGCAGTCGTCTACATTTCGCCAGTTATGAAATCTATCAAATTAAGGGGCAATTTTGTTGTTCGTAACCGGGTGCAAATCCAATTTTCCATTCCAAGTATTTTCTGATACAGAAACATACTTTGTTCGACCCGGCGGGTGATCGAAACTAGGATTTCATGCTTAACAGTCGCACATACCTGCAGAAAACCAACTAGCAATCAGAAGTAATATTATTCATCAGTGACAATGGCTGTCTATGTGCTAACCGCTTTCCATCAGATCCACAGTCCTTTCAGTTTTTTTACCTCTGACAGCAACGCAACCTGCAACTTTATTACAACGTGGATAAAGATTACTTTGATTTTGACAATGATGCAAAATCAGAGGTGAGGTGTAATGAACTGTTAAAGGAATGTACTCTCGACCTGACTGAAGAAATATCCTCAAAATCTAGTAGATAGATAGATAAAACATTTATTCAGTGCACAGAACACACAATAGCACAATTAATAGATAACAAATTACAGGAATATTATAGGTGACAATAGGCAAAAAAGAAAAAAGATACTTAAAGAAATAGAGTGATACTATGACATATATCAAATCAATATCATCGAATATACAAGGTACGGTGTGCGTCTCAAGGTTGCACCAAATGGGAGTCCAGCTCAGCATGTGTCAGGCCTGACGCTGATATTCTGCTGGATCCCTGCAGTGGCATACGGACGTCGAGCTGACGAGATAAAGAGTGAAATTATGTAAGTATACCCGCAACTCGAATTATGTATTCTACAGTAAATTTAGTAAAATTGGCCTAAACAAGCCTTAAACTTCCTCAAAACAATTACTTTCAGCCTTAAGATTACCTCTCCAAACTCCTTTTGTACACCGAATTTTATTAACAAAGCTTAGTTATTTCAATTTCTAAGAAGCAAATGAATAAAAGCAATTCTCGAGTTACTAAAACATGTTATGTTCTTTCACAATCTTTATTAAGCACTAATATTAAGCATTCAGACGCTAGAAGTTAATACCTAAAAGTATTCCTACGAGTAATTAAGATAAGCAAATGCTAAAACCTATTAAATTAAATATGAGTACTTAACCGTTATTCTTGAGTAGTAAGAATTTACTGAGAGTTTTGGTGTTGCGGGTAGAATGTCTTAAGTTACACTCTGTGTGCTACATAATTGACAACTTAATTATCAGTGTTTTAAGGTTTAAAATTGTGTCCACATTAGAAGTTAAGTTAGTTTTCTAGGAACTATGTTCATCTCACAATCGTCTTCTTCAACGTCCGACTCACTGCACAGACTTCATTCACTCTTCCTTCTTGGTTCAGTCTATGTCTCTGTGAAATGCACTCCTCCAGGAAATTAGGATGGCAACCAACCGATTGTCTTTTAAAGTTAAAGTTCACAAGCATATTCGTAAGAAGCTGGCAGTATCATCACAACGGTAATGTTTTCCCATTGTTTGTCTTATTTGTTTTAGTATATTCATGTATATTTATTTGAGCCTAGATTAATTATTAATGAATGAATTAGGTGTATATATTATATTTATTTCTCAATTCTCGCTATTGCACCTTCCACTGTTTGTCTCTGCATCGCCCAAAGGTTGACTGATAGAAAATGCCTGTGGCATTAAGTCCGCCTCTGTACATTTGTGTATTTAAAGTATTAATTAAATAAATGTCCTGCTTTCTGATAAAATTAACAAAATTATTAAATATTAATATGTATATTGTTTTACACGCTTGATTCTAGAGAGCTATTCTAAGCTAAGTAGAGAAAAAAAAATATTACATTATCTGCGGGTTATCGCTAGATGTATGTGATCCACTGCTGGACATAGGCCTCTCCCAGGCTGCGCCACAGCTCCCTGTCCTCCGCAGCCACCTTCTTAAGGTCGTCGGTCCATCTTACTGATATACATCTAGGAATTTTTTATAAAATAATTATTGAGTACTACTCCAACAACGAATGATCTCCTTAGCGAATGTTAATTTTTAATTTTATTTTGTATTATTTTAGATTTTTAGCATTTTTATTTGTTAAATGTTAATGTTATCAATCTTTTTGTTATAGATATTATTTTGAATGGAATTTTTGTTATTATTATTGTCACGCGTGATTAACCAAAATTATTGAATAACTTTAATTGTAAATATCCTTTTTGGCTTTGTATTATTATGTATAACCATAAATGGTGCATGTTGTGTTAGCCTGTGAGTGATTGTTGCACTTATAAATGTGTCTTATATTATGGAAATTATTGTAAATGTATTGTGTAAACAATTGTTTACGCAATATTTTTATAAATAAATAAAATAAATAAATGTAATCCTTTTTTGTTACAAATACTTATAGTATTAGAACCTATAACTAGCTCAGAAGATAGGGATTATGATTGAGTAACCAACTTATAATATATACAGAGTTTAAAAACACACATCACATAGCCGTCGTCTACGCATTCTGTACATGACACTTAGTAACATTGTATAAAAATAGTTGCTGGAAAACGACTTTTACGTTTGGTGTGAAAAAATGCTATTTACGGAAGGTCGCAATGTAACGCACGCAAGACTTTTGCAACTGTACAGGGGTATTTAAAATTGAATTATAACAATTTAAACTAGTTTTCGTAAAAAAAACATTAAAAAAAGTTAGAAACTTGGCCTTTAATATCTCCGTAACCAGTAGGTCCCCAGAAGGGTATATGTACTATACGAAAAACTTATTTACACCAGTTATCAATCTGCCTAGCTTTTTCCCAACTATGTTGGGGTCGTCTTCCAGTCTAACCGGCTGAAAACTACTGAATTTCGGTAGAACATTTGGTAGCTTAATTTGTTACATTTTAACCATACTATGACGTCCTGCAAGAAATACGTCGAGTTACCAGTAACCCTGTATATTTACATAGATAAGTGTATGCTTTATGTATGTATGTATTTATTGTATATGTAAATGGTACACCACTGACTACCTGGAGTATTGTCTCTCCTTCTCCCGTTAATCCATACAAAAGTTGTCTCTAAAAGATCGCTTTTAGCGATAAGACCGCCCATTGTGTCACCCTATGTAAAATTTCAACATTTATATGTGTCATTTTTATGGTGTGCATAATAAAGAGTATTCTATTCTACCCTATTGCCATCAACCGGGCACAAATCCAGACTACGGTCAGACGAACAGAAATACTTTCCATATATTAGGTACATTGCTTTAAGAACACTCGAGCGATCCTGAATAAATATTCAGTTAATTTCCACCTCTCACACAAAATAAATAAACAATGAGCTACCGTTCGCGTCCCTTTAAAAAAACAGTTATCATCACGACTATTCGTTAAAAATCGCATTCGAATGTCAAACGCCATACTGACGTTCGTTAGTGGCATATTCGTCAACCCCCTTTACTAAAACGGGGTGAAGCGAACGTCATTCTACTGAAAAATAGATAGCTACAGAAGGTCGGCTCCATACAATAAGCGAAACCGCACGCACACAAAGACACGCTTCACGTACAGTGAGTGTAAGCGCACTCGCGACTGGCATTCGGACGCATCTATGTGTGCATGCGCCTATTTCCGCAAGTAGTATGAAACCCGCCTACTGTACCTATTTATCTTGTGGTCCAAATTATCTGATACACAAACCCGTGCACATGACTGTGATTTATACCTTGCTATTAACTGGCCTGAATGTAATGAATGGAAAGTCAGGTCAGACTTTCAAAATGTCGAAAGAGTTAATAGTTATTTTGGCACTGCATGGCGGCTAGCCTAACATTAATTACCAAATGCTGTTGCTCTGTACGTATATGCTACGGGTTCAGTAAGTACTTGGAAAACTTTACGGTATACCCTACCTTAGAATTTCTTAATAAGATAACAACTGATCATTATCTCTAAAGCCTTCGTATGTACGTTTACCGCTTGCTCATCTCTCCTTTTTGTAACAAAGCGTTTAAACCCGAGGATTAATTCAACCCTCCAAAGGTTTTACTAAACCTTACTGAAGTCGATCCTGTGTCCTGATTTTGGAGTATAATAATTAATTTATAATTTTGGAGATATTTGCGTTTTCATGTTTTTTTTTTTTTTTAGCCTGTGTGGTGTAATTACTGCTGGGCAAAGGCCTCCCTTTTTTCCCTCCAAACCTCCCTGTCTTGAGCGATTTCTGGCCATGTTGGCCCTGCAAACATTACCAGATCGACACACTACCTTCGCCTTCGTCTACCTCAACGGCGATATCCTCCCTCAGGCGCCCAGTGAGTGACGATCTTTGCCCATCTCTCCTGGTACATTCGAGCGACGTTTCCAGTCTACTCCCGCTTCAGCCTTTTTTTGTTTTTGGTGGGAAATTATCAAATAACTTCTCCCGCTCTGGGCGGAGCGGGATGGCTCTCTTCCCAACCCTTCGGAGAAACAAGGCATGATGTTATAATAGAAATATCACTTACAATTTCGATTACCCACTTAGAGACAACGCTATGAATATTAATTACCTATTATTATTCCCATTCCTGGTAGGCTTAATTATAGATAAAAGCATATCAATAGGTTTATACACAATATTGAGGTACGTACATTAGTTGTAAGTACATTATGTGTTTAGAATACACTTAAGGGATTGAGCGTCTTGAGGCAATGAAATACCCTTAATTTGTGGGTGAAAACTAGAATATCAGCGCTGCGGTATTTCTTTTTTAAACATCGCAGCATTATTCTGAGATAGGAGCCTTTTTGGCTACGCACAAGTCTTGATTGTTTTTTTTTTTTTGTAAGTATAATGTTAGTTTGAAATGCTATTTTGTATTTCTTGTGCGTGTCCCAAACAAAATATTTTTCTTTTCCTTTCTTTCCTTTCTTTCTTTAAAACTTTCTTAGTGGAATACTTTCCTAATGTAACTGGAGCGCTGCAAGGACGTTTTGTTGCCTCAATGAAATTAATAATAATAGTTTATGAAGCTTTGGTGCAATTAAAAACTAAATCAAAATATTTTATTTTATATGAACCTACATGGACACTCATGAAACGTCAGAAGCTAGGTGCACGACTCCAATTTGACGTTTCCTTTGGAAAAGACCCGGCAGGAAACTCCATGGTGTTACTCTTATGAAAATAATTGATTTTACAATGTTTTAAAATTACAGTGTTAATAGGGGAGGATAGTGTAGCCCCGTCAACAACTACGAGTTACTTAACAAAATAGAAAATGGTCTACAAAACTACAGTCTATTAAACCTACAACGTTCTCACATTCACAAAATATTAAAAAGTCGATATTAAGGATAATGGGGAGCCATCATTAGTTATTTTATCACAACATGGGGAGGACCATGCAAATCAAAAATGATAACAGATCATACTAAAAGTAACTTTATCGACCTTGTATTTTCTCCACCTCAAAATTTTATGAGGAAACTTAAGTGTTAACTGTACGCCAGCTGTACATATTGCTAACTAGGTACATCTTCAGCACTCCGACTTACCTGAAGAAAGGAGAAAACGCATAGTCCTCCCCAGAAGAAACTACGCACTAAGTGAGCCAACAGCTGTCAACACCTCGTTAGCGCAGAGATTTAACCCATTCCGAGGAGGCAAATTATTCCATAAAATAAATAAAATCATAAATATGGCTAATTGTCGTAAAATTACGAACGAATTAAGGACGAAGAAGGAACCTAGACGTTGCCATATCAGAATTACTACGGTACCAATATTAGTCTGATTTTGTCATACTACAGAAAATGCCTTTTCTCATAGAGCGAATGAAATAGAATGTTTACTTGTTTGGCTGGACGTAATCATATAAGAGAAAAACATGATGTTTTAATGATTATGCAGAAGTTTCCACAATCAAATAGTGTGGGTATAACAAATATCAATACTGCAGGTAGTGAAACCTATTCGGGATTGCAAAAAAGTTTATCGACAAACAAAAGTATAGACGGACAGTCGATCGACGTAACCAATTTCCTATTTGCTACGCACTCGTAGCAGGCGTAGCTACTAGCTACGAATTCGTAGCTCGTAGCATCGCAGACTTTTTTCTATGTCAATCCCGTTTCCAAACTATGTTGGGATCGGCTTCCAATCTAACCGGATGCAGTTGAATACTAGTATTTTATATGGAGGGACTGCCTTTCTACGCAGGTTCATAGCCAGACGTGGATGTCCTAAAAAAATGTGGACGGACAACGCCACTACCTTCCATGGGGCAGACAAAGAGCTGAAGCGGTCTGTTCTAGCCATCGACAGAGATGAACTCCTAAAGTTTGGCAGCACTAGATTTATGGAATGGAAGTTTATTCCGCTGAACGCTCCCCACATGGGTGATTGCTGGGAGCGCCTCGTACGCTCGGTGAAGATGGCACTAAGGGTAACGCTCAAAGACAGAGTACCCTCTGACAAAACACTGCTAACCCTGCTGAGTGAGGTGGAACAGATGATCAATTCCCGACCATTGACGTACGTACCTATTGACCACGCTGACGACCTTCCACTTACGCCCAATGACTTTCTGTTGGAATTTTCGACAGTGGGGATCTCCTTCGAAGAAGCTGGCGTGAATCACAAACATTGGCAGACCTCGTATGGAAACGTAGGGTCAGAGAGTATCTGCCGACTCTTACTAGACAAGAGAAATGGTTCCGACCTTCTTCAACGACTCTTGCTGAAGGTGACGTCGTAGTTATTGCAGATGACCATCTCCCTCGAAACCTCCTGAAAGCCTCTTGGGGTTGTGACAAAGCTGCGCCGAGGGAAAGATGATCGTATCCGGGTTGCATAAGACTGGACCTGTGACGAAGCTGTGCAGGTTGGACGTCCGCTCCTCATCTTATTTATCAGCATTCTAATACTGGAGGTGGGGGTTTCGGTGCTGTCCAACCTCCATAGTGACGACGACCTGACTGGCTGACTAGAATAATGTCATGATAGAGGAAAAAGAGGAAGACCTGTGACAAGTGACAAGAGAATAGACGAAAAATATCAAAATATATTAAAATTATTATTTATTATTAGCTTTCCTTTTAAAACGTAGAAGACAAGACCGTTCATAAAGAAATCAAGATGTTTCGTCGAGTCGTGAAATCCATGCGAACCAGGGGCAGGTCGTGATTCAAATGATAACCAAATATAACCTATTATTTTATTATGACGCACGTACAAACTTATCTCTATTTACTTAATGATTTTGAAGCATGCTACTTTCATATTGTGTATTATTGTGTAAAATTGTTGTGCCCGACGGGTCCATGTGAACTTTATAATTATTTTTAAGATCTTGATGTCATAAGCAATGAAGATTTGAATTTGATATGTGTAGTATTCTTTGAAGAAAGTTCTGATCATGAATGTATATATATGGTTATGATACATTAGATTTCTTATTTACTGTTGACATTTTTAATGTATTGTTTGCTGAATTCACTTTAAATTAATGATATTGACATGAAATTAATTCTTAACAATCCTATTCATATTTGCTCGCCATGGTATATGGCAAACATGTCTGACTTGTATTTTTTTCTTTGATAACCTGCATGCACGTTTTTATTCTTGTATGTGTACACAGCTTTGAGCTAATAAATATATTATTATCTTATTTTATCACAAAGTAGGTGAAGAACTAAGAAATGATGGATGGACTGTGTGGAAGATGATTATGGTTAGAAAAGGGATAAATACTAAGATGTCGAACAGTTCATGTGCGTGAGGTACGCACTCGATATCTATTTGATACTCGCCTCTGTAAGAGACCAAGAGATGCAACAAAAATTTTAGTTCCATTTTGTAATACAAGTCTAAGTAAGAAAATGTTTATCATAATGTGCATTACAGTTTTTAATAAATTACCGAAGATCTTAAGGGAGCTCCCATTTAAATATTTTAAAATTAAACAACGTAGATGGTTAATAGAGAATTGTTTTTATAGTTTACAAGAATTTCTGCAACACAAAGAAAAAAAATTTTTTAAGTTTCCTATAGTTTAGTTTCCTATATGATGCTGTGGTTTAATAATTTAACATATTGTCTTTTGTTACATAAAGAAACATATTATTATAAGAATTTTACTTTTGTTATGTGTAATAATTTAACATAAATTGTATTTTGTTACCTAGAGAAAAATATTATTTTAAGAATTTTTGTTTTGTTATGTGTGTATATTTTATTGTAACTTAAAATTTATCATTATTTAAAAATCCTAATAGATATTTTCTCGTATATTCCGTGTAATATCTTAGTAAAATTGCTTATTTTACTAAGATATTACACGGAATATACTATTAGGTACACTATTAGGTATACATGTAAAGTTTTTTTGTATGCCCTAAACAGGCAAAATATGGACTGTACCTAAACCTCTTACAACTGGTAATACCTATATTTTCTGCAAATAAATTATTCTTATTCTAAATCCAACGCTGGCTCGCTTTCACCACTTCACTGTTTGGTTGAGACATTTAGCAATGAGTTTAATTCAATCGACACTTTTTCTTAGTAAAAATGCATTTAGGAAGCAAATCCAAGCAAACCCTAAAGTATCAGCAAGTTTAATAATGTACGCACACAGTTTACTTTTTCTTTTTAATTTAAAAACCCAGATATGATTTCTAGGTTAATGCCTAAATAAAACATAATTAAATTTCATTGTAACTAAAAAACTCAGTCTACAGAAATTCTGTGTTCGATAACAAAACCATTAGTACAATACTGTGTCGCAGTCATTAACGCTGGTTTAATGTTGGTTGTATCTGTGTTACTATCTAGTTTTTAAATACTTTACATTGTAATCTGTGGAGAACGTAGTGGGTAGCACGGGATCCTGCCCTTTTGCCGAAAAGATTTTGCCAAATTTTCATTACCCAAACAAATTTTAGCAACCTTTTTTTATACCATTGCAATATTTCGAATGATTTTAGTACGCATATTTTCATTTGGTAAAATTTTTACTTGGCAAAATATTACCAAGTATAATGTCATTATGGCATTTGGTCTTTAATCAAATGATTTATTACAGCAAACAATCTTCAGACAATAAACGTTTTTGAGCGAGCGAAGCGAGCGGTGCCGCGGTAGCGGCCGGCGAGTGCCAGACACGACTTGCATGAATAGAAAAAAAGATATTGTTTTTAGTAGGTTACCCGGAACATAACTATTTAGATTAGGTTAATTTCTTAAAAAAAAAAATGGGTAGGTTAGGTTAGGTTAAAACTGTGACCTCCTACGCACGAGCCGAGCGAGCGAAGCGAGCGGTGCCGCGGCAGCGGCCGGCGAGTGCCAGAAACGACTTGCATTAATAGAAAAAAGAGATTGTTGCTTATTTATATTATTATTTGATTTTGCGTAAAAACTGTTATTCCAACTGAAATATTTGACTAAATAAAAAATGTTAAAAGTACTAGTTGGTAAACAAGTTATAGTTTAAACGTTCATTTGTCAAACATTAGGTTTGCGTTACAATTTTTTGTGAATAGATTTTTTGCTAAGTAATAATTTGGCAAATGAAATTATGCGAGAAATTTTTTGGGAAGTGAAAATTTGTCAAATTCCTTTCGGTCAAACAAGGGAGACCCGGGTAGCACAATTGTTTTAAAATGTAATATTTAAGTTATTATGATTGTACTGTTTGTTTTTCATAAAATAAATAAATGTCAGTTGATAGAGATTGAGATGAAGACATGCTGAGTTGACTTCAAATGAAATTTATTTACAGGCAGGAGGATGATGATGACATATCTGTTTTTTTGGGTGGGTAATTATCAAATAACTTCTCCCGCTCTGGGTGGAGCGGGAGGGCGTGACAGACTTTAACTGACTAAAACCCACCCGTGTTCCTTCCGTTGCCTGTGTGCCAGGGCCATGATATCTCTTTCGGACAAACTCGCAACCCTGGCAGGCATTGGTCCTAACGGACCCCGTCAGTTGGTGTTGACATCTCTTTGAGGCACGCGTGGAACACAACGCGCCGTCGACACGGGCCTGGTCCTTATCGGACGGCGAGCTACCCGTCGCTCACCGTCCGCAGGCCCGCGCCTACGGTGGCGGAAATCGGCTTGCGACTCCCGACGCCCGGGGCATCTCCTGCGCGAACCTTGCCTCACCCTCACGCGTTCCGCCTCCTCCTTCGCTAGCATTACTGCTTCGCAGAAGAAGGTGACGGCCTCCCATGCACTCTCGCTCCGAACCATGGCCTGAACCAGGGCTGGACGCGAGAGATCGCCGCTGCCGATCGCCTCCGTGAGGACACGGCGGTGCTCAACCCAAGCCGGACAGACCTCCACCGTATGCTCCACCGTGTCCTCCGGGCAATCCACACAGTGGTGACACCCGGGCGTTTCCTCTCGCTAACCTCCCGAAACAACCGTGTCCGGTGAGGACGCCGTGGCGCCTCTCTAGCCACTTCTCAAAGAGGGGACTTATCGCCACAATTGTGGCGTGCCCAGCGCTGGGTTGCGACAATCGCACTCTCCATGTCGCCATAAGATCCCACCGGAGCTCTGTCCGCTGTGCCATGATTTCTCGCAGCAGCGGAGTTTCGCCCCGGCGTTTCGCCTCCTCGCGCCACTCCCAGATGTGTGCGAGGCCTTTCCTGGAACAATAACCTATTTATACCTATTTTATTCTATTCTTGTATACTCATCTATTTCAAGAACGCTCAAAATATACCTTCAATCGCTTCAACCATCCTATTCCTTCAATCTGCAATAATCTAAGAACAATGGTATCCTCAATAATTAATTGTTTGAGGCAAATAGTTTCTTGTGCCTATAATTTGATTCACCCACAATAGCTGTCAAGACTCAGTAGTAGGTATGTCTAGCCTATTGTGTTAAAGCATCGAATAAATGAATTTAAATTAATAGTGACGGCTTGTCTTGAATCAAGGTCTTGGTTAGGCAAATTAATTATAATCTGATTATAATTCATTTGAATTTAATTTTAAATAAAGTTCTCTGTGTTTCTTGTGGTTTCATGTCTTGCACACATGTTAGTCTCCATTTTAAGCATAAAGTCTGTTATCGTATAAATGTTTTCTGGACAAAAAGGACAATTTTTTCTAATCATCATTTCATTTCAGCCGAAAAACGTCCACCGCTGGACATAGGCCTCCCCCAAAAGGGGGGGTTGGTGATCGCAGTATGGTGTTAAAATGCATAGAGAATGCTGCTGCCCATTCCTTAGTAAGTCCCGTCGCCTTTTTTGACACCCACGGGAAGAAATAGGATGATGCTATTCTTTAAGTCCGGGACCACACGGAACCGTCCGGCACCACATGGAACACTTATTTCTAATACATACCGAAAACTGTTTTGAACGAAAGGGAAAAGGTCGCTACAGTTTCATTAGTTTTATTGGGGTTTTCCATCAGGAATTTATTAGTAACAGCCCGTAGTTTGGAAGTTGGCGAAGTGGTAACCCCGTGCCTCGGAAAGCACGTTAAGCCGTTGGTCCTGCGCCTGATCTCTCTCCGGTCGTGTCAGATTGCCGTCCCATCGGACTATGAGAGTGAGAGAAGAGAGAGCGTACCTGCGTCTCCGCAAACACTTGTGCACTATATATCTCCCGCCCCGACTGGTCTCCGATGAGATTGGTCGCCATGGCCGAAATTTGGTCTGCAGGACTATTTTATTTATAACTATTAGTAGACATTTTTGGTTTCGTCTAAACTTCAAAGCTCGCAAACATTTCAACTGAACTGTGACTACAAATGCTAACATAAATCTCACATACTTAAATATTCAAACCCAGAACAACTCTGCTAACTATACAAATATTAATTATTCGAGCTAGAATAAAATTGGCAATTGGCAACACTAAAAGTAAGGTATACTAGGTAATCAGTAGCTGCAATAATCTCACCGTTATAACCCCCACCCTACCTGCTACCCGTCTTTCCAAGCAACACACTAGACAAGCTTACCAACGTCTATTATTACGTCAAAAACAAAACTACAACACCTACCCCCCCTTTCACCCCCTTACAACCCTCTAATTCAGTCCCCCATTACTAAAACATTACGTTTAGACAGGCAACTTCCAGGCGCGTTCATAACAGGCTTCATCTGTCAATTACGTACCTTGTACGTTAATTAGTAATCTGTTAGTTAAGCTTCTTCATTATAGATCTTGTTTGAGGGTGAAACGCGGGGGATGAGTGAGGAACACTTGTACTTATGGATGCGTAATGGCGCCATTTGTTAGACTAGGGAGATTTTGTGTGGAAATTAGCGTGGCTTATAGTGACATAGTCAGAAGGCCATTCCTCGTACTTAACATAAACCGGCCAAGTCCACAGACACTGTCCTCCCATACCTATTAACACTGTAACTTGAAAACATTGTAAAAGCCCACTTTTTTTTTTAAAGAGTAACCGTGGGGTTTCTTGCCGGCTCTTCTCCATAGGAAACGACCAATTGGAACCGTGCACCTAGCTTCTGACGTTTCATAAGTGCCCATGTAGGTTTATGTGAAATAAAATATTTAGAGTTTTGATTTTGAAGTGCGTTTTGGACGACACCGTGAACGGTTCCGTAGTTGGGATTAATTTATCCTAAGAACAAACTTAACATTGTAGTTGAAAAATATGTTCTCCATTCCAACTGCAAAATGTAACTTTGTACCGACAATATTGGAAGATATCCCATGTTATTTTAATACCAAGTTATCAAAAAGGTTTTTCTGTAATCTATTAGTAATGAACTATTTTTTGTATTTTTTTCAATACTTTAGGGTCAGTAGTTTCGGAGACAAGGGGGGTCTATATTAAGATATTTCATCGTTTTCTTTTTCTCAAATTAGCCCTTTCATTCGATAAAGTTTGCTTTTTTTTTCCAAATTGCCCCCAAAAGTGACAGTCATATTCAAAATGAATTTATTCATGTTACACGACCCTGTTTGGGTCACATCAATTCATAAAATGTGTACCAAGTTTCAACTTAATCGGTCCAGTAGATTTGGAGTAAACCGGCTGTGACAGACGGACAGACAGACACACGAGTGATCCTATAAGGGTTCCGTATTTTCCTTTTGAGGTACGGAAATGAAAAATTCAAGTCGCAATCTAATCTCAGCGACACCCATATTCATTATCCTTTTAAAATGTAGGTAAAATATGGGAGTTTTTGTCAGTTGTAACTGAGATTAGAATGCAAAAATGTTCTTAAAAATACGAAAATTGCCCCCCTCTGGTATTTCCGTGCACGAAAGGTCACTTCTCATATATATCTTCTTCTAAAAAGAAGAAACAAGCATAGATCAATAAGCAAGCACACTGTCAAAAAACATTTACAAAAAAAAAACAACTAACTTCCAAAAAAAAAAACACTAGGAAGTGAAAAATAACTTAAATTTCGGAAGTCGGTGGCAACAACTAAAATACAGATTCATAGACAGGAGCCGTCACGGGACGCCTGGCGATGTGAAATATCGAAATTATTTACACACTACTACATATAGACTGTATAGTAGCGACGCGTCGCCACGCGGCAAGCATCGCCCCGCCAGTAATCGGTCGGATTTACCTATAGATGTTTCACATCAAAAAAACCTCCGTATTGGAAATCTGTTAAAACATTGCTTTTCTCTAGGAATTGTATCGTACTGATTGATTGGTCAAAAACGAAACATCGCATTGCTTATTATTTGGTGAAATGGAGCCTATTAAATTGAAATAACAAAAAAATTTAACCCTATTTACTTTTATTAGTTCCAGTGCCCCCAAAAATAAGCAAACTATTTTATTCCACTACAACGAAACACATATTTTCCGTGCGATCTCCCGACGTGACAAAAACACGCTGGTGATAAAATTTAACGCGTGTTTCTGAGAGTGATACCGATCTACTCGTCATGGGTAAGAGTCCCGGGGGGATATAAACTCCTTGGTCCTTTTCTAAGTGAACAGGTGTATTAATATGGCTTATAACGTTAGGTTTTAAAAGAATATTGTAGTTTTACATCGTAGTTACATCGTTATATTGATTATCTATGATTATTTCTACATAATCCCAAAATATTACCGTTGAATTTATATTGAAAGGGAGCGCAGGGCGCTGGCGGTCAGATATAATGTTGGCACACAGGTTTGCTCGTTGCAGTTCACAGGCTAAAATCACCCTGTTTAAAGCATACTGCCAAACATTTTACACGATTAGCCTGTGGGCCACATATACTCAGAGATCGCTCAGTGCCTGGCGAGCCCAATGCAATAATGGCTTTAGGATGTTGTTGGGGCTGCCGCGTTTCCATAGTGCTTCGAATATGTTTGCGGAAGCAAGGGTTGATGGCTTCCACACCATCAGACGTAAAATAACTGCTTCATTATTGAGCTACGGCTACGCGGTAGTACTAACGGCATTTTGCAGGTTATTGCGGAGAAATTTGACTCTCCAATTATGAAGCCTTAGTCCGGGTTTTGATCGAATAACCCTTTTAGTAGGATATTCGATCGAAACCAAAATGAATCGTCGTAAATGTATTTTTAAATTTGTAATTTTCTATTTATGCTAAAGTTCTTACTAACATAGTGTATAAGTCAAATTGGTACTAACAAAGTGGACTAAATGTCTGAAAGAAAGAATTTGGTTTGATTTAATTTAATTGAAAAAAAAAAACACCCAACTGTGACAAGAGAAAGAAGAGAAGAGAAAAGAAAAGAGAGAGAGAGTGGAAGAGATTTCTTTAGAAATAAGCATTACCTTCGTACGTATTTTTCTGTTCCTTTCTTCTTGTATGTTTATATATGTGTGTACATAAATGGTTAAATAAATAAATAATAAATAAAAACATCAATTTACGACATAAATCGAACAGATTACGTGTGACTCCGTTCTGTCTATGACGGCTTGTTTATACCTTTGTAGTTGGCGTTTTTGTCATAGTTGAGTCTGTAGGTCTGTCCATCTGTCACAAACAATTTTCTCGGAATCTATTGAACCTATTAAGTTGAAATTTAGTACACATATGAATTTATATGACCCAAACAGGGACGTGGAACGTAAATAAATGAATTTTGGTTATGGGAGTCACTTTTGTTAGGCAAATAAGAAAAACAAAAGAGCTTACACAAATCGGATGAGTAGTTTAAACGCTACGGTGGAACATACGTAAATAAAACCATATGTACATTGCAAAAACATAACCCTTCCTTTTGGATTTGCCTTAGTCGGGTAATTATGTATAATCACATTTTGCCACTAGATCTCGGTGAAATGCGGTCCTCATTAAATCAGTATTTTTTATACAAATATATATTCTATCTAAATGTTGACGTTCCAAAGTGCCTATTTGAAATAAATAATTTGACTTTGACTTTGGTCGGCTTCTAGTCTAACCGGATCCAGCTGAATAAAAAAAAAATATTTTACATGGAGCGACTGCCTATCCACCCTACACAACCGCTCTCCCCCTCTAGTAAGGAATAATTTGACATAATCCATCAATACTTACGCCACTCCCAAAAAATAATAACTTACCCAAATAAAATTAAAACCTTTTACCGAAACAGCACACTGGGGCGGAAAGATAACGCTCCATTTTACACCGATTGTTTCATTTAATATAATTAATCTTTCACGCCTTGCCGCGACTCCATTTATTTCGGATGCGTACCCGACATGAAAGAGCTTTTAGTATACAGTCGGATACGGAATGGGTTAAATCGTGTTTTTGTTTTGCTGTTGTGATGAATTAAAAATATGTCGTGGCTATTTAGGAGATTAAGCCTCGTTGTTAAGCCGTTGGTCCCGGCTGTCATTCGTAGATTTGACGGTCGTTACGGGTAGTCAGAAGCCTGTAAGTCTGATAAACATTCTTATCAAAGAGTATGTCACCTATACTGAAATAAAATCGGCCAAGTTCAAGTTGGACTCGCGCACAAAGGGTTCCGTACCATTATCTATAAAAAAGGCAAAAAATCACGTTTTTTGTATGGAAGTAAAATAAATATTTGTTTTATTATAATTTAATTATTTATTTTTAAAGTGAATATATATATAAATATTCTGTGAATATTTCAAGCGTCTACCTGTTGCCGTTATCAATATCGAGCAAAAACGAGCAAAAAAATCACGTTTGTTGTATGGGAGCACCCTTAAATATTTATTTTATTCTGTTTTTTATTTATTTAACCATTTATGTACACACATATATAAACATACAAGAAGAAAGGAACAGAAAAATACGTACAAAGGTGATGCTTATTTCTAAAGAAATCTCTTCCAGCATACCTGCGATAGGAAAGAACAAAATATATAATAGGTAAAGAAAAAAAAACATCTGCTATCACAGATTCTAAATAATCTAAGTCTTGTTTACAATGCATTTCTGTAGGTAATAATGGGACCGACAAGCATATTTTTCAGAAATTCACGCATTTTATAAAAACTATGTGAATCCAGCCATTTTTCCATCTTTTTTTCAACTTAGGCCCTCACGCCCCTAGTTGTTGCGAGAGATTCCCTGGGCGTCGGGAGTCGCAGGCCGATTCCCGGCCACCGTAGGCACGTTCTTGCGGATGGTGAGCGATGGGTAGCTCGCCTTCCGATAAGGACCAGGCCCGGGTCGACGGCGCGTTGTGTTCCACGCGCGCCTCAAAGAGATGTCAGTACCAATTGACGGGGTCCGAAAGGGAAAAATGCCTGCCAGGGCCTGGCACACAGGCAAATGAAGGAACACGGGTGGGCTTTAGTCAGTAAAAGTCTGTCCCGCTCCGCCCAGAGCGGTCACTTAACCATAGCAATACTTAAGTTTTACGCAACGTCACGCCTGTAACCCGCGAAGGGTTATGCAGAGGTGTACCTATAGTACACCCACATTTCGCCATTTATGTTAAAGTCCCATGTAATAGGAGGCGAGCCTGTTGCCATCAACCGGGCACAAATCCAGGGTCTAGGCTGCTTCTGAGAAATTCCAGATAGCAAAACCCACTAACACTTTGTCCGACCTGGTTAGACCACTAGACCAACGTTGCAGTCGAGGAGTTCCATTTATTTTGAACCATAAAGCCTGTGGGTTCCAGTAATTGGGTCGGCTCCGCGTAAAATGCTCATATCACCCAACCTCTCATTAAAGTGAAAGCCGACCCTAACTTAGTTTAACAATAGGTTAGGATCGTTATTTTGCAGAAACCTAACCCTAAGAGGACTTAAGATATTCTCATTTTAACCCGAAAGTGTACTTATTAACGATACACCTAGACTTTGAATAGAATCAAAAATAGAACCTACAGAACTCTGACTATTAAGTAAGAATTACAGGTTTTTTTACGTGTTTTGTATACCTACTGCAAATTGTTTCTAACTGTTTGCTGATCAATAAATGAATCTGTATTACAATACGACTTTTTTTTCCACCCTGGCCTTTGTCCAAGCCAGCCCGCTCCACTGAGCCTGTAGCTTTAAATTCGTCCCAAATTAATCTAAATCCGATCATGCCTAGCCTGTCCCTTGCAGCCCTCCCCCAGCGATGCCCTAAGCCGAGGTCCGTACACCACAGGGGTGTAGTCTCATAGTTTTTAAGTTTTATCCCTTGGCTGGAGGCTTTAATTTACTGAGGCACCAGTTAAGCAGCTTACAACCTCCTAGGTAGACCTGCGAGATGTCTTTTAAAAAACTACTTTTTTGAATTTGAAACGTTATCATTCCCGGTACCTACCCGAAAGCGATCATGAATTTTATTATAATTTAATTTACTTATAATTTTTTTGCGATAAATTTATTTTGAATGAACATACCATAACTTGAAGTTTCCATTTATTTGTGAAGTCAGTAGAACACAAAGTCACAAAATGTGGGTTTACTTGTGTAGACGGCACATCGACTAACGAAAACCTTTACCATAACTAGTCATATTATACAACGCAAATGGAGACTTCAAAAAAGTCACGCGTCAACAAACGAGATTAAAATAACAAAATCCAAAAGTAATTACCTTTTTAGGGTCCCGTACCTTAAAAGGAAAAACAGAACCCTTATACAGGATCACTTCGTTGTCCGTCTGTCTATCCGTCTGTTAGTTTGACCCTTTCAAGACTCTTTTTATCAGGAACGCGTGTAGGTATCAAGTTGAAATTAATAACAAATACGTAGGTCTACAGTCCCTTAGAGCTCTAAAAAAATCAAGCTTCTAAGTCAACGCAATAAAAAAATACGGCGATTTTTGCGACATATTTTGAAAAAAATGCGATTACAAACTTAAATTCGCAGTTGGAAAACTGACCGTGGCGTATATCGATGTTTGGGAGAACATGTTTTTGAACTACAATGTTAAGGTTGTTTTTGGGATTAATCCAGCCCAACTACGGTTACTTGTGCGTAGTCTAACACACACTTGGCCGGTTTTTTATGGTGATGCGCCCACATTTTGCCAGTTATTTTAGGTTTGCCTCTAGAAGAACAGATATGATGTTATTTGACTAATTATTTGTATTTGTTTGCTTCAGGTGCGGAACCCACGACAGCAATGTCGGTGGAGGGCCAACGGTGCCTGTGTGTTGTGGTGCTTCTCATACACACCGTCACAGGCGCTGGAGAAGGTAAGGGCATTTATTTATTTATTTGGTACACTAACAGCAGTAAATACAAAACTATATTTATAGAAAATGATCGTAAAAAAAGTGCTAATATGAACAATGGGCCAAACTCAAGACCCAGTGGGTAAGACTCTTAATGGCAAGCGACAAAAAACCTAATAAAAAGAAATTTGGCCTGATTATATCTGATTATTTTATGCGTTAGCGTGTTAGGAATACATAAAACATAAGGCTTTGGATGGGGCTTTCTACATCCAAAGTTAGCTAGTACCGTTGTAGTTAATCTATTTGGAAACCGATTTTTGGAAATGGAAAAGGTGTTACTGATTAATAATATCACTCCCCAGTGATAAGATAAGACAGATTATCACAAGAATAAGGTAACATAACCTACACAATCATTGCGAAGCAATCAACAGTCAATCCACCAAGTCTATGGATACTCCCCAAAGGACTACCGAGTCTAATAGACAATCGACAAAGCCAATATTCTCTAACAAGCATTACAACAGCTGTATAGAAACCAGTCTGTAATTTCTCAACTGCAGTACAAATATTTATTCTCGTAGAGAAAGATAAAAGTACAAAATCTAATATTAATTACGTTTGGTAATGACACATTGACAGAAAAGTTGAAAGGGAATGGTTTGTCTTGGTATGGACGTGTAATGAGGAGAGATGAAACGCATGTGACTAAAAGACTGATGATTATAAATTTAGATGGATGGAGAGGGAGAGGCAGGCCAAAGAAAAGAATGAGACGAATGATTTTAAAGCAAAGAGAGTGAATGAAAGCATGATGAATTGACGGGGGAGAGCAAAAGAATAAATCGTGTTGCGCCGATAAATGATTAATGATTTTTTTTCTGTAAGTAGGTTTGTACAAACACTTTTACACGTCAATAGACATAGATACTTTTAGACCCCAACTAACATGGGACTAGGACAATATGATGGCGCTTACTGACACACTGCGTGAGACCGAATTTAAATAGCGACCATGATTAATTTAAAATTTCAAGTTAAATTGAAAATTTTGCACGCCTCACAACGCTACGATAAGTCGCCTTGCCAAAATTTTCCAACTTGAAATTTTTTCTATTAATAATCTCAATACAGGGAATTTATATTAACAGGGAAGTTTTAAGAACTAGAGACGACATTATAAGATATATATATTTTTAGCTTTTATGATTTTTGATTAGATTATATGATTTTTGATTAGAATACATGATTTGTTTATGATATGTTAAAACAAATGTAATTAAAAAATGACGTACAGTGCTTTCCGTTGGGAAGTGTGTCTGTTTGTCGTCAGGGTTCACGTCGTCACACACATGCATTTATCTAAATCTTCTTATATAAGCTTTCTTTCATCCTTCGGATGAAAAGTTTTGATTTTTGTTATTAAACTCATAACCGTTCAAAGATTATTAACAAGAATCGATGAATTTTTGTAGAATTTTTTTTTTCCGTAATATTGTTCGTCAACATGTTTTTGTCTGTGAGGCAGTCGCCAGACTTTGATCTTGAGCTGGCCTAGTTTCAATATGTGAGCACCATGTATCTATCACATAATTTATCTGTCATTTATGCTTCATTTTTAATTATTTTTACCTGTTGTGATGTAGTTATTTTATTGTAGATGCATCGTCTTCAAATATAATTAATGTATAAAAAATATTGTAAAACATTTAAAGGAGTAACGGTGGAGTTTCTTGGCCATTCTTCTCCATACGAAATACGTTCTGGAAGGGGCAAATAGAATCACTTCTTTTTTTTCTGTAAATTTAGACGTTCAAAAATGCCTGATATGTGCCTATTTAAATAAATGATTTGACTTTGAATAGATTTTGAGGCCAGCTTATGCTTGTACGGTTATCAGATAACACAGGCGTGTGGCTACTGTACATTTCAGAACATTGTGTTAATAAAACTGGCACTTTCACTTCCAGTCTAACAAAGATGCAAATAAAAAATAAATAAAAACAAATTTCAAAAAACGAGAACCAAACTGCAACAAACCATGCGAATAATATACTCTGGCAACTCAGTTTTAAAACCTAGGCCATCAAGTTTAAAAAACCCGAACTGCCCAGTTTCATGCTGAAAATCAGAAAAAAAAGATGTACAAGCCACATAAAAGTCCGCAACCCGAAAGTTAGTTGTTAGTGTAGAGACAACAAAAAAAGAGACTAAATAAATAACGCCTGCGAGGTTTAAGCGTCGAGTTAAATGTTTTTGCTGACTGTGTGTTGGGTGATATTTAGATTCGCTACGGTTCACACTTTTACATGTGTGTGTCTTTATTTATGTGGTTAACTGCCTGTACCCCTTCGGTGAATGTTGGAGTGTTTTGAGTTGTTCTTGAATTTTTAATCTACTGACCTAATCGTTGGTGTCGGTGAAGTTAGGTTGTGTTAATACACCCATACACTGTAACCCCCTTATTACAAAACAAGGTTTATCTGCAGACCCAGGTTTAAAACATGGAGCCATTATGGAATTTCGAACTTTATTCCGACTATGGTAAAGTTCCTAAACACAAAACTGACAACTTAGTACCGAACTAAGTTTTCAGTTTTGTATAAAGAACTGTATTTCAATCACTGTTACGTTCTTATTACAAAAACTGGCTGCATGGTTTAAGCCATGTCAAAATATAAATCTCGTTTTGTAATAAGGCGGTAAGTGTAGTATTTAAATTTGATTAGCACTTAAGGGCGGCCAACCCGACATACCTTTCATACAAACGCTCGTACGTGATTATGGCGTTGTAACACATCTTTCTTTGTTTTTTTTTGAACTAATAGGTATCTTGTGCACTATATCTAGGTTTCTATGCAAGTAGAAAATTAAAATTTTGAAAAACAAATTCAGTATAAGCCTGCAAAAATCTGCTTTTTTGCACAAATTTTATCTGAACTTTGGCCATTCATAATGTACTCATAAATTGTAAATGTTAAGAAAACATTACGCTAGAAACCTTGCAAATTAATGGAGATTCTAAATGACCAACATTTATTTCACAAACTTAGGTAAGCAACACAAGTAAACAAGTTGTAAACAAGTTTTATGAAATTTCCGCACATTATTTTTCGTTCAATGTTATCGCGTTCTCACTCGTTTGTTAATAGTTTACACTTGCGCGGGATGAAACAACAAATTTTGACCATGCTCACGTTGACGATAGACGGACCGGGAAGGCCCCTCTTAAGCGTTGTATTCTGTGCGTAGTTTTCTGCCTATACTATATAAATATGTAATACGCAGCATTTACGAAATTTTACTAGAGTTGAAGCCTTTTTGACACACTATCGTCCTTACAATTACTATAATAATATAACAAAGTCCCCCGCCGCGTCTGTATGTCTGTCTGAAGGCACTAAACTCAAAAACTACTGAACGGATTGTCAAACAGTTTTCACAAATGGACGGAGTGATTCATGAGGAAGGTTTAAGTGCATAATTCATTAGCGTTTTTTGTAAATTGGCTGAAATATGACGATTATTGTTCATGATGTCGGAAAAAATCATGCTGACCTGCATTCACCGCGTGAACCGTAAGAGATAAATTAAAAAGTTCAATAAACAAGTCCGCGATAGCATGTCTATCTTCTAAGGATGACCCACAGTAACCATTTTTATCTTTTAGAATTTGTTAAAAAAATCGTTGTTATTTAATGAATAAAATATGTTATTTAAATTGAGCATTTCAATATAATTAAAAAAATATGCCGTGACATCATATTACTATATTAGATATCACAGATTCAAAATTACGCGTTACAATATAATTATGGTTTATGGCGGCGAGTGTGCCAATGACCTTTTCCTATGCTACGATAGACAAAACGGCTGAACCGATTTGGATGAAATTTGGCACACAGATGGTTAATTACCTTTTTTTTTGTTGCCGGGTTGGAATCTGCTCATGAATGTCCTCCGCCCTGCGGCGGGCGGAGGGGTCTGTCAGAATCTTACTGACTAAAAACCACCCCAGTGTTCCCTTCGCACACTTGCACCGGGGATCTTGGGAGCTAGTTTTACTTCCGTGAGCCCCTAGGCTAGTACGAGTACCGGCCCGCGTCTGCGGGCTACCTCAAGTCTAGGGGGGGTGGGGTGTTTGACCCCCCCGCGACGTCTGAAAGGGGCGCGCGTGGAACACCGCGCCGCCACCTCGGGTCCAGTGTGATAGGGGGCGGCAGACGTCCCCGAGTAAGCCGTGCCTGGTCCCATTTAGGGGGGCCGGAAGAGGGCATTATCTACCCTCTGTCGACGTCCAGTGCGCCTGCTGCGGGCAGAAGGAGGCTTCCGCAGCCTCCTTCTGCGACACGACTGTTTCGCAGAAGGATACCACCATGGTTAATGACCTGGATTAACAAATAGGATAAATTAATCCTGGTAGTACGATTCCATAGGATAGTTTCCGACATCCACGCGGGTGAAGCCGCGGGCAAAAGCTAGTTTCAATATAAATCACAACAAAGAAAGAAACGACACGACAGATTTCTGCTAAAAACATCACTATTAATATGACTTCAAGATCCTTTATCAAACACTAGCATCTTCTCGAAATGTTTTCAACCTAAAGTATGCATAGTCCCCAGTGTTTTACAATTCAGAGTGCCAATACAATTCCAGTACCAATGCAAACAAAAATATACAGTATAACCGCATCTGAACCAATATCATCACTCAACTATGAATTGACAATAGCATTTCGCCTTGCCACTTCCAGAATATTCGAAAACGTGTACCGAAGGACCAAATATACAGAGTGTATCCAAACCAAACCAAAACCACCAAATATAATTATTCTAATAATTACCACACATTAACCACCATACTCGTACACCAACATTCACCACTCACACATTGACTGCTTTTGTTGTGATATTTTAATTGTTATTTTCTTTTATTTATTTTTTGTCTTAATTGTTTAGCAAAAATACTTGTTACCTGCTTGTAAATTTGCATGAATCCACTAAGTGGGGACAGGTGACCTGTAACACAGATTTTTTTCTCAACCTACATCAGGTATCACTTAAATAAATTCACATCGTGAGAGCACGGTCTGCTCCGACTTTCGGTATCTTGGTTCACTCGTGCAAAGCGATGGCGAAGTAGATCGGACGGTTAAGCACAGAATTAACACTGGATGGATGAAATGGCGGCAGGTCACGGGAACAATCTGCGACTCCCGCATTCCTCTTAAGCTATACAAAGAGGATATACAACAACAAAGAGGGAAAAGAAGATATACAAAACAATAGTTAGACCTGCTGTCTTGTATGGATCAGCATGTTGGGCCACAAAAGGGATGAATGAAAGGCAATTGCATGTAGCTGAGATGAGAATGCTAAGAGGGATGTGTGGTATGACACTAATGGATAGAATAAGAAATGAGTACATAAGAGGAAGTCTGAAAGTGGCACCGGTGACTGAAAAGTTGTGCGGAAATCGATTGTCATGGTATGGGCATGTGATGCGGAGGAATGAGGAAAATGTCGCGAGGAAAGTTTTGAGTATGCATGTCGATGGCTATAAGAGTAGAGGAAGACCAAAAAAAACGATGGATGGACTGTGTGAAAGATGATATGGCTAGATGGGTGACTACCGAGATGACGACTAATAGAGAAGTATGGAAGAAAGGGACATGTTGCGCCGACCCCAAATCAATTGGGATAAGGGCAGGAGAATGATGATGATCGTGAGAGCACTGGCTCTCACAATGTGAATTTGTGAAAATGTTAAAAACTGTTGAGTCCTACAAAACCATTGTGGAAAATAAATAAATTTATTTTTATCATTTATAGCAGTGATAGCCCAGTGGTGTGACCGTCGGACTACCAGGTCATAGGTTTCGAGTTCGAACCGAAGGCACGCACCTCTGACTTTTCGAATTCATGTGCATCTTGTGTAATTATCACTTGATTCCCTGCCTGCTTGCTTGCTGCCCTGCTTGCTTGCCTTCTTGTCACAGTCATGACGTGCAGCTGCCGACTATTTGTGCTCGTGATTATATATAGATCTGTTTTGTGTAATGTTTACCTTCGAGTTTATTAGATATGTTTTTGTATGCACGTTTTTTCTGTGACAAATAAAATTATTTTAAGTTCTTTCTTTTCTTTCTTAAAAAACGGTGAAGGAAAACATCGTGAGGAATCTGGCATGCCTGAGAAATATTTCTCAATGGCATGTGAAGCCAAGTCAGAGGCCCATGGGTGGCATAAAATCTCTGACTCCAGGTAGAAGAAGAAGATTTTTTATCAGAAATGTGTGTTCATATTTAAGAATATGGTACAGACCATCAAACTTAACACCTTTCTCCGTGGAATCAACATCGTAATTAGCTGTCAAGTAGGTATTGAATTTTTGTATGGACAACAGATTTTTTTTTTCTGATACACTCTTTATTGAAACGTACCAACAAAAGCCTCTAGAAATGTAATATCGTTGCAATGAAACAAAACATTTTAAGATATATTACAATGCGGTATTAAACAAAGGACCAGAAACCAAGTTCAGTCTAACCTATCGTGATTAAACAGGAGCCGTACTCTCAAAGGGTGGAGTTACGAGATCAAAATTAATGTGGTTTTTGAACTGAGTTAGGGTGTGCTTAGATTGTCATAGTATTGTTGTGAGCTTTGTTGAGACCGATGATGAGACCGCAGTACTAGAACAGCAGCCTTGCGTAACACACTTACAATAGAATAGAATACTCTACACACAACACACACTCTACACTTACAATTGCAATGGCTTTACAATTTAGCAATATTCTTTGTATTATTTAGAAGCTAACAGACAGACTTATATAGTTACTAGCTGCGCCCCGCGGTTACATCCGCGTAAGTCTCGATCCCGTGGGAATATCGGGATAAAAAGTAGCCTATGTCTCAATCCAGGGTGTCAGCTACCTCCGTACAAAATTTTATCGAAATTGGTCCAGCCGTTTGAGCGTGAAGAAGTAACAAACATACACACACACACACACACTCACAAACTTTCGCCTTTATAATATTAGTGTGATTATTATTAACACACATAACCACAACATAACATCACGCCTGTAATCCCCGAAGGGTTAGGCAGAGGTGTACCTATAGTACACCCACATTTCGCCAGTTAGGTTTAAGTCCCATGTAATAGGGGGCGAGCCTATTGCCATCAACCGGGCACAAATCCAGACTCCAGGCTGCCACTGAGGGCCAACGCCGCGGCCAAACCCGCGCCTCCGGCGAAAGCGGTGCCGCTCAACCCCAAGAAGGGCGGGACGGCTGCGCAGACGGCTGCGCAGAAGGCGAGGGCCCCAGCCGTGGTGGCGGGACGGTCGCCCCTGCCCCCCCCGCCTCCTAATTCCTCTACGGACAACGCCGAATGGCAGGTAGCCGGGGAGAGCAGGAAGGCGGGTAAGGCAGCAAGGGCGGCCAAAAAGAAGGAAAGGCAGCAGCAACGCAAGAAGCGTGGCGTCGCGGCTAGGCTCCGCGCCCCGAAGTCCGCAGCTGTAGTGATCACACTACAGCCGGAAGCGGCAAAGAAGGGCGTGTCGTACCGCGAAGTGCTAACAAAGGCGTGGAAGGCGGTCAACCTAGAGGAGATCGGTGTCACCGAGGGCCTCAGAATGAAAGTCACGGCGACTGGAGCCCGCTGACGCCCTGGCCGAGAGACTGAGGGCGTCCCTCAATGCGGAGGAGGTCCGAGTATCCAGGCCTACAAATTCCGCCGACATACGCATCCTGGGCCTGGACGACTGCGTGACGGCGGAGGACGTTGTGGCCGCCGTGGCTAGGACTGGGGGGTGCTCTGCCGAGCAGGTGAGGGCAGGCTCCATCCGCCCTGACACCATAGGCATGCAAGCCATAACGGTGAGCTGCCCCGTGTCGGTGGCGCAAAAGATAGCCGGGGAGGGCCGAAGCCTACGGGTGGGCTGGGTATCCGCGCAGGTGAAACTGCTGGAACCCAGACCCCTGAGGTGCTTCCGCTGCCGCGTGGGCCACCACGTAGGAGCACACTGCACCTCGGAGGTGGACCGCAGCGACAACTGCTTCCGCTGTGGTCAGCCCGGTCACAAAGCCGGTTCTTGTAATGCCACGCCGCACTGTTTTGCTTGTGCGGCGGCTGGCAAGCCGGCCGATCACCGGGCTGGGGGTAAGGCCTGCGCTCCCCCTCCCAAACCCAGGGGAAGGGGCAAGCCCTCCAACCCTGTCGTCACCGCCACAGCCGCCACCATTGCAGCCGCCGTTGCCGCCTCTACTGCAGTCGTCGCCGCTAACACCTCGGCAGGGCCATCTCAAGGGGCCCGGGAGGAAGCTCGAATGGACTGCCAATAAATGGCCCCATTACGCCTCCTCCAGGCGAACATCAACCACTGCGCCGCCGCTCAGGATCTGTTGCTCCAGAGCATGGCGCAGTGGTCGATTAACATCGCCGTGGTCGCTGAGCCGTACTTTGTCCCGCCCAGGGATGACTGGGTGGAGGACCTGAGCGGCTCAGTGACCCTAATTTCGTCAGCCGCCGCCGGTACCCCGTCCCTCGAGGCCGTTAAGAGGGGACAGGGTTGCGTGGCAGCACGGTTCAGGGAGATTGTCGTGGTAGGAGTTTACTTCTCCCCGAACCGAACTCTCGCCGAGTTCCACAACTCCCTTGGGGAGCTGAGAGTCGTCGTCGTCGGGTACCTTCCCCTCCCCGTGTTCGTCCTCGGGGACTTCAATGCCAAAAACGTGGCTTGGGGTTCCCGGTATACGGACACGAGGGGCAGGATGGTGGAGGACTGGGCCCTTGAGACTGGCCTGGTCGTCCTAAACCGGGGTTCTGTCACCGCGTGTGTGCGGATGCGGGGTGAATTAGTGGTGGACATCTCGTTCGCCAGCCCTGCTCTGTCGCCGCGTGTCATCGACTGGCGCGTCATGGAGGGGGTGGAGACTCCGATCACCGGTACATCCGGTTTGACGTCTCCGCCCCGACCTCGAGCGCGCCGGTCCGACAGGCCCCGAGTGGTCCGCGGTGGGCGCTGAAGCAGCTGGACCGGGAGCTCCTCCTGGAAGCCTCGATCGTGCAGGCCTGGGTGTCATTATCGGACAGGCCTACCAACATCAACGACGAGGCGGAGTGGTTCCGGGAGGCCATGTCCAAAATTTGTGACGTGGCAATGCCCCGGGTCCAGCCCGGACGTGCCCGGCGCCAGGTGTACTGGTGGTCGCGTGAGCTGACCGCGTTACGCGAGGTGTGCTATGCTGCGCGGCGCCGGTATTCCAGGCACCGCAGACTCCGTATCCGCCCTCCAGATACGGAAGCCATTCAGGGGGAGCTGTACGAGGGGTACAGAGAGGCTAAGAACGCCCTCCGAGCGGAGATCCAGCGGCCCAGAGGACTGGCCCGCGAGGAGTCGCTGGAGACTCTCAACGGAGACCCGTGGGGACGCCCCTACAAAGGGGTGCGGGATAAACTCCGCCTATGGGCTCCCCCACTGCCGCAGAGTCTCCGGCCCCAGCTCGTGGAGGACGTGGTGAGCGCTCTGTTCCCTTCGCGAGGGGAACATACTCCCCCGCCCATGGCTCTGCCTCCTGCGGTGCCCGATGCGGACCACACCGCCGACGACGACGACGACGACGACGACGACGACGACGACGATTCTTCGGAGGTGACCGAGGTAGACCTGAGAGTGGCGGTACGTAGGCTGAATGCCAAGAATACCGCCCCAGGACCCGACGGCTTGCCTGGAAAAGCCTGGGTTCTGGCCTTGGAGGCTCTCGAGCCTCAACTAAGAGGGCTCCTAAGCGCATGCTTGGAGAGGGGCCAGTTCCCACTTCGTTGGAAGATGGAGAAACTGGTCCTCATTAAGAAGCCGGGGCGCCCAGCGGACACTCCGTCCGCTTACCGGCCCATCGTGCTGCTCAACGAGGTGGGCAAGCTCTTTGAAAGAGTTATTGCAGACCGCCTTGTCGGGCGGCTGGTACGGGTGGGGCCGGATTTGGCGGAGAGCCAGTTTGGTTTCCGCAAGGGTCGCTCTACGGTGGACGCCATCATGCGCGTTTGAGCCCTCACGACGGGGGATGCTTTGGCCCGGGGTGGGGTCGTCTTGGCGGTGTCTCTTGACATCGCCAATGCCTTCAATACCCTGCCCTAGAGTTGCATCAGGGAGGCACTCCAATATCACCGGATGCCGACCTACCTCTGTCGCGTAGTCGAGGCATATCTGACGGACAGGGCCGTCATCTACCCCGGTCACCAAGGAGAGTGGAACCGGCGAGAGATGTCGTGCGGTGTCCCACAGGGATCGGTCCTGGGGCCGCATCTGTGGGACATCGGGTACGACTGGGTGCTGCGCGCCGACCTCCCTAGTGGCGTCAGCGTAGTCTGCTACGCTGACGACACGCTAGTCCTGGCACAAGGGAGTTCGCATCAGGTGGCGGCCGAACTGGCGGCACGTGGGGTTGTGACAATCGTCGATAGGATCCGGCAATTGGGACTCGAGGTGGCATTGCACAAGTCCGAGGCCATGTGCTTTTATGGTCCTCGGAACGCGCCACTGTCGGGTTCCCAGATAACGGCGGGAGGAGTTCACATCGGCGTCGAGTCGACGATGAAGTACCCGGTGGAACTTCGTCGAGCACTTCCGACGTTTGGCTCCCAGACTGGAGCGGGCCGGGGCTGCCTTGAAGCGGCTCCTGCCCAATCTGTGGGGTCCAAACGCCTCATGCCGGAAGCTCTACGCGGGGATAGTGCGGTCCGTGGCCCTTTACGGGGCACCGGTGTAGGCGCGTTCTCTGAGGTTGCGTCCAGCGCAGCGGTTGAACGCGTCCCAAAGGGTCATGGCCATCAGGATGGTACGGGGTTACCGCACGGTCTCCCGTGAGGCGGCGAGCCTCCTTGCCGGACTGCCGCCATGGGATCTGGAGGCAAAAGTCCTCGCGCACATTTGGGTGTGGCGCGAAGAGGCGAAACTCCGGCGCATAACTCCGCTGCCGCAAGAAATCGCGGCACAGCGGACGGAGCTCCGGTGCGATCTCATGGCGACATGGAGAGTGCGATTGTCGCAACCCAGCGCTGGCCACGCCAGAATTGTGGCGATAAGTCCCCTCTTTGAGGAGTGGCTAGAGAGGCGCCACGGCGTCTTCACCTTCCGCCTGACGCAGGTCCTCACCGGACATGGATGTTTCGGGAGGTTCCTGTTTAGGATTAAGCGGGAGGAAACGCCCGGGTGTCACCACTGAGTGGATCGCCCGGAGGACACGGTGGAGCATACGGTGGAGGTCTGCCCTGCTTGGGTGGAGCACCGCCGTGTCCTCACGACAGCGATCGGCGGCGGCGATCTCTCGCGTCCGGCCCTGGTTCAGGCCATGGTTCGGAGCGAGAGTGCATGGGAGGCCGTCACCTCCTTCTGCGAAACAGTGATGCTTGCGAAGGAGGAGGCGGAACGCCTGAGGGTAAGGCAAAATCAACGCCCTCGCGCCCCTAGTCACCGCAGGAGAAGCCCCTGGCGTCGGGAATCGCAGGCCGATTCCCGGCCACCGTAGGCGCGGGCTTGCGGACGGTGAGCGATGGGTAGCTCGCCGTCCGATAAGGACCAAGCCCGGGTCGACGGCGCGTTGTGTTCCACTCGCGCCTCAAAGAGACGTCAGCACCAATTGACGGAGTCCGAAAGGGTCAATGCCTGCCAGGGTTACGAGCCTGTCCGAAAGGGATATCGTGGCCCTGGCACACAAGCATCTGAAGGAACACGGTGGGTTTTAGTCAGTAAAAGTCTGACACACTCCCTCCCGCTCCAACCAGAGCGGGAGAAGTTATTTGATAATTTCCCACCCAAAAAAAAAAAAAAAGGCTGAGAAATTCCAATTATTATTATTATTTATTTATTAAAAAAAAAAGTTAAAAAAAATCTAGACTACTAGTTACTTTCGAATTGTATAATAATACTAGCTGTTGCCCGCGACTTTGTCTGCGATCCAGAAGAAAAGTGGCCTGTCCTTCTCCAGGTCATGGTCTACCCGTATGCCAAATCCGTTTAGCCGTTTTAGCGTAAAGTGTAACAAACAAACTCACTAACACAATTTTTTTTTTTTTTTATATTATCATTTATAATATTAGTTAAGGGGGATGCGCTAAGGTAGCCCGCGAAATTCAAATTTTATTACGTTTTTAGCAATTTGCAGGTCAGTAACAGGTTGTAGGTTGATCTAAATATGATTCGCGGCCGTAACAAATATTGCTTTACAGAATTATAGTCATTAGAATCAGCATTACAATTCTCTAAGTTCATAAAATCCTACTGAATGATTATTTCAGAAATAGTAATTCAATAGGATTTTACGAAAAGAGTTAGTTGTATTGCCGATTCTAATGATTATAATCCTGTAAAGCCATATTTGTCACGGCCGCGAATCATATTTAGATCAACATACAACCTGACACAGATCTGCAAATTACAAAAAACGTAATAAAATTTGAATTTCGCGGGCTACCTTAGCGCATCCCCCTTAATATTATAATTATAGCATTGAAAGTATGGATGGATTATCAATTTCCTTGAAATTTCTTTGAATGATGAATTGGTGATTGTTAGTGTGTCACACAACTTGGGTACAGGATTACACGTTCAGGCCAACAAGGACCAATCGTGAAAGGTGTACCAACGCGTTCCGTTTTTTCCTTTTTTAGGGTTCCGTACCCAAAGGGTAAAACGGGAACCCTATTACTAAGGCTCCGCTGTCCGTCCATCTGTCTGTCTGTCCGTCACCAGGCTGTATCTCATGAACCGTGATAGTTAGACCGTTGACATTTATTACAGATGATGTATTTCTGTTGCCGCTATAACAAAACATACTAAAAAACAGAATAAAATAAATATTTACTGGGCCTCCCATACAACAAACGTGGTTTTTTTGCCGTTTTTATAGATAATGGTAGGGAACCCTTCGTGCGCGAGTCCGACTCGCTCTTGGCCGGTTTTTTCTTTCTCAGTTAGTTTCAATGATGGTCTGACATTTTGAGCACTTTATGCGGCCTAGCCTTTCTTTGGTATAGTTCGTCGAGTCGTTGAGTTACTTAAGTCTTGAGTTGAGCTGCACGATTACTGACAAATGTTTGCACTGATTGAACAGGTCCACGGTGGTTCTTTCCTCAAAAGACCATTTCAGACACGGATCTACATATGATAGTCCTCACATGATCTGACCAAAATTATGTCTAGACTTTAAAAGTGACTGACCCCTGAGTTTGTTTCACCCTTACTTCTCAGGGGTAGTCAGATAGGAAATGTCGACTCCATCTAGCTTATATTTAATTTTTAATATGACGTGTAACGATATTCCGTATGGTGCCGGACGTAAAGAATAGCACGACCCTATTTCTTCCCATGGGTGTCGTAAAAGGTGACTATGGGACTTACTAGAGAATGGGCAGCAGCGTTCTCTATGCATTTTTACACCATACTGCGATCGCAAACCGGCCTGCCAAGCGTGGCGATTATGGCAACCCCTCTCTTTTGGGGGAGGCCTATGTCCAGCACTTGACGTCTTTTGGCTGAAATGATGCTGATGATGATGACGTGAAAAGGGGATTCCGATATCCTATTTACAGAATAAACAATTTCATGAAACTATCTCGTGAACTTCACGTATATTGAAATGAAATGATTTTATTTCTGTATTTTATAGCCATACCTTGAATCTGTGTGTATATCCCAGAAATTACATGAAGCTTGGTCTTTTTGGGAATTTTCTTTTGTAATATGAACGTCCAAGGTATATTCGTCTCTGAGTCACAGGTCTAAGATTTAAATCGACATATTCGCCCTACCGCGTCAAAGGATGAACGCGTTTTGGTTTCGTTTCGCTATTTTTAACACACACAATGTCGCCAAAATTTGATTTTGCTGCCATGGATACGCTTAATACGGGATGTGTACTTTTCTGTTCACTCTTTTCAAAATGACACTTCGCGCACCACAAGTACGGCGAGGGCAAATCAATCTGCCTAGCCTTTTCTCAACTTTGTTGGAGTCGGCTTCCAGTCTAACCGGATACAGCTGAATACCTGTATTTTAGATGGAGCGATTGCCTATCTGACCTCCAGAACACAGTAACTGGGTAGTACGATACCCTCGGTTGTCAGACTTTCGGGCTTCAGACGACCCGTAACGACAGTCAAAGATCCACGAATGGCAGCCGGGACCAACGTCTTAACGTGCTTTCTGAGGCACGAAGTAGTCTCGGTATGTAAATATTTTCACCCATCCACGGACCAACTCCGGCAAGCATAGTTTAATCTGATGGATCGACTCGTGAGGCTGTTAATATACTAAGCTACGAGCTCGTCCGTACGTCTGCCACACAGCGAGGGTAAATTTAACGATTTAAATATTTGATGACAATACAATGCTTCGGGAATTCCCTATACTATCAATTTCGCTACCGGTAAATTTTAACTATATCAAGGCCCCATGTGACTCCCCAGAGACTAACCTATTAAAAAGCACTAAGGGTATTAATTGTATTAGTCCACTATGTATAACTAATTATTTATGTTTCTAAAACCAAAGTTGCGTATTTAATAATACCGATTAATCTTTTCTTAATTCCCCGATTATCTTAAAACTTTCTAAATAATTCAAAACCGCTCGAAATTCAGGCAACTCGTTTTTAAAAACGAGATAATCCTCTTAAATCTGAGAAAGAAAGATCATCTATGAAATGTCTAGTAATTTAAAGAAAGTTCGTTTGTACCACAGAGTTTAAAAAGGGTAGAGGTGCCAACGCTTTTTTATTTTGGAATCGAACCTTAAGTAATTCTCATTTTGCTTTCCTAAAAATATTATTGAACACTCTAATAAAATGATTGCGCCTCTTTTTGTAAACTGCAATGAATTCCTTGAGGTCATGAAAATAACCAAGTAACTGCGACTAACTGCAAAAAAAGGGTACAAATTAAGAAGAGGCTTGCTTATTTTTATGTTTCCGTACCTCAAAACGAAAAAACAGAACCCTTATAGAATCACTCGTATGTCTGTCTGTCCGTCTGTCTGTCAGTCTGTCACAGCCGACTTGGTGCGGATCTACTGAACCGATTAATTTGAAAGTTAGTATACATTTATGAACATCTGTGACTCAAACACGGACATATTACGTACACAAATGAATTTTGAATATGGGGGTCACTATTGGGGGAAAATTAGAAAAATAAAAAACAGTTTTGCTGACTGTACCGTGTGGTACATACATACACAATGAAAGGGCTTATTGTAAGGATTTCATATATTTTTTTTATAATTTTATAATAAATACTTTTAAAATTATTACCGAGAGAGAGATTACAGGGAAACCTATAAGAAGTCTGTGATCTTAAAATAACATGGGAAATCGCTCAACATTGTGCATACAAACTTACATTTGCAGTTGGAATGTATGGGGGATCATGTTTTTCAACCACAATGTTAAGTTTGTTCTTAGGATAGATTTATCCCAACTACGGAACCCTTCATTGTGCGGCGTAGTCCAACACGCACTTGGGCGGTTTTTTTTTTAAGGTGTGCATCATTAGAATTCCTAAAAATGTTTAATTTAAAAAGCGTAGGTACATCATTACTAGGTCAGTAAGTTGTTAGCGGATCAGTTTAATATTTCCCTTTATTTTGTTTTATAACAAACTGATGCCGCTTGGCTTCACAACTTCAGTTCCTGTGTCACAGCATTTTGACTGAAAAATTACTTGTTCAATTTAAATTAATGGTCATTTTGGTGTCAACAAGGCTTTTATAAATGATATTTATTTTGTAAATTGGTAAAAAATAAAATATTTACACGCTTTAATATGTCATTCACATGGCTTTACATATCATAATTGCGTGTCAAATTTAATGTTCAGACACTACTGACTAACGCTCAAGGCAGGCATTTTTATCAAACCCAGACATATTGTTAAAAACCTCTACCATCTTTATGTATTTTTCTTTATGAAGTGTGGACATAAATAAATAAACTACTTAAACCAGAGCGAATGCCTCGAGGAAGAGTACTAACCAACGCTCTTGACTTCCCTGTATGAAGCGACGTTGCCTTGCATTGAGACAATTTACAGGGTAATAAAACCTCGCGCGTTCAGAAAACTGACATCTCTATCTTTTTAACTACTCTGTGGTCTGTACCCACCGCTTTCATTAGTGCCCTTAGAGAATCCAGATGGCGTGGCCATTTGTAGAAATGAGTTCACTGAAATGATCTTAAAGCTTTGCTTTACGTTAAGAGTCCCTTGAGGGGCTAGCTTAGGGGGCTTGTGGCTCACTGGGTATCACGTAAGTCGAGCAATTTGCGTAGTTAAAACGGTCATGTATTGTTAGTTTGTGACTTTTAATTCCATACCAATGTATGTGTTTGTATCTAATATACATAATTATGAATTCGAATTCATTAATAAAATTGTTTGTCACTGATAGAAATGTTCTTTTAATTGAAGGTTATTGTATATATATGCGAGTTATTAAAGATAGTGCGAGGTCGGAAAGAACTAGTAAACCTTTAACATTTGAATTGTCTCAGGGTTAGGGAGGTCCAATGGACTGTTGAGTGTTAAAAACTCAACCTAGTAAAATGGAAATAAGGATAATAATGGATTAATGACGAGCATTATTTTAAATAAATTAAGACGACCTACTAGGTGTTTAAAAAAAACAAAAGCAATCATTGAAATGGTATTTGTCTCAAAGGACCAATCTTATCTATAAAAAGGTCATTTGCTTATTAAAGTTACTACTTCCTCAGACCTCTTCTATAAAACAATCGAACCACATAAAAATAAACGATAGACTCTAAACTTTCCTAATCAGATAAACTAGACACTAAAAACCTCAAAACTAATCCCTTTCTCTCCTAAAGGACCAACAAAAAAGTCTCGAAAACTAGGACTAACAAGAAAAACTTCTGTTCGATCCTAAAAGAACAAGTGACGTTGGCCATTGTTGGCCCTCACACAATGAAAAGACATTTGAACTAAACAACATAAACTAAGGCTACTTTTCACAATGAAACCCCCGGACACGGAAAGGATTCTTGTGTACTATTAAAAAGAAATGGACAAAATGAGAACGTAGGAAAGCATTTCTTCCTTTTTCGGAAGTCAAGTCCATTAAGTTGTATTTCAGGTTTTCTTCCAAATTAATTTTTAAATGTGAATTTTTTATTGGGTTTGTGTTAAAATGAAGAATGTTGACGCAAATTCTTTTGGTTAGGAACAGAAATAGGAATTTCGTTAAGAATATTTTACAGCACGGAGCCATGTTTTCTTTTGAGTAAAGAAAATAAGGGAAAAAAAACTTTTTCTATGATTGAAACCGATATGAAAAGTATAAAAATTATACCTACACTTAAAAAAAAAAGATCACTTTAGAAACTACGGCATAAACTTATTACCCGCACAGAACTAAATCCCGTAATTAATTTTCGACAAATCATTGACAGAGAACCTTAATTTAACTTTAAATTACCAAATTAGTAAAGTCGTTCCCATTCAAGTACAGAGAAACAAATTCAATTACAACTTACCTAAATCCATTGATCAAATCTGGACACGACAAAGTTCATGGACAAAGCTAGAATTTAGTTCTACCTTTGTCCATAAATAATGGATTAGTATTCTACTCGTTTTCCATTTAGGAATAGTTCCAGTAATTTACCCCAGAATTCAGGCTGAAAAGTAATTCAGGGTACCTTTTAGCGCGGCGAAATTAGTTATTACATGAACATTGCCAGCAGCGAAAAAGGCTGTCCGACTCAAAAATTTTGCAAAATTGTTGAATGTTAAAAACTGGTAATAAACTAGTTTAGTGCCGGTAGGTTGGCAACAAAGTTCTGTAATAGAGTTTCCTACACAGTAATTTATTTGAGCTGATTAGGTTTTTGGTCCACTTACGAGAAAAAAATATTTTACTTTGTGTATTTTCAAGAAGTAACAAATTTCAGCAAAATTGTTTTTAATGCAAAATTGCTATTTTGCCAAGTATAAGCTGGGAATTAATGTATTCATATTTTATTATAATAATAGTTTCTAATCATTATTTTCTGTACTTAATGTTACTTAGTACACTAGTCAGAATAGGTCGTTTCATTGCACTTGTGAAATTAACTAAATTTAAACAATGCACGCTCATTACTGTACTTTTGGTCTTAGATACGAATTAGATTTTGCCTGTATCACAATACTTTAATAACTATAGATCAGGATATTAAAAAAGCAGGGCTTGTTGAAATGTCCGAAAGGTATATTGTTGCCTTGGCACACAGGCAATTGAAGGAACACGGGTGGGTTTTAGTCAGTAAAAGTCTGACACGCCCCGAGAAGTTATTTGATCATTACCCACACAAAAAAAGGGCTTGTTGAAATCGTAAGAGCCATTAAAAGGCATTTTGACTCATTCATTTCCAATTAATTATTTTGAATATTTATGCTACATTAACTTTATTAAATAATGATTAAATCTCTATAAAATTCGAGAATTTTTTCCCTATATTTTTTTTATGAATTCAAATCATGTATTTCAAATAGGCATATAAAAAGCACTTTTAAACACTCTTAATTTACAAAAAAAAAATGATTCTAGTTGACCGAGTTTTGACGATTAGCGTTCACATTAACATAACGCTAACAGAGAATTTAACGTCTTGATACTCAAGTAAGTGTCTGGTACGATTCTTAGCTGTCATACAAAAGTATACTCAACCTCGCAATTGCTTTACCACCTAAAGCTGAGTGTCACTTGCACATCATCAAACGCCAAAGTCATTTTTTTGCTTCAAGTGTACCTTATTGACAGTTAGATAGTTTCAACTTCAGTGAAGTTTCAATTTACTGTTTTTTTTTTTTTTTTAATGTGGTCATATGAATTTGCCAGGTCGACTATTAGCATCATCACCATCATCATTTCAGTCGAAAGACGTCCACTCCTAGACAAAGCAAGCACCGATACTTCGTCTGATTCTGTGCTCCTCGCAGCCAGCGGATTCCTGCGGCCTTCACAAGGTCACCGGTCCACCTTGTAAGAAGCCTGGCAACGCTACGTCTGCCTATCGTTTAATAAATAACAGGCAACATTCTAAGCATTAATTCTAACTTCCTTAACAAAGCAAAAGACAAGTCTCGCGTACGTTATGTTTTTTATCGAAAATACAACTATCCTATAGCATTTTGGTCAACATTTTTGCGACAGGCGCAATATCTATCTTAATGAAGTCTTAAAACAAAGTAAATATTATTTGTGCGAAACGCGTATTTTTAATTTTAAAGTCATATTAATTTAAATTACGTTTATTACGTGCGATCAAACTAGGCCCACAATTGATTCATGTAAAATGTTGATATTCAGTCGCATTAGGGTTACAGTGTCCATGGTGCTTCTTGCCCGTTCTGCTTCATTGGTACCTACTACGCTTTGGAATAGACAACTAGCTTCATCTTTCTGACTGACCGCCGCCTTGACAGTTAAAAAGTGCCTGTAACTGGTTTAAATGAAGTAAATGCTTTGAGTTTAGTTGGAAAGATTGGAAAAACATATTCGGATAAAGGGCTATATGAATGACGACAGACCTTTGAAAATTACGAACATTTTGACGTTATTAAAAAATTCAGAGGGTCGGCACAATGCGTCGGCATGACACTTACATGTAATAAAAATGAAACGATTTTATATTAAAAGTTAAAAGGTCTCGTGTGAATTTGTAATTAGGGCTCGCCAGCCCTTTTTTCCCTGACTGTATACATAAAACAGATTGAGGCACTAAAGTTTTTCATCACGCTACCGAATTGCAAACAGTGTCCTTTTTCATACATTTCCTACGCAAGGATTTATTTTGTACCTATGTATATTGGATACGTTTTCAGACACTCTTTACTTTCAGACAAATCTGCCATAATAGTGTGCCGCACAGATACAAATATAATAAACTATTAGAGGATTTGACAGCAGAGAGGGCGGCGACATCCGGTCGTTGCGATGACGTTGTCAGTGGAAGGGACACACCATGAGCCGTGTGCTCACTCGTCTCGGTCACTTTTTCTGTGGAGCTCGGATGCGACGGACGCGTACTAGTGACCATATTTAAATATTTTCTTGTAACGGTTTTCCTAATTTAAATAAATAACAGTAGTCCGTTTTGTATTTTCTTTTTACAAAACACATTAGGCCTAAATCCCTAAGAATACATTTGTTTTCAGGTTGTAAAGTCGTTTATTTTCGCTTTTTTCACAAGTTTTGTTTATTTCCACAATATTTGTGAGATTTTTGTAAAACCATTTAGAACAAGGAGTTTTTCAAAATAATTTAAATGAATTTGATGAAACTGAATTCTGTTGACTAGAATGACAAATTTAATTTTATTACCATCTGTACAAATAAATAAAATTGTTGTGTCTATTTGCAATGTCAAAAAAACTGCTTTTTACTTCTTCTACGTGTGGTTAGTGACTAACCTGGAGCTTTTATGCTGCCCATGGGCCTCTGACTTGGCATCACAGGCTGCCGTCTATCAAAATTTCTCAGGCAAGCCGATTTTGGGCACGCCACAATTGTGGCGATAAGTCCCCTCTTTGAGGAGTCGCTAGAGAGGCGCCACAGCGCCACGGTGTTTAGGATAAAGCGGGAGGGGTCACCACTGTGTGGATCGCCCGGAGCATACGGTGGAGGTCTGACCGGCTTAGGCGGAGCACCGCCGTGTCTTCACGGAGGCGATCGGCGGCGGCGATCTTTCGCGTCCGGCCCTAGTTCAGGCCAAGCGGAGCGAGAGTGCATGGGAGGCCGTCACCTCCTTCGGCGAAGCAGTAATGCTCGTGAAGGAGGAGGCGGAACGCGTGAGGGAGAGGCAAAATTTGCGCCCTCACGTCCCTAATCACCGTAGGAGACGCCCCGGGCATCGGGAGTCGCAGGCCGGTTCCGATCTACCGTAGGCGAGGAATTGCGGACGGTGAGCGATGGGTAGCTTGCCGTCCGATAAGGACCAAGCCTGGGTCGACGGCGCGTTGTGTTCCACGTGCGCCTCAAAGAGATGTCAGCAACAACTGACGGGGTCCGGTCGGGCCAATGCATTCGCCAGGGTTGCGAGTTTGTCCGAAAGGGATATAGTGGCCCTGGTACACAGGCAACGGAAGGAACACGGGTTGGTTTTAGTCAGTAAAAGTCTAACACGCTCCCGCTCCGCCCAGAGCGGGAGAAGTTATTTGATAATTTCCCATCCAAAGGCATGCCAGTTTCCTCACGATGTTTTCCTTCCCAGTTTTTAAAGAAGTTCAAGTTTTACTAAATGCATATAAAAGTATTATATATAAGGTATTTATAACAAAAAAAATATCTACCATGTTTTTTATCCCAAGATAATTAATCCCAAGAACAAACTTAGCATTGTAGTTCAAAAACCTGTTCTCCCATACATTTTCCGTTGTGTGTGTACCACAAATGGGGAACCATTTCCGTTGTATTATTTTTGGTGAAATAAAATTATTATGAAATTAAAATTATAAATTTTTAAATTGATGTGTGATTTAGCATGTTATTTTAAGACCATAGACTTCTTATAGGTTTTCCTGTAATCTATAAGTAAATAACCATTTCCTGTACATTTTTCAAAATTTTAGGCTCTGTGGTTTCGGAGATAAAGGGGGTGAATGGTAAATTTTCATCTATTTTCTTAAATTACTTTAAAACTATTTATTTTAAAGTTATAAAAATTATATTTGTAACCCTCGCAACAAGCTATTTCATTTGATATGTCACATGGTACAGTTTGAAAACTTTTTTTTTCTGATTTTCCCCTAAAAGTGCCCACATATTAAAAATTTATTTATTTACGTTTTGTATCGCGTTCATGTTTGGGTCACAGACATTCATAAGTTTACCAAATTTCAACTAAATCTGTCCAGTAGATTCGGAGCAAATCCGCTGTGACAGACGGACATACAGACAGACAGACAGACAGCCAGCCAGACAGACACTGAGTGATCCTATAAGAGTTCCGTTTTTTCCTTTTGAGGTACGGAACCCTAAAAACAATTTCAAATTGTTGTTACGCTTTCACGCTTAAACGGCTGAACAGATTTAGATGAAATTGGCCATATGGGTGGATCATGATTTGGATTAGAACATAGGATACTTTATATCCCGATATTCTTACAGGATCGAGATCTACGCGGGTGAAACCGTGGGGCGCAGCTAGTAATTTAATATTTAATTTCCCAAGCCACTGCTCAGCTTTTCTTCAATTTATTTCATAGCACATAGCACAGTTCACATACAGTTCACGTTTGAGCAAAACTCAGAATGGTATTGCCAAAAAACAGGCATTAAAATTTGCTCTGAAAAAATGAAAACAGTAGAACGTTTCGTTTTAAAGTCTAAATTGTATTTTCAAGCAGCCCCCGAGTAATCGTTCTCCGTAATAAAAACTATGAAGAATAAAATGAGTGTTGTTAAAGATGGGTCGGGACGAAGTTCTTGTGGTATTTTTGGTGCACAAAATGGAGGCAAAATATAGTGTTTTCTTTGTAACCGATCTGTCTGATGTTTGTTAGTTGTATCATGTTAGTGGCTGGTTATATCTTAACAATGAAGTATCGGACTTCCAAGTGAAAAAGCCTGAGTTTGAAGCCCGCTTTAGTTACAAAGGAACCCATTTATTTTATTCTTTAATAAAAAGACGGGGTTTTTATTTTGACGGACATGCTAACCCCATCGTACTTTATCAACTATTTAACTTTAAATAGATAACATACATAACATCACACCTGTAATCCCCGAAGGGTTAGGCAGAGGTGTACCTACAGTACACCCACGTTTCGCCAGTTATGTTTTAAAAGTCCCATGTAATCGGGGGGGGAGCCTATTGCCATCAATCGAG
Organism: Tiliacea citrago; assembly: GCA_963921375.1. Classification (NCBI taxonomy): domain Eukaryota; kingdom Metazoa; phylum Arthropoda; class Insecta; order Lepidoptera; family Noctuidae; genus Tiliacea; species Tiliacea citrago. Next base: position 2,732,467 of record OY992804.1, on the reverse strand, counting down.
CACAAATCCAGACTCCGGTTTGCTACTGAAAATTCCTGGTAGGAAAAACCAATAATAACACTTTGCCTGACCTGGGAATCGAACCTCGAACCTCGGCAAGTAGTGCTTGCGACCACTACACCAAAGACCAACTAACTTAAATTAAAGACGTGTAAAAGTCAATTATTGACGTGTAAAAATGTCTGTGCAAACCTATTTACAGAAATAAATCAAATCAAAGTAACTACAACTATAATGGTATATACTGTAACTGATGCTCACTAAACAAATACTTCCACACAATAAGCATAACGGACAGCCCTCTGTGCAGGGCTTGCATAGTGGCTGAAGGACCCGTTGCGCATGTGCTCTTTCACTGCACAGGCGTCACCCAGATTAAAACAGAAACCCTCGGGTCACCCAGATCCTTCACAGATATCCTATGCAGTCTAGAAGACCTAATCAGTTTCTGGAGGGAGGCGGGCTGGTTGGAATAAATAACTGGCGGCAGCTATGGCCCACGCACAATGGTCCACATGAAGGACTAATTGCGGAAACCAAACCCTCTAACATAGAATACTGTAACTGAAATTAGATCACTGACTCTATGAATCATCTTCACCAGGCCACACAACCTCTTTGCAATCGGCGATCTAAGGGTTTGTTACAATGTTTTGAATTAGCCCAACGTTCAAAATGTTCTAAGGAACCCACTTCTATCAATTTACTAATAATTTGCCCACGTGATTAAAAACTTTCTCAAAATTTTTCCTTTAATTTTGTTTAAAATTAGTGTTTCTTTAATGGGATTTTCAGTTTACTCAAGTTATGATTATGTTATTAAATAATTAAACCTTTTAGTTGCTAGTTGACTGTCGTCAACCAAGCATCATCATAAATCCATACTAATGTTATAACCCTGCGCGTCTAATAAATTTATTTATTTATTATTCATTTATTTCGGACAGATTCCATATAAGTGTTAGTAACAATTTTCTTAAGATCTATTTTAGTTAGGTACATAATATTATATAAAGTTAATAAAATTTCACTATTTCCCCGTAACTATACCCACCCAGTGCGCCTGTATGGGACAGTCATGTTGGGATGCAATCATTTGCAAAATGCTGTTGGTGCTACCGCGCAGTCTTTGAAATATTAACGCCACTTTCGCACTATAGCATGGAAACCGTCGACGCGCGCGTTTGCGAACATTTGCGACGCACTACAATGCCGCGGCAACCCCAACAGCATTCTGAAAGCATTATTATACTGAATACGCAGGACGTTGTAGGCTCGTTTCTTATACCGAACCCATAGGCCGCTCGAGTAAAAAGATTGGCAATATGCTCTAAAGAGCGTGATCTTTACTTTCTTGTTACATCGAGCGAACCTACGGGCCAGCATATTGCTCCTTACCTTTAAGATAACAACGCGTTCAGGGCGTTGTTGGGGCTGCCACGCGGGTGCAGTGCGACGGGCATGTTCGCGGACGCATCACACGATGACGGCTTTTACGCCGTGCTCAGCATACGATGCACCGCGGCGCTCGGCAGTCTGCGCGCCAGCACTAACAGCATCCTGGCTATTATCACGGATAGGCTGGACACGCGTTACGTATATTACGTATTACGTTCAGCACTGGGTTAATACCCACATTGAGAAATAAGTAATTATGATGTACTAACACTACCTTACTCTTACCAAGGGGTATCATGTTACCCAGTAACTGGGTTGTGGAGGTCAGATAGGCAGTTGATCCATGTAAAATAGGTTAGACTGGAAGCCGACTCCAACATAGTTGGGAAGAGGCTAGGCAGATGATGAATGTACTAACACTAGTTCCATGAGTTTTACTCTACTGGCATTCTATGGATTCTGTCTGAATTAAAAAGTTTTATTTTATTTTTTTATTTATAAATACTAAAGTAACTATTGTCGGTCTATATCTACTGACTGTCTGTTACCTTTTTATACCTCAACTACTGAACCGATGCTTATATAATTTGGCAAATAGTTCGCTTGGGACATGGAGAAGGGCAAACGGTACTTTTCAGTCCGGACATTTATACAAAAAAAAAAATACAAAATACACACAAAAGAAGTCATGGGGCATCAGCAAGAAGGTACCTTATAAATGCTTGCAATCTTTCTACTCAAGACCCGTTTATACCTAGAAACGGTTCTACATCTACAATATAACTAGAACCTCTCTAGTTGGTTATTGATGGTCTTAAGTAATTAAGTCCGGGCCTCCCAAGAGAAACACTAGAATGTCTTGGAGTTGGGCCTAATTAAATTAATTAGGTGATGTATTATATGAGTCTAGCGAAACACAAGGCTTTTGTAACTCGACTAGACTTTTATTGTGCAATAAAGTAACGAGATTATTGTTATTTTGTTTTTGTTGAGGCCAAAAGAATAGACACAGCACCCTAATTGCGTAACACAGTTTGAATCAAAATCTGAATGATTTTGAAGTATATTGCTAATCCATTGCTTCATAGGTTAGAAAAACTTGTCTGCTCAACATCGTATATAACGCAATGAATGTTGTTGAACTGTATCGCATCCAGCGGATACCTGCAGCCTTCACAAGGTCATCGGTCCACCTTGTAGGAGGCCTTCCAACGCTACGTCTTCCGGTACGCGGTCGCCACTCCAGAACCTTTCGGCCCCGTCGGCCATCACTTCTGCGAGCAATGTCACCTGCCCACTGCCACTTAAGCGTGGCAATTCTTCGGGCTATATCGGTTACCTTTATTCGCCTGCGGATCTCTTCATTTCTGATTCGATCACGTAGGGAAACACCAAAGCATAGCCCTCTCCATTGCCTTGTCGCGCGACTTTTAGCCTTCTGATAAGGCCCATTGTGAGCGCCACGTTTCAGGTTTTTATCTTAGTAAGCAGATATTTACAACGCAAGACAATATGTCCGATATTATTGCATTTTATGAGAATTCATCTTTTTGAAGCCGATGCAGCATTCTATATTGAGGCGTAGCTTATCTTGTCAGATAGTTTTGGTGTTCCGTCGATATTCTTTAGGCCTTCCACAAATGATCACATATATTTGCCGTCATCTTGAGACTATAGATTTTAATGGATGAGTCATGAAATTAGATATTATTGAAGAGCTGCCATAATAATATATGCTCGTGACTACATTGTACATTGTGTACGCAAAATTAATAATTAACCTTAAGAAAACCAAACTAATGCATTTCCACCAAAGAATTGAAGCTCCAAAAATTTTGATTAAAATATTGTTACAAAATATTGAATACATCATTTATGTTGAAATTATAGATGTGAGATCGATGTAGAAAGACGTAAACGTTAAAAGTGTCCACAAAAAAAAAAACCATAACAATTGAAAACTTAAAATAAGACGTGGCAGCTAAGAGATGACCAGTCCCTACTGACGGCGCTCGTTCACGAACATGACGCATGGATCAGCACCATTCAGCGCAACCATTTTGAAAGGAACTTAATGATCCAACACACACGTCAGCTCTCGCGAGACATTTGAGTGAGCATGACGTACTCTCAGCCGCCAGGGCATATTCAAGTCGATCAATCTGCCCAGCCTTTTCTCAACTATGTTGGGGTCGGCTTCCAGTCTTACCGGATGCAGCTAAATACCAGTATTTTACATGGAGCGACTGCCTATCTGACCTCCACAACCCAATAACTGGGTAATACGATACCCCTTGGTAAGACTGGTTGTCAGACTTTCGGGCTTCTTACGACCCTTAACGACTATCAAAGATCCACGACTGACAGCCGGGACCAACGGCTTTACGTGCTTTCCGGGGCACGGAGGAGTCTCGGTATGTGAGGATGGTCACCCATCCACGGCCCAACCTCGGCAAGCGTAGCTTAACCTGATGGATCGACCCGTGCGGTAGTTATTACTTAACTCCTTGTTCAAGTCAAAGAGGTTATTTTCATTCTTAAATTACTGATCAAAATGTTAGCACATTTTACACATAGTTTTGTGCTAGATAGGTAATGGTCTTAATGGTGAATATAGGAACTAGATGTAACTAACTGAAACAACATGATAATCCAAAAAAAAAAAAACAGAAAAGAAACCGGCCAAGTGCGAGTCGGACTCGCGCACGATGGGTTCCGTACCATTATCTATAAAAATGGCAAAAAAATCACGTTTGTTGTTTGGGAGCCCTCCTTAAATATTTGTTTCATTTTAATTTAATTATTTATTTTTAAAGTGAATATATAATCAAATATTCGGAGAATATTTCAAGCGTCTACCTGTTGCCGTTATCAATATCGAGCAAAAAAATCACGTTTGTTGTATGGGAGCCCCCTTAAATATTTATTTTACTCTGTTTTTTAGTATTTGTTGTCAGAGAAAATTTCAACTGTCTAACTATCACGGTTCATGAGATACAACCTGGTGACAGACGGACAGACAGACAGACAGACGGCGGAGCCTTAGTAATAAGGTTCCCGTTTTACCATTTGGGTACGGAACCCTAAAAATCTAGTCGCCAGCGCTACTGCTGTGCATGAGATCCTGGGTTCGATTCCCGGGTCGGGCAAATTGTAATTGGGTTTTCCATCTGAAATTTCTCAGTAGCAGTCTGGAGTCTGGATTTGTGCCCGGTTGATGGCAATAGGCTCATCCTCTATTACATGGGACTTAAACATAACTGCCTAACTCATCGGGAAATACACAGGCGTGATGTTGTGTAATTAAATATATTACATAGAAACCAGTTCAAGTAGGTAACCTGGTGCGAAAACATAAATACAATTAAGGAAGGATCTAATTAACTCCACCTTCATACCTTTTAAGAGTTCCTTAAACAGGTTCTATAGCGTTTGATAATAATTTTACAAAATCTTTATATGTTTGTACTCGAAATTAATATTCACGCCTTCTTCCCATGGGGGTAGGCAGAAACTATAGAACGCCACCTGCTACGCTCCTTACATACTCCTTTTGCTTCGTTTACGTTCATACATCTGGTCATACACGCACGCCGATTGCGAGTACTACGCACCTGACCTTTATGAAGAACATCACCAATTTGGTCACTATATGTCCTCCTAGGGCGTCCCGTCCCGGCGTTTCCACTCACCTCTGCTTTATAAATACCTTTTGTTAGTCGCGTTCCACTCATCCTCTCAACATGACCAAACCATCTAAGCATACTCTTTTCAATTTTTGTTACTACATCTTAATATTATAAATATTATAATATCTTAATTTTCTTCCACAGGTCCTTCATCACCGATCCCATCAACATCATCTTCCTCAATAAAGCCAGATCAGAACGAGCTGACGGTTACCTTCCCGCCCCTCGAAGACATATTCAACAATACTCCTGAGAAGCACTTCGGAACTGAGAACAATACTGTGGTGACATCACAGACGGGGTCTACCGCGTTACTGCCGTGTGTCATCAGGAATATTGGCGATGGAATCGTAAGTAGCATGATTTTGTTTGATTAGAACTAACGATCCTGCGGCACATGGTTTTAACGACTTATACAGGGTGACTGGAAAATAGTGGCGGAGCCGTTAAGGGGAGGTAGTCTAGTATTATTCCGACAGATATCAATATGAGACCTACCGTCCTTACTTAACCCTTTCCAAGATATTCCTACTTAAAGAGTATAACCCAATTTGGCCTACTTTTTTTTGTTTTGCAACAAAGATATCCTTAATAAGTAATATTAATTGTTAAATTTCCGCAACTGTCATTATTTTATGCAAAAACTGCTAAACGAAAACGGAAAATGTAAAAAAAAATACTTTGATGGCTGATAAAACATCAATTTTCTTTTAAAAAAAAGTGTTAAGTAAGGACGGTAGGTCTCATAGTGATATCTGTCGGAATAACCCTAGACTACCTCCCCTTAACGGCTCCGCCACTATTTTCCAGTCACCATGTATATATCTACTTAAACATAACTGGCGAAATGTCCTACTAAAGATACACCTCTGCCTAACCCTTCGGGGATTAGGCGTGATGTTATGTGTGTTATATTATTATTTTATTAATTTGATCATTGCTCTGAATTGGTACCTCTTCCTTACCAACAATTGGGGCATGCATACTCACACATTAACACGCACACACACAAATACAATTACACACACAACACACACATACACTATACAACATACATTCGCGCAAAAGCAGAACCAAAATAAATTATTGTCAATTACTTTTTAAAAAAAAAATGTTTTATTTTTGTTCTTAGTTTATACACGAAAGTACCTACATATTATAAGGTGAAGTCTCTTTTTTTTCCTTTTTTTTATTTATTTGTTTTTGTCTTGTCATACAACAACATTTGTGCTTTTTATTACGGGAGGGCGCTGGCTCCTGCAACACAGTTTTAACTAGCGCAGGAGTCAGAGTATTCTATTAATGTGTTGTTAAATATGTTTTATGTCAATAAATATTTTTTCTTTTCATTCTTTAATATATAAATTAAATTACATCAGTGATTGCTGAGCATGACGTCCTGGGTTCGATTCCCAGATCAGGCAAAGTGTTATTGAGTTTGTCCATCAGAAATTTCTCAATAGCAGCCCCGAGTCTGGATTTATGCCTGGTTCATGGCAAAGGCTCGCCTCTCATTATCCATCTATGACCACCATGACTTAAACATAACTGGCGAAATGTGAATGTTCAGGGTGTACTACAGGTACACCTCTGCCTAACCCTTCGGGAATACAGTCGTGGTGTTATGTAAGTTAAATATTACTGTTTTATACACAAGAACCATTGGGAATAAAAAATCTCTAAATTATGTTAAAAACCGTATTAATATCCGCTGCGTAGCTTAGAAGAAAAGTCAAACCATTTATTTGAAATAGGCACAACACATAAGAGGCACTATTGAACGTCAAAATTTACAAAAAAAATAGAATTGATTCTAGTTGCCCCTTCCAAAATGTAGTTTCGTATGGACAAGAATGGGCAAGAAACTCCACCGGTATATACCGGGATAATGATAATGTTTATTTTCCAAAAATAGTGCTTTACATTTCCTTATAGTCTACATTAATAGAAATAGAATAGAATACTCTTTATTATGTACACCATAAAAGTTACAGCGAGGTTTTAATTTTTTTAAATAAGACGCTAAGGAAGTACCTTACTTAAGAACTCCACACTAGGTCGAGCCTGTCTCGTGGAGTCCTTATGTGGTATTGCCATACGAACAACGCAGTTACACAGTCAGACACGAAAAGTTACTTAATTTTATAATAATTATGTTGGTACAGAAGTATTATATAGGTAATGTAGCATGATGCCTACCTACCTGCATTATTTTTTCCCAACATTGTTGGGGACGGCTTTCGGTCTAACCGAAAATACCAGTATTTTACATGGATTTTATGTGGTGCCGGACGTAAAGAATAGCACCACCCGATTTCTTCCCGTGGGTGTCGTAAAAGGCGACTAAGGGACTTACTAGAGAATGGGCAGCAGCGCTCCCTATGCATTTTTAACTTTTAACAGCATACTGCGATCGCCAACCCGCCTGCCAGGCGAGGCGATAATGGCAACCTTTATTGGCAAGATTTATTTTTCACTAGCTGCGCCCCGCGGTTTCACCCGTGTAAGTCTCGATCCCGTAAGAATATCGGGATAAAAAGTAGCCTATGTCTCAATCCAGGGTGTCAGCTACCTCCATAAAAAATTGTATCATAATTGGTCCAGCCGTTTGAGCGTGAAGAAGTAACAAACATGCACACACACACGCACACACACTCACAAGCTTTCTCCTTTATAATATTTTTAGTGTGATGTGATTACTAGTGGTCGCCCACTGGTAGAAATTCGACCCCCTACTTTCAATCTATATAGTACTTATTAATTCCATGAGTACACTAAATCCATGCTTTTATATAGTACTTGCTAATTCCATGCTATTAAAAAGTACTTACTTATTCCATAAGTTTGCTAACTGAACAGACAGCTGTGCTGCTCAATTTGTCGCGCCACTTCTTGTTCCCAGCTAAAGCACTAGGAAGTGGTGAAGGGTGGGCGTTGTTGGGGGACTGTCTTATGTAATTTTTGACGTTCGAAAAGTGCTGATTCTCAGCCTAGTTTGAATAAAATAAAAATTACTAAATAAAAAAAAGTTTCAATGACTTTTGATTCATACTCAAGCGGTCACCTCCTGTTACACACTTCCGTCCCTTTTCACGAAATCACTCCTACAGAAATCGAGCGAAAAAATGTTACACATCAAAAAGTGATTTCAAGTACGTAAAATTATTTTGTGACCAACATTCAAAAATGATCAACGTTTCCGTAAAGTAATCATGTGAAAAATGGGACAAAAAATAAACAACCATCATTAAATAATGACACCAAAAAGCCTTCCTATATTATATTCAGCATTCTCCTGCCCTTATCCTAATTTATTTGTGGTCGGCGCAACATGTGCCTTTCTTCCATACTTCTCTATTAGTCGTCATCTCAGTAGTCACTCCCTTCCTAGCCATATCATCCTTCACACAGTCCATCCACCGTTTCTTTGTCGTCCCCTACTTTTATAGCCATCGACATCCATACTCATAACTTTCCTCGCGACATTTTCCTCATTCCTCCGCATCACATGCCCATACCATGACAACCGTTTTACGCACAACTTTTCAGTCACCGGTGCCACTTTAAGACTTCCTTTTATGTACTCATTTCTTATTCTATCCATTAGTGTCACACCACACATCCCTCTTAGCATTCTCATCTCAGCTACATGCAATTGCCTTTCATTCATCCCTTTTGTGGCCCAACATTCTGCTCCATACAAAACAGCAGGTCTAACCATTGTTCTATAATATATCTTCCCCTTAAGTTTAACGGGAATGCGGGAGTCGCATATTGCTCCCTTAACCTACCGCCATTTAATCCATCTAGTGTTAACCGTCCGATCTACTTCACCATATTATATTATAAAATAACTAACTACTTCCCAAAAAGCAGCCAAAGCCTAAATTATTTAATCTAATTACGAACTTAAAGAAGAAATTTTTAACTCCAATTTAGTATCGTCATTAATCATGCACAAAATCCAATCCGAACTTTAAAACAGGGAGTTTTTATCACAGAAAACTTAATCACATATTTTATCTGGACCACAGCCGGCTTATTACCGGTTAAACTAATGAGGTGGCTATATTTAACCACCCCAAACCCGGCTTAGTTTAAACCTCATAAATTTTCTGCCTTTTACGAGTACATTCCAAAATAGAGTAGATTTTGTAAAACTGTATTTTGGTTGGTTGGTAATTTTGGTGTGCTTTGAGTGCAGAGGCAGAAGCGACTAGCGGATGTCTAGTTAAACAAAATGATTTTTTTTTATTTTCAACTGTACTGAATTTAATACTAAGCTTTCGTTGACAGAATGTCAATGAAAAACGAATGTCAATGAATAAAGAAGAAAGCATTATCATAAACACAAAGTTTAAAAAATCGACACTTAGTACCATGCGTGTGCAGTACAATGATGCGAAATCGCCGCGGCACTGTGCGTCGAGCATGTTCGCTGAAGCGAGAGTCAGCGACTTTTATGCCGTTATTCGATCGCGCATAGCATAGTTTTTCAGCACTCTAAGAAAATCGACCAATCAGCTGTTGAGGGTCGTTAGTGAGGATTGGAGCAGCCTGATCTGTAGGAATTGGCTCGAAGTGCATCGGAGTTCCAACCGACGGACGGTAAATATTTTGATAGTTATAATTTAATTTAATGACTTGAGATTTAATGTATTTTTATTTTAATGAATTTTATTGTATTTTATTTAATGATGTATTTTTTTTAGTGCTTTTAATTTTTATGATAGTAATTAATTCTATGTATTTGTGATTTCTATATTGGGACTTGGTGCCTTAGATATTAAATAAATAAATAAAATCTTACCTTCTAACCTTTACTATATATATATAAATAATATATAATATAAGAAATATTGTTTCTTCTGGTTTCATCATTCAATGACACAACACTGCAAAAAAAAACGCTGCTTAGTTTTCAATTGGCATAACTTATCAAATACTATTTATAATAATAATAATGTTTATTTGTACACTTTGAAAACAACGGTACCTACTTATGTCACATTAAAAGGCGAACTGATGCCTCCTAAACTAGGCTAAAAGCCTGTGTTTAAGGAGTCAATGTTCCTCCAGATAATTATAATGGCATACAACTAGTTTTGAGTGTCATGCAAGTACTTAAAAAAACAACAAAATAAAAACAACAAAAAAAATAAAAACAAAAAGTGGCCTAATCCAAATACAGTATTACGTAGTCCTATTTCTATAAAATTGATTGAGATTTGCCGAGTCGGTATAAACTTTTCATTCATGGTAAATTTACATAAGTAACTTTAAATATCCTCAATCATTTCAAGGTGAGGATGATTCCTCAATGGCATTTGATTATAATCCTTTCAGATTCAATTGTCATCCAAAGGCAAAATCGTTGCAATTGCCTTCCAATGGACAAATCGGCTACGTAGCCCGCCCATGTTCCCAACCAAACGTACCGACACGTTCACATACGCGCCAAGAGTTGTCAAACCGGTTCAGCGAGTGGATAATCCCATTAACGTCATGCACACATGTCATGTTGCACCGTGCCACAGATTAAAGAAACGGAACAGAGACAAAGCTTCTAAAGAACGTGCAAAATGTATACCTATTTTGGTAGGGTTGACACAGGAGGATAAAATTAAATAAACAGAACGATAATCAGCTTACGTGCTTTAATTTATAAACATAATTATTCAATCACTACTACTACTTACTAGATAATGGGCAGCCGCGTTTTCTATGCATTTTAACACCATACTTTGATCACCAACCCGCCTGCCAAGCGTAGCGATTATGGCAACCCGTTTGGGAGAGGCCTATGTCCAACACTGGACGTCTTTCGGCTGAAATGGTGATGATGATTCAATCACTAACAGCTCAGTAGGTATTAACTATGTATTTCAAATCAAAAACATCAAGAAAATTAGAATTTCGGGTTTAATTTTTTTTTATTCGTAATTATAATCTATTCAAAGCACTTAACTTAGTGGCACTACAAATTATTGTGCTATATTTATTTTTCAGTGTGATACATTCCGTAATTGTGATTTCCGTTGTGCAATTACGTCATAAATTTGGTCCTGACCCAGGTATGTTTTCTGATCCATTTCTTTAAATTGTCATCAGATACTCTTGGAACAGACCATACTCATGTTTTAGGTATATTGTCGCTGTACCACACTTAAAATCGCCACGCTTATGCGTCCGCTCCGCTTCTGAGACCACACCCTTACGGATTGGCGAAAGATGTACGATGCCTCCAGGTGGCGACATTTGGAAGAAATTGAAATATTGTCAAAAGCCGGAATTGAACTGTCAAACCTTTAGTCGGATTTAGACATTTTGGTATTATTTGGATTTCAGTGATTCATGTGTCAGCTTGATATTTCAACATAATAGTTTTGTAAAACTTATGCAAAATATATTTTTATAAAGGTCAATTGCCGCATGAATGAAAGATCATCACTTGAAAATGGCTCGACCAACTTGACTGTTTTTTTTTTTGTTGTGTTTGTAATTGTAAGGATATGGAAAATTCATCGGAAAAGTCAGAAGGAAACATGAAATTCACCCGGGCGACGGCGGGTGTGAACAGCTCATGAAAAATAAATGTGGGTAATTTTAATATCGATTAGAGCAAAACCGATAAATGAATATTCATAATATGGTCGTTTATTAAATTGCCTATAAACTGATATTATTTTTAGGACAAAGAGGCTTTTAAACCGTTAATGATTGAACTGATTTTGATTACCTACTCTTTTTAAAAGTAGATATTGTAATTTGCAAGCACTTATAACAATACAAGCACAAGAGGAATTATTCCTAAACATTTTACTTTATACCAGACGTCATTATTTTCTTAATTTACCAAATTATCGGTTGATAGGTATTTATTTACGTTAAACACAGCAACAGCACAGTCATATACAATTTAAATTGCCTTGGTAAAATTACCATTACAGTAACCATGCAAATAACAGATATACCTGACATTGACATATGAATATAACAGACAAACGAGAACAATAAAAAGTGTGTCAAGTAGACCTTAATCTCGAACACTACAAAACAAAAGAATTTGAGCTACATAGACATGCACTGGTCGTACTGTCTAAATATAGAACGTCTGTATGAAGCGAAACTCATAGAAAAAATATCAATACGAATAGGGTGAAATGTCAAGTTGGACCTTTTATTATATTGCCATGCCATACGTGTTAGGGGGCTATTAAATGTGAAGAAAGGTGTGAAGGTACTCGTAGATAAAGGCAATTCAAAAACACTTTTGTGACGCTTATAACGTTGGCTAGACCTAAAGTTTAAATAACTTACCAATTTTATGGAGTATTAGTAAGTCAGAATGGTTATGTCTTTCTTTAAGCTAATAATTTTAAAGTGCCTTAACCTGTCATTGTAAGCAGGTATAGCTTTTCGGATCTCATTCTTCATACATAAATACCTAACAAAACGGGCCGGAACAGATTCAACATTATTAGCGTATGTTTAATGTTACGGAAAGCAAATAGTAGAACAATACTCCAAGGAGCTCCTAGCTAGTGCGTCGTAAAGCAAAATAATACTACCAAAGTGACGAAAATATTTCGATATACGTATTATGAAACCAAGTATTCTCTTAGCCTTAGTCACTATACTATCTATATGATCGCGGAAAGATAGAAATGTATCAAAGTGAACACACGGCTACACATTAAGCTAAACATTTCCAGTATATGCTGATCTCGCATTGTATAAGATTTCCGTACAATGACAGGTCAGCTGATACTGGAATCTTATAGCCTGATGTGTAGCCGAGTGTACCCCTAAGTTACGGATGACCGATTCTCGGATCAGTAATGAACTACTGATCCATCAATATTATGATAGTGAAATTGAATGTAGTTTACTTCATTCGTGAATGTAAAAGTGTGGCATTTTTTTTCACATAGAGCGTCAATCTGTTGTTCAAACACCATTGTTGAAGGACATCAAGAACTCGCTGAAGCGAGTAATACCTGATATCCTATAGTATATTTTTAAATCATCAGCGTAGGCTAAACAATTACAATTTATTAAATCTAAAAGATCAATCAAAAATACCAAAAAAAGCAAAAGGCCCAACTTAGACCCCTGTGGAACACCGGAACCAATAAAAAAGGGTACAGATTCACAACCCACCAAGGCAACAATTTGAAAACGAATAATTGAATAACTCTTGAACCACTGCAACAGAGAGCCACGAATACCACCGCAATTCAATTTCATAGAAAGAATTGAGTGATCAACGCGATCGAAGGCTTTTGCAAAATCTGTGTAGCAGCATCAACCTAACCCCTTTTTTTTTTTTTTTTTTTTTTTTTACGCTGAGAAATGCATTACGCATGCCCGCTCGTGGGGGACGAGTCGGGGTATGTGGGACTCCTGTCAATAAGTGACAGTATACCCACTAAAACTCAGCGGTGTTCCCGCATCACCGTGATGGGAGGGCCATGGGAAACCGGCTCAACCTTTACATCCATGACCCTCTCGGTGCATGCCCGCCTTGCCGGCGGGCCCCGCGTGCCCCCCATTCTCAATGGGGGGCTACGGAAATGGCAGGGAACACCTGGCCATTCCCGTCCGGCACTGGTGGAGGCCTGTGCAATACAGGCAAGGGTGCCCCCGCACCCGTTGCCTGCTGGCCTCCACCTGGGAGGAGGCGGAGACGACGATCGTACAATCGCCTTCTCACGCCTCCTCTTCGCCTGCGGAGCGGCGCCGCGAGAGGATCGTCCTCCCGCGCGCGCTCCGCCGCCTCCTTCTGTGACATTACTTCCTCGCAGAAGGAGGCGACTGCTGTCCAGGCCCCCTCGCTTTCCAGCATGAAGTTGACGACGCTGGGAAGTGAGAGGTCCGGCCCGGCCGCTGCGATCAGAGTCTGGCGTAGCTCGGACCAGGCCGGGCACACCTCAAGGGTGTGCTGTGCCGTATCCTCTGCCGCGCCACAGTCGTGGCACGACGAGGTCTCCTCCCTTTGGATCCGGTGCAGGTGCGATCCGAAACACCCATGGCCGGATAACACCTGCACCAAACGGAAAGAGAGGAAACCATGTGACCGCTCGAGCCAGTCCTTCAGAACCGGCCCGAGCGCGTCCAAAGTTCGGCGGCCAAAAGCGGCAGTGGCGAGGTCCTCTGTCCAGTGATGGACGATCGCGTCCCTCGCCTCCTGCCGCACGGCCTCCCGCTCTTCTGCGGCGGGGAGCTCCCCAAGCGCCTTACGCCGCGCCGTCCATTCGTAAACTCTGGTCAGCACCCACGCCTCGAGCTCCCAAGGAGGGGTGCCGGCCAGAGCGCAGGCCGCCGAGAAGCCCACTGATCGGTAGGCCCTCGCTACCCGCAGTGCAATGGCCCTTTGGGGCCTCCGGATGGCAGTGGCGTTCTCCCTCCTGTGGAGGGAGTCCGCCCAGATTGGGGCCCCGTAAAGGGCCATGCTCCTGAGGATGCCGGCGTACAGGCGCCGGCATCTCGCCTTCGGACCCCCCAGGTTCGGGAGGAGCCACGACAGGGCGTTCGCCGTCTTCAGCAGGCGCGTCGACAGCCCGCTAAAGTGTGGGCCGAAGCGCCACCTGCTGTCAAGTACAAGGCCCAAGTACTTCATCTGGGCCTTGACCTCGATCCTGACGCCCTCCACGATAATGTGGCCGTCGGGAGGGATGCGCTGCCGTGGCCCGTGGAAAAACACGGCCTCGGTCTTGTGGAGCGCCACCTTCAACCCTAGGCGGCGGATCCTTCCTGCCACTAAGGATCCGCCAGCAGAGGCCAGACTGGCCGCCTCGCCGAAGTTCCTCCCCCGGGCAATGAGTAGAGTATCATCTGCGTAACAGATGATGCTCGTGCCACGGAGGAGGGTTCCCCGCAGGAGCCAGTCGAATCCAATGTTCCACAGCGGTGGCCCTAGGACCGACCCCTGCGGAACACCGGACTCTGCGCCGTATCGCCTAACTCTGGCCGTCTTGTCCTCAAGGAGGACCACCCGGTCCTCCAAGTAGCTGGCCAAGAGTTGGCGCAGGTACTGGGGCGCTCTGTGGTACCGAAGTGCCTCCAAGATTGTCGAGTGGGGGACAGAGTTGAAGGCGTTGGCTATGTCTGTTATGTATGTTGCGTATGTTGTATGTTTGTTTTCTGTATTTCTGTGTACTCCACTTATGAGTCAAAGTTGCTCGAAATAAATGTATTTTATTATTTATTTATTATATGTCGAATGACACCGCCAACACTCCGTCACCCGCCTCCACGGCCTCCCTCACCTGGCCCTTCAGTAGGGCCAACGCATCCACCGTCGAACGACCCCGTCGGAAACCAAATTGGGCGTCCGACAGGTCCGGCCCCACCGTCCCCAGCAGGCTACTCAGCCGGTCGGCGATTATCCCCTCGAACAACTTACCGACCTCATCGAGCAAAACGATGGGCCGGTAAGCCGAGGGGGAGTCCGCCGGGCGTCCCTCCTTTCGGAGGAGGCATAGCCGCCCCTCCTTCCAGGGTTTCGGGAACCTCCCAGTCGTGAAACACGCGCTAAAGAGGTCCCGAAGCCTCTCCTCCATCTGAGAGGCGGCGATGGCCACAACCCGTGCGGGAACGCCGTCCGGCCCTGGGGCCGTGTTCTTCGCGCGGAGACGAAGAGTCCCTGCACGCAGTTCCGACGCCGTAACCGCGGGGACCTCCTCCTCCGGCGGAACCGCCTCCCGCGGGGGGTCCATCACTGGCGGGGTGAAGCCGGTCCTTGACGGAAACAGAGACCGGACCACCCCATCCAGCAATGCCGGTTCGAGGGTCTCCGTCAGTGGAGGACCAAAGGGGCGCAGTTTATCCCGCGCCACCTTGTATGGTCTTCCATAGGGATCCCTGTCGAGACCCTCCAGCATCTCGGCTCTCGCCGAGTCTTCGGCCGCGCACATTGCCGTCTTCAGGACCGCCTTTGCGTCAACGTACGCGGCATAGAGGCCCTCCTCGTTGGTGGGATCTCGGGGCCTGCGCCTTCGACTCCGCGTGTAGGCCCTCCTGGCCGCTACGCAGGCGGTCCGGAGCCCCGCCAGTTCCTCCGACCACCAATAGACGGCGCGGCGGGGAGGTGGGCGATGAGACCGGGGCATGCTGAAGTTGCACACCTCGGTCAAGGACCCCCTCAGCTGGACCGCTGCGGCGTTCACGTCCAGGACCTCGACAGGAGGCGTGAGCCAGTCCTGGACGAACGCCGCCTCCTCCGCTGCCTCTCGGTCCAGACGGGTGAGAGCCCACCGTGGGAACCTTGATTGGCCCGGGCGGGCCGTTCCCTGGGAGCTCTGGGTGGAGATGTCGAACCGCACGTAGCGATGGTCCGACATGGTCTCCACCATCTCCACCCGCCAGTTCACGACTTGGGCGGCTAGCACGGGGGTGGCAAACGAGACGTCGACCACCGACCCTCCCCGTTGCCGCACACAGGTGTGGACAGTCCCTCTGTTTAGGAGGGACACACCGCACGACGCCGCCCAAAATTCTGCGGCGCGTCCCCGGACGTTACAAGAAGCGGCCGGGTTGCCCCAGGCCGTCGACTTGGCGTTCAAGTCGCCCAATATGGCGACCTGGCGTGGTGCCGCCCTCCCGACCACTGCGGTGAGGATTTCGAGAAAGTTCTCGAAGTCCGCGAGAGGGCGGTTTGGGGAGAAATAGACGCCCACAAGGGCCAAGTCTCCCCACGCGGTGGCCACGTATCCCGGTCCCCTCTCTAAGAGCGAGAGGGGAGGGGAGTCTGTGGAAAACCGCGACACCAATGCCACCAAGCCGTCTCGATCACCCAGCCAACGGCCAGGGACCGAGTACGGCTCGGCAACCACCGCCACGTCCACCAACCACTCGGCCATGGTCTGCATCAGCAGATCCTGGGCCGCTCTGCAGTGGTTGGTGTTCGCCTGAAGGATGCGATGCTTGATGACCCTATCCATCAATCAGACATCGCACCCCCCTCCACAGCCGCTAAAGTCCCGGCCTCAGGGACGGCGGTGGCAGCGACAAGCCGAATCGGCGCCTGCTCTTTGCCCTTCTTAGGGGGAGGATTGCACTTCCTCCCCATCATCACGTGGCCCGCAGGGCAGCCACTGGCGGCACACACTGCGCAGTGCGGCGTGGCGGCCTCGCAGGAGGCGGACTTGTGCCCCTCTTTGCCACATCGGAAGCACGTGTCCCCCCTGTCGACCTTGGACAGACAAAGAGGCCGAGTGTGTCCGATGCCACAACACTTGTAGCAGCGCAGAGGCTTAGCTGCAAGTGCCCGGACTACACCCGAGCTGAACCCGACGGCAAGCCGTCCCTTGGCGAGGACGGTTATAGCAGCGGCGACTGGGCACTCAAGGCGAATGGTGCCCATGCCGCTGCGGCCGGGCCTGATGGCCCGACCTTGCACCGCTGTGACGCCACAGCCCCCCATTGCTGCGACCGCCGCCACCACCTCCTCTTTTGTGACCGAGTCGTCAAGGTCGGTCACCTCCAAGGCCACAGACTTCGTGGGCCTGGTGACTTTGGCCGCGTCCGCGATGACCTCTTGCAACTTGGTTGCGAAGAGGTCCGCGTTGGTGCCACCCTGAGCCCCCGGGAACTCGAAAATTCGAGCCCCGGCCTGGGTCCGGCGGCACGAGACTGTGCCGATCCCGAGTTTGTTAGGATCGGCATTTGGACGCGCCCGCGACATTATTGACGCATACGTCTCCCCCCGCCCCGCAGCCTCTGCGGTGAGCGTCACCACTACGGCTGCGGTCTTAGGAGGAACTAGTTTCCTCTTCGGCCTGGCGGGGGTCCCATTAGCTGCTATAGCAGCAGCGGGAGCAGCGGCAGTGGGCCTGGGGGCTGACGTCTTCCCCTTCCCCTTTCCGCTGCCTGTTTTCTGGGTATTCTTTTTGCCCTTCCCTTTTCTAGCCACCTTCGTCCAGCCTTGCTGGTTGGATGGGGTGGTAGAGGGAAGATGGGCGTCTTCCCCCTGGGGTAACGGCGCCGGCTCGCGTCGCCTCTTGTCCGCCGCGAGAGGCGGCCGGAGGCGTTTCTCGGGCAAGAGCCTGTCTTCGATGCCCGCTAGACAGGCTCTCGTGAAGGCCCTCTCCTCCGTGACGACCTTGCGGATTATATCCTCAAGGTTGGAGGGGGGGACCTCAGCCGCTGGTCTGGGCTCACTTTTGTTTGGCCGGGCCGTGGCTTCAGCCAGCTTTTGGTGCAGTTGGCTGACCTCTGACTGCAGGCGATCGACCCTCGCCTGCAGTTGCCGGGTTTCGTCAGTCGCCTTGCGCTGCACCAGCTCCCCGACGATGCCGCGCATGCTCGCGGCCCTGCATTTAAGGGACTTTTGAAAAGTCCCTTTCAAATTGGACGACTTAGAGGCGACTTCCACTATCTCCTCTTCGTCCTCCTCGGCCATCAGCTCCAGCTCCGCCAGGGAGTGGTCTGCGTACAGAACGCGGGACGCGCCGTACCCGGACTTGGCCCGGGCGACGCGCGTCCGTTTCTCTTTGGCCGCAACCCGCTCCTCCAGGTCTTGTTGAAGCTGGGCCCTTCGAGACAAGTCCAACTGGCGTTGGGCCTCTGCCAGACCCACGTCATGGGTGTCCGACACCAGCTTTTTAGTCTTCGCCTGTGACGGCCTCCTCGATTCCGAAGAACCCCCGGACCCATTTCTTTTAAGGGCCCGCTTCCCCGGCTTCTGGCGACCAGTCATTGAACTTGCGTCCGACTCGCACGCAATGGACTCGTTGTCGGAGTCCGCCAACTCGCCCGTCAAATAACAGACGCTGCTAGCTGCAGACGGCGCGCGACTAGCCTCCGACGCCGAGGCGCCCTCAGATTGGCCCTGAGAATGGCCTTTTGGTTGGCCCTGAGAAGGGCCTTTGGGTTGGTCCTGAGAAGGGCCTTTTGGTTGGCCCTGAGAAGGGCCTTTTGGTTGGCCCTGAGAAGGGCCTTTGGGTTGGCCCTGAGAAGGGCCTTTGGGTTGGCCCTGAGAAGGGCCTTTTCTAAAACGTCCGGAGACGTCCCGCGATGTTTTAGGCATAGCCTCCGCAAATGTCGCAAATTCCTCCAGTTAAAATAAAATAGATAAAAAAGATTAAAATGTATGCTGCGACTGCACAGTGCACTTTAGCCGAACACCGGTCTGCCACTCCGTTACGGTGGTCAGAACCGGGTCGTTGCCCAGGGGACGCGACGTGGACGCAAGCACTGTGGGGAGGTCCCCCTAACCTAACCCCTAGATTCATAGGTGTTACTAATGAAAGTAGTGTAAATGAGTAAGTTAAACATAGTAGAACGGTAAGGCACAAAACCGTTGCTTCAAACTAACTATATGACGGAGATGGAAATAAACTAAATTGTAAATGAGACCCTCAAACATCTTTGCAAATTTTGATATAATAGAGATTGGTCTATAGTTAGTTACGTCATTCATACTACCAATCAATCAATCAATCAAATCAAAAGTCATTTATTCAAACTAGGCTGAGAATCAGCACTTTTCGAACGTCAAAAATTACATAAGACACTCCCCCAAAAACGCCCACCCTTCACCACTTCCTAGTGTTTTAGCTGGGAAGAAGAAGTGGCGCAACAAACTCCCCAGCAGCACAGCTGTCTGTTCAGATATAAAACTTGAATCTATACAATAAAATGTAAAAAAATTTGCATTACGCAACACAACATTAAATTATTTGCCTTATGTTAGCTAGCACACGCCATTATACCAAAAAAAAAACATAAAAATCGTCGAAAACTATACTCAAGCAGAAATAACGTAAACAGAACGTACCTAAATAAAAGCCTCCAGGCATAATGGGCGTGCCCGCCCACACAAAGCTATAGCTGCAACTCGAAGTCAAAAATGATAAACTAGCACCATCGTAGTAAAATAAAAAACAGTTAATCATTAATAACAATAATAAAACCATGGTCAGCAAGACGACCAGTCACCACAAGCAGCACCCGTTCACGAGCATAACGCAAAGATCAGCCATCACCCCCCTCGCCATATTTGAGGGAAGGAGGCAACCCGACCCCCGACGCTACCGCAAGCAGTGACATCTAAGGGAGCATGACGAACTTGCTGCCGGTTGCTCAGGCAAGAATAATATAATCAATTGTCTAGGTCGCTAGCTAACCACTTATTGCAATACAACTCATAAACAAAAACATTTTCATGAGTATATTATGTCACTAGTAAATAAAAATAAATTGACTTAGTCAAATAAAAATAAACAATTATATGAACTCATTTAACCTGTCAGTAGGTACGCTAATTCTGGAGAAAGAACATGAACATTGTCTTGAGTTAATCACAGCGACCAACTATTCTTATCCTTTAAGTAGTCATTGATAGAATAGTATGCCTTTGAACAAAGATTGGATTTAACTTTAACTTTAAACGCATTAAAAGGCAAATCTAACAAAGAAGAGGGTAGCTTGTTATAAAAAGTTATACCAAGTCCAACAAATGAGTTATGAACCTTATGAAGCCGGTGAAAAGGAGCACGTAATTTATCCTTATTTCTGGTGTTAATATTGTGAATATCACTGTTTTTAGTGTATAAGTGTATATTTTGCCTAACATATAAGATGTTGGCGAAGATGAATTGTGATGCCGCCGTGAGTATACCAATATCCTTAAAAAAATCTCTTAGAGAAACTCTGGCACCCAGCTGGTAAATTGCTCGAACAGCTCGTTTTTGGAGTACAAATATATTTTGAATGTCAGCTGCTTTACCCCACAGCAGAATACAGTAGGACATAACGCTATGAAAATAACTAAAATAGACTAATCGGGCTGTATCAATGTCAGTGTATTGTCTTACTTTCCTGACGGCGTATGCGGCCGAACTGAGCCTTCCCGCTAGGCTTGATATATGAGGTCCCCACTGAAGTTTGGCATCTACTGTTATACCCAGAAACACTGCCGAGTCTACAGTTTCAAGCACCTCTTTATCTAAAACAATGTTGGGACCTAAATTTCTAACATTCGGTAAGGCAAACTTTATACATTCCGTTTTCTTTGCATTGAGAACTAAATTATTTGTCGTAAACCAATCCGTAACCACGTTTACGTCGTCAAAATCTTGTCTATTCCGGTCTACTTTAAAAATAAGAGAGGTATCATCTGCAAACAGTACAACGTCACAGACACCCTTTATATAGAATGGTAAATCGTTAATATACACTAAGAATAAGAATAGGCCTAGAATTGAGCCTTGAGGTACACCTAACTGAACTGGTAGCTCGGAAGATTTCACACCATCAACACATTTGAACCTATTATACAAATAAGAATTTATTACTTCAAGAGCTTCATTTTGGACGCCGTAATGATGTAGTTTACGCAAAAGCGTGTCATGGTGCACGTAATCAAAGGCTTTGGAGAGATCACAGAAAACTCCAATAGCATTTTGCGAGTTCTCCCATGCGTTAAATATGTGTTTCAGCAGTGCAACACCCGCATCTGTAGTCGAACGACCTTTTGTAAAGCCATATTGTTCATTGTGAAGGAGGCTGTTTATATTAAAATGTCTTAGCAACTGCTTGAGTATTAACTTTTCAAATATTTTGCTAAATGCAGGTAAGATAGAAATAGGCCTGAAATTGCCAACGTCATTTTTATTACCTGATTCAAATAAAGGTATGACTTTACTACTCTTCATAAGGTCAGGAAAAGTTCCTAAATCAACACATTTATTAAAAGTAACAGCTAGATAGGGGGCTACGATGTCTATTATATTACTTAATAGTTTAATGGAAATGCCCCAGTAATCATTAGTGTTTTTAGATTTAAGTGTGATAAAAACATTAACTACATCATGAGGTGTTACATGTTCGAAGCTAAATAAACGACTACATTTAGGCACACTACTATGCAAAAGATTTTCAGCTTTAGACAGGGATGAATTTAAGGAGCGAGTCGTAGTTATAGGTATGTTGGCAAAAACCTCATTGAATGCTTCAGCTACGTCAGCTGCATTATTAACTAATTTGTTTTCGACCATAATTTCTAGTTGTTTTTCTTGTTTAACAGACTTACCAGTTTCATTGTTAATAATTTTCCAAGTGGTTTTTACTTTATTATTAGATTTTTTAATTGTATCGCTTAAAAATTTAGATTTAGCAAAAACACAAATCTTTTTAAATAATTTTGAATAATTTTTGACATACTCTAGAAAAGGAGTATCAAACCTGTATTTTTTCAAACCATATAACTCGTATAGTCTCGCTCTACTTTTATAAATACCTGGGGTAGCCCATTGATTAAAGCCAACGACCGGATTTATTACTGGGGTAATGTGTGAGATTTGTCATAAATCGGGAAATGTTCCTACCATCAAGGATTTATTGTATATTATCTGCAGGGGTATAATAAGACCATCAATGCAGATACGAATAAAAATATGAGGAAGTCCATCCGGACCAGCTCCTTTATTAAGATTTATCTTTATTATGCTATTTCAAAAGTCATTTTCAGTAATGCCAATGGAAGACATAATTACCGTTATTAGACGAGAAGTAACCTGGAGACAAGTTCCTAGGCTGTTGATTAACACCGTACACAGATGCAAAATAGACCGCAAATAGATTACCCACACCGCTACTAACGTCACCAACACGATCACCCCACGAAAGTTGGTTAGGGACACCTCTGAAAGATTTTATTGACTTAGTATAACGCTAAAATGCTTTTACATTTGTTTATAATTCACTCTCAATTCTTTCTTTATAAAAAATAAATAAATAAAATACATTTATTTCAGACATAAAAAATTGTCCGTATAATGTTAGTAACAAAGGTTTTAAAAACTGTTAGTTGTTTTATCCATAGCTCTCTCAGCTCGCATCCATAGGATGAAAAAAGTGTCGTACTCGTAGTACCGAAGTTATTGCTTAACTAAAATTAAAACTACATGAAAAAACCGGCCAAGTGCGCGTCGGACCACGCACTTCCGTAGTTGGGATGAATAATTTATCCCAAAAACAAACTTAACATTGTACTTGAAAAATATGTTCTCCCATACATCGATATACGTCACGGTCAATAATTCTCCAACTGCAAATGTATGTTCATAATCGCATTTTTTTTTTTTGAGCTAAACTACAAATTAACAATTTTTTTTTATGCTGCGAGACCTTGCTTCTTGCCAAATTTCATGATTCTAGGTAAACGGGAGGTACGGATTTTTATTTATTTACGAGTATCAAAATATGTCGCATAAAAGAGCCGTATTTTTTTATTGCGTTGAATTAGTAGCTTGATTTTTTGAGAGCTCCAAGAAACTTTAGACCTACGTATTTGATATTAATACCATTACTTTATTGTCCGTCTGCTCAGCATCAGCCTGTCAAGACCCTTTATCTTAGGAACGCATGGAGTTCCTAAGATAAAGAGTCATGACAGGACTGATGCTGAGCAGACGGACAATAAAGTGATCCTTTATGAGTTCCGTTTTTTTTTCAGTTTGAGGCACGAAACTCTAAAAAGGCTACAAATTAATGACATCATTGAAATCCTACCGATTTTGCGTAGCTTAGTCTGTAGCTATACATAATATAATAAAATAGTAAGGAAGTCAAAACTTGTACGTAAAATATAAAAAAAGAAGTAATTACTACGAGGGATGGGAACTAGTATAATGCCGAAAATATAGTTGTCTGGATGTATGTTCCCGATTTGCGCAAAAACGGCTAAACGGATTTGGATGAAATTTGGCCCATAGATAGTTTATAACTGGATCCGGCTCGAAAGGACCACTATTACCGACTGCTTAGGCTGTAGGTTGGATTTTTTAATAATAATTTAGAAAAACATAGCCATGCGGTATAGAAATAACAGCCTCGTATCAAAAATAGAACCCCTCACCCTAATCTCTTCAAAGTGAGAGTGAACGGGCTTCTTCTGGGTCGAACAAGCTCACTCCATCGTCGACTTTGTCTCTGACACCCACACACCAAGACTAAGGTCAAGAGCAAACCCATAAGAAAAAAAAAAGTTAATACATAGCTTACTTTTAATCCCGGTAGTACGTACCCAAGGGATATTTTCCGACATCCACGTGGGCGAAACCGCGGGCAAAAGCTAGTTTAGTAACCCTCCTTTTTGGCTTCGCCGCAGTCGGGTAAAAATAACGCTTTTTAAATAAACATTTACAACTACTATCACCGCAAAAACTCTTTGCCCCTAATTTACAAAACTTAACCTACAAATATCTGACCATGTAATCCAATAAAATATAGCAAAGTTACATGTGCCTAATGAAAATGTCAAAATAATAAGAATTTACAATCCCAACTTTCGTTCAGTAACGTTTCGGGTCAATAGGCTCCAGTAGGTAAACATCTTACGTCATGTGTTACTTAAATGAAATGAATTCTATCGTACTTAGGCCTCCTGTGACTAGATTAAGGTTACCGACGTGGTAATTGTGTGTTTGGATAAGGTTCTGGAGTTTTCTGTCTCCAAAGATCGCTTTTAGACCGCCCATTTTGTCACCCAACTTATTTATTGATTTAACCATTTATGTGCACACATATGTAAACAAACTAGAAGAACGTACAAGGGTGATGCTTATTTCTAAAGAAATCTTTTCCAGCATACCTGCGATAGTAAAGTTGATGTAGACACCGTGTTTAAGGGTTAAACACGATAAAAGAGAAAATTGAATACATAAAACAATTCACTTAATAAAATAAAACAAATAATATGAGAATATACTAACATATTATATATACTTGTAAAATAAATATCACTAGAATAAATTAATAATTATAATTGAATTAAAATAATAAATACATACGCAACTAGCCTATGTAAAAGGAGAAGGCCCAAAAATGTATGGGTATAAAACCCAGAGTTGATAAAAAAAAAACGTATATGGGTTAAAAGGGCATTAATTGTAGATAATAAATATGAAATTACTGTCTTTAAAATTGATCCCCATAATTGGCTTTTTAGTTTTTAATAATAAATATATTTTGCTTTTTTCATGTCATAAAGTTAGTTAGCAGTGTATAGTTTACAAAAAGCACACACATGTAAAAACGCTTAGATAAATATTTATTACAAAAACTACAACGCTGTTACAAATTATCTGTTAGTCTCAGAAATTCTATGAGATCTCAGGGTGATTAGCCTGCCTCAAAGAGATGTCAGCACGAATTGACGGGGTCCATTGCCTGCCAGGGTTGCGAGTTTGTCCGAAAGGGATATCGTGGCCCTGGCACACAGGCAAGTGAAGGAACACGAGTGGGTGTTAGTCAGTAAAAGTCTGACACGCCCTCCCGCTCCGCCCAGAGCGGGAGAAGTTATTTGATAATTTCCCACCCAAAAAAAAAGGGTGATTACCCTGAATCTCATGAATGCTATCCTTTACCGGTTCATATTATGTTAATCTACATCTACAAGCAGGTTATGCTTAATTTTTTTTTTTTTTTGCTTGGCACACTGTCGGGGTATATTCTTGATATGCATTAATGAGAGCTGCTGTGATTCTATATCTCTTCTCATTCATTACATTCGTCACTGTTTTGTGCGGACCATTGTCAATAGTCGCGACTTTAGAGTAATCTATGTATCTATCTATTTTTCTGGTAGTAATAGGAAAAAGTGGTTACCAGTCTGTCTGCTAAGTCATTAATTTGTGTAGGTATCCCTTACATACATTAATAGGGGCGGATTTAATGCCTTGGGCATTTTTCACGTTTCACGTTCAGTAATGGACGGATAAAGTCAAAAACTCAAACTCAAAGCATTTATTTCAGTTACACCATTTACAGGCACTTTTCAAGTGCCAAGGAGTCAGTAAGTTAGAAATACTCGTATGAAGCTAGTTGCCTATTCAACGTCGTAGTAGGTACGTACATATGGCGAAGAGCGGGCAAGAAACTCCATAATCATAATCATAATCATCATTTATTGCATTAAATGTAGTGTACAAGATGTTACAATAATATTTGTTTCATACATTGACCCTGTCAGGGCACAGCAATATAATTATACATATGTTTTGGCATGCTACAGTACATAATAAATGTAAATGAATGAAAGAAACCCACAGTGTAGAAAGACAATAATACATTTTTTAACATAATGATAAAGTATTGGTAAACAGTTATTTGGTCATCATTTCCATTAATAGTTCAAATAAGTTAGACAATTAAAAATAATCAAATAAATTATAACTATAATTATAAAATAAAATAACATAGGCAATGTCAACTAGAATAATAGTAGTAAGTCAACAATAGTCAGTGATGTATTTAATAAGGATTTGAATTTCAAAAATTATTGATCGTTATCGTCCAAGAATTCCCTTAACAATAATAATAATCATAAAGCTTAATGTCAAACCAGAATAATAGTATTAAGTCAAAAATTGTGAATGATATACCTATTTATATTATGAATTTTAATGTCAAAATTTTATTTACTTATCATTATCGTCAAAGAATTCCTTTAGAGTGTAGTATGATTTTAGTGTAAGGTGTCTTTGAAGGCTGGTTTTGAATTTATTTTCGTACTCTATGTCTTTAATTGAGTTTGGAAGCTTATTATATATTTTTACGCACATGGCTAAAGGTCCTGAATGGAACATACCTAATGTGGAGCTTGGTAGGGCTAATTCATTCTTGTTTTGGCGCCTATCACTGCGATTTTGTGGACGGAGGGTTCTAGTGAGTGGGAATAGTGATTGGTGTTTTCGTACAAATTTACTTACTTCCAATATGTAGATGCCAGTTAGTGTAAGGACCTTATATTTAACAAAGAATGGCCTACAGCTTTCCGTGTTGTCTATATTGGCAAGAATTTGTAAACATTTTTTTTGTAGAATAAAGAGCCTTTGTTTGTCTACACTATTTCCCCACACCACTATTCCGTAATTTAACCAGGAGTATGCGTAGGCATAGTATGCTGTTAGAGCAGTTTTAAAATCGGTAGCTCTTTTAAGCTCTCCTAGGGCATATATAAAGCTAGCAAGCTTATTTGCCACTGCATCTATATGAGCCTTCCAGTTTATATTGGTATCTATAGACAAACCCAACAGTTTAAACTCATTTATGCATTGTATCTGTATATTATTATACGAGTAATTTATGTCCAATTTACGCTTTTGATATGGTCTAAATTGCATTATTTTTGTTTTGTCAAAGTTTAATTCTAAGTTATGATCTTTTAACCATGATATTATTTTCGAGAGCTTATCGTCTAGGTTTAAGTTTAAGTTTTCACCACTAGTGCATGGAAAAATTATAGAAATATCGTCAGCAAATAAGATACTTTGAGCGTCAATTTCTTTAGGTAGGTGATTAATATAAATTAGAAATAATAAGCATCCTAAAACGCTGCCTTGAGGTATTGACATGTTATTTTCTCTTTATCAGATCTTACGCGTGTTATTCGGCCAGTGTGTTGATCCCTATGTTCAACCTCTACGAACTGTTCTCTATTTTGTAGGTACGACGAGAACCACTTGTATGCTGTACCTCTAACGCCTATTGCATTTAACTTACTAAGTAGGATTTCGTATGAAACTCTGTCATAGGCTTTGCTCATATCTAGTAAAATCCCTACTGCGTACTTTTTGTTACTGATTATATTTAAAGCTTCCTGGATATACTTGAATATAGCTAAAGTTGTAGACCTATTTTTCCTGAACCCGTTTTGACTGTTGTCGAATATCTTATATCTTTCACAATATGAGTAAAGTCGCTTTGACATCGCAGTCTCCAATATTTTTGCGAAAGTAGGTAACAATGCTATCGGCCTATAATTACTGGTGTCAGTCTGGTCTCCTTTCTTGTAAATAGGTTTTACTACTGATACTTTTAGCAAGTCAGGGACCGAACCCTCATCCAAAGACTGATTGACTAAATAGGTTAGGGGTAACGTTAGCTCTTCAGCGCAAGCTTTTATAAGTGTAGGCGGTAGCTCGTCATGGCCTTAACTGCGCTTGTTTTTCAATTTTTTTATTATAAACATAATTTCGCTGGGGTCAACTGGTCTTAGGTAGATGGAGTTTTCGCTTTGAGAGGACGTAGGGCGGCCACTTGGAAAAGTGTTCCCATTTGCGGTATCTGTTTTTCCCACTGAAGCAAAATAACTATTGAAAGCGTTGGCAATGGTAGTCGCGTTTTCTGTCACCGTATTTTGCACACGCAATTTTATATTATTAGTAGATTGTTTTTTATTTTTATTTGTACGCTCCTTTATTATTTGCCACATTGTTTTAGTTTTATTTTCAGATTTACTCATTATTCTTATGTAGTTCAGTTTTTTAGAGTGGGCTACTGTTTTCTTAAGTAATTTCTCATAACGTTTATAGTACTTTTGTAATATATTGTTATTAGTTGTAGTCATTAATGCCTTTAGTTGTCTTTTATGTTTGCATGCTAATCTTAGTCCAGTTGTCAACCATGTCTTATATGTCCTGTTTTTTATTTTTACGTCTTTTTTTGGTATACACTGATTTAAAATGTTTTGTAAGGTGTTATGAAATGACAGATAATTAATGTTAATAGTTTGGTTTTCATTTATTATTTTACTCCAATCAAGTTTATTTAGTTCCTTTTTAAATGAGTCTATGTTTTGTTTACTATAGATCCTCTTTAAGGTAGATATTTGCTTTTTATTAATCATCGGAATGCGGGTAGGTACAGTGATTGCTATTCCTCTGTGGTCTGAGAGTCCAAGCTCCACTACTTCAAGATAGAATTTGGCGTGTTCCTTTGTAAATACCAGGTCAATACATGTCGAGCTTGAGGTTATTACTCTGGTAGGTTCCGTTACTAGTTGTCGAAAGTTGTACCTAGTCATTGTATGTAAAAGATTAAATGAATGACGACTTTTCTCAAGGATATTTACGTTGAAATCCCCGCCTATAAATATCTGTTTACGCTTGTCCTTTATATTGATTTTTAGTAGAAGTTTTTCTAAGGATGTATAAAATATTTCAGGTTCCCTATTTTTTTGTGGCCAATAAATAACAATTAGTAATTGATCAAATTTTGGAATTTCTACTGCACATGTTTCAAATATAAATTCATTCGTCATTTCCGTTAAATCATGTCTTTCTTTGAACTCAATACCGTCTTTTAAAAATATGCATACACCACCTCCCGAATAATTTGGGCGGCAGTATTTGGCCGCTACAGTATACCCTTCCAACTGAAGAAGATCTTTTTTGGATTCTGTAATCCATGTTTCCGTAAAACAAAGCGCTTCCATTTTATGTTCATCCGTAATTGCTTCTATTAGGTAACGCTTATTTTTTAGACTTTGTATGTTCTGGTATAAGATGTTAATATTATTGCATGAATGCGTCTGTGTACTGTTTTGTCTTTGTGTACTGTCTGTTGATGTGATTTTGTTAAAGAAAAAACTTAGGGCTAGTTAGTGATTGAGGGTCCGTAGATATTTCTGTTTTGTCCGACTGTGAAATCCCTACCATCAAATTTTCATTGTTTTGATTGGTTATTGTCATAATAAGATCCTGTAGGTCTGATACCACTACATTCGTGCCTTTACTATTCAGTGCCCCCGTGCGCTGATTATACATATCATAGTCAAAAGAAAGATTTAGGTTTGAGTCTAGTAGGTATGCGTAATTGAATGTCTGTGTGTCCATATTTAAAAGGTTATTAAATGTTTCTATTCTACTATTGTACAGAGTATTGCCATAATTTAACTGTTCTACATAATAGTTATTATTAAATTTAAATTTATAAGTCGGTAGACAAATAATTATATTAGTGTGGGTAAGTGAAGTTAATTTTTCTCTAATAAACAAAACTAGTTCTACGTAGTTTTGCGTTCTTCGGAAATCCTCTTCGCCGATGTAAATAATACAATAGTCCTTACTTGTTAGGTTCTGAACTTTTCCTTCCATGTTCTCGAGTATTTGCTTTATTCCACATTTTGGTTTACGGTAGTGACAGATGTCGTAGTCACGCAGGTTAGTTTTTTCTGTAGCGGTATATAGCTTATTTGATGTTTCACTACTTAATAAATATATTTTTGGTTTATTTGTAATTATAGTCTGCTTGCTGTGGGTTCTGTTTAACGGTGGTACTGGTGTAGTATGAGAAATATCTTGTGTTATCTCACTTGTATCTGTGTTATCATTTTTGTTTTCGGATAAGTAATTTATATTTTCCGTTTGTGTCTCTTTGTTATGTGTACGTCTGTTTGTAGTTTTCTTTGGTGTTGGTCTTAATTTAGCAGGACTGTTAATTTTTTTGAGGATTTCGTTTTTTCTAGCTAGTTCGTCGTTTTGTTTCTTCAGATTACTATTCTCAAGTGATAGTGACTCAATTTCATTATGCGCACTATTTAATTGCAATGTCAGTCGCTCAATTGTATTTTTTAGTATTTTGACTTGTGAGTCATCTTCGTCCTCAGACATGTCGGGCATGCTATTTATTGTTATATTATGAGATATGTTGCTGTCATCTTCTGGTTCTGAGCGGGTGCGCGTGCGACGGAACGTAATATTCTCCAGAAAATTCATTGTTTTACTAAAATAATTTCGTGTGGTGAGATTCGAACCACAGCTTATTGCACTTCAGTCTGTTGTATACGCCAACTGACTATGCGTACGTTGAAGTTCGTAATGAAATAGCTGGTAGTATTGTGTTGATCTGGTATTCTTATTTCGCAGTCAATAGATGTCGGTACTTGAGATGTATATGATGAGTAATTTTATTATAATGTCACAGTTGCTTTGTCTTTGGTTTCGATTACTGTCATGTCAGTTTGTAACTTGTCCAAGAGATGGCGTGATTTTCAACTAATTTCAAATAAAAAAAGAAGTTATTATGTTATAATTTGATATTTTTGTTGAGTTTTAGGATGAATCGGTTTATAACTTCTATTTCACTTGATATTTATTTTATTTCACTGGTTTGGAGACCTTATATTAGAGATATTGCTTAGTTTTGAATTTATCACTGATTCGCCGTTAATTTGCAAGTCACTGGTTTGTCTCCTTTACGTATCACTTTTATAGTTTTTCACTATACGGACGTCTTTGATAACATTTCAATCGTTAGTTTACGAGTCCTTTTCCACTTATATGCACTATTTATGAACTTTTAGACACCTTTAACAATTTTAAAACTATAATTTTCGAGAGCACAATCAAATACTTTGTTTACGTTGCAACGCCACCTAGCGTTTTCGGTCAGTACCATGGACCATGTCCATGGACGCTCTTTATTATATTATTACAGTAGTTACATCTTTAATGTTGAATTTATAATAAAAAATACGTAGACGTTAAAAGCGCCCAGAGTATAGGAAATAGAAACACAAAAAAAACAATTCAAAAATAAATTATTTAAAATGAGCCGTGGCAGCTAAAAGATGACCAGTCCCAAGTAACGACGCCACGTTCACGAACATGACGCATGGATCAGCAGCATTCAGCTCAAACATTTTGAAGGGAACTTAATGATCCAACACACACGCCACCATCAGCGAGACATTTGAGTGAGCATAACGTACTCTCAGCCGCCAGGGCACATTCAAATCAAAGGGGTTATTTTCTTTCTAAATTAGCGACCAAAATTTTGGCACATTTCACACATAGTTTTGTTCTAGGTAGGAAATGATTTTAATGCTGAATTTAGGAATCAGATCTTACTATTTGAAGCAATATGATAATCGAAAGTATGAAAAGAACCTCCGTGGTGTATAACTAATGTGGTAATAGCATTCATGAGCCGTAACAAGAAAAAATACCAGTTGGTTTCGATCTTTAGCACACAAAAACTGATTTGAATGAAGAGCACTTTGATCCAAGTTATAAGAACGTCTCGACGTTTTATCCAAAATTCAGTGATAAATGATCTTCATTAAATGAGTTTCTTGCAGTAATATCTTTTCCTTGTCAAACGTCTAGAAATAGATTCCAGAAAGTTCCATTAAGGCTGTCCTGTTCCGGCTATTTCTAGATAATATTAAATATCGTTGGAGAAAATAAATGGAAGCATATTTTCATAGTTACTTCTCTTATACAGTGTGCCGCTTTAGTGGCGTCATTAGTTTAATACTCCTTTGGTTTGGTGATTTCTTTTTATGAAGATATTTAAATTTGATTAAACGTTATTATTATTGATTTATTATCAATTAGCGAAAAAAGCATTTTGGAGCCTGTACTTAAAGAACTGTAGCGCAGAGGTCATTTGCCGGGATCGGATCGTAACATCGCATCAATGAAATTAAAACGAATAACGTGCAAAGAGTAGGCGAATTGAAGGAAAGAGAGAACTTTAATATATAGTTTGTTTGAAAATTTAAAATTTTCAATGTATGAATTATTTTATCTTATTTTATTTTTATGATTACTGGTCACTAGCCCTACCCGTGTGTTAAATTAATGTCGCCTTTGTAGTAGCATGTTGTATATTATTTATTTATCAGGAATAATTTGTGTTTGATACATTACATAAATCATAATTAATAATATTAAAATAAATTCTAAAAGTATACGTGCAGCAATAATAATTCAAATTCAAATTCAAATAATTTATTTCAGACATGCGTCCATAGTGTTAGTATACAAGATAACTTAAAGACTATTGTTAGTAAACATGAAAATGAATTAAGTTAGTATACAAAATAACTTAAAGACTAAGTGTTAGTAATAATAAAAATTAATTAAAAACGCTAATTGGTGTGGATTCTCACCCAGTGGCGCAGCAGAGGGGAGTCCCACCGATCTGAAAACACGCTTAGGAGACTGTTGGTGGCGGTGCGCAGCCGGCCATTCATGGAGGCGGTCCTCTTGCGTATTATGGCGTAAAAGTCATCAGTATGCGCTTCCGCAAACATACCGGACGCACTACATCGCCACGCCCGCCCCAACAGTATCCTGAACGCATTATTATATTGGACACGCAGATCACTGTATGCCCTCTGCGTAAAACTGGTCCAAAGACTGCACGTGTAAAAAGACTGGCAAAAGGCTTTAAAAAGAGTTATTTTTACTTCGTCAGTACAACGTGCAAATCTTCGAACCAGCATATTACATCGAACAGCCAGCGACCTGCGTTCCCTCTCTATATCAGTATTATCCTTGAGATCATCAGTGACCCAATGACCCAAGTACTTGAATTTCTTTACCCAAGCTAAAGGAGTACCACAAAGCGAGACACCAGGGACATCAGAATAATTTATGGCACTCGCTTTAAACATAATAAGTTCGCTCTTCTTGACATTGTACTTGAGCCCATGGGCCACTGCATAGGACTCACAAATCGCCACAAGTGTCCTTAAAGCGCCGATCGATGGGCTCAGAAGGGCCATGTCATCGGCATAGCTAATATTATTCATACAAATACTATCTATATGACATCCAACTCTGGCGCTGCTGAGCTCACCGATCAGCCGGTTTATGTACAAGAATGTTATTTCATTCGGTAACGTTGTATCGCTCTGCAATTTCTCCCACAGTACATCATAAGACACTAGGTCAAATGCCCTTGACAGGTCCAAAAAACAAGCAAAAAAAGGTGTTTTTCGGGAGGTATAGTATTGGACAGTTTGCTTAAGGCACAGAATGGCACTCTCCGTAGATAGACCAGGTTTGAAGCCAAATTGCGCATCATGGAGTTCAATGTGTTTAGCCAACT
This sequence comes from Tiliacea citrago, assembly GCA_963921375.1. NCBI lineage: Eukaryota > Metazoa > Arthropoda > Insecta > Lepidoptera > Noctuidae > Tiliacea > Tiliacea citrago. The sequence continues at coordinate 2,698,748 of OY992804.1, read as the reverse complement.
GTTGATCAAGCAAACTGTCCAAGATCTTGGCGACTATAGTGGCCAACGAAATAGGCCTATAATTGGATACATCAGAGGCGTCTCCCGTCCTATCCTTAATGAAATGAAATGAAATGAAATGAAATCGTTTATTCTGTAAATAGGATATCGGAATCACTTTCGACATTCACAGTCGACATTTCCTATCTGACTACCCGTGAGAAGAAATGGCGAAACAAACTCAGGGGTCAAAGTCTCTTTTAAAGTCCAGACATAATCTTGGTCAGATCATGTGAGGACCATGTAGATCTGTGTCTGAAATGGTCTTTTGAGGAAAGAACCACACAATTTTGAGTGGACCTGTCCAATCAGTGCAAGCATTTGTCGTAATCGTGCAGCTCGACTCAAGACTTAAGGAGCTCAACGACTCGACGAACAATACCAAAGAAAGTACATTTGGGTAGGCCTCATAAAGTGCTCAAAATGCCAGACCACCATTAAAACTGAGAAAAAGCATAAAATAATAGGAAAATATTTAAAGAAAAAAAAAAAGACCCACATAGTGCTCACATTCACAATAAATTAAAGCAGTAAATATAATACTTTTCAAAGTAAATATTAATGTAATATTGTATATAATATTCTGCAATGTCAATATTTATATAAAATCATGCATAATAACATTAAATGTCAAGTTTTCCAGTTTGATCACAAGGCTTGCAGAGCGAGCAGCTCAATCCCAAGCTTTTTTGTCTTCTAAATAATCAGAAATTTTATAGTACCCTTTTTTACAAAGTTTGGTTTTAATACAGCTTTTAAATCGTTTAATGGGTAAGTTTCGAATGTCAGTAGGAAGTTTGTTGTAAAAGCGTATACATTGACCCATGAACGAGTTGCCTACTCTGTGGAGGCGAGTGCGATGTACAGCAAGATTGTGTTTATTCCTGGTATTTAAACAATGAATATCGGACATTTTCTTAAAATTTGATATATTTTTGTGTACATACAATAGATTTTCAAATATATATTGAGAGGCTACAGTCAGAATATCTATTTCTTTGAATTTTTCACGAAGTGAATCTCTTGGACCTAGATTGTAAATGGCTCGAACAGCCCTTTTCTGTAAAACAAAGATAGTATTAATGTCCGCACAAGTTCCCCAGAGAAGAATCCCGAATTATCGGCACTACCACTGTGTGCATAAGTATAATAATAAAAATCAAAAATAAAAACATAAAAAAGCAAAAAAGCATGCTTACAAAAAAACAATAATATTATGCAGCATTTTTTTTTTTAATAGAAAATTGGTATTATAATTAAATTACAGTTCGTCCTTTGAGTACAAGTTTTTGTCTAACAGAAATGCTTTGAGCTTAGCCTTAAAAGAGCCAGTGTATAACATTTTCAAATCCGCTGGCAGTCTTTAATATATTTGTATATCTTGGTAATGAGGGCTATGCTTGACTATGTTAAAATTAGGTACAACTTTATTATATTACTATCAACCCGCCACGGTTTCGCATGGGTAGCAGAGCATATAAATAAATAAATAAATAAAATACATTTATTTCGACCTATGCCTATTTTTTTTCTGTCATAGTGTCATAACATACTGTTGCGTCTAGCATGTGGGTTAGATTAAAATGCAACTGATGTTCATCCTTCTTGGAGTATTTTACACATCTGCGCGAAACCATAGCAGCGAAACCGCGGTAGTTCAATTCAACTGGTTCGCGACATGTTCCGCTAGTCGCATCCGATTCGAGTAGCGAAACATGACGTGAGCTAGTGGAATTGCACTACTGCGGTTTCGCTGTGATGGTTTCGCGGCGGAGGTGTGCTACTGGCGTTAATGAATTATACACCTAAACTTTGCTCATGAATCACTCCGTCCATTGGTGAAAACTGTATAAAAATCCGTTTAGTTGTTTTTGAGTATATCGCGTTCAGACAGACACACTCAGTGGACCTTGTTTAATATTATGTAGTGATAGTTATTACATTTAGGTACTAAGATGCCGTTGTTACGGGTACTCAGAAGGCCGGAAGTCTGACAACCAGTATTATCAAGGGGTTCCTATTACCCAATAATTGGGTTGAAAATGTCAGATGGGCCAGTAGCTATAATTATGTAAAATACTGGTATTCAGCTGCATCCGGTTAAACTGGAAGCCGACGCCTACATAATTGGGGAAAGGCTACGCAGATTAATTTGACCATGCGCACTTGCTGAATTGTCCTAAGCGCCCGTTCACAAGCACCTTTTATGACTTAAATAATGGCACTGATGCCGCAATCAATGTGGCCACCTAGAGGGCTCAAACAGTATAAAGAAATCAAATCAAAGTACTGTCAACAAAAAAAAGAAGAAGAATTTACTTATAAATAAAACAGCGCACAAGCGAACTTCATCCAATGATAAAAGGCTCGTCCCTAATTATATGGGACTTAGACATAACTTCACGCCTATACCTATTTGAAGGATTAGGCAGAGGTGTACCTATAGTACCTACACCCACATTTCGCCAGTTATGTTTAAAAGTGCATATTTTTTAATTGGAAGGATAACATTCACAGCTAAGTAGGCTTTACAAGTTAACGAGTAATAGTCGACCAACTTACATTTGCAGTTGGAGAATTGACCGTGACGTATATCAATGTTTGGGAGAACATGTTTTTCAACTACAATGTTAAGTTTGTTTTTGGGATAAATAAATTCATCCTAACTACGGAATCCTACATAATGCGTGATCCGACACACACTTGGCCAGTTTTTAGGGTTCCGTACCTAAATGGTAAAACGGGAACCCTATTACTGAGGCTCCGCCGTCTGTCTGTCCGTCTGTCACTACGGTGTATCTCATGAACCGTGATAGTTAGACAGTTGAAATGTTCACAGATGATGTATTTCTGTTGCCGTTATAACAACAAATACTAAAAAACAGGATAAAATAAATATTTAAGGGGGCTCCCATACAACAAACGTCATTTTTTTTGCTCGTTTTTGCTCGATATTGATAACGGCAACAGGTAGACGCTTGAAATATTCACAGAATATTTAGTTGTCGTTGTTGTTGTTTGTTTGTTTGTTTAGTTTTCAAAAAATAATAGGCCCGTTTTGACAGTTAACTTGAATCGATTTATCGTGATTATCGAGTACCGAGTCGTATGGTTACTTCACTAGTTACGTCGCGATTGACCATTGCAACGTAACTAGTTAAGTTAAATGTAAAAAAGACCTATTTTTTTTTCTGACAAATATACCTGTGCTTGTCTCAAATAAAATATTATTCTTTCTTTCTTTGACGTACATATTGTAGCATCGGTCGGTAAGATTTCTGAGGTGACAATAATCGAATGTTATTCCTAAGCAATAAATTCTTTAAAACATAATTAAGAAATAACGATTTTACTATAATATCTACATCTCTGCCCCCTCTTCGAGATACCGGCGTTATGTATAAACCGCAGTTAACCATAGCGAAGCGGTTTACAGGTCGTGGTTACCTGAGAATCGCCGCAAATTATAGGAAACGCCTCAGAAATGCTAACGAGAACTTAACTATGCTTGTTAGCACTAACCACTAGCCACGAGCCATAAGCTTGAAACCACAATCGTGACCAAGTTGTTGGTACCGCAATAGCTATGTTAATTTTATGAAGGTATTTATTAAGAAGAATTTTAGGAAGATTATTCGATTCTCGACATTTTAGCACTACATTAAAGTCAATCAGTCAACTCCGTCTATCGCAGTCCACGGCTGGACATAGGCTTTTCCCAGGCTGCGCTTCAATACCCTGTCCTCCGCATCCATCTGTCCCAGCCACCTTCTTAAGGTTGTCGGCCCATCTAGCTGAGGGGCGTCAAATACTACGCTTACCAACACGTGGTGTCCACTCCAGGACTCGTCGGCTCCACCGGCCATCGGTCCTTCGAAAAACATGCCCAGCCCACTGCCACTTCAGGGCCTCAAGTTTGCTAATACAATAGTGTAAGAATGGTCGAACATTGATTTCATAATTGTTGATTTTGACAAGTTTGGTAATCTACTATTATAATGGCGTCATTATGACTTTCCAATGGTCGGCCACTGACACTACATTGAAAGAAATTGCATATATTGGTAATCTCGTACATAATGACAAATGAATGACATTTCTACTAATGGGTTTTATAATAATGGCAATACGACAATGCCATTATAATAACACAATTATATTACGGAAACATTGACCGACCAATGATCGACCATTATGAATTTACCAGATTAGGAACTTTTAGCAAAATGACAATGGCATGACAATGGGATCGTGTTGGAATGACTGAATTTCTTAAAATAGCAGATTTGGGCCCAAGTTTGCTTACTGTAAGCTATGTCGGTAACTCCGATTCTTTTCCAGATAATTTAGTTCCTGATTTCATCCTTCAAAGAGACTCCGAGTATATCCCGCTCCATAGCGCGCCAAATAAAAGTACTCAAGATTTTCTATATAAATGAAAACATCATAGTTTCAAGTCTTTCGTTTAACTTCTAAGTACTTTCTTAAGTTTTTTGCAATTTTCTGGTCAGTATCAGGTTGAATGTCAACCAAAATCATAAATGTATTTACAGAATTAAAATCATCGATAAAGTTCAAATTGCCCCATTGAATGAGTCTTTCATGAAATCATGACGTTTGAGGCCAATTCTAACTAAGAGAGTTGTATTAATGATTCTAATGATTATAATTCTGTAAATACATGTTTTTTACAGTCGCCAATCATATTTGAATCAATATACCATCTGAAACTCACCTGGAAATTGCAAAAAACGTAAGAAAATTTGGATTTTGCAGGCTGCTTTAGCGCATCCCCCTTAAACTAACTATTATGTCGCTAAACTTCATCACAATCTTATAAAAAATACTAAAATAAATAAAATACACTGCTCTCTAATTAAATATGATAAATGTCAAACAAAAATAAATAAAATCAATTCATTGACTTGCAAATAATTGAGCAAAAAGCTCCTTCAGAAAAGGACCTTTAACTTAATAATCAAAAGATCAACTAGTACTTAATTAGACACAATTACTCTTTAAAAAAGTTAATTAGTAATACTCAACATAAGTAATAATAATAAATACTAAAAACAGAATAAAATAAATATTTGAGGGGGCTCAGATACAACAAACGTGATTTTTTTGCTCGTTTTTGCTTGATATTGATAACGGCAAAAGGTAGACGCTTGAAATATTCACTTTAAAATAAATTAAATTAAAATAAAACAAATATTTAAGGGGGGCTCCCATACAACAACCGTGACTTTTTTGCCGTTTTTATAGATAATGGTACGGAACCCTTCGTGCGTGAGTCCGACTCGCACTTGGCCGGTTTTTTTTACAGATTAGGATAAAGAGGTTTTTTTAAATAATTATAGTTTATCATTTGTGACTTCGAGTTACAATTATATATAGCTATAATAATATGTTTGCGGGCACGCCGTTTATGCCTGGAGGCTTTAATTTAAATATTAAGTTCTTTTTTAGGGATTATTGTTAGTAAAAAATTAAAATAGAAACTGTTGGATTATAAAATGCGATTTAACTAAGAATAGGAACGTCAATGACCTCGATCTGTCAACTAAAACTTGAAATATACGGCTTACATAGATTTTTTTTTTTGTTATCAGTTTGTTCAATTTGTTGTTATCTGTTTCTTCTAATTTGCTTTTGTTATATCTCACTGATTTTGCTCCACAATGAGTAAACGAGGTGCTGTTTTGCTAAAAAATCTCAATGTGACGCAAAGTCATTCCTATTCTTAGCTGAATCGCAATGTACCTATTTATCATAACACAGTTTCACTACAACCACATAATAAAATATACACTACAGCAAATTACAGCTTTCCTGAAATAAAAGCATAACAATAAGAATATTTAACTGCACCACATACATTTAACGGCAGCTCAAGCTAAGCTTACAAATTAGCTCACTTGTAAGCTGCCAACTATAAATGCGTTACATTTAAACCGCATTTTGTAGCTTGGGTTGCATTCATTGTACTGGTTAGTTGGTTGGGTGAATCTTATTGAGTTTTATCAAAGTCAAATTCAAACCATTTATTTCAAATAGGCACATAAGAAACACTTTTGAACGTCAAAATTTACAAAAAAATAGAATTGATTCTAGTTACGGCACGGTTGGCGCAGTGGTTAAGTGATTGACTGCTGCGCTGCGTGTCGCGGGTTCGATTCCCGCACGGAACAAATATTTGTATGACCTATAAGTAGTTGTTCCGGGTCTGGGTGTTTGTGTATGTGAGTTTAAATGTTTGTAAACGCACCCACGATACAGGAGAAATTCCTAGTGTGGGGCAAAGTTTAAAAAAAAAAAAAAAAACGGTTGCCCGTTCCAAAAGGTAGTTTCGTATGGAGAAGAATGGGCAAGAAACTCCACCGTTACTCTTTTAAAAATGTTTTACAATATTTTGTTTGACTACATTAATTATATGTGAAGACGATGCACCTAGAATAAAATTACTATACCATAATAGGTAAAACGAATTAAAACTAAGCAATGAAAAATAACTTAATTATTAGATACATACATGGTGCTCATATATTTACAAACATCGTAAAAGTGTGTATTTCTAAAAAAAAAAAAAATTCAATGTGTGAGTATAGGTTATCACAGAATGTAAAATCATAAAAATAACAGATTTTACCATAAAAATAGCAACCAGTTTGATTTTGTCTAGATTCTAGATTGTCCTATGGAGCTGGACCAGCATGTTTCCAAGCATTCTTATCCTGGATATAATCCTCTAACTTGTAATATACTTGTTTACAAAGCGTACTTTTAATGTGTTTTAAATTTTACAAAACAAAAAAAACAAAACAAACAAAACAAGGTATTTTGTTGTAACAATTAACACCTTCACCAGGTTATCGGTCAACTTTGTGGGAGACTGTCCAACGCTACGCCTTCCGGTACGCGGTCGCCACTCCATATCCTTGCAGCCTCATCGACCATCTGTTCTGCGACGAATGTTCCCCGCTCAATGCCACTTACAAGTTTGGCAATTCTTAGATAAAGATTGTCCCATTGATTCCTTGACCTATTAAATAAGATGCGAAATTATCATGAAACCCATACTACTGTATTATCAAAATCAAAATATTTTATTTCACATAAACCTACATGGGCACTTATGAAACGTCAGAAGCTAGGTGCACGGTTCCATTTGGTCGTTTCCTACGGAGAAGAGCCGGCAAGAAACTCCACGGTTACTCTTTTCAGCGTTAACGCTGATAGCACACCTCCGCGGCTCCGCCGCGAAACCATGGCAGCGAAGCAGCAGTAGTTCAATTGTACTGGTTCGCGTCATGTACATGCGGAACATGACGCGAACGCTACCAGCGTGATAGGTATGGGAGGAAAGTTTAGGCCCATCAACAAATACCAAGTACTTAACAGAATAGAAAATGGTCTACAAAGATACAATCTAATAAGCCTACAACGTTCTCACATTCATAAATTAAATGTGATTCACAAATTAATTATGATTAACAGCTCGTGAGTGGGTATCGTAAAAGGCGAGCAAGGGACTTACTAGAGAATGGGCAGCAGCGTTCTCTATGCATTTTAACACCATACTGCGATCGTCAACCCGCCTGCCAAGCGTGGCGATTATGGCTATATGGCATAAAAATAACTTAATTATTAGATAGATGCATGGTGCTCACATATTTACAAACATCGTAAAAAGTATGTTTTAAAAAAAAAACATATATAAGTCAGTATGTGAGTCTCTCACAGAAAGAAGCGGCCTGTGTCCCAGCAGTGGGAACCATTATAGGTTGATTTAATGTTGAGCGATTGCGTAAGAAATAAACCAGAACACATTGTATACAGTTTCATAATATAATTTTGGAACAAATACCCTATTTATAGAGAACAAAGTGCCATACGAAGTGGACGTGTCATTCGATTCACGGTTATAACAGACAGAATGAGGTTAACGCTAAACATTAGGTGTGCTATCCTTGTCACTTTAATGACAATGGGCAGAGACAACAATATATTATACACCGCTATTTTAGACATTCATAAATATGAAGGTAACGCTGTTAATATCACAATAGCTTATACAACTGCATTAGTAGCAAGACTTGGAGATCATAAATTGTAAGTTTAACAGGAGCACCTTGCAAGAGCATTACAATTTATAGTTATCAAGAATAAGCTTAGCTGCTAACTATGTAGTTTGCAAGCAAGAAATGTGTTAATAGCACGATTATGTTTGTTGAAACAAAACAATACTGTAGAACAAGGTTTGTCTTTTGTTTTTTATTTTAAACTACACCCAACAGCCGTTATTCTGTCCTTGGATCGTGAGTTTATTACAGTCTTGAGTTTATGCAAAAATCCATAGGACGAAAATGAGGACGTTCGGTTTTTACCGGATTTGAAAATTTTCAATTTTTTATTTGCATTCCACAATACACTTAGTGGTAAATTAATATGTGATAATTATGGAACCTGTAGGGCAAAGCAAAATAGTAGCAGAGAGGAAGATTTGAAAAACGTAGCATAACATCCTCTGAACTAAATCTAATATTATTATATCAAGGTTGTTTAAACATGCGGCGGCGATCTCTAGCGTCCGACCCTGATTCGAAGCGAGAGTGCATGGGAGGCCGTCACCTCTTTCTGCGAAGCAGTAATACTCGCGAAAGAGGAGGCGGAACGCGTGAGGGAGAGGCAAAATTTGCGCTCTCAAGCCCCGAGTCGCCACAGGGGTCGCCCCGGGCGTCGGGAGTCGCAGGCCGATTTCCGGCCATGCACCGTAGGCTTGGGCTTGCGCACGGTGAGCGATGGGTAGCTCGCCGTCCGATAAGGACCAGGCCCGGGCCGACGGCGCGTTGTGTTCCACGCGCGCCTCAAAGAGATGTCAGCACGAACTGACGGGGTCCGGTCGGGCCAATGCAGGCGCCAGGGTTGCGAGTTTGTCCGAAAGGGATATTGTAGCCCTGGCACACAGGCAACTGAAGGAACACGGGTGGATTTTATTCAGTAAAAGTAGGTTTTTATACATATGTTTAAAGTTAACTGTACTAATACTTATTAGATATATTAGCATTTATATTTTGTTGCTTAAATATTATTTTATACTTATTATTAGTAATTATTATTTTCTTAATATTTTTTTTGTTTTTATATAAATTTATTAATTTTGTCTTCTTTTTCAGGGAAACTTCAAATTTTTATTTTCATAAAAATCGAATTATGGACTATTACGGAAATTTTAAAATAAAACAGCAAAATTGGTCCAGCCGTTCTCAAGTGATGCGCTTACCGACAAACAGCTTTTATTTGTTTGTGTACATACAAGCTATAGATAATCATACACCTTACTCATTGCTGTATAGCTTAATAGGAAGGGTTAAATTAGAATGAATTTGCTTAGGGTTCCAAATTCATCAGTGGACATAAACGCGCATTTCATGAAGCATGCTGGCTGCTTAACCCTGCGATACGTTCACTCTTTGACAGACAATAAACGCCCTTATGCGTAATAACAAAAAAACATATATTATCTCGTTCAGTGCCTTCAACCGGTTAAACATGGAATTATTCATTTCATGGCACAAAAGTTTTCGAACAGATGAGGTATTAGACCAGTAAAAACTTATATTTTATATTCCTCTGCTTTATTTTTCGTGTGATTATTGACTAACCAGGAGTCAGAGTTTTTACGCCACCCATGGGCCTCTGACTTGGCTTGACATGCCGACGAGAAACATCTCTCAGACATGCCATGCCATGTTTCCTCATGATATTTTCCTTCTCCGTTTTTGAAGCAATTCATAATTATACAACACGCATGTGAATCCGGAACGCCAGAGGTCTTGGGTTCGAACTCGAGACCTATGACTTGACAGTCCAACGGTCACAGTACTAAGCTATCAGTGCTGTGGAAAATTTATACTTATAATTACTTACTAATGTGTAAATTATAAATGTGAAAGAAACTACGACTGTCTCTGTTACCTTTTCACGGCTAAACGGATTTAGATGAAATTTTGCTCACGGATACACTACATGACTTGCGTTAGGACATCGGATACTTTGTACCCCGGTAAATTACGCTCCAAGGAAATATTTTCCAACCTTTATGCGGCCGTAGCCGCTGGCAATAATTAGGCATCTATAAACGCTTTCCAAAAAGGTACCCCACAAAACACTCCTCGTACTCATTTTTGAGAGGTAAACTCTTCAGCTTGTTAATGAATGGGCCACACCAGTCCAGCTCGTGGCTAATTGACCGCCAACCTGTTGTCCGTTTAACGAGACTTTAAAAACCAGACTCATGGGATGCAGTTTTAAAAATGAAAGCAACTGGCTGACGGTTTTTATGGACTTTCCGGTAATGCCATTAAAAATCAAAGGTTCAAAATAAGGTATTTTACTGTTTTTTTTTTATTTCGATTTTTCGAAACCAACAAAAAAATTAAGCCGGCTGCGATCTGTCGTGACAACACAAGAACGCCATAGTAACTTCGCGCCATTCAGTACAATGATCGTTTTGCGTGACAAGGATAGTAGAATAATTTTAAAAGCGTGTAACTTCTCCATTTTTCCACCGATTTTATATATTTTTCAACAAATAGACTTTTTTAGTAACACCTATAAACATAAGCATTAATTCATATATATTATATTTTTGATAGCAGTCAAATTACCTATTAAAGAAATGAATTTTGTATAAAATAAATTGGGGAATAAATAACCCCATTATATCCAAGTCCGTCCAAGCGATATTATTTAAATTATATCACAACATCATCCCGCCTGAATTTCCCAAAGGGACAGGCACAGGTGTAACAGTGCATCCACATTTTGCCAGTAACAGTCATAATGTCACAAAGTGTGTTACAAAATTTGGAGAAAAGAGTTCTGCTCATTTCTTTGTATCTTTAATAGAACAAAATTGAACTTCCATGAAAATGAGATGAAAAGTGACAAAAAATTTCGGTCTTGTGTATTTTTTGTAACGAAAAAATGCCCATTTTGCGAAATAAATAAGCCAATAGCCTGTTTCTCTGTATCTGTTTTCCACAAAACACTGACATTCAAAATTCACTATTTAAATAGTTTGCTCAAGGCACCATAATTGCTTACGAAGTTGTCACTTCAAACTGACCGCTCAACAAAACTTCCTCTAATAAACTTGCAGAACAGTTTATTAGTAAATTCTATATTACATACACTATTACATATTCCTGTCTAATGCCTAGTGTACCATAATTTACAGCTACAATTAAGCGTGGATTAATTTCGCTAAATTGCATGCAACGCTGCCTGATTGAGCTCGGTTGCATTGTTTTGAGCTATTTAGTTTTCATTGAAATAAATACGATAGAGTGGCTGCAACATTATACCCAATCTACCTAACGTTACCGAATGTTAGAAGTAGTGAATTTCATGTTTTATTCAATCAACAGACGTGTATACAGCGAGACTGGTTTATTTTAGTTACTTTCATAGCATCATACGGTATTTTGCTGTGGGGACGGGCTGCAGATATTGTTTCTATCTTTATTCTGCAAAAGAGGTGCTATCAGAGCCATCTACAACCTCAGCAGACGCGAATCTCTAAGGGAACTGTTTAATAAAATGAACATCATGGCGATACCTTGCCAATATATATTTTATGAAAACATTATTTGTATGTTATAAAAAAAATTACATATTTTTAGTAAGATAAGTGACAGGCATAATTTTAACTGTAGAAAGAGGAAAAAATTAGATCAGTCACGTTTCAGATTTTCTAAAGTCCACACTTCTTCTATGGGGTACTGTGTAAAATGTTATATTAAAATACCACTCGATAATCGATATACAACTTTAAGAGAAGAAATTTAAAACATGCTTTAAACGCACACTATGTAGACAAGCATGTCACAAGTTGGATGATTATATCCTAGATAAAAATGCTTGGCTTAAGAGCAGGCAGTCGAAATCAAATTTCGAACGCAAGCTCCGCCCCTCACTCCCCGCCACTCCGTTATGTGCTAAACGCTAATACATCAGTAATGAAGTTGAATATTGCGTGCGCTCTTTGATCGTGTTCGAGCACGAAACTAAATAGCGAAAGTCTCAATTCTTATTTCGTTCATAACTAAAATAATAATTGATCTAGAGAAAAATATCACACTAATTTTATAAAGGTGAAAGTTTGTGAGTGTGTGTGTGTGTGTGTATGTTTGTTACTTCTTCACGCTCAAACGGCTGAACCAATTTTGATAAAATTTTGTATAGAGGTAGCTGACACCCTGGATTAAGAAATAGGCTAAAATACTTTTTATCCCGAAAAAGTGTAGTGTTCCCGTCGGATGAGCAGGGAATTGTAATACATTTTTGCCCTTTCACGTACTGGTATTTGGTAGTCTGCTTTTGTGCAATAAACATGCATTTTTCCCCGCATTGTATGCATGTTGCAACTTAGAATACGCAAGATTGATGATAACTTTAGTTTTCTAATAAATCAGTTAGATGGCGCTGATCAGTCTTAAAACACGCATACGTTTCAATTTACTACTCGGTAATAGATCCTGAATCACGCTATGGTTTCGTTCGCACTATATATTTATTATTACACCATATATTCACGCTATGTATTCTTTCGCAACGGTTCTAATGAACTTTCACTTAAAATAATAAAATAAAATTTATTGTTTTGTAATATTTAGCAGTCTAACTGTATCCAACCTCAGAGTCAAATATGCTATAAAATTAATTTTATCATCACATCACACTAATATTATAAAGGCGAAAGTTTGTGAGTGTGTTTGTGTGTATGTTTGTTACTTCTTCACACTCAAACGGCAGGACCAATTTTGATAAAATTTTGTATGGAGGTAGCTGACACCCTGGATTGACATATAGGCTATCTATACCGATATTCCCACGGTATCGAGACTTACGCGGGTGAAACTGCAGGGCGCAAAAAAGCTAAACAATCTTGTTTGTTTTTTAGAATTATCCTTTAAAGAGACATGATTTTCGAATAAAAAATTTATTGAGAGAAAATATTACTATTACGTAACTGTCTTCAACATGAAAAGAAAAAGATCCAATACATCATAATTATCCTAAAGTTTCATTTTGCTTGTATGTGTCACTGTTTTAGAATATTCATGCAAATTAACATAAAAATAGGGAGCGTCCTCTTAATACTGGTCCTGCTCCACAACCACTTGGGCTCACTTATTAAAATTTTATTATTTGGAAGAGATGCTTCCCTTTTTTTCTGACATTACAATCTTTTTTTTATGTAATCAAGTTTTAGTTGTTACTTTATTAAATAAAATATTCTAATTAATTAAAATATTCTATTGGTAATAATAACTTTCCTTTTGCTAGTAAAATTTTATTAATTTTTCAAATACATTGTAAGCTATAGTTTTGTATAATTTAAAAGCATTTTAGATTTTTTTTAAATGTGGGGCCGTTTATTATGATATGATGTAAGTTTACTTTAACAAGTTTGGCAGTTGAGAGTATCTCATGCTCACTAAAATGTCTCGCTGATGGTGGCGCGTGTGTTAAATCATTCGGTTCCCTACAAAATGGTTTAGCTGGATGGTGCTGATCCACGCGTCATGTTCGTGAACGGGCGCCGTCCATTGAGACTGGGCGGCATCTCTTAACTGCCAGGGCTTTTTTGTAATCTTTTAATCTTATATTTTGAATTGTTTTTAAATAATTTATTTTTTTACATTGTCCTCATAAATAGATGCGACAAGAATAATGTACCCAGAATTTTCTAATATCTTTATTTAAAAGAGCGTCCTTGGAGTTTCTTGCCTGTTCTTCTCCATAGAGATCTACATTTTGGAATGAGCAAATAGTTTAACTTTCTAAGTGACCGACTCTGTGACAATTCATAAATGCCTGTAATTGGGTTAATTTAAATAAATGCTTTGAGTTTTGCCTTTTCCCAACTATGTTGGGTTCAGCTTCTAGTCGAACGGAATGCAGCTGAATACCAGTATTTTACATGGAGCGACTGTCCATCTGACCTTCACAACCCAGTAGCTGGGTACACGATACCCATGGTAATACTGGTTGTCGGACTTTTGGGCGACTTTTCACTTATTGCGTAACACATAAAATAACAATTGATCGAAATGGGATTCATTTTGACAGTTCACCCACGCATATTGCGCTATTTACGTTGTTGAGCAGACGAATTTTTCAAACCTATGAAGCAATGGATTAGCAACATCCTTCAGAACTCTCGGATTGTGATTGGAAGTTTGTTATGCAATTAACCCTGCTGATCATTAGTTTGTAATTGGTTGCGTCGTGTTCGGACCGCCAAGCCGTTAGCAATTATTATTCGACAGTAAACCTGCATAATGGGTTAAGTTACCTTCACTCACACACAGACTTATTATTATATTTTTTTCAGGAAAACTTAATTATATACTTTTACGATGTTTGTAAATATGTGAGCACCATGTATCTATCTCATAATTAAATTATCTGTCATTTCTTCATTTTTTTTTACCTTTTGTGGTATAGTAAGATGCATAGTCTTCGTCGTGACGACACGGTGGGCGCAGTGGATAAGTGATTCACTGCTGCGCTGCGTGTCGCGGGTTCGATTCCCGCATGGAACAAATATTTGTATGACCTATAAGTAGTTGTTCCGGGTCTGGCTGTTTGTGTATGTGAGTTTAAATGTTTGTAAACACACCCACGATACGGGAGAAATTCACAGTGTGGGACAACGTTTTTTTTTTTAAAAAAAAGCATATAATTATGTCAATGTGAATATTGTAACTTTTTAAAAGAGTATATAATTATCTTAAATAAAATATTGTAAAACTTTTTTAAAAGAGTAACGGCGGATTTTCTTGCCCATTCATCCCCAAACGAAACTACCTTTTGGAAGGGGCAACTAGAATAAATTCTATTATTTTGTAAATTATGATGTTCAGAAGTATCTCATATGTGCCTATATGAAATAAATAATTTGACTTTGACTTTGTGAAAGTTGGCTTGATTCACTATACTCTAACTCGCAGGGCTGAAGCAAGTCTGAAAAATAAATTTCCACCATTGAAATACTAGTCTCGTGACATTCCGGTCACTCATTGGTGATTGGAGTTTGTAACTGGTTAATTTTAATAGCGTCGTGGACAAAAGGACAAAGGTTTCGTGTCCAAATTCGTGTTTAGAGAAAGAGGTGTCTACCTACATAATTAAACACAATTACGTTGAATCAGTAATCGCAGCCCATAATTAACGCACACATAATGTAATCCGCTTATGTCCAACAACCTTCAACCGGTTTCTTGGTTACTAATGAGTTAACGAAGATCAATAATGTTCAGTAGACACTATCTATGTACATAACTTTACTTCAGAAAACGAGATTATTCTGAAACTTAACTAATGAAAAATAAAATTGTATATTCTGTACTATCACGACGCACATTACGAAAAAAATGACAAAATATTGTAATACAACGTAGCCAAAAGCCTCGTATTCCAAACTATCCATGGCTTGATGTCAGGGCAGACCACAATTTTAATGGTCTACAGTTCTACACCTTATAAATCTGAGGTCTATACGAAGACCAGAGACAATACACGTTACTACGCATTGCGATACTGGCTAATGATGAAAGCAAAAACAAACAAAACAAAATTCTGTATGTAAATTGTTTTTTATGGTTTTGCGAAGCACTGAAAATTACAGTCGTTTGTGCAGTTTAGGCTAAGGAACAAACATCAATGTTACAAAAATACAGCCCTTAAAAAGCACATCCTGCCCAAATGAGTAAGCTGGGGACAAAAAATATCGCAACAAAAAACCACTGATCTAATCAGGAATCCTAGCTAATCCTAGCATATACCATATAGCACTCAGGAATAATGTAGCTTTCTATCAGTGATTTTTTTTTTTAGAATTGGAACATTCATTCTGGAGATTACCCCGTACATTCAAAAAAACAAACAAACTTATAAAAACAAATTTGACCTCTTTATAATATTTGTTTATATTAATACAGAGCCATCTAGTACGGTCTCAAGTTTCAAGTGTCATAAGCGAAAATGTTTGACACTTGAAACTGACTTTTTCAGGTACCTATATCGCTTTTTCATTACGTGACGATTTCTGCCAGTTTACTCCTAACACAAGCCGCGATAAAGAAATTCGTTCGAAAAAAAAAAGTTGGGACCTACACAAAGTATGCTTTATGCAAACGCGCTTAAAAGAACTTAAACCTATGGACCGTGATTTTAACATCTAATGGCTTGGTGTTAAATAGCATAATGAGTTTGCTTGCTGTGGGTGTAAACTTGAACAAGTTAATCTTGGACACACAAAAAATTGCATACCAACAGCTCGCTGCCTATTGGCGAAATGTAAGTCGCGTCGTTGAGCTCCAGGATCTAAGTTGAGCTACACGATTACTGACAAATGCGTGCACTGACTGTACAGGAGCACTCTAATCTGTATGGTTCTTTCCTCAAAAGACTATCTCAGACTTTAATATGCATGGTACTCATAAGGCCTGATCAAGATTATATGTCTGGAGTTTAAAACAGTGACATCTGAGTTTGTTTCAGTATTTCTTCTCATAGTAGTCAGATAGGAAACACTGAACTCATCTAGTTTTAAAACATAATTTGTTACGTATAAAAGTGTTTTTTTTAACCAATTTAAAGAAATAAATATTATCATTAATCAGTTAATATGGGTTCAGTTCTGCCAATCCCTTTATCCTAATACAGGCGTGAAGTCATGGTGTTAAAATCGCCAAAAGCAACAAACAAGCAAGCTTAGTGATAATTTCTCACGAAGTACCTCTTTTTAAGCAGTGGCAAATGCCCTGAACTGGGACTACAACTTCCTGATATTAATAATATCCCTAAGGATCAAACGCTTGACTAACAAAATACCATTTTAAGCACTACCTGTTGCTCTATAGAACGTGGAAAAACCAATTTTAAAGGAATCAGAAAAAGATTTGAATATAAAAAGCGCTTTCAGATTTCACCTCCCTGGCCAATGTAGCTACAGTATTTTCTTTTTTTTATATTTTCTAGATAGTTACAATTTATTCAATGATTGATGAATTATTTATTTCCGTAAGATTATGTCTGGACTTTAAAAGAGTCTGTGACGTCTGAGTTTGTTTCGGCTTTTCTTCTCAGAGTAGTCGGATAGGAAATGCCGATCTCATCTAGTTTTTAAAATATGATTGACGTGTACTAGTGTTTGTATAAACCTACTTAGGGCCCGTTCACAAAAACCACACCACATCACAGCGACAAAATCTGGCCAAGCATTGGTTAAATGTAGATAGTGTCACCGCAACTTGTTGCAGTTGCGTTGTGGTTGCGTTGTCGCCAGTAGTTGCGATTTGGTTACGTTGTGGCTAGTGTTTGCAGACAGACAGATCGTTGTGTTTGCAATGTGGTTGGCCGCTAGTGCGTGGTCTCGCTGGTGGTTGCGTTGTGGCTGCGAAATGGTTGGTATCGACCACACGGTTGATTTTGCCCCGCAAAATGTGGGCTGTATAAATAAAGTATTCATATTCATACAAATTTGCCCCCGACCACGAGTTGTCCTTGTGGTGTGGTTGTAGTGTAGCTTTGATACGCGTGGTACGCGTAAACGGGCACTAAGTAGGTATGTACAAACACTTTTACACGTCAATCATATTTTAAAAACTATGAGATCGGCATTCCTATCCGACTACTCTGAGAAGAAAGGCCGAAACATACTCGGAGGTCACAGTTTCTTTTAAAGTCCAGACATAATCTTGGTCAGATCATGTGAGGACCATGTAGATTACTGTCTGAAATGGTATTTTGAGGAGTCAGTGTAATCATTTTTGTCAGTAACCAGTAGCTCAAGGGCAGTGGTGGCCCAGTGGTAACGGCTCTGACTTACGAGTTGTAGGTCGTGGGTACGAACCCTGACAGGCGCTTTACTTTGTGTAAATTATTTCATCACTACTGTTCTCAAAACAGTGAAGGAAACATCGTGAGAAAACCAACATGTCCTAGAACCAAAAATTCCAAGACATGTGACATCTACCAACCCGCACTGGGCCCGCGTGGTAGATTACGGCCCACTCCCTCTCGAAGAGAGGAGGCCTTTATCCCAGTAGTAGCAACATTTATTGGCTGATTATATGTGTAGTTCAATTCAGCTGATGTAATATGTTTCGATAAATCAAACCATATTTTCAAAAATTCCCTGAGTATAACGACATTTAATAAGAAAAAAATCAGCCCTTACGTACGCTTTGGTACGCCAACTATTTTTCAACCTCACACGCTTCAGCGGTCTTGATATTATACCCTAGCTCGCGTGAGTTTTCAAGCTTACTCTCAGAAAATAAATTGTAGGACCGAAGTTCAATTTACCAATTAATTTAATGTGGACCCGTGAGGTTCTGAGCTAGGCTTATTCCTAAATACGCTTCAATATTCAGTGGACTAGAAAATATATACTGAGTTGGAGGTACTTAGGTTTGTACAAGTACTGCTTAGTTATACAATTTAAGAGGAATTGTGTCAGGGATTTGTTTGATGACTGTCGTAGGTCATGAGTCATGTAGAATAATTTAATACTAGCTGTGCCCTGCGGTTTCACCAGCATAACTCTCAATCCCGTGGGAATATAGGGGTAAAAAGTATTCTATGTCCTAACTCAGGTCATGGTTTATCCATTTGCCAAATTTCACCAAAATCCGTTCAGCCGTTTTAACGTAAGCGTGATAAACAAACAAACTCACTTCCTCATTTATATTATTAAGTTGGGATCACGCCTGTTGGGCACGCCACAATTGTGGCGATAAGTCCCCTCTTTGAGGAGTGGCTAGAGAGGCGCCACGGCGTCCTCACCTTCCGCCGGACGCAGGTCCTCACCGGACATGGTTGTTTCGTCCAGGATAATGCGGGAGAAAACGCCCGGGTGTCACCATGTGGATCGCCCGGAAGACACGGTGGAAAATACGGTGGAGGTCTGCCCGGTTTGGGCGGAGCACCGCCGTGTACTCACGGAGGCGACCGGCGGCGGCGATCTCTCGCGTCCGGCCCTGGTTCAGGCCATGGTTTGGAGCGAGAGTGCATGGGAGGCCAACACCTCCTTCTGCGAAGCAGTAATGCTTGCGATGGAGGAGGCGGAACGCGTGAGGGAGAGGCAAGGTTCGCACCCTCGTGCCCCTAGTCACCGCGGGAGACGCCCGGGGTCGGTAGTCTTAGGCTGATTCCCGGCCACCATAGGCGCGAGCATGTGGACGGTGAGCGATTGGTAGCTCGCCGTCCGATAAGGACCAGGTCCGGGTCAACGGCGCGTTGTGTTCCACGCGCGCCTCAAAGAGATGTCAGCACCAATTGACGGGGTCCGTTAGGGCCAATGCCTGCCAGGGTTCCGAGTTTGTCCGAAAGGGATATCGTGGCCCTGGCACACAGGCAACGTAAGGAATACGGGTGGGTTTTAGTCAGCAAAAGTCTGACATGCGCTCCCGCTCCGCCCAGAGCGGGAGAAGTTATTTGATAATTTCCCACCCAAAACAAAAAAAAAAGGATCACGCCTGTATTCTCCTAAAGAGTAGGCACCATATAGCACACTGTCATTTGTAGGCAGTTTTGTAAGTTCTATGCAATAGGGGATGCTTATTGCCAGTAACAGACCTAATCTGGAACCCGGGCTGCTAATGAGATATTGCTTAAAAAAAAACTTTTCCCTAGCTAACAATCGATAAAAATAAAGACCCCACGCAAATCAATCATGATTGCAACCACTTGATAATAAGGTAGTCAGCAGGACCTACCTACATAACATTCTTAAATTAATTCATTACATCACAGACAGACAATGGACCAGCTGAAACTAGAAGCATGACAGGAGATTGCCACGGAGCAGCTCCCTTTTGTGGTATCGTGTGCCTGATTGAAATAATAACGTAAAAATATGATTTATTTTTTTGTGTACAGGGTGTTTTTTATACAATTTCTTTCATCCTGGGAATAAAGTTAAAGTTAATTAATAGTTAAACATTACGTTGACATCCGTTTGATTCAATGTAGTCTGTGGTTTGATTGATATAAAAAAAATGTTGCCAGGTATCAAAGAAATAACTAACGAAAATGACGTCTTTTAATCAATTGAGTAAATCGCTTTCAAAATAAAACGATAATTAAACAATAGAAAACAATTATTGTTAATTATATATAACCTATTGGCAGTACATCTCAGCATTAAGATTAAAATATCAACATTTGACAACTTCCACGCTACTGTGGTATCCTTTTTGTTTTCACAACGATGAGGTAGAATCATGTTACCCCTGTCCTTTTTAGACGTATTATTGTATCTGAAATGAACAAAGATAGGCGTACCCGCCAAATATGAGTCTATGTAAAGTATTCTTGATGACGAAAACTATTGGAAACCTATACACTGCTCATGGTCGGTGCGAGTAGAAGCGATGGAACGATGACAAGAGCAGGTTACATAAATTCAGAATAAGCCTACATTGGTAAATAATAGATGTTCACAAAGGAATAGACACAAACATAATAGCCATTATGTATTTAGAAAACACCTTATTTATTAACCGATAAAAATTACTTATTATTAACAAAGTAGTTTTTATCGATTTATCGTTATCGAATTTTTAATAGATTATAGAAAAATATCTGGCAACATTAAGTTGCACATGTCAATGTCATAGACTTTTTTCTGGCTGTGGTTCATTACGTGCGTGCGTAATTGCTTTGTTTCTTTATACGTTGAGTTTTGAATTCCTTATTTACGTAGTTATTACGATACGTGCTTTTTCTGCTACTACCGAGTTACCTAAATAGAATAAGGAGGAAATGTCAATGTCAATTTGTAATTATAACCTAGATTTATACAGCAGAAAAACAACGATATCTCTTGAACCAGGATGAATAAATGATAAATGGTTTCTGATTAAGAAAATACTATGTTTTTACTATTATGTAAAATAAAAATCTTCAGGGCACAACAATTTTCCACTGGGACCCAACTTCCCCTACAAAACGGGCAATCTCCTTTTGCATAACAGTTCCTCGAAGGTGAGCACAAAGGAAGGATTTCCCCTGACCCTTTGCTCGATGAAATGCAAACAAACTCTAAACTCAAACACAAAGCATTTATATCAATTAAACCCTTTACAGGCACTTTAGAATTGTCAAGGAGTCGGTCAGTTAGAAATATGAAGCTAGATGCCCATTCCAAGGAATAGTAGTTTCCTATGGAGAAGAACGGGCAAGAAACTCCACGGACACTCTTATAAATTAAAATATTGATACAAAGTATTGGTTACATCATTCATGTTGAAATTATACATGTGAGAACAATGCAAAACGTCAGAAGCGTCCGTGATAAAAGGATTTTAAAAAATACAATTCAAAACTAAAATAATTAAAATAAGCCGTGGCAGCTCAGAGATGACCAGTCCCAACTCACAGCGACCGTTCACGAACATAATGCATGGATCACCAGTCAACTCAACCATTTTGAAGGGAGTTAAATGATCAACACACGCACCAACATCAGAGTGAGCATGACATACTCTCAGCCGCCAGGGCATATTCAAGTCAATGAAAGACATATTACCCGGTAAATGGTACCTCTATTGTACATAGTATTCACATCAGCCCGCACCGTAGCTCATCCTGTAGCTTTAAATTTTCCAGACAATATGATCCAGCCTTTTCCAACTTGCTGCCCTTCCCCCAGCGGCGCTCTAAGCCTAGGTTCGTACCGTGGTAGGGGTGCAGTCGCTTAGTAATGCACGACACACGTCTTCAGCTTCACTTTACACAGGGGAATTCACTTAAAATATCGACCTATTTATACCTTTTCGAATTCTTCGAAGTAGTTACCAATAAATTGGTCTCAGTGCTACTTAAATGCGTTGGCAGACACCCAGGCTTAGAGTAACGATGAGAGCGTGATCTCGTTTACAAGTTAACAGAAAACGTACAAACGGTTGCTTTTAAAAGAAAATTATATTAAGTTGATTTTTGGAACAAATTTTTTAAATATTGTTCTGAGTAAATTTTTGTTCGCACCGAAAGATACGGGTCAAGTAACTATTATTAATGAATAGGCTTGAATTGTTTATTTGCTCTCATGCACATCACATAATATTTAACAATAGATTACTATCGGTTTTTGTACATGAACCCTGTCGGACTACTCCAAAACATAAATGTTGGTTTGCTGTAGAATTTGTGAAATTAACAAAAAGACTATACAATAAATAACACACCAAAACACATCATATTTAAGTCAGATAGTATTAGTAGGTAGGTAGTCAAGTCGATAGGATCCGGCAATTGGGATTCGAGGTTGCATTGCACAAGTCCGAGGCCATGTGCTTTTATGGTCCTCGGAACGCGCCACTGTCCGGTTCCCAGATAACGGCGGGAGGGGTTCACATCGGCGTCGAGTCGACGATGAAGTACCTAGGACTCGTCCTCGACAGCCGGTGGAACTTCGTCGAGCACTTCCGACGTTTGGCTCCCAGACTGGAGCGGGCCGGGGCTGCCTTGAAGCGGCTCCTGCCCAATCTGGGGGGGTCCAAACGCCTCCTGCCGGAGGCTCTACGTGGGGATCGTGTGGTCCATGGCCCTTTACGGGGCACCGGTGTGGGCGCGTTCTCTGAGGCTGCGTCCAGCGCAGCGGTTGAACGCGTCCCAAAGGGTCATGGCCATCAGGATGGTACGGGGTTACCGCAAGGTCTCCCGTGAGGCGGCGAGCCTCCTTGCTGAACTGCCGCCATGGGATCTGGAGGCGAAAGTCCTCGCGCACATTTGGGTGTGGCGCGAAGAGGCGAAACTCCGGGGCATAATTCCGCTGCCGCAAGAAATCGCGGCACAGCGGACGGAGCTCCGGCGGGATCTCATGGCGACATGGAGAGTGGCGATTGTCGCAACCCAGCGCTGGGTACGCCACAATTGTGGCGATAAGTCCCCTCTTTGAGGAGTGGCTAGAGAGGCACCACGGCGTCCTCACCTTCCGCCTGACGCAGGTCCTCACCGGACATGGATGTTTCGGGAGGTTCCTGTTTAGGATTAAGCGGGAGGAAACGCCCGGGTGTCACCACTGTGTGGATCGCCCGGAGGACACGGTGGAGCATACGGTGGAAGTCTGCCCAGCTTGGGCGGAGCACCGCCGTGTCCTCACGGAGGCGATCGGCGGCGGCGATCTCTCGCGTCCGGCCCTGGTTCAGGCCATGGTTCGGAGCGAGAGTGCATGGAAGGCCGTCACCTCCTTCTGCGAAGCAGTTATGCTAGCGAAGGAGGAGGCGGAACGCGTGAGGGTGAGACACCCGCCCTCGCGCCCTTAGTCGCCGCAGGAGATGCTCCGGGCGTCGGGAGTCGCAAGCCGATTTCCGGCCACCGTAGGAGCGGGCCTGCGGTCGGTGAGCGATGGGTAGCTCGCCGTCCGATAAGGACCAGGCCCGGGTTGACGGCGCGTTGTGTTCCACGCACGCCTCA
The DNA here is from genome assembly GCA_963921375.1 of Tiliacea citrago. Classification (NCBI taxonomy): domain Eukaryota; kingdom Metazoa; phylum Arthropoda; class Insecta; order Lepidoptera; family Noctuidae; genus Tiliacea; species Tiliacea citrago. The sequence goes on along the minus strand of OY992804.1, from coordinate 2,675,210 downwards.
AAGAGATGTCAGCACCAACTGACGGGGTCCGTTAGGACCAATGCCTGCCAGGGTTGCGAGTTTGTCCGAAAGGGATATCGTGGCCCTGGCACACAGGCAACGGAAGGAACACGGGTGGGTTTTAGTCAGTAAAAGTCTGACACGCCCTCCCGCTCCGCCCAGAGCGGGTGACGTTATTTGATGATTTCCCACCCAAAAAAAAAAAAAGGTAGGTAGTCAAAAAAGATAAGAGATAGGTAATAAATACAATCATGTCATGTCAAATCATTCGTAATAATTATGTTATGATAATAATATTATCATTAAACAATAAAGAATAAAATAAATATAATGTCACTGGAATAAACACATTTTATAGGACGATGCTCAGTTTAGCATGAAATTACCATGAATATAATGAAATATGACGAGTAACAATAAATATCAAAATAATTATGCTGTGTACAAATAAAAGAGAGCATAATGTCTTTTTAATTGGAATGGAAAACTAAAACAAGCAATAATTAAAGTAGGTATCATTATAGAAATAAAACAATATGTGAGTAAATGCTAGTCTGAATCTAATGTCTTAGGAGTAGGTAAGCTTTAATTACGTAGGTACCTTCGTCTTGTATAAAATTAGAATTAATTTTAAGTCTGCATATACGGACAGACTTTACATAAATACACTCCCATATCAAAGTCTATTTTAAAATTTTGGTTTGTTTTATAAATTCTTCATTGGCACGGTGTTTTAGCACTTCGCCCGCGACTTTATACGCTTGCATTTCGTTTTTTTCCCTCTAAATTCTAACACCTCAATAATTTAAAAGGTAACTTTGAAAAGATAATGATTACCATCTTTATTTAGAAAAGTATTCGGGCCAAATTTCAAGTACACAGGGATAAGATTTTTGATGTAAAATGTATCCGCTCTTTTCAACGGGTCCCCTATGTTGTTTCGAACGCCGCTGTTGCGACACACGCTGTTGCGAATTATTTTTCCACTGCCTCACAGGTTCGAAAGCTCATGGACTCGAATGAAGTAGTCGCGAAAGACGCTGTTTCGAAAAACATTTTCACTGCCTCATACGCTCGAATGCTTTTGATTTCGATTTATTTAGTCATAAAGTGTACAGAAAAGTATTTAAGCAGTAATTAAATAAAATCAACAAATTCGGTGTCAACATCATCATTTAATATAACGTATAGTAATTTAGTTAAATTGGATATTGATGAAGAGTTTTTGTTTTGGTAACTGAATTTACCAACAATAGAGGGGACCTGGCGCTCGGCGGCCGCTGCCGCGAAATCACAAGCATTCGAGCGATTACTTGCCTACATCATAAAAGGAACCTTTGTGCACCTTTTCACGTCTCTAGTCCCAGTAGTTAGGGCTGTGCGTTGATATGCCAGTCAGTCATTCAGTCAATCAGTTTCGCTGAGAAACTGACTGACTGTTTTCGTAAAAAGTGGTACAAAATTACGCGGACGGAGGAGTGTGCAATATGTTATAGTTTATATGGAGGAGGAGTGCAGAAAGCTAATATTTTTATATATTAAAAAAAACGAATAAGAAAATACCTACATTACATACGTTTGACATAATATTATGTACCTACATATTTAATAAAGAAGAAGATATCCGACTACCTCGTTGGTCGCAAGCGCTACTGCTAAGCATATACAATATTAGTTTTAGTATAGGTATGCGAAATCCGAAACACGTGTCTAGGATTTTTATGTTAAGAATCTATGTACAAAATTTCAAAACTGTATCATGAAAAACCGGCAAAGTGCGAGTCGGACTCGCGCACGAAGGGTTCCGTACCATTATCTATAAAAATGGCAAACAAATAACGTTTGTTGTATGGGAGCCCCCCTTAAATATTTGTTTTATTTTAATTTAATTATTTATTTTTAAATTGAATATATAACTAAATATTCTGTGAATATTTCAAGCACTGTTGCCGTTATCAATATCGAGCAAAAAAATCACGTTTGTTGTATGCGAGGCCCCTTAAATATTTATTTTATTGTATTTTTTAGTATTTGTTGTTATAGCGGCAACAGAAATACATCATCTGTGAAAATTTCAACTGTCTAGTTATTACGGTTCATGAGATACAGCCTGGTGACAGACGGACAGACAAACAACGGAGCCTTAGTAATAGGGTTCCTGTTTTACCCTTTGGGTACGGAACCCTAAAAATCACAAAGTTATAAGGTTGTTATGTTACCAGGTTATCCGTACAAAAACATGCTAACGGCGCCCCCGCGCCTCCAGGGTCGTCTTAGTCTCATTGAAAATAATTTGGCAGTAGGTACCTAGCTGTACGGCGATTGTATTGTAAGTAATTAAATGGTTACATTTTCCATCACACTTAAATATTTTTGGGACAAAATATAACATGGTGTAAAAATTATTGAAATCGATTCAGTTCCATATTCTGAACAAACTATATTCAGGTTTTGCATATACTAAAAATAATGTTGTATAAAGTTCTGGGTTTAAGACCCGGGTCGGGCAAAATGATATTGGATTTTTCTATCTGGAATTTCTCAGTAGCTGCCCGGAGTCTGGATTTCTGCCCGGTTGATGGCAATAGGCTAGCCTATTACATGAAACTAAAACAACTGGCTAAATGTGGGTGTGCTATATGGGTACACCTCTGCCTAAACCATCGGGGATAACAGGCGTCATGTTATGTTGTTTAACGATATTCCTAGCCATAAATGATGCCTTGTGATCTGGTATGTAAGGTGATCTGATTTGTATGAGTTTGTAAAGTCAAGTAATAAAAAAATAAAAAAAGCGAGCCTGCAGTACTCACATATGATATGTAACATCTGACATCTCACCTTGGTAATAAGCAACTGAGCAGCGACAGAAATTAACCTCAAAATTTAAAAAGCGAAATATTTATTCGAATTCATTATTAATGGACGCTCACTGGGCGAAATTCGACCCTCTCTACTTACAATCTATAAGGTACTTAGGTACTAATTCCATAATTACACTAATCACATGCTATTAAAAGGTACTTATTTATTCCATGCTCAAGCTGTCACTTCCTGTTACACACTTCCGTTCCAGGAAAGCTTTATGTATGTGTATTCATTTGTTTATCTTTTGTTCCAGGTATCATGGATAAGAAGAAAAGACTATCATCTCTTAACAGTCGGTCTCACTACATACAGCTCAGATCAGCGGTTTCAGGCAATTCACTTACAGCATTCAGAGGTGAGAATCATTTATTTTCTATCACTTCCCAACTATGTCAGGGTCGACGTCCAGTCTAACTGGATGCAGCTGAATACCAGTATTTTACAATATGGAGCGACTGCCTATCTGACCTCCACAACCCAGTTACTGGGTAACACGATACCCCTTGGTGAGACTGGTTGTCGGACTTCCGGACTTCTAACTACTCGTAACAACTGTCAAAGATCTACAAATAACAGCCTGGACTGGATTTAACGTGCTTTCCGAGACACGGAGGGTTTTTGGTATGTAAAGATGGTCACCCATCCACGGACCAACCGCGGCAACCGTAGCTTAACATGACCGAGCGACCCATGCGGCTATAAGACTTAGCCTTAAGCTTTGTTACTGTTTAATAAAAAATAAAATACGACACAGCGGAGTGTTAAAATAAAATAAAAGTGGTCTATGAAACATAGCTTTTGAAGCTTCGATCAATAAAAATATTATTGATCGTTTTGAAGCGACTAATAAGACAGTGTTAGAAACAGATAGATTTGTGATAATTCACTCTAAAATACCTACACGTATAGCTTGATCCATAACTTTTACAATGACAGGTGATTTCTGTACGTACGTTTGCTTGATTTTGATATTCATCACCGAAAAAATATATATAGATATATCAAAATCCGGTGTCACACCTGCATGTCGATTCTGTAAAATCTCACCGTGAATTCTTACGTGGAGTGAGCTGTCAGTGTCATTCCACTGATACTAGGGATTGACCAAGGATTACATTTACAATCATAATCGAGATTTTTATAATATTTTTATGCTTATTCCATTGATCATTTTATATTATTTCAAAGATTACTATTTAGGGGGATTTTAAATAAAATAATAAAACAGAAATTTAGTCAAACTGAATATAATGTAATAAAACTAAATTGAGTTTCTGTTCAAAATCTTGATTATGATTGTTAATGTAATCTTTGGTCCATCCCTAGCATCAGGGGCCTTACTCCCGACAGCATCGAGTACTGAATCAATCGAATTAGATTCGAAATAAATGACGATCCATACTCTTGAAACCGACACTAGCGCACGATCGTGCGGTGGTTCAAAACGACACTAATTTCGATCGAAAGATTCGTTAGAATCGAAAAGTTCGTACTCCACACGCCATCTGACAGTTATGTATCGAGTAGTTGAATCAAAACTAAACGTCAAATTACTCGATAGCAAAGAAGCTACTTTATGAAGATCGAGCGAGATTTTTTTGTGTTCTTTACTGCTTTATTTCTTCAAAATCTTTATTATTATGGCTCGCCTTACTTTGTTTTTCAATGTTCTTGAGAAAACATCGTATGGATTTTCGTGCGAAAAGAAATATGAATCGATATAATACCCGGGGCTATAGAAATGGATTCGGAAGAATTTCGAAGAAGTTATAGTTTCTCGAAGGAGTTGTTTAATGTGTTGGTAGAGGATTTAACACCATACATGAAGAAATTAACCAGACGAAGTGACATTTCCATTAAATGCAAGGAGAGAAGCCCGACAGTCTGACAACCAGTGTTACCAAGGGGTATCGTATTACCCAGTCACTGGGTTGAGGAGGTCAGATAGGCAGTCAACATAATCAGCCTATAATGTTCTCACTGCTGGGGCACAGGCCTCCTCTGTGTGAGAGGGAGTAGGACGTAATCCACCACGCGGGCCCAGTGCGGGTTGGTAGTTTTGACATGTCTTCGAATTTTTGGTTCTAGGACATGCCACCGGTGTCCTCACGATGTTTGCCTTCGCCGTTTTGAGAGCAGTGGTGATGAAATAATTTATACAAAGTAAAGCACCTGTCAGGGTTCGAACCTACGACCTACAACTCGTAAGTCGCTGTCGTTACCACTGGGCCACCACTGCTCTCAAGTAGGCAGTCGCTCCTTGTAAAATACTGGTATTCAGCTGCATCCGGTTAGACTAGAAGCCGAGCACAACATAGTTGGAAAAAGAATAGGCAGATTGGTTGATGTTTTTTCATAGGGTTTTATTTGTTAAGTTAAAATAAAGCACTAGGGTATCGTTTTTTACGTGAGAAAGTGATAGAGAAGTAAATAAATTCAACCACATAAAAGATTCTAACCACAGACATAAGACACTTGACAATGACGTAATCCATGAATGATAGGATATAGACAATGACAGGCATAACGACGCTGATAATACTCGAACCTATGTCGATCTTGGTTTACGATTCGATTTGGTTCGGGAGTAAGGTTTTAAATCGAGTTCAGATCAGAAACGAGTTCGAATTGAAAACAAAATCAAACTCGAATCGTTTTCGGGAGTAAGGCCCCAGGTGTGATAACACTGACAGTTCATTCCACGCTCACTTTATCTAAGTTTCCACGGTGAGATGGTTACAGAATAGCACTACTGTAATAGAAATTGAACTGTGAATAGTGTCAAATTTGAAATTTCAAAATACATGTTTTTTTCCAAATCAAGGTTTGTCACTAAATACACTTCTAAAAAACCGGCCTAGTGCGAGTCGGACTCGCGCACGAAGGGTTCCGTACCATTATCTATAAAAACAACAAAAAAATCATGTTTTTGTATTGGAGCCCCCCTTAAATATATGTTTTATTTTATTTTAATTATTTCGTTTTAAAGTGAATATATAACTAAATATTCTGTGAATATTTCAAGCGTCTACCTGTTGCCGTTATCAATATAGAGCAAAAAGGAGCAAAAAAACACGTTTGTTGTATGGGAGCCCCCTTAAATATTTATTTAATTCTGTTTTTTAGTATTTGTTGTTACAGCGGCAACAGAAATACATTGTCTGTGAAAATTTCAACTGTCTATCACGGTTCATGAGATACAGCCTGGTGACAGACGGACAGACAGACGGCGGAGCCTTAGTAATAGGGTTCCCGTTTTACCCTTTGGGTACGGAACCCTAAAAATCATCGATTTTGTCCGTAAACACAGCTCAATACAATATGTGTCTATCAAAGTGAAGCACGTTCGCGACGACCAATGAGGGTAAAGTATGATGAGTTCTAAGATGGCTGCCATTTACATGAGTTATCGAGAATAAGCCGGCAAGTTCAAAGTGTTTTTTTCAAACTCCTGTACGTTTCGCTAGTTTATATCAAACATCGGTCCATAATTTAATCTGATTTTTTAGCTGAATCCGTTATTTATATAAATTATGTTTATTTCTATTCTTATAAACACAATCTCCTACACGAGCGGTTGTATAATAAAAAAATATAAAATCCTAACTAATATAATAAATGCGAAAGTAAGTTTGTTTGTTGGTGAAACACTGAATCAATCATCCTGAAATTTTGCATATACGTTGTCAGAAACGGACATAGGGTACCTTTCGTCCCGAAAAAAAGTACTGTTCCCGAGGAAAACAACAATAACGTTCTTATGTTAATAGATGGCGCCACGTGTCTTTCGAATCATGTTTTAATTATGTTATGGTATGTATTTAATAGCACTTTGAATTTCAAAAAGCAGAGTACTAACCGAAATGATTGTCGAATTCTAAATTAACGAGAGCGAAGCCGCGGGAAAAAGCTAGTATAATATAAATCTTTATTATCAGACCAAGATCCATAACATAATAAAACTCTGTTGGTACTTACTGACAAAAACAAACTTATTAAATACCTATCTCACATGAGTAAATAACGGTCTGTGCACCGCCATCCAGTGACATAGCATTAGGCCATCCACCCTGCCGGCTACAGTAGCCACGAGGCTGTTGGGATCAGTGATGCGATTCGCAGACGCAGCAGCGAGCCCAAATCCGGAACGCGTGCGTCCGCGAACATCCTCGACGCGCTACAGAAGCACGGCAACCCCAGCATTACCCGGAACGCGTTATTGTATTGGACTCGTAGAGCATTGTACGAGCCCTGCTGACCCACAGGGCGCACGTGTACAGCGACTGGCAGTAGGCCCTAAACAGTGTTAGTTTAACCTCTCGCGTACACTGTGCGAACCTGCGGGCCAGCATGTTACACCTGACAGCCAACCGTTACGTTACCTCTCTCAACAAAACATATATCTTAATAATCTCAAGCCAAAAACATATTTCTTTAATTTCCCACTTTTCACGTAGAGCGGACATACCTACTGGGTTTTGATAATTAAGTCCTACACTTAGACAAATCCCTAATCATCGTCACACACCTAAGCATCGTCCTGTGACCTTTACTAGCTCGTCAGTTGTTGATAATCGCAATAGCAAACATACACATACATAAACTCACGCCTTCTTCCCATGGGGTAGGCAAAAAGTACAGAACGCTACCTCCTACGATTCTTCCATACTACTTTTGCTTCGTTTGCGTTCATACATCTGATAACACACGCACGCCGGTTGCAAATACTACGCATCTGACCTTTCTGAAGAACATCAAAATCAAAATATTTTATTTCACATAAACCTACATGGGCACTTATGAAACGTCAGAAGCTAGGTGCATGGTTCAATTGGTCGTTTCCTATGGACAGAGGCGGCTCGTCAAAAAGAGCGCTGGTGCAGTGCACTCCCACGAAAATAGCATAATCTATATTTCTTTATTATAATCCTATACATACATTCTTTCTACTATGCCCATACGCATACAATAGCAGTTTACTAGAAAACAATTTCCTACGCGTAGGTACATTTGGCGTCAAGTTGAAACGTGTGGAGCGCCAGCGATTGCGCTCCTATGAAACAAAGTTCAGTACGATTTCTAGTACTGTATTCAATGAGTGCGAAAGAGAAATATCGACACAGTCCGACGCGTGAAACAAAAGATTTTGTATGAGAAATTAGCCTAATTTGGAGCGCCGCTCACGCGCGACGTTGCCAAACGGCGCAAGGCGGCCGCGCGCGGGAATGCGATCTATGCCTATGCGCTGTTGCCGATCTTATGTAAACAAACGGTCGGCTCAACTGTCAGTAGATTCGCAGTGTTTATTCTAAATAATTATTAAAAATAGTTTGTGCGCGACATTTGTATTTAAAATGGAACAATACAGTGTATCTTTTATTAAAAATTGTGAAAAGACTCTCGAAATGCGTATCGAACTGAAAGCTAAGGGACCACCACGTCCCGAAATTGCACTTTCTCAAAAATGTGTTACGAAAAATAAATCTTTTACGCGTGGTTTTAAATCTGAACAATATTTCAAAACACCTTGGTTGTGTGGATGTGAAGAAAGCAACAAATTATTTTGTTTCCCGTGTCTGGTGTTTGGAGCTGGCGCCGGCAGTGAATCTGCATGGACGGAAACGGCCGTGTTGACGATTTAGCGCATCTTTCAATAAAAGTGAAAAAACATTCGCTATCTCGATTTCATATCTTATGTGAAGTGCAATTGGCATCTATCGGCCGTCAAGATATTCGTAAGGCGCTCGATTCTGCGTATCGAAAATCTATTAGAGAGTTCAATGAACGCGTTGATGAAAATCGATAAAGATTGCCGAACGGATTTTCTTTACAAATAAAATAAATGGTAAGCTCTAGTTCTACGTTTCTTTTTTTAGTGAACCCCCACAAATAATTGTAACGAGCCGCCTCTGCCTATGGAGAAGCCACACAAAAAGTCACAGTCACACGTCAGTCTCACGTTCACAAATTAAAAATGAATCTAGGTATATAAAATATTACTAAAATAATAAAAATAAAAACCTATTTATACGAAATGAAAATATTGCCATTACAACTGTAACAAATCTGAATTAATATTCTGTCCACAAGTCACTAATAAATATTTTTAATTAAAATTGTAGGTCATCAACTTATCTCCAATAAGGTCACTATTATGTCCTAGTATGGCATTTCCACTGAGAAATCAAAATCAAAAGTCATTTATTGAAGCTAGGGTGAGGATCAGCTCTTTTCGAACGTCAAAACTTACATAAGACAGTCCCCCAAAAACGCCCACCCATCCCCACAAACAAAGAGACATCCGCCTTGTAAATACCTTTTGTTAGTCGCCTTTCATTTATCCTCTCAACATGACCAAACCATCTCTGCAATTATTTAATTGCAAAAATCGTCGTGTCTAAATAAATATAAATAATTCCGATAATTTATTATATCGTTAGCGTCTAACTGCATTACTAACAAAGTAATCGAGTAATCGTACTTCCATTTGAGATATACGGTTAGCAAATCTTGGGTACCTACTCGAAGTTTGATCCTCGTGAACCTTGGGGAAATCCAATAATCCGGCGTGACCCGTATTAATTCTACACAATTTAAGTCCACACACACCGAGAAACTAGAATAGAATCGGGTTAGATAGGATTACTGAAAGTACATAGTAGGTATTGTGTTTCATTTTGTGTTTGTTATTGAAATCTGTGCTGAATTTAAAATGAAAAAAAACTAGCCTGAATTAAAATGCATCGCATGGCAACTCCTCTTCTAAATGCATTCTGTGTTTGTAATTTTAAAATGCCCAGCGCGTGTATAAAGCTAAGACGTTCTTTTGGCGCGTGGCCAAAATCGGAACTACCACCGCCATCTTGTTTATCGGTTTCCGTGTCTCAAAAGGAAAAAACAGAACCCTTATAGGATCACTCGTGTGTCTGTCTGACTGTCCGTGGGTCACAGCCGATTTGCTCTGAATCTACTGGACTAATTTGAAACTTGGTACACTTATGAATTTCTAGGATCCAAACACGGACGTGGTGTGTGACGTAAATAAATTAATTTTTAATATGTGGTCACCTTTGGGAGAAATTAGACAAAAAACTGTAACGTGTGACATAACAAAGGAAAGGGCTTGTTGTAAGGATTTCTGATATAGTTTGTTTATAATTTTAAAATAAATACTTTATTTAAGAACATTGACCATTCCCCGTCGCCCTTATCTCCGAAACTACTGCGCCTAAAATTTTGAAAAAAATATAATTAAAATAGTTCTTTACATATAGATTACAGGAGAACCTAAAGGAAAAATATGGACTTAAAATAACGTGGTAAATCACTCAATAATGTGCGTATAAACTTACGCACTTAAGTTTGTTCTTGGGATAAATTCATCCCAACTACGGAACCTTCATTGTGCGTAGTCCGACACGCACTTGGCAGGTTTTTTTTTTGGGATTATCAACTGTCGGCTGTATACTCGTAGTCACTAGAAATATCAGTTTAAAAAAAAAGTTTTTTTAAGTAAACTGCACAGACATGATGGGTATCGATAACTAAACACGATAAAATAAAATAAAACAAATTTCCTCAACTCATACTTCCAGTAACAATACTACAAGCGGTCGTAGACCCCAAAAAAAGTTATCAATGTTGTCATTGAAATATTTTCGTGTTGAAATTTTGATACCATCACGTCTGTGGAGTTTTGCTAACTAATTTTACTTGACCCTGTATACTTTGCATTTTGATATCCCGTAGATGGGTTCAGATTAACTCGCGTAGCAGATGAGGTAATTTAAAGCCCGCATTGCTACTTACATGCCAGGATTTTGAATGGAAAATTCGATTTAGCTCAGCAGGTTTCAATAATTTTGGCATGAAAATCTCATATGGTTTATTCCTTTATCATCGAAGTCGATATACATACATACATATAAATAGTCTCATACATAAATACATAAAAGAGTATGTAAGGATTGTAACAGGTGGCGTTCTGTAGTTACTGCCTACCCTCTTAGGCAAAAGGCATGAGTCTATGTATATTAACAGTCTCGTATCTATAATATTGTCTTGCTAAGAGACCTTTAATTCTGAAGAATTAAGTAACTGCTAAAATATCTTTTCAAAAGCCAAGGACAGTTAAGCATTTCGAAAGACTTTATGTAGACAAACTGATATAATTCGTAATATACATATTCCCACCGGGCGTTAAACTACAATTCTACCTTACTCTGACCTCTTTAGTAAGGTAGAACAGGCGCTAAGATAAGTGAATAAGCGCACTAATTAATTTGGCGTCGTTTTGGGTCCCTTAACAACGCTTGTGGTCACCGCCAGACTAAGATATTAAAGCCACGACAGAGAATAGATATATACAGAAAGTCAGCTCCTTACAACGAGCAAAAACACAAGGACGCGTACGTGCGGCGATCTCAAACTGTCTCAAGCTCAGATCATAAACTTTTTCTGATCTGTGGTCTCAAGGTACCCAAGACCACACGAACGAATGCACATACTATCCCCACTCTGCTAAATTCGCTTTGTGTAAACAACGAAGGAAAATTCTTCCGTATTTCAATCTTTAAGTGCATTATACTAATATATCAAGAAATTCAAAAAAAGAATACTCTTACTCTGGTTCTGCTTATTATGTTCATTTGGTCTAAGAGCCATATTTCACCGGGACGGCATGACGGCGCAGCCAGATCACGTCGCCAATAAAATGTATGGTTGGCTGCGTAACCAAGCGGACTCCAGGTGAGCCAGCCACTATATAACTGTATACATTTAGTTGGCAGAGTGACCTGGTGACGCCGTCATGGTGTCCCGGTAAGGTATGGCTCTAAATTGATAATCGAATGCAAGAAGCGACTGCGCTGGCATTCCGTGTACGTGAAGCGTCACGATGAGTGCATGCGTTTTCGGAACCAACCTTCTGTACCTATCTATTTTGTGGCGACGAAGCTCAACATACCTATTTGATATAATTTATATTATATGTACACATAGCTAAAGCAAGAGAGAATTTTGTGGTTTTGAAGACATTGCCAATGCGTCTTTGGTGTAATTTTGGAACCTTTTCTTTGGGAGGGGTTTTTATGCATATTCAGATATAAGCGATATTGCTGTCATGCTCGGTACCGATACTGGTTCGCCTTCTGGTTAGTCACTTGGACCAGTATCGCTACCAAGCGCGACAGTGATATCGCTTATATCTGAATAGGCTTTAAGAGGAGGCTCCCTATTTTTATGTTAATTTGCATGGATATTCTGAAACAGTCACACACAATCAAAATTGAACTTAGTATATGATTTTTTGGATCTTTTTCTTTCCATGTTGAAGACCTTGTACTCGTTGAAACTCTAAAAACAATCAAGATTGTTTGGCTTTTGCGAATATTCACAGCAAGAAAATATAGTTTATTATCCACCCACCAGATATTTTTCTCTAGATCAATTATTACTTTAGTTATAAACGAAATAAGAATTGAGACTTACGCTATTTAGTTTCGTGCTCGAACACGATCAAAGAGCGCACGCAATATTCAACTTTATTACAGGATGTGGTAGCGTTTAGCACATAACGGAGTGGCGGGGAGCAAGGGGCGGAGTTTTAGCGGAAATTTGATTGAGACTGCCTGCTCTTAAAGAATCTATATCGTATACTCATATTATAGATTTCTATAATCTCAGATAGTATCCTCCTTTCTTTGTATTGTAGTTTGGAATAGCGAATGTAGAAATCCCATAGACAAAGTGTAGAAGTCTAATCACTAATGTAGGTCTTCGATTAATTGCGTAACACACATCAGTAGCAATGGCTTTTATTTTGAAAGTTCATCAACATTCTTTGCGGTATTTTACGTTGTTGAACTGATAAATTTTTCGAACATTTATGAAGCAATGGATTAGCAATATACTTCAAAATCATTCAAATTGTGATTGAAAAGGTGTTACGCAATTAGATATTAATATTAGTTAGATAAATTACTCTTATACATTCCCTGACTAAGCTGGAAGTATGTCGGAGGGCAGACGCACAGTCCTTGCAGCTGTAATTTTGTGAACTAAGATTTGTACCGTAGTTATCATAATTTTCTATTCAAACTCAAAGCATTTATTTCAATTAAACCAATTACAGGCACTTTTTAATTGTCAAAGATTCGGTCAGTTAGTCAGAAATTTAAAGCTATTTGCCCATTCCAAAACGTAGATTTATATAGAGAAAATCAGGCAAGAAAGTCCAAGGACACTCTTTTAAATCAAGATATTACCAAATCCTGGGTACATTATTCTTGTCGCTTCTATATGAGAGAACAACGAAAAAAAATTTTTTTTCAAAATATAAGATTAAAAGATTACAAATAAGCCGAAGTTGAGAGATGACCAGTCGACTGACGGCGCCCGTTCACGAACATGACTCGTGGATCAGCACCATCCAGCTCAACCACTTTGTAGGGAACCGAATGATCCAACACACGCGCCACCATCAGCGAGACATTTAAGTGAGCATGTTGCATTGTTATTGCTTGTCATGTTGTGCGATTGCACTTTGGGTAATAATCAGGTCGTAACCTATAATATGAACCTAGTGATATATTGTGATTGTTACAGCCCGATTAAAACTTTATGGTGGCTCGGAACATGAGGCGAGTTGCTGCGCAGTATCAAATTACGTGTCAGCGGTTAGGGGGGTTAGGGGCTTCGGGAGGTTCCTGTTCAGGATAAAGCGGGAGGAAACGCCCGGGTGTCACCACTGTGTGGATCGCCCGGAGCACACGGTGGAGCATACAGTGGAGGTCTGCCCGGCTTGGGCGGTGCAACGCCGTGTCCTCACGGAGGCGATCGGCGGCGGCGATCTCTCACGTCCGGCCCTGGATCAGGCCATGGTTCGTAGCGAGAGTGCATGGGAGGCCGTCACCTCCTTTGGCGAAGCAGTAATGCTCGCGAAGGAGAGGCGGAACGCGTGAGGGAGCGGCAGGGTTCGCGCCCTCACGACCCTAGTCGCCGCAGGAGACGCCCTGAGCGTCGGGAGTCACAAGCCGATTTCCGGCCACCGTAGGCGCGGGCCTGCGGACGGTGAGCGATGGGTAGCTCGCTACCCGATAAGGACCAGGCCCGGGTTGACGGCGCGTTGTATTCCACGCGCGCCTCATAGAGATGTCAGCACGAATTGACGGGGTCCATTAGGGCCAATGCCTGCCAGGGTTGCGAGTTTGTCTGAAAGGGATATCGTGGCCTTGGCACACAGGCAAATGAAGAAACACGTGTGGGTTTTAGTCAGTAAAAGTCTGACACGCCCTCCCGCTCCGCCCAGAGCGGGAGAAGTTATTAGATAATTTCCCACACAAAAAAATGGGGGTGCGGTACTGTGAAACGAGTAGTGCACTTCAGAACCGCCATCAAATTTTAATCGAGCTATACCCGTTGTAGTTGCCTTATGAATAAATAAGTACACGGCCATACACAGAATATTGTTTGGAAGGTGCAATAGACCATTTATTAAGTTCACACAAAGTTAAGCACCGATAATTGCTTATCGGTGCTTAACTTTGTGTGAACTTAATAAATGGTCTATTGCAGGGCACACAAGCAAAGTACAAAAAGACACAGGAACGTAGTAAATAGTCAGTAGCGAGAACACAAATATTGCCTAACAAACGAGCAACAATAATTTAAATCAAAATGTGCGTTGATGAAAAACTTGCGCGACATACTTAAAGGCGTATTCGGATATAAGCCATATCGCTGTCGCGGTCTGATCCAAAGTAACAAACCAGAAAGCGGACCTGACGGCCTAGACAATGTCATTCGCTTCGGAGCGATTCTATTATATTTCTACAATCGCTATTTGATAAGCGTTATCGCTACTTTTCGATTCGAATTTCTTCATAAGAATCGAAAACTAGCGATAACGCTTGTCAAAAAGTGTCACTTGGCTACGCATCTATATGGAAGTTATTGTTCGACGCTGTCGATTCGTTTCATGGAATCGAATGATGATAACATTGTCTAGCTAATTTCTATTCGGTGACCTATGATCACGTGACATTTCGATAGCTTATGTCAACGCCATACATATTATTCTCCTTCACAAATGTACACTATCACACACAATCACTCATTCACACACACCACATATACACCCCCCCCACACACACGCACACACTTAAATCACATAACATATGTATGTCCAGTCTATATCATTTTTTTTTTGTCTTTATATTTAATTGTACCTAGAATTTAATTTAAGTTAACTTCATCACATACTTATTTTGTTAATTAATCTAAATTAGTATGTACATGTTTAAGTATTGGGGGGCCTGGTGACTCGTAACACAAGTATTTTATGCCTTTTTCGGGCACCTGTCTCTCACAAATATTAGCCCTATTTTTTAAATTTTATATTAAGCACTTTCGGTCCAAACCAACATCTGTGATGATGAGAAAATAAATAAATAAATTATACATTTTGTGGCTTTTCTACTGGCGTTATCGCTAATCGAATGTTACTTTGTCTCGGCCCTCAGTATCGCTACCGAGCGCGACTGCGACATCGCTAATATCTGAATAGGCCTAACACTCGACTGACGACCCAATAGACGCGGTTGCCATTCCGCGCGCGGAGCGGGGCCGGGGCTGCGGCTCGGCGCCATACTTGCACGGCTGAAATGCCGAATATAGTGAAACCCATAGATCTTAAGAACTTATGTTAGCTACATATTCTTGCAAATAAATCATTAACATTCATTCATTCATTAAATTCATTCATTCTGTCATGTAGTTAGGTACGTAGGTCAGATATGAGTACAAAATCTCTTGAAAAATTATCATCACCGTCATCAATATTTATTCTACTACTCCGTTTCAAGTCGTCATAGTATAAGTAAACAACAAGGTTACTAGCTTTTTTTTTTTCATATCTTTACTTCAAGTATCTCGATTTTCTTTGCTTGGGTGATTTTAGTATCCAATAAATTCCAAAGTGTGAGTTTTTATTTTTAGCACTAAAATATTTTAGTGCTTTTGGAGTACCTACTTATATAAAAATGAAAATTCGTCGTGGATTTTAGCACCTGTCTAGGCGTCAGTCTTAATTTGATTCATGTTCTGAAATTTTATTCCTTAGATATTTTTTACTAATATTATGTCATACATAAATAATAATATGTAGTTATATGTATAAAGGAGTTACTCCTTTATTAATGTTGCGAAATCAAAGTTTATTGATTGCTATTTTTATCGTTGATGCCATAATTATTGGGTCATGATACTAAAAGGAAATACACACATCAAAAAGTCTAAGCAACACACGGAAATCCAAAAGTACAGGGCTCACAGACATGTTAATGATAAATTTTACGGAAATTAAACGGTTATGAGTTTGGTGACGAAAATCAAATCCGAAGTATGAAAGAAACCATATAAAGAAGAAGATTTAGATGAATCCACTGTGTGTGACGACGTGAATCGGGACGACAAACAGACACACATCCCAAAGGAAAGCACTACACATCATTCTTTGATTACATTTTTTGTTATTATATATACAGATATCTATCTAAAAATATATTAATCTTATAATTTCAAGTCTCTACTTTTAAAACTTCTCTGCTAATAGGAATTCCATGTACATATTTTTTTTTTAAACTTTGCCCCACACTAGGAATTTCTGCTGTGTCGTGGGTGCGTTTACAAATCACATACACAAACAGCCAGACCCGGAACAACTACTTGTAGGTCATACAAATATTTGTTCCGTGCGGGAATCGAACCTGCGACACGCAGCGCAGCAGTCAATCGCTTAACCACTGCGCCAACCGTGCCGTCAAAAAAGAGAAACAAAATTGAGAGTAAAGAAACGATTTTATGTTTGAAATTTTTTAACAAGGTGACATACCGAGAGTACATCACTCTCACAAGCTGAAGCGTTGTGAGGCGTGCAATAATACCTTTTTATAAGAGAACCGAACAAAACCTGCCTCTGCCTGAACAAAGCCTCTGTTATGTAGAAATCCTAAAAATACGATGATAAATTCAATTCACATGTTGTACAAAACACTCAAGTGACAACATAGAATTCGAAAGTGAACTCATTTGTTTTCAATCTTAATCAGACTCCGACACCGTTCAAATTTCGAAGTGATGTTTAGAGAACAACAAAATGGCCTTTTGATATATTTTTAACCAACTTCCAAAAAGTTATAATATATGTTCGGCTGTATGATTGTTTTTTTTTTATGTATGTTCACCGATTACTCCGTCAATTGTGGACAGATTTTGAAAATTCTTTTTTTGTATGGAAGGGTATGCTTCCGAGGTGGTCCCATTGCCACCAAATCAGAATCTAATCAGGGGGGGATCCCATGGAAATCGAGGGAAATCCTCAAATTTTATAGGCATAGTTATAGCGATTTGAGTATTTTTTATAGTAACTCGTACATTTGCACTCGAAAAGCACCATTTGGTGAAGTGGAACTGATGATGAAGACCACAGATGGCCACCGGTACTACTTAAAATAGATATTTCACCGTTGCGATTCGATTAGGCACTTTAATATGGTTGCTAAGTAATTTATGCTCATCAAAATGCATATGGTGAAGTCACCATCAGTTCTCCTGGTTCATACCAGGAGAACTCTTCAACAATTAACGCCCCTGCATCGGGAAAAGCAATATTTTGTAAAAGGTGATGAGCATTTGACATTATCCAAAAAAAACACTACAAAGTGAAAAATAACTTTAAATTCGGAAGTCGGTGGCAAAAAACTAAAATACAGATACGAATTCCGAAATTAAAGTTATTTTTCACTTTTTAGTGTTTTTTTGGAAGTCGGTTGTTTTTTTTTGTAGTTTTTTATTTTTTATTATTTTTATTTTAAGTTTTTTATTATTTCAGGGAATAATTTTTTACCGAATTACCACTTACTACTAATTTAAATTGCCCAATAATTTATGTCACAACTGTTATTTTTTGACAGATGTATGAAACTGCTAAAACGCAGACAATCTGCGTAAGAAAGAAAAAGAAAGAAAGAAAATACGTTTATTTGCGGTAAACATAACGCAAAGAAATAAAAACACAAACACGAAAGAACAAGTTGATGGAAAATATGCGTCACATTCACGCAAAACGGCCATCGCTCAGCATAATGCTGCGAGCCTATGCTGGACAGAGCCCCAGCGCTGGTTTTCAGCGACAGCCGGCGATGACGTGATAACGTCAACCGGTGCAGCATAATGAGATAAAAATGAGGCAAAAAACTAAAATACAGATCCAAAGACACCGAATTCCGAAATTAAAGTTATTTTTCACTTTTTAGTGTTTTTTTGGAAGTCGGTTGTTTTTTTTTTGTAGTTTTTTATTTTTTATTATTTTTATTTTAAGTTTTTTATTATTTCAGGGAATAATTTTTTACCGAATTACCACTTACTACTAATTTAAACTGCCCAATAATTCATGTCACAACTGTTATTTTTTGACAGATGTATGAAACTGCTAAAACGCAGACAATCTGCGTAAGAAAGAAAAAGAAAGAAAGAAAATACGTTTATTTGCGGTAAACATAACGCAAAGAAATAAAAACACAAACACGAAAGAACAAGTTGAGGGAAAATATGCGTCACATTCACGCAAAACGGCCATCGCTCAGCATAATGCTGCGAGCCTATGCTGGACAGAGCCCCAGCGCTGGTTTTCAGCGACAGCCGGCGATGACGTGATAACGTCAACCGGTGCAGCATAATGAGATAAAAATGAGGCAAAAAACTAAAATACAGATCCAAAGACACCGAATTCCGAAATTAAAGTTATTTTTCACTTTTTAGTGTTTTTTTGGAAGTCGGTTGTTTTTTTTTTGTAGTTTTTTATTTTTTATTATTTTTATTTTAAGTTTTTTATTATTTCAGGGAATAATTTTTTACCGAATTACCACTTACTACTAATTTAAACTGCCCAATAATTCATGTCACAACTGTTATTTTTTGACAGATGTATGAAACTGCTAAAACGCAGACAATCTGCGTAAGAAAGAAAAAGAAAGAAAGAAAATACGTTTATTTGCGGTAAACATAACGCAAAGAAATAAAAACACAAACACGAAAGAACAAGTTGAGGGAAAATATGCGTCACATTCACGCAAAACGGCCATCGCTCAGCATAATGCTGCGAGCCTATGCTGGACAGAGCCCCAGCGCTGGTTTTCAGCGACAGCCGGCGTTGACGTGATAACGTCAACCGGTGCAGCATAATGAGATAAAAATAAACAAAATAAAATAAATCCAATACTTCGTTATCTATGTATATATAAATATAATACCTAGAATGGCAACATTCAGTAACGTCGGCAACGACTCAAGCGCCGAGCGCATGTTACGCGTAGTATGTCAATTCCAATCTGCCAAGCTTTTTCCCAACTATATTGGGGTTGGCTTCCAGTTTAACCAGATGCAGCTAAATACTAGTATTTTACATGGAGCGACTGTCTATCTGACCTCCACAACCCAATTACTGGGTAACATGATACCCTTGGTAAGACTGGTTGTTAGACTTTTTGGTTTTCCGACGTCCCCTTTTTTTTTTTTTGGGAGGGAAATTATCAAATAACTTCTCCCGCTCTGGAGGGCGTGTCAGACTTTTACTGACTAAAACCCACCCGTGTTCCTTCCGTTACCTGTGTGCCAGGGCCACGATATCCCTTTCGGACAAACTCGCAACCCTGGCAGGCATTGACCCCGTCAGTTGTTGCTGACGTCAGTTGGTACTATCGGACGGCGAGCTTCCCATCAGTCGCCATCCGCAGGCCCGGGCCTACGGTGGCCGGAAATCGGCTTGCGACTCCCGGCGCCCGGGGCGTCTCCTCCGGCAACTAATGCCGCGAGGGCGCGAACCTTGCCTCACCCCACGCGTTCCGCCTCCTCCTTCGCGAGCATTACTGCTTCGCAGAAGGAGGTGACGGCCTCCCATGCACTCTCGCTCCGAACCATGGCCTGAACCAGGCCCGGACGCGAGAGATCGCCGCTGCCGATCGCCTCCGTGAGGACACGGTGGCACTCCGCCCAAGCCGGGAAGACCTCCACCGTATGCTCCACCGTGTCCTCCGGGCGATCCACACAGTGGTGACACCCGGGCGTTTCCTCCCGCTTTATCCTGAACAGGAACCTCCCGAAACAACCGTGTCCGGTGAGGGCCTGCGTCAGGCGGAAGGTCAGGACGCCGTGGCACCTCACTAGCCACTTCTCAAAGAGGGGCCTTATCGCCACAATTGTGGCGTGCCCAGCGCTGGGTTGCAACAATCACACTCTCCATGTCGCCATGAGATCCCGCCGGAGCTCTGTCCGCTGTGCCGTGAATTCTCGCGGCAGCGGAGTTTCACCCCGGCGTTTCGCCTCTTAGGTTGGGCAGGAGCCGCTTTAAGGCAGCCCCGGCCCGCTCCAGTCTGGTAGCCAAACGACCGACGTCCCCTTAAGCCTGTCAAAGCTTTACAAATGACAGCCGGGACTAAGAGCTTAAATGGTCCCCGAAATGAGCACTTGCAATTGTCAATTATTACGCGATTTATATAGGTACATTCCGTACATTGATGCGCAAAGTGATCGTCTACCAAGTGCAATTGAAACGATTGACAATTTTAATACAATAGAAATTGAAGGCAATTGATGAATTGCGATTGTAAGGGGTATGAACCGACCGCAGCTTAGCGTAGCTTAGTCATCGATCGACCCGTGTAGCTGTTACGTACTAACAAATTACCTATGGGTAATGTGCCTGAATTAAAAATAAATAAATAAATTATTTAGCCACTAAGCCCTTACTTGCCGTAGTCAATTTGATAAACATTAATTTCCCTGACCACACACAGTTTTGGCTGTGTGGATGCATAGAATCTCAGACGCACTGTAGATCACACGCCCAGTCATCCATATCCGTCTTTGTATCCACAATTTGTGGTATTGACGCTATACAGTCTAATTCCAATCTAAATTTGTACTCACTACTCGGCTATTCAAACGGCAATGGCCATGGTCCATTTTCAACGGTTCCATTGTTAACAAAACACCAATCAAACGTTGAACAGCTCAAAAGTGTTCGAACAAACAGGTTGTCTTTAGAGCTGGTTACTGGGAATTTTGGCGTTATTTTATTAGTGTTAATTAGGCTGCATAAGTGCCTAGTCATTAGCTAGAAGGGCTTCTGGATACTTAGCCACAAGCCCCACGGCACACGGGTCGATCGATCAGGTTAAGCTACGCTTGCCACGGTTGGTCCATGGATTGGTTACCATCATTACATACCAAGACCCCTCCGTGCCTTGAAAAGAATAGTAAGCCGTTGGTCCCGGCTGTTATTTGTAGATCTTTGAACTTGGTTACGGGTCGTCAGAAGCCTGAAAGTCTGACAACCAGTCTCACCAAGGGGTATCGTGTTACCCAGTAACAGGGTTAAGGTCAGATACGCAGTCGCTCCATGTAAAATGTTGGTATTCAGCTGCATCCGGTTAGACTGGAAGCCGACCTCAACATAGTTGGGAAAAGACTAGGCAGATGATGATGAAGTGCCTAGCCATGGCCGCAACTTGCTGCGATTGGCTTTAACCAAATCTACAATACTATATCGTTTGACCTTCACAACTATTCGACAGCAAAGTCGTCATGGTTATGTTTTCCACGTGTATCTATGTGTCTAGGTATCTATGGTTCGTTTTTTAATCCCAGAGCCTAATTCGACGGTTCAAAAGATTGTTGTTCGTTTTTTTTAGGGTTCCGTACCTCAAAAGGAAAAAACGGAACCCTGATATAGGATCTCTCGTGTGCCTTTCTGTATGTCCGTCTGTCACAGCCGATTCCCTCCGAATCTACCGGACCGATTAAGTTGAAATTTGGTCTGTGATCCAAACTCGGAAGTGTAACGTGAATGAATGAATTTTGAATATGAGTTTGCACTTTTGGGGGTATAATAGGCAAAAAAAAATGTTTTGCAAACTGTACCATGTTACCTATCAATAAAAGGGCTTGTTGCGAAGTTAGTTAAGTTATCTACGAAAATAGACGAAAATTTACTTTTCGGCCTTCCTTGTCTCCAAAACTACTAAGCCTAATTTTTTTTAAATATACAGAAAATAGTTCTTCACTTTTAAATTACAGAACAATCTTTAAGAAGTCTATGGTGTTAAAATGACATGGTAAATCTCTTAATATTTTGCGTACAAACTTACATTTGCGGTTGGAATATATGGAAGAACATGTTTTTCAACTACAATGTTAAGCTTGTTCTTGGGATAAATTTATTCCAACTACGGAACCCGTCATTGTGCATAGTCCAACACGCAATTAGCTGGTTTTTTATCATGGAGTTTGCCATTTGCACCTGTCAAATTAGTATCTGGAATTAAAAAACCAGCCAAGTGCGAGTCGGACTCGCGCACGAAGAGTTCCGTACCATTATCTATAAAAACGGCAAACAAATCACGTTTGTTGTATGGGAGCCCCCCTAAAATATTTGTTTTATTTTAATTTAATTATTTATTTTTAAAGTGAATATATAACTAAATATTCTATGAATATTTCAAGTGTCTACCTGTTACCGTTATCAATATCGAGCAAAAACGAGCAAAAAAATCACGTTTGTTGTATGGGAGCCCCTTTAAATATTTTATTTTTCTGGTTTTTAGTATTTGTTGCTATAGCGGCAACAGAAATACATCATCTGTGAAAATTTCAACTGTCTAGCTATCACGGATCATGAGATACAGCCTGGTGACAGACAGACAGACAGACAGAGAGACGGCGGAGCCTTAGTAATAGGGTTCCCGTTTTACCCTTTGGGTACGGAACCCTAAAAACGAACTTAAATCAATCAAAAGTCATCAAAGCTAGGCCGAGAATCAGCACTTTTCGAACGTCAAAATTACATATGACAGTCCCGCAAAAAAGCTTTTTTTGCGGTACAGTCTTATGTAATTTAATTTTAATTTATTTTATTTTAATTTGGTGAACCACTGAACTTTATGTATCTTTGTATGTGGGATTACTGGTCTTCTTTATACCCTCTACTGGATGGATTTTAATACACGAGGTGTCAAATCGACTCGTTTAAGTCATGGGATGATTAAAAGCTAGGTTTTTGTTTATAAAATCAAAATAGCGACGTCAAGCAATAATGAGTTGAAAAAAAAATACCTGCTTCAACAACTCACTAAAACAGTGCCTTTGGCTATAGTTCTACTTTAGTCTTGTCTTTTAACGAATAACATTTTAAAGAGGGTTGTTGTATTATTTTTTCAAGAAAAACAATTCAGCATCATTATTCAGAGATATATTTTTAAAATACGGTATTTTAAAAATATCTGCCTGGTGTAACTGTCCGTAACTCCACGTCAATGCGCGTATTTTGCGTGCGGGTGGAAAAATCAGTCATTCGATCCACCCCAGCTCCTCAATAAAAGCCAGCAACGTCTTGGTGTTACTGACAATCTCATGTAGGATACCTGGGTTACCGAAGTACTTTGTCTGGCGACCACTGGGCAGTTTAGCAGCACATGAGCTTCTGTATCGTCGTCCTCCATGCAGGCCCTGTATGCAGCGACTCCATCAACTAGTCAATTTTGGGTTCGAAATTCATGATATTCCTTTTGTTCTACTAACTAAGCGTTTAGCATTTGAGTATTGTCTATTTATTTATTTATATTTAATTAAAACGGTATCAAATTACATTAGTTATCTGTCACAGAAACATAAAAAGGTTCATAAAGTTGCCAAGTGTTGATGATTTTCTGGGTTTTGACCCAGAAAATTGGTCTAGCCTTCAGTTTTTTCAGTACCCACAAAATCTGTCATAGATATTCGTATACCGGGACTATTGATGCGTAAATTATGGTCATTCAACGACAGACCAATTATATGAACTAGAAAATGTGTAAAGGATGTTTTCAGCCTGGGTCATAAATACAGTCTTTTTAATATCCGTATTTCATCCTTTTTCGAACAAATATTTAGGTAGCTTAGAATGAGGTTCGTCGACAAATATATAATATGTTTGCCGAAATTATACACAAACCAAAGAGATGTATATTATAACCAAGGACCGGGAATTTTCCAGATTTAATTTCTTTTTTGTGTTTTTTGTTTGGGTTTGATAAAATGTGACAAAAAATGAGGTTATTGAGTTATTTTCTTTTGTGCCTTTTGTTAAAGGGCCAAAAATAATAATAATTATTATGTATTTTTTATGGTAGGTACATAAATGTGTTCTACAATATTTATTTCGTCGTTACACTTCAAATTCATCTGAGTTTTTGTTAATAAATCCAGTAATATGTTCATATGTGCACCAGTAATAGCCTAGATTTCCCCCACAGTGATTCCCTTCTCCGAACTCAGTGTTATCAAGCGGACATTATATTATTGAGTACTATGTACAATAGAGCTGCCATTAACCGGGTAATATGTCTTTCATTGACTTGAATGTGCCCTGGCGGCTGAGAGTATGTCATGCTCACTTAGATGTCTCGCTGATGGTGGCGCGTGTGTTGGATGATTTAGCTCCCTTCAAAATGGCTGTGCTGAACGGTGCTGCATGCGTCATGTTCGTGAACGGGCGCTGTCAATTGGGACTGGTCATCTTAAAGATTTAGGCTTATTTTAATTATTTTAGTTTTGAATTCTTTTTTTTAATCTTTTGGCTTCTGACGTTTTGCATCGTTCTCACATGTGTGATTTCAACATGAATGACGTAACCAATACTTTGTATCAATATTTTAATTTAAAAGATTGTCCGTGGTGTTTCTTGCCCGTTCTTATCCATAGGAACCTACTTCTCTTTGGAATGGGCAGCTAGCTTCATATTTCTAACTGATCGACTCCTTGACAATTCAAAAGTGCCTGTAATGGATTAATTGAAATAAATGCTTTGAGTTTGAGTTTTGTGTTTGAAAAAACACAAATAAAACAAGCTAGGTTTGAAACACATAATCTTTAACGCCATTGTGACCCAGATATTAACACCCTACACAAAAACCTATTCACAACCTTAATAAAAACCATATTCCAACTAAAAATGTCTCTTCAATTTCAGGACTGGACGCTGAAAGTAAGATTCGTTCAGAAACGGGACGCAGGCGTCTATGAGTGTCAAGTGTCTTCCCATCCTCCGACGAGCATCTTCTTAAGACTCGACGTTGTAGGTGAGTGGTTCCGCAATATATTTTATTTTATTTCAAAATGAAAAATGTTGGCTTAGCTTTTAAGTTTTAAAATGTTGTGTGAGGAAAATTAAAGTGATTTAGTGTAGTGGAGGGTTTGTAAAAGATATGGTCTTATCTTCTATCTTAGTGTGCTATTTTCTAAGTCACCACTGCCGGCTGCCGTTAGGGGACGCCCTAGAAGGACATCATAATCCTATCCTATTTAAGAAACTATCAGACGTTTCTATTCGTATTCGCAGGGATGATAATAAATTATGCGTACCAAGATCAACCACGGCATTGTTTCACACCAATCGTTTATAATAAAATCCCAAAACCTATTAGACAAATGTCTACTGCTCTGTTTAATATACATTTTAAAAATACCTCATAGCCAAATGTCAATTATACCATATCGGAATTTTTAAATGACCGCAATTAATTTAAGTAGATTCCTATACTTAAGACATTTTTACAATTTGACCCTCAAATCTGTAAAAACATACTTTTTAGGGTTCCGTACCTCAAAAGGAAAAAATGGAACTCTTATAGGATTACTCGTGTGTCTGTCTGTCCGTCTGTCACAGCTGATTTGCTCCGAACCTACTGGACCGATTAAGTTGAAATTTGGTACACATGTGGAATTCTGAGACCCAAACATGGATGTGTTACGTAAATAAATTAATTTTGAATATGGAGGTAATTTTTGGGGGGCAAATTAGAAAATTAAAAATAAAAGTTATGCTGACTGTACCGTATGACATATCACATGAAAGCACTCGTTTTAAAGATTTCGTATATATTTTTTTTATAATTTTAAAATAAATACTTTTGAAATTATTTAAGAAAATAGATGAAAAATGACCATCCCCCCCCCCTAATCTCCGAAACTACTGAGCCTAAAATTTTGAAAAAAATACAAAAAATAGTTCTTTACTTATAGATTGCAGGAAAACTTATAAGAAGTCTGTGATCTTAAAATAACATGGTAAAGCACTCAGTATTGTGCGTACAAACTTACATTTGCAGTTGGAATGTATGGAGGATCATGTTTTTCAACTACAATGTTAAGTTTGTTCTTGGGATAAATTCATTCCAACTACGGAACCCATCATTGTGCGTGGTCCGACACGCTCAATGAAATAGACACTCAAATAAAAAACAAACGAAAAAAGGTTTTTTTTATTTGAGTTATCTATTAATTTCATAGTTTGTTGTGTAGACTCAAATCTTTTATGGTTTATTCTAAACCAAAAATATATTGTTGTTGTTATTGTTGTGTTCGTTATGCATACTCATGTTTTACAATAAATATATTCTATTCCCTAATACTGACCTTATTATTGAAGTTCTTCAGAAAGGTCAGGTACGTAGTCGCAACCAGTGTGCTTCTATACCCGCAGGCATGACGCTTTCTATTTCTATTCGCTTATAGAATAGAAATCGCTTATCTACCCTTCTCGGTAGAAAACTGTCAACTGTCTACACGGAACCGTAATTTTTGTCTGCTCTTCCGTCCAAAAAACTCTTCTCTACGGTTCTTGTGCTAAGCTTTCAGATATATGAACGTAAACAAAGCAAAATTAAAAAAAAACACCCAACGCAAAAACGAAAAGCGAGCATTTAAAAAGTCAAAAATAATCCCTATCCTTGAGCCATCAAATCCGATTGAGTAATACCTATATATATTTTAATTAAAGAAATTGATGGATGACACGATACGCTTTGCTCATTGAAATGGCGCTATAATGACGCAGCGGGGTACCGTGTTTAAAATTTTAGGTCACACTCATATATTATGTTTGAAAGTAAAGTAAATACCCATTATGCGTCTAAGACCCCTACCGCAGCTAACAAAAAAGTGGATAACCTGGAAACGGCTAAACCGATTTTAATTAAACATATCTATGAACCACCGCTAGAAAACCTGCTTTCAAATAAAAAAAAACCACATCCAAATCGGTTCATCCGTTTAAGAGCTACGGTGCCACAGACAGACACATACACCCATAGCGGTCAAACTTATAACACCCATCTTTTTTCGTTGGGGCTTAAAAAGGAGTATGTAAAGATCGTAGCAAATGGCAATCTGTTGTTTCCGCCTACCCCTATGGAAAAAACATAACATAACATCACGCTTGTAATCCCCGAAGGGTTAGGCAGAGGTGTACCTAATAGTCCACCCACATTTCGCCAGTTATGTTTAAGTCCCATGTAATAGGGGGCGAGCCTATTGCCATCAACCGGGCACAAATCCAGACTCCGCGCTGCCACTGACAAATTCCTAATGAAAAATCCCAATTACACTTTGCCCGACCTGGGAATTAAACCCAGGACCTCATACTCAACAGTCGCGCTTGCAACCACTAGACTAACGAGGCAGTCCTATGGGAAAAAGGCGTGAGTGTATGTGCCTATGTATGAAAAATTTTCAACACTCAATACTTTATTTGCGTTCCACAATGTGTACTTAGGTGGTAACTTAAAATTATACGTGATCATTATGGACCCAATCGGGCACAGCAAAATAGTAGGAGAGAGGAAGCTTTGAAAGACTTAACTTTTCAGTCTTCTGAACTAAATCTAATATTACTATATTAAGTTTTATTTTTATTACGTTTATAGTCTACTTTACTAATACTTACTTATTAGGTTCTCATTTATTTATTGTCATTTAAATATTCGTTTATTTTCAATTATAGACAGTTATAAACTTTAATTATTAAAATACACAAGCTAATACTATAATAAATTACAACAAAAAAGACACTTAAGCGTCGAAGTACTCGTCCGCATCGCTGTCATCCGGAAACAAGCCCAGAAGACTGGCAGCATTGCCACGTTGAATGGCAATGCTAATTCTTTGGCCAAAGAACGAGCCAGCCCTCTGGTCACCTCCGGAGGGATCTCATGGCGACATGGAGAGTGCGATTGTCGCAACCCAGCGCTGGGCACGCCACAATTGTGGCGATAAGTCCCCTCTTTGAGGAGTGGCTGGAGAGGCGCCACGGCGTCCTCACCTTCCGCCTGACGCAGGTCCTCACCGGACATGGATGTTTCGGGAGGTTCCTGTTTAGGATTAAGCGGGAGGAAACGCCCGGGTGTCACCACTGTGTGGATCGCCCGGAGGACGCGGTGGAGCATACGGTGGAGGTCTGCCCAGGTTGGGCGGAGCACCGCCGTGTCCTCACGGAGGCGATCGGCGGCGGCGATCTCTCGCGTCCGGGCCTGGTTCAGGCCATGGTTCGGAGCGAGAGTGCATGGGAGGCCGTCACCTCCTTCTGCGAAGCAGTTATGCTAGCGAAAGAGGAGGCGGAACGCGTGAGGGTGAGACAAGGTTCGCGCCCTCGCGCCCCTAGTCGCCGCAGGAGACGCCCTGGGCGTCGGGAGTCGCAAGCCGATTTCCGGCCACCGTAGGCGCGGGCCTGCGGACGGTGAGCGATGGGAAACAGTCGTGTCGCAGAAGGAGGCTGCGGAAAGGGAGCGGGAGATCTCGTCTGCTCACCCGGCCCGCAGCAGGTGCACTGGGCGTCGGCAGAGAGCAGATAATGCCCTTTTCCGGCCCCCCTAAATGAGTCCAGGGACGGTGGACTCGGGGACGTCCGCCGCCCCCTATCGCACTGGACCCGAGGTGGAGGAGCGTAGTGTTCCACGCGCGCTCCTTTTCAGAAGTCGCGGGGGGGGGTCTAACTCCTCACCCCCCCGCAGACTTGAGGTGGCCCGCATAGGCGGGCCGGCACTAGCCGGGGATCACGAAAGTACTACTAGCTCGATCCCCGGTGAACCGGAACACCGGGGTGGTTTTTAGTCAATACGAGTCTGACAGACGTCTCCGCCCACCCCAGGGCGGAGGACATCCATGAGGATTTTCCACCTCGGCAACAAAAAAAAAGTGACTCAGTGTAGTGATGTGTTACAAAACTTGTCATAGAGATTTATGGTGTTTGTCATGGTTTGATGTTCATGAAATGAGCTTTAACGAGTGTCATGTTTAAGGTGAATCCGAAGCTGTAGCCCGCGAAATTTGAATTTTCTTACGTTTTTTGCAATTTGCAGGTCAGTAACCGGTTGTTATGTTGTTCTTCGATACCATATTTGTTACGTCCGCGAATCATTAATATACAACCTGTTACTGAGTATTGAGGTGAGTGGAAACGCCGGGAGGGGGACGCTCTAGGAGGACATATAGTGACCAAATTGATGATGTTCTTCAGAAAGGTCAGGTGCGTAGTACTCGCAATCGGCGTGCGGGTATGACCACATGTATGAACGTAGGCGAAGCAAAAGGAGTATGTATATAAGGAGCGTAGCAGATGGCGTTCTGTAGTTTCTGCCTACCCCCATGGGAAGAAGGTGTGAGTTTATGTATGTGTGTACAACCTGTTAATGGCCTGCAAATTACAAAAAACGTCAAACGTCGGTAATCGTCTTACAACGGCAGGAGGCCACTGCTGCACTGGAAGGAATGATTAGTAGGCATTGGATACATGCAGTGGGCTGCCGTTGTAAGACGATTAAAATGCCACGGTGTATATTAGAACACAGTGCCAGTATACAAAAAAGAAAAAAATGTACTTAAAGAAGTAGAGTGACAATACTTCAAATCAATTATCGAATAAACAAGGTACGGTGTGCGTCTCAGGGTTGCACGAAATGAGAGTCCAGGGGCCCAAGTCTGCACGGCGGACAGAGCTCCGGCGGGATCTCATGGCGACATGGAGAGTGCGATTGTCGCAACCCAGCGCTGGGCATGCCACAATTGTGGCGATAAGTCCCCTCTTTGAGGAGTGGCTAGAGAGGCGCCACGGCGTCCTCACCTTCCGCCTGACGCAGGTCCTCACCGGACACGGTTGTTTCGGGAGGTTCCTGTTCAGGATAAAGCGGGAGGAAACGCCCGGGTGTCACCACTGTGTGGATCGCCCGGAGGACACGGTGGAGCATACGGTGGAGGTCTGCCTAGGTTGGGCGGAGCACCGCCGTGTCCTCACGGAGGCGATCGGCGGCGGCGATCTCTCGCGTCCGGGCCTGGTTCAGGCCATGGTTCGGAGCGAGAGTGCATGGGAGGCCGTCACCTCCTTCTGCGAAGCAGTTATGCTAGCGAAGGAGGAGGCGGAACGCGTGAGGGTGAGACAAGGTTCGCGCCCTCGCGCCCTTAGTCGCCGCAGGAGACGCCCCGGGCGTCGGGAGTCGCAAGCCGATTTCCGGCCACCGTAGGCACGGGCCTGCGGACGGTGAGCGATGGGTAGCTCGCCGTCCGATAAGGACCAGGCCCGGGTCGACGGCGCGTTGTGTTCCACGCGCGCCTCAAAGAGATGTCAGCACAAACTGACGGGGTCCGTTAGGACCAATGCCTGCCAGGGTTGCGAGTTTGTCCGAAAGGGATATCGTGGCCCTGGCACACAGGCAACGGAAGGAACACGGGTGGGTTTTAGTCAGTAAAAGTCTGACACTCCCTCCCGCTCCGCCCAGAGCGGGAGAAGTTATTTGATGATTTCCCACCCAAAAAAAATTCAGTCATTCCAACACGACATTGTCTCATTGTCATTTTGCTAAAAGTTCGTAATCTGGTAAATTCATAATGGTCGATCATTGGTCGGTCAATGTTCTCGTAAAATAATTGTGTTATTATAATTGCATTGTCGTATTGCCATTATTATAAAACCCATTAGATGAAATGTCATTCATTTGTCATTATGTACGAGATTACCAATATATGCAATTTCTTTCAATGTAGTGTCAGTGGCCGACCATTGGAAAGTCATAATGACGCCATTATAATAGTAGATTACCAAACTTGTCAAAATCAACAATTATGAAATCAATGATCGACCATTCTGACACTATTGTAATAGCAGACTTGAGGCCCAGCTCAGCGTGTGTCAGGCTAAATAATATACTTACACTAACGTACGCACGAAAACAGTTTGAGAATTGCAACCAACACTATTGGGGCAGATATTGATAAATTAGTTAAGAGTAAACAATGTCAAATATCTCATTGATTTTATTTGAATCATTTTCTGTTTCTTGCCTTGTAAACTTTTATAATAAATAACTGCAATTATTGAATTTCTCTTGTTTTGCGACCCGCTGAACCAAAATCAAAGTATTCTCGGCCCTTGACTTTAAAAAGGGTGACGACCCCTGCTTTAGTACATCTAGCGTTCTTTGAGCAATCAGTTTCAGTACTAACCTTGCTTGCTTACCTTTGGCATTAGCACAGTTTATTAGCAAAAGACAGAAAAATCCACGCGCAATCCATTAATTTTAGGGTTCCGTACCTCAAAAGAAAAAAACGGAACCCATATAGGATTTTCGATTACAGGACACTTTCATAATGGTGGTCGCTAGAATATGACAGACAAACAGATACCTTGTTATTGGTATTTTCAGTATTGCAATACAACCTGCACTCAGTTTTACAAACATTGTTATTGGTAATTTCAGTATTACATTACAACCTGCAGTCAGTTTTACAAAAAAAAACTCAAACAAAAATATGTCAAAGCAAAATATAAATTACTAGTTTTCTGCCCGCAACTTCGCCCGCGTAGTAGTCAACTACACTATAAAACATATCCTATTATCCTATGATAGTACTCAGCAATAGTGTAGCTTTCTGTTAGTATAAGAATTTTCAAAATCGGATCAGTACTTCCAGTAATTATCTCCTACTATTGAAAGATTGTAAGTTTGTAAGTTAGGATTAACTTACAAACTTACAATCTTTACCTCTTAATAATACAAGTATGGAACAAGAATCGGTAATGCATTATCATATCGAATCAACAAAAAATATCGTACTTAACTCTAGATTGCTAAACTATCGTAAAAATTACGACGGCAAAATTAAGATTCCTAGGAAAAACGAAGTTCGCGTCTTTCCTAGCGTAGTTCGCGTAGTTCGCTTCACTGTACCTTCTTAATTAGTTCTGTCAGTGTGCCACGCGCTGTCATTGTGGTCGGGTGTCATCTATGTGGTGAGTTATAGCAAGCAATATGTGCCTTGTGCCCGTCTAAGGCCTCATTTACGGAGACGCGGGGCGTCGCGCGTCGCGTTGTGCGGCGCGGCCCGCACTGAATTCAAACATATGGTGTTGTATGAGTGCGTTTACGGAGAAGCGATTTTAGACGCGTTTGCTTGAAATGGAGCGTTTTTTGCGGCCGAGTCCGCGGCTGGCACCGCCGCGTCTTACGCGGCGTTTATTGCGGCGGCACACGCAGCGGCAATTCTCGATGAAGCAATGCCCGCGGCGGAATCTTCTGCCAGTCATAATTGGAAATTGCAGAATGCAGACGTAGTCACCGTCACAATGGAGTACGATATGATCCATTTTTTATTGGAAGAAAATTCAATGTTAAAAAGTGAATTATTTAATATAAGAAGTGGCCCAGTATTATTATCAGAAGTTTGGGGAATACGCAACTCTTTATAGGTCAATAAGAGAAAGAGGTTATGATTTATTTCATGATTATACACGGATGTCTACTACAACTTTTGATTATACGAGTATAGTAAGCAAAATACAATACATCACCGCATCGCTCCCATCTTCCGCTAACCTAAAACTGGTCGGTTTGATGGAGTATCCCGCGTGCGCCGCAGCGTTCCCCGCCGCGTGCTTTGCTACACGCTTGAGGATTCTCCGCGGGCGCAGCGGCGGGCACCGCCACGCTTCCCGCCCCGCATCTCTATGAACAACGTCTTATATTGCCACACGTTTGTGTTTACACGTGCGATGATAAGTGCCGCTTGACGCGCCGCCGCTCCGTAAACAGAAAAATCGTACGACGTTCCGCGAGATGCCACGCCGCACGCGACGCGACGCCCCGCGTCTCCGGAAATGAGGCCTTAGTCAAGACCGCGTAAGTTTTAAGACCGCGCTATCGCATTAGGTAGACACCTGAAATGATAGTTGTAAGGGAGATTTTAATAAATAAATAAATTATTTGTGGTCTCTCAAACCCAAAGAATGTAACTGTCACTTCTAAAATAATTAAAGTCTACCCAGGTAGGTAGGTGGGTAGGTGGTGTAGTCTGTGTGGGTAGTTGACTCTTGTCGACGTCACCTGCAGTATAGTGTAATAATCTAGGTTTAACCTACCGATTAAAAGTCGTATTCTGTATTTGGAAAATCACAAAATACTCACAATAATAAAATATACCTCATTATCTCTGTTTATTAAGACTTAATCCAACACTTAATACTTATTTACCCAACAAAAATTCCATATTAATAAATAAATAGCCCGATCCTATCCTCAATGACCACCAACCCGGGATAGCCGTAAAAATAATTAAAATCTTTTAAATACCGTGGTAACCCCGTAACGGCTTTGTTTTCTCACCAAACCTGTCTTCCGTTTTTAAAATATGTGCTGGTTTTTCATGTTACGGAAAAAGGGTTTATTTTTTATTTTAATGAGCGTATTTTACTCGTTCAAATTAGAAAGGTGATTAGTAAATTAATGTGAAGCTAAGATAGAATGGTCGTTTCAATGCTAAGAATTTTTAGTGAAGATATTTGGCTTGTTGTTACGTACGTATAATCGAGCGAACGGATTTTCATGACAAAACATCACGCATGTATTCCCCGATGGGCAAATATTGAAGTCTGTGCCGATGGGTAAGGCAGAGGTGCACCCATATTTCACCAGTTATGTTTTAGTCCCATGTAATATATGGCGAGCCTATTGCCATCAACCGGGCACAAATCCAAAACTCCGGGCTGCTACTGAGAAATTGCAGATAGAAAAACCCAATAAAACATTGCCCGACCCGGGAACCGAACATGCTCAGCTGTAGTGCTTGCGACCACTGGACCAAGGAGCCAGTCTATTGTATGACGTACATTATTTACCTACATTATTTATTATAATTATTGTTAGTTTATTTATTTTTATTCTTCTAGAGGGATTTATATGTGTCCGTGGGTGTGTCAGTGGGATCCCAGCTGGCCCTATCAGATTACTAGCTCTGCGGTATTTATTTTTAAATATAGCAGCATTATGCTTAGATAGGAGCCTTTTTGGTGT
The DNA here is from genome assembly GCA_963921375.1 of Tiliacea citrago. Classification (NCBI taxonomy): domain Eukaryota; kingdom Metazoa; phylum Arthropoda; class Insecta; order Lepidoptera; family Noctuidae; genus Tiliacea; species Tiliacea citrago. The sequence goes on along the minus strand of OY992804.1, from coordinate 2,641,134 downwards.
CGCACAAGTCTTGATGCGCCGGCTGTCGCTGAAAACATTATGCTGAGCGATGGCCGTTTTGTGTGAATGTGACGCATATTTTCCCTCAACTTGTTCTTTCGTGTTTTTTTTTTATTTCTTTGCGTTACGTTTACCGCAAATAAACGTATTTTCTTTCTTTCTTTCTCTTTGATTGTTTTTTTTTTTATATTGTTAGTCTGTTTTAAATGCTACTTTTTTATTTCTTGTTAGTGTCCCAAATAAAATATTTTTGTTTCTTTGTTTCTTTACGTAAACATTATAGGAATGTTTACGTAAAGAAACAAAGAAACAAAAATATTTTATTGAGAAATTATAAGAGAAAGAACAAAAATTATAAGAGATGCGAGTGAAAACACAAACAAAATTTATTAAAAAGAAAGCTCAATTATTAAAAAGCAGTGTAAATAAATCGAATGAAGACCCCCAAGTTTCTTTTATAACCCACATTTACCGCACAATTTTCAATTCTTTTGTTTTCTTCACACAATGGGCTTGAAAGGCATGTTGTAAGTAGCATTGAGGTCTTTCAACCAATGTCCATATAATTTAGAAAACAATTATTTTTTCTTATAATGGAGGTGCCTGCGTCTTTGTTTTGTATTCATAATGAATTTTTGTTTTATCGATCTAATTATTTAGATACATAATAAGCCCCCACCCCCTATGCCCCCCCTTGGGCTTGGGCACTATGTTCCCACTGCTTGGACACAGGCCGCCTAGCTCTCTGTGCGAGGGAGTGTGCCATAATACACCACGCGGGCCCAATGCGGGTTGGTAGATGTCACATGTCTTTGAATTTTTGGTTCTTGGACATGCCGGTTTCCTCACGATGTTTTCCATCACCGTTTTGAGAGCAGTGGTGATGAAATTATTTACACAAAATAAAGCGCCTGCTTGGGTTCGAACTCACCTATAATTATTTACATATACGAGTATATGACGGCAGAGCAAGTGGCGCCGTCTATTTTTGTTACGAAGTTACTGGAATCATCGAAAAGGTTGGATAAGAGTGACACTGGCTACTGACAGTCACTCTAGCAGAGCGTCGCATCGATAGTTGCGTGGCTGTCTTCTGATGACAGAAGAAGATGTGAAGGGAGCCGTTGTCGTACCACGTCCACGACGAACTGCAATATTCCGGTAAAATCCTGATGATATTGAAGCTGCTAAACCACTAATACGGTTACCACTTCTGGTAAAGACTATCCTGCGCCGGTACATAAATGGGTGAATGTTTTCATTACATTTTGTAGTACCCAATTCACGTGGTCCATTCCAACGCAGAATAAACAGGCAGCTTCTGGGTGCACTCATTCCATCGTAGACCTCATTCATCGCTTTGACCGAGACCGAGGAGGGGGAGGAGGTTCATGACTGAGGTAAAGAGCTCACCCATCCAGCAATAAAAACAACCATCATCCTCCTGTCCTTATCCCAAATTAATTTGGTTCGGGTTTACACAACTTTTTAATCGACTTCAAAAAAGAAGGAGGTTCTATAATATGTTCGTATATATGTTTTATTGTTTTTATGTATGTTCCTCGATGTTTTCGTCAATTGTGGACCGATTTTGGAAATTCTTGTTTTCGTTTGGTAAAAGAAGCTTTTTTTTTTTTTTAATTATATGGCATCTCGCAGTTGACCTTGAGAGGCCGTGACTGCTTAACCGGTCTTTCCTGTGGGTGCCCTAAGGTATTAGCTTAAAGCCTCCAGCCAGGAGCGTAAATTAAAGTATTAAAAACTAAACGACAGCGCTCTAAGGGCACCCCCTGTGGGGTACGAACCTCGGCTTAGGGCGTCGTTGGGGAAAAACAAAGCAAATTGGGGACGGGCTGGATCAAAAGTTTAAATTCATGATTATTAACGGGGATTACTATTAAATGCTACGGCTCACTCAGCCTCGGGGCTGGCGGTTCGACGTGCAAGGGACGGGGGGAACAATTTATTCTTGATCTTCGCGTGGTACCTCGGCGGCGAGGACGGAATGACGGTTTGTGTTTGTGCACTGTACTTGTGGCCCTATTGCTTTCCTGAAGGAGAGTAATGGGGTCATCCGGGTCTAAGAGAGTATGCCTAGGTCGGCGAGTCTTACTGATTTGAGATGGCCTATAGCTAGCTGCCTGCACAACCAAGGGGTTGCGATGTCTATCTGCGGACTCGAAGAACCGCTTTGTCGCGCGTTTCAAAAACTGCTTGATGGTGGGGATTCTAAGATCTACGTGTAGGGTTTCGTTCCGAACGAACCATGGAGCGTCCGTAATTTTACGGAGAAATCGGTTTTGAAGTGCCTGCATTCTGTGAATGAGATGGGGACGGGCGTGTGCGAAAGCGGCACACGCGTACGTCATAATCGGCCGGATGCACGCTGTGTAAATACGCAATTTGCCCTTAAGGGACAACTTGCTGCGTGAGTTCAGAACGCAATGAAGCCTACCGAGAGCGAAAGCAGCGCGCGAACGCACTTGCTTTATGTGCTCAGCGAACGAAATGTGGTGATCTAAGATCACACCGAGATATTTGGCTCGCTTCTCCCAAGGGATAGGCTTGCCGAACATCTTGATCTGTCGTGGTAGGTCCGGTCTACGCCGGGGCCTAGAAAAGAGGACCGCTTGGCTCTTATCAGGATTGACCTCGATCCTCCACTTCCTGAACCAGTCACCGAGTCTGTTGACTTCGGTCTGTAGGATGCGGGAGATCTGGTCTTGACTGCGGCCGGTGTAGTAGATGGCCGTGTCGTCTGCGAACAGAGCTAACTGCGCCTTTCTACTTTTCGGGATGTCACTGGAGAACAGCGTAAAAATGAGCGGAGCCAGCACAGACCCCTGAGGGACGCCTGCGCGGATCGGATGCGGGGAAGAGAGCGCACCCTCGATGCGATAGCGGAAGGTGCGGTTCAACAAATAGTCCCGTAAGATGAGCACGAGACGATCTGGCACACCGAATTTGTATAGCTTATACAATAAGCCGTTGTGCCAGACTTTGTCGAACGCTTTCGCGATATCGAAGAACACAGCACCCGTCATGAACCCGCGCTGGAAACCGGCGCTTATGTGTTCTATGATACGGTGGACCTGTTGTACGCAAGAATGTTGGGTTCTAAAACCGAACTGTTCGTTGGGGATGAGCCCCTTCGTCTCGGCGTAGTCTCTGAGACGCTTATAAATAAGCCTCTCATAGACCTTGCCGAAAACGTCGAGCAAACTGATGGGACGGTAACTGGAAGGCTCGGTCTTAGGCTTGCCGGGCTTCGGGATACCGATGACGGTGGCATTTTTCCACGATTGTGGAAAAATGTTGTTACTAAGAGCACCATTGAAGATGGTGGTCATTAGCATGATCAGGTGAGCCGGGAACAACTGGACCACCCTATTGGTGATACCGTCTGATCCAGGGGCTTTACGGGGTTTCAGACCCTTGATTATATCGTGAACCTCGTCCGGGGAGACGGGGTCTAGAGGACAATCAGGGTCTTCGACCGGAGGGAGAGAGGCTCTACGTTCGACTTCGGCATCCACCTCGGCGAGGTGAGCCTGGTCTACTGGTTGAGAGCTGGGCGAGCACTGGGTCTCGAGGCTGTCAGCTAGGCATTCAGCCCTGTCGATGTCGTCGAATGCTATCGTCCTGTCGGGTCGTGTCAGGGGAGGCATAGAGACTACTTGCTGGGACTTGAGTTTCCTCTGAAGTTCCCAGAATGCCAGATGAGTGGGCTCTAGCTCGCTCAACATCTTGTCCCAGTTACCGTCACGCAGCTCGGCCATGCGTGTCTTTACAGATCTCTGCAAATAGCGCATGTGAGCTTTGTTGGCGTCACAGGGAAAGACGTCGTAGGCACGAGTAGCCGCGTTCTTCTCAGTCAACAGTTCACGCACATCGTCCGGCAGCCTCAAGCGATGTTCGTCCATCGCCGGAGCTTGCCTTGAACAATCGTTCAGGACCGATTGTACGTGTTCCGTGAGTGAGCCGATCGCGGCCGTCGTGTCAGCGATTGAGGTAAACTGATCTGGTATAGAGTCTAGTAGAGGCGAAGTGGTGGATTTCAAGCGATCGCTTACTTTCCTCCAGTCCGTGACTACTTTGTTACGAGAGGGTTCGTCCGGGTCAGGGAGTCCGTCGCGAGGGACCAGTCTCATGACGACTGGTCGGTGGTCGGAAGTCAGTTCGTCCATCGCCTCTATCGAATCCAACCGGAGGTTGATATTCTTTAGGAGCGCTATGTCCAATACGTCAGGGGTATGGTTGGGGTCGTGGGGGTAGTGGGTGGGCGTCATCGGGGCGATGACGTCAAAGTTTAGGACGGGGCAGAGGTCAAACAAGTGTCTGCCTCGGAACGTGGTACTGGTACTATTCCAGGCCGGGTGTTTGGCGTTGAGGTCACCCGCTATGATAACGGATTCGCTCAGGCCAAAAAGAATTGAAAGATCGTCAGAGAGCAGTTTGAGACCGTCTGCTGACGAGGTCGCGGTGGGCGGCATGTAAGCCGAAACTATCGTAATCGGTCTATGACCTGACATGCCTAGTCTACATGCAGACACTTCAAGACACGAGAGAGTTGGAGGGTCGAGAGGAATACAGTATAGAGGGGTTCTATAATAGATCAAGGTGCCGCCCTTGTGGCATCGAGACCTGTCATTGCGAACCATGCGATAGTTCGCAATTGACGGGTTTCGATGGCTCGGCTTGAGGAAGGTTTCCTGTACTAGGAGAATATCTAACTTGTGGACGCGGAGGAACTCGGCGACTTCGTCGCGTTGTCCCCTAATGCCGTTGGCATTGAAAAAGCCTAACTTGAGGGATCTGAGTTTAGTTCTTGCGGGGGCCGTATTATACATATTAGGGCCGTTTCGCGAAGGTGTTGAGGACTTGCGTAATTTCCGGGTACGCATTGAATATGCTCTGGATCTGATAAAGATTGCCAGAGGATTGAGCCTTGACTAATTCCCCGGCCATTTGAATGGCGCGAGGAGACATGAACACGTTGAATGTGCTCGTGATCACATTAAACGCGTCTAGTGCGTTAGCGACGGCGCCAACTGAAGAAGTCGCGGGTTTAGGGGGCGCGCGAGTGGTGGCGACGGGAGCGGCGACGGGAGCGGCTTTAGGAGCTGGCTCAGGTATACGGGGCGCGAGAGGCGCGCGGGGCGCGGCGGGCGCGGGAGCCGCGCGGGGTGCGAGAGGCGCGCGAGCCGCGGGAAGCGCGGTATTAGCGGCGGGTGCCAGTTGAGCGCGTTGAGCGCGAATATTGGGGTCCATCATCAGAGGTTGAGGATGGAGAGGAGGGGCCATATATTGGCCGAAGGCAGGGAAGGCCTGCTGGTGGTTGAAATAATTCCACGGACTGGACCTTTGAGGGCTCAGACGCTGCGGAGGTTGAGACAGGGTAGCGGGGTACCCGGGGTGCTCTCGTTGCTGCCTCGCGTCGAAACGCTTGGTCAGCTTCGAGGAAGATGACTTCGGGGCTTTAGGACAGCCACGGTAATTGGCTGGGTGACCCTGTTGGCCGCATAGGACGCAGCTGGGAGGTTCGGTGCAGAGGGCACGGTCCTTTGGACGGGTGCACTCAGAAGTGCCGTGCTCGCCCAGGCACTTGACGCACCTGGGTTTCGCAAAGCAGTTCTTCTGCGCGTGTCCGTATAGCTGGCATCTGTGGCATTGGCCTATGATGCTTGATTTGTGGGGCTTCTGGACGTCGAAGCCCTTAAGGTAGCATATCGAGCTAACCTTGAAGATTGGGTGATGCCCTTCAGTTTGTGGGCATACGACAAGAACCATGTCGTATGCGGATCCACCTCTGGATCGGTGCATCCTGTGCACTTCGAGGACAGGGATCCCCTGTCTCTCTAGGTCTGCCTTTATGTCGTCCGTGGCGATCTCACTGGGGATCCTACGGATCACCACGCGTATCTGACGATCCTCGGGGAGGGTGTACGAGTGGAATGAGATTCCTCTCGCCCGAAGAAGTTTTGTAAGTTCCCTGTAATCGTTCGACGTAGGAACGGAAACTTTGATTCCTGGCTGTGTGCTGACGGCACTGGTGAAATTGATCCTAAGATCACTGCACCTTTGTGAAACTTCCGTCCACCTGCCCTTATCTTGAATGATAATGGGTGGGGGACGGGATGCCTTCTTGGAGGCAGAAGGAGTCTTGGCGGACGCGGTCGCAGTACCGGAAGTGGTAGCTTGCGACGGCGCGGACGGAGCCGGGGTAGGGGCCCTAGTGGCGACTACCGCGGGGGTAGAGGGAGCGGAGGTCGAGGGAGCCTCGATCGCAACCATTTTAGTAGGTTGCGAAGACCTGCTCCCGTTCTTCTTCCTCTTGCCAGGGCCTGAGGTGATGCCCCCTTCCTCTGGTCCAGAGGAGGAAGAACAAGAACCTGACTCCGCATCCGAGGAGTCTGAGTTCGCCGCCGCCGCGTTATTGTCCGCGGGGGCGGTGGTGTCCATCGACACTATCGGACTTTCCGAACGACTCTGTGAGTCAGAGTCGTCTGAGTTTGAAGCGAGCGCATCGCTGAACTGTGAGAGGCTCGCTGATGGCGTAGCCCTCAACCCACTAATCTGGGAAGCGTACTTCCTGAGGAAGTCCTGGTCCTTGAGGAGGACCTCTCTGACGAACGTCAGTAAGAGGTCGTCCTCCATTCTACCGAGAGGGGGGATCCTATCGGAGGAATTTTGGAGCCGGACTCCACTACAAGAAAATGAAGCCTATCGTGGCCCTACGCCTAACTCCCCGGGTGGATTGGCCCGGGGATGAGTTTCGCTCCCTGTCGGGTGTAGACAGGGAGGATGAGTACCTGTGGTGAGCCCTGAGCTTGTGATCCCGTTGCCAATCTTATTGTGCAAGGGGGCCCTATTTGGTCTAGCGCGAAGGGTGTAGACACACCCTAAAGACACTAGGTGAGTCGCTGTGGGAGGAAAACTGTCACCAGAGCCGACTAGGAGATCCCCCAAGGCCGGTTAACTCTGGGACCCGTCCAAATTATTGCCTCTCCCTGAGGGGGTTCGGCGGGTGCGTTTGGGTCAGCACCCCACTCGGTTTCGTTGGCACCGTAAGGTATCCACCGAGGACCACGAAACTGTGGTTTTACCCAGAAGGGGCCTAATGAATTTAATAACGTTTTCCTGTTATAGAAACACCTGTCTTGAAAAAGACAATTTTTGTGATCCAGGTCTTTCGATTGGATTGATTAATAAATTAATCGACCCAATCAATCGACGATCGGATGTAGTCGGGGCGACTACGAGAGCGTTACGCAAGCGTAACAATACCGGGCACGAGAGAGCGGCAGGAGGGCGGGAGCACACCGATAGCAGCACACAACACGACCGTCCGCAGCGAGATCCGAACGCAGTATGAAAAGAAGCTTGCCCAGTGGTCCCATATAAATTTTATTAATTTTTCTTGGGTGGTTTTTGAGTTAGCTTTAATAATACGTATTTCTCCACTTAGTCCATGTGGATGATGTTTTATAGTAACTTCCTATCACTATTATTTACATAGTAGGCAGTGGTATTCGAATTTGTGTAGGGTAGAAACCACTACAAAAAAAGTAAAAAAATAAAAACTTTTTACAAAAAAAAAACAACCCACTTACAAAAAAAAACACTACAAAATGAATAAATACTTTCACTGCTGGTGATACTTTATTCACATTACAATCTAGCCTACTCGCAAATAAGTAATTTAAATATAACCTAAACTGCTAAGTAAATATAAACTTAAGAAATCGTCCAATAACGTCTTTCTTATTCACTTTATGTAAAGGGGAAGACACTTAATTCTCGTGTTCTTTAGTCAGCACTTGCACTACAGTTTATGTTCACTCATACTAAACTAACTCAAAAGGTTTTACCCTTTTAGTCTTCGCACTAATTCAGTGATGTCAAGGAGCTGGATCGCCTCGACATTCACGTGATGATGATTGATTTCAGTCAGTTGTAATATTTTTTGTAAAAAATACTTTTTTTCATTCAACTCTATTAGGTGTTAACTCAGAGTTCACTTCATCTCTAGTTATGACCCATATTCTCTTCACATAACACATAACATACCCTCCCGCCTGTAATCCTCGAAGGGAGGAGGGTGTATTCTCTTCACAATCCATATTTTCTTTGGTATTCCCTTACTGTTGTAGCTATAAATAAATAGTCAGCTCAAATGAACAACTACCATCTTATTTTAATCCTAACAAAAAGTGCGATTATTTTAGTTATATATTTATAATTTTATCTGCGTTAGCATTTTTTTTTTTACGTTTATTGCGTAAGGAAATTTGAAGAACACAGGTATCACTAGTAAATGCTGAAGTAGAATTTATCAAGATCTCTTTAACTTTAACTTATCAATTCAGAAGCTGGGTGTGTGTCAAAGATGAAATGTGTAACCACCCAACTCCATCTCCATCTCTCCTTTAAAAAAGTACCTACCTACCTACTTACTTACATTTTAATAAACTACTCAGATCTCCTACACCTAGTTCAAAATAAATACACCTTGTTTAAAATAAACCTATAACCAGATGTGTCCTGACGCTCTAAAAAATATTTTTGTAATGTTCCTGGCACGAAGTCAACTCCCCAGTTATTACTTATTCATAGAACATCATAACAAAGTTAAATATATGAAAAAGAAGCTATACGGTGCCTACGGTTTTACTTAGGTACGTTTATTTTACACCAGGTAAACTAAAGGCATCATCTGACTAGCCTTTTCCCAACTATGTGTGTTGGGGTCCATGTACCGTGTGGTGCCGGACATAAAGAATAGCACCTATATCTTCCCGTTGGTGTCGTAAAGGCGACTAATGCCCGTTTTCACCGACATCCCCTATACTGCCACCTACGTATGGGGGACCCTTAGCTTAAAAGCTCCCCCAAACTAGCCTTAAATTAAATTTATTTTAAATTTAATATAGTTTCACCATCATTTTTATCACATAAATATGGGACACAGTTAAGTGACGTTTTGTTTTCGATAATAGTGATTGATTCGTCTTTTTAACCGACTTCCAAAAAGGAGGAGGTTATATGTTCGGCTGTATGTTTGTTTGTTTTTTTTTATGTATGTTCACCGATTACTCCGTCAAATGTGGACTGGAATCTGATGATGGGATCCCATGGAAATTGAGGGAAATCCTCAAATTTTATAGGCATACCTATAGCGATTTGAGTATTTTTTATAGTAACTCATCCATTTGCTCTCGGAAAGCATCATTTGGTGAAGTGGAACTGATGATGAAGACCACAAATGGCCACCGGAACTACTTGTAATAAGTATTTCACCGTTGCGATTCAATTAGGCACTTTAATATGGTTGATAAGCAATTTATGCTCGTCAAAATGCATATTATAAAGTCACCATCAGAACTCCTCAACAATTAATGCCCCTGCATCGGGAATACCAATATTTTGTAAAAGGTGATGAGCATTTGACATTAGGCTATTGTTACTCGTAATTAGATAAATTACAAACCGACCCACTAAAAAGTCAAAAATAAAAAGTTTTTACAAAAAAAAAATCAACCGACTTCCAAAAAAAACACTACAAAATGAAAAATAACTTTAATTTTGGAAGTCGGTGGCAAAAAACTAAAATACAGATCTGTTGGGGTCTGAAGGGCATGAATAATACTCCAAACTCGTAGATAGTAATTGTTTTATTTATATTTTTTTTTTTTTTTTTTTTTTTATTTTTTTTTTTTTTATATATGGCATCTCGCAGTTGACCTTGAGAGGCCGTGACTGCTTAACCGGTCTTTCCTGTGGCTGCCCTAAGGTATTAGCTTAAAGCCTCCAGCCAGGAGCGTAAATAAAAGTATTAAAAACTAAACGACAGCGCTCTAAGGGCACCCCCTGTGGGGTACGAACCTCGGCTTAGGGCGTCGTTGGGGAAAAACAAAGCAAATTGGGGACGGGCTGGATCAAAAGTTTAAATTCATGATTATTAACGGGGATTACTATTAAATGCTACGGCTCACTCAGCCTCGGGGCTGGCGGTTCGACGTGCAAGGGACGGGGGGAACAATTTATTCTTGATCTTCGCGTGGTACCTCGGCGGCGAGGACGGAATGACGGTTTGTGTTTGTGCACTGTACTTGTGGCCCTATTGCTTTCCTGAAGGAGAGTAATGGGGTCATCCGGGTCTAAGAGAGTATGCCTAGGTCGGCGAGTCTTACTGATTTGAGATGGCCTATAGCTAGCTGCCTGCACAACCAAGGGGTTGCGATGTCTATCTGCGGACTCGAAGAACCGCTTTGTCGCGCGTTTCAAAAACTGCTTGATGGTGGGGATTCTAAGATCTACGTGTAGGGTTTCGTTCCGAACGAACCATGGAGCGTCCGTAATTTTACGGAGAAATCGGTTTTGAAGTGCCTGCATTCTGTGAATGAGATGGGGACGGGCGTGTGCGAAAGCGGCACACGCGTACGTCATAATCGGCCGGATGCACGCTGTGTAAATACGCAATTTGCCCTTAAGGGACAACTTGCTGCGTGAGTTCAGAACGCAATGAAGCCTACCGAGAGCGAAAGCAGCGCGCGAACGCACTTGCTTTATGTGCTCAGCGAACGAAATGTGGTGATCTAGGATCACACCGAGATATTTGGCTCGCTTCTCCCAAGGGATAGGCTTGCCGAACATCTTGATCTGTCGTGGTAGGTCCGGTCTACGCCGGGGCCTAGAAAAGAGGACCGCTTGGCTCTTATCAGGATTGACCTCGATCCTCCACTTCCTGAACCAGTCACCGAGTCTGTTGACTTCGGTCTGTAGGATGCGGGAGATCTGGTCTTGACTGCGGCCGGTGTAGTAGATGGCCGTGTCGTCTGCGAACAGAGCTAACTGCGCCTTTCTACTTTTCGGGATGTCACTGGAGAACAGCGTAAAAATGAGCGGAGCCAGCACAGACCCCTGAGGGACGCCTGCGCGGATCGGATGAGGGGAAGAGAGCGCACCCTCGATGCGATAGCGGAAGGTGCGGTTCAACAAATAGTCCCGTAAGATGAGCACGAGACGATCTGGCACACCGAATTTGTATAGCTTATACAATAAGCCGTTGTGCCAGACTTTGTCGAACGCTTTCGCGATATCGAAGAACACAGCACCCGTCATGAACCCGCGCTGGAAACCGGCGCTTATGTGTTCTATGATACGGTGGACCTGTTGTACGCAAGAATGTTGGGTTCTAAAACCGAACTGTTCGTTGGGGATGAGCCCCTTCGTCTCGGCGTAGTCTCTGAGACGCTTATAAATAAGCCTCTCATAGACCTTGCCGAAAACGTCGAGCAAACTGATGGGACGGTAACTGGAAGGCTCGGTCTTAGGCTTGCCGGGCTTCGGGATACCGATGACGGTGGCATTTTTCCACGATTGTGGAAAAATGTTATTACTAAGAGCACCATTGAAGATGGTGGTCATTAGCATGATCAGGTGAGCCGGGAACAACTGGACCACCCTATTGGTGATACCGTCTGATCCAGGGGCTTTACGGGGTTTCAGACCCTTGATTATATCGTGAACCTCGTCCGGGGAGACGGGGTCTAGAGGACAATCGGGGTCTTCGACCGGAGGGAGAGAGGCTCTACGTTCGACTTCGGCATCCACCTCAGCGAGGTGAGCCTGGTCTACTGGTTGAGAGCTGGGCGAGCACTGGGTCTCGAGGCTGTCAGCTAGGCATTCAGCCCTGTCGATGTCGTCGAATGCTATCGTCCTGTCGGGTCGTGTCAGGGGAGGCATAGAGACTACTTGCTGGGACTTGAGTTTCCTCTGAAGTTCCCAGAATGCCAGATGAGTGGGCTCTAGCTCGCTCAACATCTTGTCCCAGTTACCGTCACGCAGCTCGGCCATGCGTGTCTTTACAGATCTCTGCAAATAGCGCATGTGAGCTTTGTTGGCGTCACAGGGGAAGACGTCGTAGGCACGAGTAGCCGCGTTCTTCTCAGTCAGCAGTTCACGCACATCGTCCGGCAGCCTCAAGCGATGTTCGTCCATCGCCGGAGCTTGCCTTGAACAATCGTTCAGGACCGATTGTACGTGTTCCGTGAGTGAGCCGATCGCGGCCGTCGTGTCAGCGATTGAGGTAAACTGATCTGGTATAGAGTCTAGTAGAGGGGAAATGGTGGATTTCAAGCGATCGCTTACTTTCCTCCAGTCCGTGACTACTTTGATACGAGAGGGTTCGTCCGGGTCAGGGAGTCCGTCGCGAGGGACCAGTCTCATGACGACTGGTCGGTGGTCGGAAGTCAGTTCGTCCATCGCCTCTATCGAATCCAACCGGAGGTTGATATTCTTTAGGAGCGCTATGTCCAATACGTCAGGGGTATGGTTGGGGTCGTGAGGGTAGTGGGTGGGCGTCATCGGGGCGATGACGTCAAAGTTTAAGACGGGGCAGAGGTCAAACAAGTGTCTGCCTCGGAACGTGGTACTGGTACTATTCCAGGCCGGATGTTTGGCGTTGAGGTCACCCGCTATGATAACGGATTCGCTCAGGCCAAAGAGAATTGAAAGATCGTCAGAGAGCAGTTTGAGACCGTCTGCTGACGAGGTCGCGGTGGGCGGCATGTAAGCCGAAACTATCGTAATCGGTCTATGACCTGACATGCCTAGTCTACATGCAGACACTTCAAGACACGAGAGAGTTGGAGGATCAAGAGGAATACAGTATAGAGGGGTTCTATAATAGATCAAGGTGCCGCCCTTGTGGCATCGAGACCTGTCGTTGCGAACTATGCGATAGTTCGCAATTGACGGGTTTCGATGACTCGGCTTGAGGAAGGTTTCCTGTACTAGGAGAATGTCTAACTTGTGGACGCGGAGGAACTCGGCGACTTCGTCGCGTTGTCCCCTAATGCCGTTGGCATTGAAAAAGCCTAACTTGAGGGATCTGAGTTTAGTTCTTGCGGGGGCCGTATTATACATATTAGGGCCGTTTCGCGAAGGTGTTGAGGACTTGCGTAATTTCCGGGTACGCATTGAATATGCTCTGGATCTGATAGAGATTGCCAGAGGATTGAGCCTTGACTAATTCCCCGGCCATTTGAATGGCGCGAGGAGACATGAACACGTTGAATGTGCTCGTGATCACATTAAACGCGTCTAGTGCGTTAGCGACGGCGCCAACTGAAGAAGTCGCGGGTTTAGGGGGCGCGCGAGTGGTGGCGACGGGAGCGGCTTTAGGAGCTGGCTCAGGTACACGGGGCGCGAGAGGCGCGCGGGGCGCGGCGGGCGCGGGAGCCGCGCGGGGTGCGAGAGGCGCGCGAGCCGCGGGAAGCGCGGTGTTAGCGGCGGGTGCCAGTTGAGCGCGTTGAGCGCGAATATTGGGGTCCATCATCAGAGGTTGAGGATGGAGAGGAGGGGCCATATATTGGCCGAAGGCAGGGAAGGCCTGCTGGTGGTTAAAATAATTCCACGGACTGGACCTTTGAGGGCTCAGACGCTGCGGAGGTTGAGACAGGGTAGCGGGGTACCCGGGGTGCTCTCGTTGCTGCCTCGCGTCGAAACGCTTGGTCAGCTTCGAGGAAGATGACTTCGGGGCTTTAGGACAGCCACGGTAATTGGCTGGGTGACCCTGTTGGCCGCATAGGACGCAGCTGGGAGGCTCGGTGCAGAGGGCACGGTCCTTTGGACGGGTGCACTCAGAAGTGCCGTGCTCGCCCAGGCACTTGACGCACCTGGGTTTCGCAAAGCAGTTCTTTTGCGCGTGTCCGTATAGCTGGCATCTGTGGCATTGGCCTATGATGCTTGATTTGTGGGGCTTCTGGACGTCGAAGCCCTTAAGGTAGCATATCGAGCTAACCTTGAAGATTGGGTGATGCCCTTCAGTTTGTGGGCACACGACAAGAACCATGTCGTATGCGGATCCACCTCTGGATCGGTGCATCCTGTGCACTTCGAGGACAGGGATCCCCTGTCTCTCTAGGTCTGCCTTTATGTCGTCCGTGGCGATCTCACTGGGGATCCTACGGATCACCACGCGTATCTGACGATCCTCGGGGAGGGTGTACGAGTGGAATGAGATTCCTCTCGCCCGAAGAAGTTTTGTAAGTTCCCTGTAATCGTTCGACGTAGGAACGGAAACTTTGATGCCCGGTTGTGTGCTGATGGCACTGGTGAAATTGATCCTAAGATCACTGCACCTTTGTGAAACTTCCGTCCACCTGCCCTTATCTTGAATGATAATGGGTGGGGGACGGGATGCCTTCTTGGAGGCAGAAGGAGTCTTGGCGGACGCGGTCGCAGTACCGGAAGTGGTAGCTTGCGACTGCGCGGACGGAGCCGGGGTAGGGGCCCTAGTGGCGACTACCGCGGGGGTAGAGGGAGCGGAGGTCGAGGGAGCCTCGATCGCAACCATTTTAGCAGGTTGCGAAGACCTGCTCTTGTTCTTCTTCCTCTTGCCAGGGCCTGAGGTGATGCCCCCTTCCTCTGGTCCAGAGGAGGAAGAACAAGAACCTGACTCCGCATCCGAGGAGTCTGAGTTCGCCGCCGCCGCGTTATTGTCCGCGGGGGCGGTGGTGTCCATCGACACTACCGGACTATCTGACCGACTCTGTGAGTCAGAGTCGTCTGAGTTCGAAGCGAGCGCATCGCTGAACTGTGAGAGGCTCGCTGATGGCGTAGCCCTCAACCCACTAATCTGGGAAGCGTACTTCCTGAGGAAGTCCTGGTCCTTGAGGAGGACCTCTCTGACGAACGTCAGTAAGAGGTCGTCCTCCATACTACCGAGAGGGGGGATCCTATCGGAGGAATTTTGGAGCCGGACTCCACTACAAGAAAATGAAGCCTATCGTGGCCCTACGCCTAACTCCCCGGGTGGATTGGCCCGGGGATGAGTTTCGCTCCCTGTCGGGTGTAGACAGGGAGGATGAGTACCTATGGTGAGCCCTGAGCTTGTGATCCCGTTGCCGATCTTATTGTGCAAGGGGGCCCTATTTGGTCTAGCGCGAAGGGTGTAGACACACCCTAAAGACACTAGGTGAGTCGCTGTGGGAGGAAAACTGTCACCAGAGCCGACTAGGAGATCCCCCAAGGCCGGTTAACTCTGGGACCCGTCCAAATTATTGCCTCTCCCTGAGGGGGTTCGGCGGGTGCGTTTGGGTCAGCACCCCACTCGGTTTCGTTGGCACCGTAAGGTATCCACCGAGGACCACGAAACTGTGGTTTTACCCAGAAGGGGCCTAATGAATTTAGTAACGTTTTCCTGCTATAGAAACACCTGTCTTGAAAAAGACAATTTTTGTGATCCAGGTCTTTCGATTGAATTGATTAATAAATTAATCGACCCAATCAATCGACGATCGGATGTAGTCGGGGCGACTACGAGAGCGTTACGCAAGCGTAACAATACCGGGCACGAGAGAGCGGCAGGAGGGCGGGAGCACACCGATAGCAGCACACAACACGACCGTCCGCAGCGAGATCCGAACGCAGTATGGTTTTATTTATAATTTAATCCAGCCTTACATACAATTTTGGGTCCTACAAATTGTTCCTATGCTACGGTATCCAAAATTCAAACAACCAATAGGAGAACAGAAACGAATTTACTACATTATTAAAACTTAAAACTAACGTTCCACGATGTACGGCACCCATCTCACTCTAGCACGCGTGTGGCGTATAGCGTCGCCTGCACGCACACTATAAATGTTACCGACGCCACCGGCAGCTGGTCAGTACGCATTTGCTTCCGAGGCCGGCATGTCGTCTGTTGGCGCGGCGAATGTTCTAGTGGGCGCTGACGTAAGTATGTGGACGTGAGTCCCACATCACTCCCCTCTAAGTGAAGCGCACCACAGGCTTCACGACTCTGCCGGATCTGGTGGTGTAGGGCTGAGTAGGTCCTTTATCTTGGTGGTCATCTTTATCTTCACTCGGCTCGTTGTATATGTAGGCCGGTTTGAGTCTGTCCAAAGATATCACTGATGTGCGTAGCGGTAACTTGATTTTATAGAACTTGTCATAGCGCTTAATAACTTCATACGGCCCATCGTACGGCGGTGTTAGCGGCGATCGAACTGTGTCGTTCCGCACGAAGACATGTGTGCACGTTGCAAGGTCCTTGTGTATAAATGGCTCATTATGACTGCTGTTCGAGCGCGGCACACTTTTGACCGATGCCATTGTTTCCATTAGACGACGTACGTACTCGCTTTCATTGATGTTTGTTTTTGTTGATACAATGAAGTCTGATGGCAGGCGTAGTGTCGTTCCGTATGTCATCATTGCCGGGCTGAGATTATTATTGCGTAATGCTGTGCGTAGTCCTAATAGCACAGCGGGAAGCTCTTCTGTCCACTGATTGGTAGTACCACGAGCCATTAATGCTGCCTTCAGCGTCCGATGCCATCTTTCGATCTGGCCATTGGACTGTGGATGATATGCCGTGGTGCGTATACGTGTTATGCCAAATTTCTTCATCAATGATTGGAAGAGTAGGGATTCAAATTGGCGGCCTTGATCCGTTGATATTCGCAGTGGACATCCAAATCTTGCAATCCAATTCTCGTATAGGGCTTTTGCGACCTTTTCAGCGGTTATGTCGAGCAACGGAATAGCTTCGGGCCACTTGGTGCAACGATCGATTATAGTCACACAGTACCGGCAATCATTTGATATTTTAAGTGGGCCGACAATGTCCATATGTATATGTTCAAAGCGTTCAGATGTAGGAAACTCGCTCAGTGGAGTCGTAACGTGGCGATGTACTTTTGATCGCTGGCAATCGATGCACGCTCTGGTCCAGATGCTTTGAATTTTGAAGTCATCTGTTTTCGTGTCGTTCTGACACCGGGATGACATAAATCATGTTGTGCTTTGAATGCAACAAAACGATATGTAATCGGTAGATATGGACGAGGTGTCCCAGTCGAAGTTTCGCATGTGATTGGTCGGCGTATCCCAGGCATTGTGACGTCAGTAAACTTCAAGTTAGATTGGCTCTTCAGTTGCTTCAACACGGGATCGCTTGCTTGTTCGCTCGCTAGCTTATCATAGTCGATAGTAGTAGGGCATTGTATGTCTTCTATGCGTGACAGGGCATCGGCTACTGTGTTGTCTTCTCCTTGTACGTACTTAATGCCGGTGCAGAATTGACTGATAAAATGCAGCTGTCGCTCTCGACGAGGTGTGTCACTGCTACTTGCTGGGCGTGTTAGTGCGTGGGCAAGTGGCTTGTGGTCCGTGTAGACCGTCACGTCGCCTCCTTCGATAAGCGTTCGAAAATGCTTTACAGCTGTATAGATCGCTAATAGCTCGCGATCGTATACACTGTAACGTCGCTGCGTCATACTCATCGCTTTTGAGAAATAAGCGAGCGGTCTCCACGCGTCATCGATTCTCTGTTGTAGAACTGCACCGAGGCTGTAATCTGAAGCGTCTGTCATTATGGCGAGCGCACAACCAGGTACCGGATGCGTTAGTTCAGTAGCTTCTGAAATGCTTTGACGGCACTTTTCAAAAGCTATTTCTGCTGCCGGGTTCCACTCGATGGGTGTTTTGTCGTTGCGCTTCCGGTTGTGTAGAAACTTGTTAAGTTCAGACTGTGATTCGGCTTGACGGGGTAAGCAGCTACGGTAAAAATTTAGCATGCCCAGAAAGCGTCGTAACTCCGCGACAGTGTTCGGTTTCGGGAACTTTGTTATGACTTCTGTTCGCTCTTCTGTGGGCTTGATGCCATTTGTTGATACTTCGTAGCCAAGAAAATTGATCTTTTCCTTGCCAAACTCGCACTTTTCTACCTTCAACATGACGCCGTACTCTTTGAGACGTTCGAGCACTTGACGTAAGAGAAGCTTGTGATCTTCTTCTGTCTGCGAGAAGAGTAAAATGTCATCGATATAACAGAAGCAGTTGTTTATGCCCCGTAGTACTTGGTGCATAAATCTCTGAAACGTTTGGCTAGCGTTGCGTAATCCAAACGTCATGCATTTGAATTCAAAAAGGCCAAAGGGTGTGGTAATTGCTGTTTTCTGAGCGTCTTCATCATTTATCGGTATCCAGTAGTATGCCATTTTGAGATCTAGTTTTGAAAATATCTTCATGTTTCGCAGCTGGTAGGTGAAGTCATGTATGCGGGGTATCGGGTATCGGTCGGGTTGAGTGACTGTGTTTAGTCTACGATAGTCACCGCAAACCCGTAGCCCTCCGTCTTTCTTTTTTACAATATGCAGTGGGCTCGCCCATGGGCTCTTGGAAGGTCTGCAGATGCCCATCTCCAGCATGTGATCAAATTCTTCTTTTGCAGCCTTGTACTTATCGGGTGGAAGCGGGCGGGGTCGGGCGAAGAGCGGGGGGCTTGTCGTTTCTATGTGGTGAACGACGTCGTGTTTTGTTGGTTCCTTCAGGGTCATTGGTCGTAGAACCTCTGGATATTGTTTCAAGATTTCGTAGTAAACTTGATCGGAGCTAATGACGTGTACTGTTTCTTCACCGGTCGTTATTTCAAGCGCATCGATCGATAAGTCTGTCTCATTGTCGATGAGCTTTTTTCTGTGGAGGTCCACCAGTAATTTGAAATGACGTAGAAAGTCGGCTCCCAGGATAGATGTTTTTACATCAGCCACGACGAACTGCCACAGAAAACTACGCCGCAGACCAAGATTCAGTCTGAGCGTCTTTTCACCGTAGGTATTTATGGGCGTATTGTTCGCTGCATATAATCTGTATGCGCTGGCAGTCATCATTTTTCTTTTTCTTGTGGCGGCTAACACCGAAATATCGGCGCCTGTGTCCACAAGAAAACGTTCTCTGGTATCTCGATCGAAAACACAAAGGCGGTTGGTAGTACACGGGACACCGACGTCCGCCACCGTCGATGTCGGAGCTAGTTTAATGACGGCTGATTCTTCTTCCTTCTACAACACGGTGATTCGCAGCGCTTTGCCTTGTCACCGAAGCGATAGTGAAATTTGCACTCCCACGTAGGATCGCCGGGACGAATTGACGGCTTGTTCCCCTGCCGTGACCGTGACTGTGAACGCGACCGGGAACGAAACGGGCGCTTGTAACGATGAGCTGACCGTCCGCGTAACTCGGCAACTTCTAGGCATAATTTCTCCATTTGTTTCGATAAAACTTCTAATTGTGCGGACATCACGGGCTCTTGTGTCGTTGTGGATACTGCGGCGACTGTTGATGTTGAGGGTTCTGAATACTCTGCCATCTTGTCAGCCATTGCTGCGAGTGTATCGAGTGATGATTCTGTGTTGACCGACAGTACGACGCGCACTTGAGTGGGTAGGTGATTGAGCCATTCAATCTTCAAACCTTCGTCTGTAATCATGCCGCTTCCTAGTTCTCGCATCTTGCGCAGCAACTGTGTTGGTTTTTGGTCTCCCAGTTCCAAGCCGCTGATAAGTTTTTGGAAGTTCTTCACATCGGATTTGTCATACACTGTTAGCAGACGATTCTTCACAGCTCCGTATTTGTCCGTAGCTGGCGGATTGTACAAAATATCTGTGATATGTTGTAGATCGGTGGCTTGCAACTGCTGTAGCACGTAGCGGTATTTCTGGTCATCCGAAGTCTTCAACGGGTCCACGACGGCTTCAAACTGAATAAACCAGGCTCGTGGAATCTCTCGCCAAAACGGTAACATTCTTGACTGGATGGAAACTGCAGCCAAGTCGACTTCGGGCTTCATAGTCTTGCTTCCTTCGCCTAGGTTTTCTTGCGACATGATCACGTCGGGGTCACCAATTGTTGGGGTCTGAAGGTTGGTAAATAATACTCCAAACTCGTAGATAGTAATTGTTTTATTTATAATTTAATCCAGCCTTACATACAATTTTGGGTCCTACAAATTGTTCCTATGCTACGGTATCCAAAATTCAAACAACCAATAGGAGAACAGAAACGAATTTACTACATTATTAAAACTTAAAACTAACGTTCCACGATGTACGGCACCCATCTCACTCTAGCACGCGTGTGGCGTATAGCGTCGCCTGCACGCACACTATAAATGTTACCGACGCCACCGGCAGCTGGTCAGTACGCATTTGCTTCCGAGGCCGGCATGTCGTCTGTTGGCGCGGCGAATGTTCTAGTGGGCGCTGACGTAAGTATGTGGACGTGAGTCCCACAGATCCAAAGACACCGACTTCCGAAATTAAAGTTATTTTTCACTTTGTAGTGTTTTTTTTGGAAGTCGGTTGATTTTTTTTTTGTAAAAAGTTTTTACTTATCGATACTTGGAAACAAGATAGTTTTTTGTGAAATTCTATAAAGTATACATACAGTATAGTATTTAATATCGTTTAAGGATACAGTTATTAATAGGTTATGTTTTGATAGCAATAATAAATATTATTTCATTCATATTTTTAATTTCACGGCACGGTTGGCGCAGTGGTTAAGCGATTGACTGCTGCGCTGCGTGTCGCGAGTTCGACTCGCACGGAACAAATATTTGTATGACCTACAAGTAGTTGTTCCGGGTCTGGCTGTTAGTGTATGTGAGTTTAAATGTTTGTAAACGCACCCACGATACAGGAGAATTCCTAGTGTGGGACAACGTTTAAAAAAATTAATTAATTTTAAAGGAATTAATTTCATATTTCTTTTGTGTGTGTTCCAGGGTAGTGTGTGCGGAGAGAAATAATAGATGTCACGTGCTATATAAGTCTTTACTATAGTTGAATATTACAAAGTTGTATTTGCGACTCGTGTATAGCGGAAGGCGGTTTCGGGCGAACTGGCTTCGCCGGGCGCTGCGCATGCGAGGAATATAAAACGACCGCGTCAGCGCCCCTACACTATTCCTCCCCTTTTTTTAAAAAAAACTGTAGGTTTTTTTACAATAAAAATCTGTTACTATAAAATGTGTTATTAATTACATCTATGGCTAAACAGTATTACTTATAAATTACAATCAGCATTTGGAAAAATTTATAGTTATGCCGTATTCATTAAATCTTTCGAAAACTTTTTCTAAGTGTTGTTTGTGCTCTACTTCGTTATCTGATGCTATGATGACGTCATCTACGTAGTTGAATAGGAAATCCAAACCTTGCAATACCGTGTGATGCATGAAACGCTGAAACGTTTGTGCTGCATTACGTAATCCGAAGGGCATGCGCATAAATTCGAATAAACCAAAAGGTGTTATGACAGCAGTTTTTTCAATGTCATTTTCCGCGACAGGTATGCAATTGTATGCTCGGTTAATATCTAATTTTGAGAATATTTTCTTACCTGCCAACATATATGTAAAATCATGCAGCCGAGGTACAGGGTAGCGATCCGGTTTGGTGATCGCATTTAAACGTCTGTAGTCTCCGCATGGCCTAATATTCCCGTCTTTCTTGGGTACTACGTGCAGAGGACTTGCCCAAGCGCTGTGGCTCGGCCTGCAGATCCCCAGCTCTTGCATGACCCTGAATTCGTTTTTCGCTTTTACGTACCTGTCTGGTGGTAGCTGTCTCGCTCGTGCGTGCACTGGGGTGCCTGTTGTTTCTATAATATGACGTACGCTATGTCTAGGTGTCTCTTTATATGAAACTGGTTTAGTTACCTCTGGGAACTTACATAATAGCTCATGATAGGGGCAGCCATCAACAATGGTCTTTATCGTGGGCTCAGTCGACTCGGAGAGGTTTCCTCTCGCGCCTAACTTAGTTGCCTGGTCGACTAGCCTTCGTCCGTTCAAGTCAATTAACAAATTATGTTTTACTAAGAAGTCAGCACCTAATATTGGTTGCTGTACGTCTGCTATCGTAAATAACCAACGGAACGCTCGTCTAAGATTTAAGTCTAGTTCTAACATGTGTGTACCGTACGTAGTTATTTCGGTTCCGTTCGCAGCATATAACTTATAACCGGCACTTTGTGCGTTATTTTTCTTGAAAACCACTCTGCGAGGTAGAACTGACACATTTGCACCACTATCTACTAAAAAGTTCAAACCTGAGTTCTTGTCCCGGACGCTTAGACGGTGATTTCCGTGCACGCGGTCGCAGCCACCCGTCGCTGACTGCACCGACACTAGTTTTCCGCTGGCTTCGACTTCTTCCAATTGCACGGATGTTCACACCTCGTCGCCTTGTTACGGAACCGGAAATGGTACCGGCACAACCAGTTATGCTTATTTACATTACATAACGTCGAGTGGTATCTGTGGTCTTATTCGTATTTGACAGTTCTTTCATTTGTGAAGTACTGACGTGAGATTGGATTTTTTGTTTCATTGTTTGCTGTGCACAAGCGTTGTGTGTTATTTTACCAACTTTTCGTGATATTTTAACTGATTTATCAAAAAAACCTTAAATAAATCTGAATCTGATTTTTTTATGTAGAATTATTTCTGAAATAAAATAAAAAATGCTATTTATATGGAATTGTAATTAAGTATTCGAATACAATAAGGACAGCGGTTCCTACCTGACAAGTATACTTAAGGTTTACATTGTTAGTTAGGTATCGACGTAAATTATTATTAGTCCTCGTGGGCTTAATTTTTTTTGTTTTTTTTTAATGTATTTTATGTGCTTCTTAGAAAAACTTTAATATGTTAAGTAAAAGAAAGAAAAGAAAAAGCATTTATTGGGACTCGCACAGATCACAAATTAAACTATACAAAAACACACTCATAGAAACATAAAGATCAGAAACAAAAATAAAGTAAAAATGAAAATAAAAACAAAGTCCTGCACGAGGCCAAAAGGCCCCTATCTCAGCATGATGCTGCGGCACTCACTTATCATTATGAAATTCTAAGGTGTGTTCAATCTTATCCAATAAAATATAACACTGAAGATTTGCATAACCTGTATCTCCGAATAAAGTCAGTTTCATGAAAACTTTCGAAGTAGTTTGGTCGTTTCCGATATATTTTTCGTCTACGGCTGTTATTTACGTCGAATATAATAGAAACAGTTTCTAAATAATCAAGAAATTCAAATAAATCACTATCCATCTTTGTTGCTTAAAAGATCACTTAAGTATGTGAGAAACTAGCTAGTTAGCTTCTTCTCGTTTATGAGCTCACATTTCGACCACCTAAATTTAGTGGACCTTTTAACGTTTAACGGAAACCACCTTCTAACAGCCCTTCTTAGGGGATCTCTTAAACTTAGGGGATGTCGGTGAAAACGGGCATAAGGGACTTACTAGAGAATGGGCAGCAGCGTTCTCTATGAATTTTAACACCATACTGCGATCGCTAACCCGCCTGCCACGCGTGGCGAATATGGCGGGTTTTCCGTCTGGAATTTCTCAGTTACAGTCCGGAGTCTGAATTTGTGCCCGGTTAGTGGAAATAGGTTCGCCCCTATTACATAGGACCTAAACGTATCTGGCGAAATTGAATAAGGTGCATGTAATGTTTGTATATAGTTAGGATTAAAATATAAGTTGTATTATCTACTCAATTAATCAATCAACTCAGCCTATCGCAGACCACCGCTTGACTTAAGCCTCTCCCAGGCTGCTCCACAATACCCTTCTGCATCCAGTCTGTCCCCGCCATCTTCTTAAGGTCGTGGGTCCATCTATCTATTAATAACTACTAAGTGGGATAGAACAACATGAGCATAACCTTCACTATTATTGTAATACGTCTAATGAAATGTGTATATACGAGAGTAGTGCCAAAATAATACTTGTCTAGCATATAAACCGGCGTTGGTAATACAATCCAATTGGCCATTAAAATTTAATAATTATTTGGCTATTAGGAGTAAGCGGTTACAAAATAAAGGACGCTACAAATATTGGCATAGACATTCTATATAAAATATTATGCTCTCAACATTGGCATAATTTTACTGAATGCCGAGAATTCATAACTACATCTTTATTGAACAATACAATCACCGTATCTTGCCATTCACAAAATAATTATTGCACGTGACAATTTATTGATTACTGTTCTGATTATTGCTTGATTACCTACCCAATGATGCCAGTCAAATTATCCTATTCAAAAACTACTTCATCAATTAATTGTTTACCGTTGTTACATAACATAACATCACGCCTGTAATCCCCGAAGGGTTAGGCAGAGGTGTACCTAATAGTACACCCACATTTCACCAGTTATGTTTAAGTCCCACGTAATAGTTGGCGAGCCTATTGCCATCAACCGGGCACAAATCCAGACTCCGGGCTGCTTCTGAGAAATTCCTAATGGAAAATCCCAATATCACTTTGCCCGACCTGGGAATCGAACCCGGGACCTCATGCTCAGCAGTCGTGCTTGCGACCACAAGACCAACGAGGCAGTCACCATTATTAAACGTGAGAAAAACTTCATCGAATGCGACAAGGTACAATCTTAGGACCATTGTGATAACGTTACGCATTGCAAGCCGATTGAGGTTCACAGATAAATGTAGTTGGTATTTTGCTATATTCTTTACTAGAGGCACGCTAGAACTCTAAAATAAACAGCAAAAAAAAAAAAAATAGTAAATAGTGGTAAATAGTAATAAAAGAACTAATTACTCTAGATTTGCTACAAGCTTTCGACATGGTAAGGGATTTCATCTGCCTGCTATGATTAATCCATGTTGTTCCCCGGATACCGCAACGCTGCTGATCTCAATTTAAATATTTTTCAGCAGAAATTCCGCCTGTTAATTTGGAATATGTAAAATATTTCACCATCAAAAATTTTTGTTCACATTTTCACTCTTAAGAGCGAAAATGTCAGTTAAACATGAAACCGGCCGGCTAATATCCACATCCATATTCACGTAAAGGAACGAATTCTGTGTCCCTCCGAGTGACGTCTTGCGAGAGTAATGTCGGACAACGCAACCGAATTACGCTAGAATTTCGTTGCCTTTTGTGAAACATATTTTGTATAAATCTCCTTATTGACCTAGTTCTAGGCAGCACTCTTTGAGATTGTCAACGGAATATGATCTTGTGACGTGGATATAAAAACTTTGGCAATTCTTGAACATAAAGATAATGAAAACTTAGGACGTACACTTGAACATTGCGGTTGTGGAGTCGTTTATCCAGCCAGTAAATGGTTGGATAAACGACTGAATGGAATGTTGCCATTTTAAATATTATATTTATATAAACATTTTGAATTAATTATTGTGTATTCATTTGTTTTATGTCTTATTTATATCTCATTGTATGCGGCACCGGTCGACGTCCTCATTTCCAATCTGGCTGTCGCTGAAAGTCAGCTACGCGGTGGCTGTTTTGCGTGGATGTGACGCATATTTCCCGCCAATTTGTTATTTTTTGTGTTTGTGTTCTTTCTTTGTGTCATGTTTACCGCAAATAAACGTATTGTCTTTATTTTCTTTTTCTTTCTATAAATCCATGAATTCTGGCATTCTAGCGACTAATGTGGGCCTCTCAATCTTGTTATTGTTACTGGTAGCCTATATCATCCTACTGCTGGACAAAGACATCTCCCCATGATCTAAAGCTTTTTCGATACAGGGCTAATGTGGACTGGTCTTTTGTTTTGTCCAGCTCGTCCCGCCATTTTCGACGGGGTCTGTCTCGACAACTCTAAGCTGTATCAGGGTTCCACATAGTCCGGGGATCGCAGAAGTCACACTAAATCCCAAGATCCCCGGTGCAAGTGTGGGAAGGGAACATTGGGGTATATTAGTCCGTAAGAATCTGATAGACCCCTCCGCCCGTCCCTGGGCGGAGTACATCCATGAGGATTATCCACCCCGTGAAAAAATAAAAAAAACGAGTGTGCTTTAGACCACACGACTGAAGTAAAACTTACAGATGGTAATACTAATTATACTTACAACAATAGGCCTGCACTGTGTCTTATACACACGAAACGCAACTGGCTATGAGAGAAAGAAAATATGTGCTCGCACCTCTCTCTCTCCCGCACTGGGCCCGCGTGGTGGATTACGCCCCACTCCTTTTCACACAGAGGCCTGTATCCCAGCAGTGGGAACGTTATATGCTGATTATGTACCTCAACTTCCGCTGGCTCACTTTCGTAATGTTCTCGTCTTCCGTAACGCTCTCGTCATGCATTCACTAGCTTACTTCCCAAGTCAAGCGTGCCTAAAGAAGTTTTACTTCATTATCCTCGTATAAATATTATTATTACCAGACAAGAAAATGATTCTATGTACTTAATCTGTACACCACATAACTGACCATAATAAAAACACTATAATATTATCTGCTTCGACCCTATCATAAGAGCACCATGTTGTTTTAGGATTGATCGTTCGTTTGAGCTACAGTGATTACTTTGTCTGGGTTTTTATGAAAAATAAGGGTAATATCATAAATGGCTAGAAAATATCATGTTTCTTTCTCTCCCATTTCAGTATGTAAAGATGGTTTTTATGAAATTTTTTATGAGGTGTCCTTGTGTTGCCTTGACTTTTTATTTAGGCATTTATATCGTGTTTTTTCATATTTAAGGCAGGTTTTGTTATAGCTAACAGAACTATCTCGCGGTTATCTTATCAGTAAAGAGTATATTATCTCTGATTAGAGTATATGATTATTGTTTTTTTTTCTCTGTATTTTTAAATGACACTAAAACTTACTGAACTGTCTGTATGTCTGGATTTTTAAAGAGACTTTGACCTCTGAGTTTGTTTCAGTGTTTTTTCTCAGAGTAGTCAGATAGGAAACACAGATCATATCAAGTTTAAAAAAAATTGGCATGTTAAAGTGTTTGTACAAACCTACTTCAGAAAAATATATAAATTACTAAGAGGAAGAGTCTTTAACATTCTGCTCGTGTTTTTAACGATATTCAGCAAGAGCTGTGCAATAGCAGTTCATGTTATGGTAAAAACATTGGCTAGTCAGCGAGGTGTTTCTTCTTTTTCTTCTTGTCTGTGGCACCACAGTGTATTAAATTTTGCTGGCGCAAAACTTTGCACTTCCACGACATCATCGGTGGTAGTGCAGAGGTCGCTACTGCTGCATTTTTGTGTGAGATTTTTCTGACTGTCCAGGGTGTATCGAAAGGACATTCGAACCAGATATTTGGTAAACAGGCAGATCACTTGCAAATAACTTTTAAACTATTGTAACTTTAAACATTCACACCCTATACACTACACACTCCGCACACAATCATTCTCTACATCCACACTACACACACCACACACTCACTTACATCACTCACCCGTGAAGTTCTAGACTTAATTACCTTCTTTCATATTTTCATAATTTTGGAATTGTCATGTATGAAATTTTTAAGTTTTTACACCTAATTTACCACGGAAGAGCACTGTTTTCCAAGATACAGGTTTTTACTTAGTTTGGAATTCATGAGTTCATATAGTTTTAGCCGTCTACTCACTTTCATTATTTGTATTCTAGTTCTTAGAAATATGACTGTATTAGGCTATATTTTATTGAGTCCAAATAAACGTTATATTGTTATATTATATTATATTATATTATATAATGTAGTGAGTGTACTGAGTAATCAAATCTTAAACATCACTCTCATAAGTCATCCTCTACAGAAAAGGGAGGTTCCTCAGACCAGACTGGGATTGTGTCTGGTGGGCTACTGCCCGACGATTGCTGTTGGGATGTTGTATATATGCTAGTCGCGCGGTAAACTCTGCTTGCGCGATTCAGGATTGAGGGTGACGTCAGTGTGATACGTAGTTCACATGTGGCGATGCCGCCACAACATAATAATTTGAAACACTAATTATTACGCTCACAATAAAAATGATTATTTTTGCCTGATGCTGACACTCCCTATTCTGCTCTATTTCTGTTAAATATAAATAAAACAGTACTTAATTTATCAGTAATCATCATAAGTTATTGACTATGGGACACTAACGGATTATATTATGTTTATGACGATTTGCCCTCCAACAAAGAGTTTGTGTATTATTATTAGAAATCATCCATCTTCCCTTTTGTTCACAGAGGCGAGAGCACAGATCTCGGGACCTACAGAGAAGTATCTGAAGCCAGGATCGACGTTACGACTGCAGTGTTCCGTGGTACAGACTACGGAGGCACCTGCTTTTGTATTCTGGTAAGTGACTTTCATTTTTGGTGTAAGTTTTATTTATAACTAGTGACTCTCCCACGTGTAAAATGCACTTATGTGGCGATATATCAAAACATCTAGAACGTTCTGGAATCATCATCTGCTTAGCCTTTTCCCAACTGTGTTGGCGTCGGCTTCCAGTCTAACCTCGTCAAAATACCAGTATTTTACATGGAGTGACTGTCTTTCTGACCTACAACCTAGTTCCTGGGTTATACGATACCCCTCGTTAAGACTGGTTGTCAGACTGTCAGGCTTCTGACAATCCGTAACGACTGTTAAAGATCTACAAATGACAGCCGACTTCAACGGCTTAACGTGTTTTTTTAGGTACGGAGGGGTTTTGGTATGTAATGTAGCAATTAAACCTTCTAAAATAAGTTCTCTAAATGATTGGGAAAACCACATTAACATCCATTGTGTAGGTTATAAGAACTACAGTTTATACAGAAATACACGAAAAGTGATTTTGTTTTATACTATTTATAGATCGAGTAACTCCGAACATAAGAACCGGATCTTAGGATTTGGTAAAGAAAATCTGATTGAATACAAAAAGACTTACGAAAATGATTTGTAAACATTTTTTAAAGATGAAAGCGTTTGCCATTCCCAGCTAAGTATCTATACTAAGGTTTAAACGACGATATAAAAGTATTTGTTCTAATCAATCCCTAAGGAAAGCGTAGGAATCAGGCGGTAGATTCTGTAAAAGTCTCACCGTTAAAACGTAGGTGAATTGAGGTGTCATTCCCCCTGATGCTAGGGATTTGTACTATTGACAGCTAAGCTAAGCTAAGTTTGTACAGTGAGATTTTTGATCACAGATACAATTTTGTTTTAAATATATTGTTTCTTTGTATTTCTTTTACCGCACGACTAGCATACATAATAAACAACGTCCCGACATCAATCGTCGGGCAGTATCCCACCAGACACAACACCGTCTGGTCAGAAGATCCTCCCTTTTCTATGGAGGATGGGTGAACTTTACTCCCTGTTCTTTATACCTATATAGACATATCACTTTCATAATAATCTTTGCACAACTTTTAATGAGCTAACCTTTTAAAAGTTATGCTAGTGTTGAAACAAACTTTTTCTAATTTATGAAAAGCGCTAGTACGAATATGATGATCTTTTAAGATTCCAAGTTCTATCTTTTGCAAGACTTTGAAAGACATAACGATTTTTTTTTAAATTATTTTTGTCTTATAGTTTTAAAATATAATTCCGGTGTTTTGAAGGAGATTTGTCTGAATGTACCTGACAATTACGTATCGCGGCGCCGGAAGCCACGGCTACTAGCAGTGCCTCACGCACGAACCAACTTGCTCAGCAAAGCGCCACTGACGCGCGCCTTGCACGAACTGAATGACACGGCTGACAGGATCGATTTATTTTCCTGCTCTCTGAATGAATTCACAAAAATAATATTGTGTGTATTATGTTATTTAAGTTAGTTATTTAAGATAGTTAATAGATAATATAGTTAAGGAGCACGCTACCGCATTAGAATGATGTTTACTGTAATGATAGCAGTGTTTGTAATAAAATAAATAAAATAATTTAGAAGAAATTTTTCAAATGTTGTCTGAAAGTTATTGCATGATGTTTCCCGAATGTGTTTCTTTTATTTAGTTTCTTAATTAACTAATTCTACATTTAATATCTGTAATTTATATGGTGTATATTTTTCAGACACCATTTTGTTAGCAAGAAAGTGCTTAAATCTATGTTAGTTCAAAGATTAAAGAGTTTCAGATTTGTCAGTGCAATTTTGTATCTAAGGTAATACCACTACCGAACCGGACTATTGAAAAATCTAACATTTCTTCTGAACCTATTGAGAGCAAACAAATTTTATTTTATGTTTGACTTTCACCATGCAACACTCTTTTCAGAATCTAGCCAATAACGATAAACATGCGACCACACCAACATACTAAAATGTAGGTTTTATAAAAAAATTGCAATCCAAATCCAGGCAATGCAACAACTATTTCTTCTGGGAGATCAGGAGAAACAAATTTTATCAAATAATTCTATCAGCATAACTTAATTTAGTGTTTGGGTCGCCAAGATACAAGCTGTGTGTTTGGGTTGCCAAGATACAAGCTGTGTGTTTGGGTCGCCAAGATACAAGCTGTGTGTTTGGGTCGCCAAGATACAAGCTGTGTGTTTGGGTCGCCAAGATACAAGCTGTGTGTTTGGGTCGCCAAGATACAAGCTGTGTGTTTGGGTCGCCAAGATACAAGCTGTGCCTAGTTTTCGACACGCTGTTAAATATGCCAAAACGTCTTCTGTTAATTAGAATTTCATATCACGTTACAACATTATTTTTAGTATATGCGAAACCTGAATATAGTTTGTTCAGAATAAGGAACTGAATCGATTTCAATAATTTTTACGACATGTTATATTTTATCCCAAAAATATTTAAGTGTGATGAATAAATGAATTTGAACTTCTGAAACAAATACCTGCAAACACACAACGGCTTAGCATTACGATCATCCTTAGATGTACAAGGAGACTTGGGTTTCTCGCCTGCGACAATTTAGGTCAAACCACAGTCTGATCGATGCCTTAATCGTGTGAGTTCCACCACACAAAATTCCGTCGTTGGCATAATGAAACTCTTGATCGAAATTTTAGATCCTTTGTAACTTGAAACGTGTAAATAGCTAATCAACTTGATAGGAATATCTAACGCAATTCAAATTGCAAAAAATAATGATAAGCTAGAGATTAACTACGATAATTATGGCCCGCCCCTCCAAAATTCAAAACGTTTGAAAGTATTTGTACGCATGTGTGCGTAATGAGACGACCATCAAACAGAAACAAATCACGGATTTGTTGCTCGACTAGTGGCGTCATTAATCGCTCATTATTATTAGTATGGCGCTGCACTGACGAAAACGATACGTGCGTTGTCTTTAGCGATTGGCTAGTCAGACACGCCAATATACCAACAAAAAAAAATCATCGAAAACTACACTCAAGCAGATATAAAAAAAAAAAAACTAAAAACGTAAACAGAACTTATTAATACCTAAAGAAATTGAGCCGTCACGGGACGCCTGGCAGATGTGAAACATCTAAATTATATAAACACTACTACATACAGACTGTATTGTAGCGACGAATCGCCACACGGCATGCGTCGCCCCGCCAGCAATTGGTTTGTCGTGCGCCTATAGATGTTTCACTTCAATAAAAGCCTCCAAGCATAATAGGCGTGCCCGCTTACATAAAGCTATAGCTGTAACTCGAAGTCACAAAATGATAAACTAGCACCATCGAAGTTAAACAAATAAACAGTTAATTATTAATAACATAGGTAACTATGGTCTGCAAGCCGTAAGAATGACCGGGTTTTCTAAATTTTACCAAGTTTGATCAGTCAATCGGCTGTCAAGTGCAGTTGTAAATGATTGATCATAACTACAACAAGCAATCGAATGCGTTTGACAACAGCTTAATTTGTGGGGGCTTTGACAAAGCGGGGCTCACTGTACTGAAATAGTACATTGTAATACAAGGGTGGAAAGTAGGTTATTGCAAACGAGTTGTTATTAACAAGCCCGAGCCGAACGCGAGGGTTTTTAATGACACGAGTTTGCTATAACCTACACACCCGTGTATCACACGACGTTTTTCAATACACTTGTGGAAAATAGTAAAAAACAAATCAAAGAATTAAAAATAAATAATCAATATAACACACAAAAAATTTCACTTTTGTCACTTCTGAGCGAGATGATCGATTTATTATAACAACTTCTTTACGAAATCGACGCCTTATTTTATTCTAAGTGCATCGTCTTCACATATCATTATGTGTATAATTGATGTACCTATACAAAATATTGTAAAACATTTTAAAAGAGTAACGGTGGAGTTTCTTGCCCATTCTTCTCCATACGAAGCTACCTTTTGGAAGGGGCGACTAGAATCAGTTCTATTTTATTTGTAAATTTTGACGTTCAAAAGTGCCATCTATATGCCTATTTGAAATAAATAATTTGACTTTGACTTTAATGCTTTTCAACTGCAGCAGCAGCTTCATGTTGTACGTAGGGTGGCTGTAAGTGACTCTACAATTAGAAGAAGGTTGAAGGAGCGTGGACTGGTACCGCACAAGCCAGCAAATGGGCCGAAATTAACTGCAGACCATCGAAGAGCGCGCCTTAACTTTGCACGTAAGCACCTAAACTGGTCATACCTCCAGTGGAACAAAGTCCTCTTTTCTGATGGGTGTAAAATTATGCTGTATAGTAACGACGGAAGGAACAAGGTCTACAGAAGAGATGGAGAACGTTTTGAACAATGCTGCATTGATGAAAAGGTCAGCTATGGTGGCGGTTCGTGGACGGTTTGGGGAGGAATCAGCGCGGACGGTAAGACAGAGCTTGTCTTTGTGACTGGGCTACGTCTGCCTGCACTAAACAGTCATCGGTACATCGAACAGTGTCTTGAGCCTCACGTGATGCTCTATGCACATTTTATTGGCAACGGTTTCATATTCATGCACGACAATGCTTTTTTTAGCTCACACCGCGAGCGTCGTACGAGATTATGTTACCGAAGTCGGTATCTCCATTATGGAATAGCCAGCAAGAAGCCCGGACATGGATCCGATTGAACATCTATGGGACGAATTAAAGAAACGAATTCGTGCAGGAGATCCTGCCCCAAAAACACTTAGCCAGCTGCAAAATGCAATCCAAGGGGAATGGAATGCAATGCCACAACATTTGATCGTGATTCTCATCCGATCGATGAAGAAACGTATGGAAGCAGTAATAAGAGCTCGGGGAGGCAATACAAGTTATTAAATAAAGGTTTCTTTGATTTTTTTTTTTCATTTACGTGTGTTGTTTTATCAATTTCCTTCACACTCCATAAAGGGTAAAAATGACTTGTTAAACAAAATAGGAAACCTATGAAAATTTAATTTGAATTTAGAATATTAACATTAGGATTTGAAAACCTCATATTATTCACTCAAACTCAAACTCAAACTCAAACTCAAAGCATTTATTTCAAATAAACCATTTACAGGCACTTTTGAATTGTCAAAGAGTCGGTCAGTTAGTCAGAAAGTGGAAGCTATTTGCCCATTCCAAAACGTAGATCTCTATGGAGAAGAACAGGCAAGAAACTCCAAGGACACTCTTTTAAATCAAGATATTACAAAATCCTGGGTAGGTACATTATTCTTGTCGCTTCTATATGTGAGAACAATGTAAAAAACCAAAATAAATATATTAAAAAAAAAAACAATTCAAAATATAAGATTAAAAGATTACAAAATAAGCCCTGGCAGTTAAGAGATGACCAGCCTCAACTGACAGCGCCCGTTCACGAACATGACGCGTGGATCAGTACCATCCAGCTCAACCACTTTGTAGGGAACCGAATGATCCAACACACGCGCCACCATCAGCGAGACATTTAAATGAGCATGACATACTCTCAACTGTCAGGCTTTTTTAAGTCAACATACATCATAACATAATAAACGGCTCCATGGTACTCACATTTACAAAAATGAAAAAATGCTTTTAAATTATACAAAACTATAGCTTGCAATGTATTTCAATGATTAATAAAAATTTACTAGCAAAAAGAAAATCGTTGTTACCTATTGAAGTATTCAACAACTAAAACTTGATTAAGTACATAAAAATAAACGATAGTTACGAATGTAATGTCAAAACAAAAATAGAAAAGGGGGGAAGCATCACTTCCAAATATTAAAATTCTAACAAGTGAGCCCAAGTTGTTGTGGAGCAGGACCAGCATTAGGTTCACCCTTGTTTGGTTTAACAACGTTTTGTCGAAAATCGCTCCGGCTAATTTTAGTTACAATAAATTCATTTCGTATAATTATTCATTTGACCGAATAATTAATTGGTAGATTTTTATTTAGCATATTTATTTGTTTGAAATAATGTCATTTGACCGAATTTTCAAATGCACTAATTTTATTTAAACTAATAATTCACTAGACTAATAATGATTTAGTCGAAAGACACTTCATATCGACAGTCATTAAAACGCAGAACTATCATTTCTCAGAAAGTTTACAGTTAGAATCATCTTTTGGCATACATTTCATACCCATAAAATTGAAAAACTCAAATATGACATTACAGAAAAAAAAATCTATATAATCTAGTCGTTTCTGGCACTCGCCGGCCGCTGCCGCGGCACCGCTCGCTTCGCTCGCTCGGCTCGTGCGTAGGAGGTCACAGTTTTAACCTAACCTAACCATTTATTTTTACAATGTTTACAATGAAAAACATTTACAATGTTTTCTTTTCTGCATTACATTACACCAATTGAATATTCGATAAAATACATGTTATACCACCTGAACATTACATCAAATGAACATTATACCTTTGATCAATAGCGCAAATGTTGTTATCGCAAATAAATATTCGATGAAATGAAAATTGTGTTAATCGATATTATACAAATTGATTATTTTCTTAAACGTTGTTCGAATTAGTAACATTACATCAAAAATTGTTATACCAAACAAGGGTGAACCCCAGCATTAAGCCAAGCATCTTTATCTACGATATAATCATCCAACTTATAATATGCTTGTCTACATAGTGTGCGTTTAATGCATGTTTTAAATTTCTTCTCATTTAGTTGAAGAATACACTATTAAACGACATTTGACATATATTCCTAAATATACACATTTATCTGATAATCCTTACAAAACATAAACTTGCAAGGTGTTTCGATTTTCTGATGAGAAGTGTATATTTAATTACCAGTTTTAATTTAATTATTTTTACATCAACATATTTTGTCAAAAATCGAATCGGCTGTTTTCGTTGTAAAAAAAAATGTCCAGTTGCAAAAACGCGCCATTTTCTGAAAATTTTAATTAATGCTTTGATTTGGTTTTTACTATTCCCCACAAGTGTATTGAAAAACTTCGTGTGATTCACGGGTGTGTAGGGTACTTTCCACCTTTGTATCACAATGTACTAATCTTATTGTTCTTAATTCCTTAAAAGGAATGGAAGAATGGAATTAGGAGACGTTACCAAGAATCAAAACTGTAAAGGACAATTTAACATCAGAAGTCAGCTCTTTACTATTAGGTATTATAATTTCAGTTCTTTAATTTGCCAGTCGTCAGGTTAGTTTTATCTGAAGAATAAATATGGCGATTTAACATATTTTCTATACAAAAACCTGTATACCCCGAAGGGTTAGGCAGAGTCGTACCAACAGTATACCCACATTTAGCCAATTATATTTTAGTCCCATGTCATAGGGAACTTATTGCCGTCAACCGGGCACAAATCCAGAATCCGGGCTGCTACTAATAAAATCCTGATTGAAAAACCCAAAATTACAGCCCAACCTGAAATTCGAACACAGGATCTCACGCTTAGCAGTAGCGTTTTCGATCATTAGACCATAATAAATCATATTTGCTGTTATTTAAAAAAAAAAAAAAGACAATTTTCAGTAATCAGTCAACATCATTACATTGCCATTACAATAAAATAACGTATTATTTAATAAAAACCATAACAAAAAATATCTGCGAAACTATATCAAATAGATTTATTCATTGATTTGTCGAGAATTGGGTGCGAATTCAATTTGGAGTCTCATCAAGGATTGTCAGTGATGACGCGTTGTACGCCCGTTTGGATCGATTTACAGGAAAATTGTTGCTTTTTCTTCTTAATATTCATGTTGATTTTTTTTTTTTTTCTGTGTAAGGTCTTTGGAGTAAATAGATCGCCTGTATTCCCCGAAGGGTGGGCAGAGTGTAGCACACCCTCATTTTGCCAGTTATGTATAAGTCCCATGTAATAAGGGGCGAGCTTATTGCCATCAACTGGGCACAAATCCAGACTCCGGACCGCTACTGGAAAATTCCTGACGGACTTCTACTAGATGACTCTGTATTCAAAAACGAGTCTGTGGGTGGGTAAAACAGTAGTAGTATATGCGAGCTATAAGAAACTTTAAAAAATTGTATTGTGGGCTTAAGTTTCAAGTGTCCAAAGTTTTTTTTTTAAATCATACTTGAGAAGGAACTTCGTTCCGTTGAATCATTTCTACACATAAAACACGCGTGAATTCCCAGAAGGATTAGGCATAGGTGCTCCTAAAATATTGTTGAATGTCCGGGCATTTAGTATGCCTGGCTGTTTTGATTTTTTAAAGTCGGTTTTTTTTTTTAAATTGTTTTTTATTTTACACTTTTTAGTAAGTCAGTTTTTAATTTATATAAAAGTAACAATAGCCTAATGTCAACTGCTGATCACCTTTTACAAAATATTGCTTTTCCCGATGCAGGGGCGTTAGTTGTTGAGGAGTTCTCTTGGTAAGAACCATGAGAACTGGCATTGATGTTGACTTCACCATATGCATTGTGACGAGCATAAATTGCTTAGCAACCATACTAAACAGCCTAATCGAATCGCAACCCGTAAAATACTTATTATAAAGTAGTTCCAGTGGCCATCTGTGGTCTTCATCATCAGTTCCACTTCACCAAATGGTGCTTTCCAAGTGAAAATGCATGAGCTACTATAAAAAATACCCAAATCGCTATAGGTGGGCAAAATGTGGCTTCAAAAACCTTCGCAAGTGTCGGACGGATAGAGATAGGACGATAGTTGCCAACCAAATCCTCAGCGTCCATTTTATGAATCGGAACCACCTTGGCCAACTTTCATCTTTTAGGGAAGATTCCAACGCTGAGCGATTTGTTAAAAATGATGTATAAGGAAGGGAATAGCCATTTGATTTTTGACGTTGCTATAAATTTGGGGGGAATTTCATCGCACCCGGAACCCTTACATATGTCTAATTTTTTGAAATATTTGACTATATTTTCATTAGGAATCTGAATCAATGAAAAGCTGTCGGAGTTGTTTATTAGATTTTATTAGAAGTTTGAAGTCTCTTACACGGCTGGTCAAGTGGACCGTACACTGAAGAAAAGTAGGTTCCAAACATGTTGCACATGTCATTGAAGCCATGCATTGGCAACACATCGTTTTGACTTGATGTAGGACCAAAAGAACTTAGGGTTAGATGTTATTTTTAGGGTTCCGTAGTAAACAAGGAACCCTTATAGTTGTGTCCGTCTGTCTGTCTGTCTGTCCCCGGCTTAGCTCAGAGACGCTTAGTCCTAGAAAGCTGTAATTTGGCAGGGGTGTACATATTCATCACGCCGAAAAAGTCGTAAAATAAAACCATGAAAAACATTTTTTTTTAGGGTACCTCCCTTGCACGTAAAACGGGGTTGATATTTTTTTTTCTCATCGAATACATGGTGTGGGTATCGTTGGATAGGCCGTTTAAAAATATTGTGGGTTTGTGAAAGCCATTTTTCAATTCAGGGATCCGTTTGCGTAATATTAAGCTTTAAAGTGGTATTTTTTGTTAGAGTCAAGTGTCCCCCCCCCAGCCCCCCGTGCCAGCTAAATGGTTGGTTTTGGATATGTGAAAAAAATCATGGCAGTAGTATATATAACGAAATTAAAAGGAAAACTATCACAGCTAAGTAGGGTTTACTAGTTAACGAGTAATAGTCCACCAACTTAAATTTGCAGTTGAAGAATTGACCGTAACGTATATCGATGTATGGGAGAGCATGTTTTTCAACTACAATGTTAAGTTTGTTTTTGGGATTAATTCATCCTAACTACGGAACCCTTCATTGTGCGTGGTCCGACACGCACTTGCCCGGTTTTTTGTTCTATTTTACTTATATAGGATTTTTTTTGAAAAGGTAAGTAACACAGCCAAGTCCCCAGCAACATTTTTGATAGCTTACCAGCAAAAACGCAACAAACATACAGTCACACTCTCAAAAACTATTATAACTTGACTTACCACGACTCGGTATAAACGTACGTAACGTACGTTCGTAAGAACAATACGTAATACTTACCTCTTTCTTGGTAGAGATTTATTACGGTTCATCTGGATGAGTTAAGTGCTTTCCCAGATGTGCATTTTATTTACACACCACCCGGGCTACATTTGCAGAAGGAGGGCAGGAGAGATTTTTGTTTTAGTTGCAGATATTCCTACCTTTTCTTGATAATACTGTTTATATCCCTGTTTATCCGCATCGTAATTGATTAACACACTATATTGCTAATTCATTGCTTCATATGTTCGAAAAAATTGCCTCCTGAACAACGTAAATAACGCAATGAATGTTGTTAAACTGTCAAAATGAAACCCATTGCTGCTGATAGTGTGTTACACAATTTGATTACCCATCTGATTATGAGCCATTATCTTACGATATCGGCCGAATGTTTGGTCGTTTTATAACTTCCACAGTTTCCTTTTTTGACTTTGTGTCCTTACCCGACTTCAAGTCACAGTTTTGACTTTGGCTTTTCTCTGACTGTCTTTTTTTTTTTTCGCCGTAGCCAGGGATTGTAAGCCGTAGTAAAGAAATGAGCGAACATTCGGCCGATACTTCGGATTTATGTTCGGAATAGACTCCCTGTAAGTTATCTAGGGATTTTGGTTACTAACTGGTAAAATGGACAAATATTAATATACGAAAAAAAAATATTAATATAATATTCAGCCGTTTCTTGACTACGGCTAACTATGGCTGACTACGGCGAAAGAAAAAAAAATGACAGTCAAAGAGATAAGCCAAAGTCAAAAATGTGACTTGAAGTCGGGTAAGGACTCAAAGTCAAAAAAGGAAACTTTGGAAGTTATAAAATGGCCGAACATTCGGCCGATACTTCGGATTATCGCTTCGGAGTAGACCCCCTGTACATTTTAGGTCTCTGCCCTTACAGGGTGGCCGGAGAAGTGACGTCTAAAGGTAAAATTTAGATGCCTTTTATTGCGGGGCAACCGAATCACCATGTATGTTCCGCGATTATTAGTAGTTTAGGAGATAATATTTTTAATGATTTTTATGATAATTTTTCACCTGACATCGGATTTGATTTTTTTTTTCTTTCTTTTGAAAGTTTGTGGATGTTTTTTTTTTGTATTCATCATATTTATGTGTTATTGTATGTTACCTTAAAAATTGTAGTTTACCTGGGCTTTATGGAACATAACATAAATTGAGTAAAAAGTTCAAAATTATTGCCCAAGCTTAATAGCCACAAAAGTGCGACTCCTCATAAAAAAATAAAAACCGGCTAAGTGCGTGTCGGACCACGCACAATGAAGGGTTCCGTAGATAGGATGAATTTATTCCTAAAACAAACTTAACATTGTAGTTGAAAAACATGTTCTCCCATACATCGATATACGCCACGGTCAATGTTCCAACTGAAAAATTAAGTTTGTAATCGGAAAAAATGTTTTTTTTTATGTGATAAAACTACAAATTAACAATTTTCGGACTTTTTCCTTTACTTATGCTGTGAGACCTTGCTTGTTGCCAAATTTCATGATTCTAGCTCAACGGGAAGTACCCTATAGGTTTTGATTTATGTGTGAGATATTCGCAATTTTTTTTTATGTGATAAAACTACAAATTAACAATTTTAGGACTTTTTCCTATACTTGTGCTGTAAGACCTTGCATCTTGCCAAATTTCATGATTCTAGGTCAACGGGAAGTACCCTATAGGTTTTGATTTATTTGCGAGTATCGAAATATGTCGCAATAATGTCGCTTATATCGCCGTATTTTTTATTGCGTTGACTTGGAAGCTTGATTTTTTTAGAGCTTCAAGGGACCATAGACCTACGTATTTGATATTAATTTCAACTTGATATCTCTACGCGTTCCTGAGAAAAATGGTCTTGACAGACTGACAGACAGACAGACAGACGGACAACGAAGTGATCCTATAAGGGTTCCATTTTTGCCTTTTGAGGTACGGAACCCTAAAAATGGTTGCAATGGCTTCTAAGTATTTCTAAAAACTGCTATGAATCTTCAGTAACAAAAAGCATTTAAAAAACCAGACCTCTATCGGGATTTATTTTTTGTAACTTGACCTCAAAGTAAAAATGAGTATCTTTCTTAGAAAAATTACAAAAAAAAAATAATTACATTTTTGTTTAAATTGTGATTATCTAATGTTAAGTTTGTTCTTGGGATAAATTATTGGTACAAAACATGATATATAACTATTCATCGTAGGGGACCCGCTCCACGCGTGTTCAACTCGCTCTTTTCCGGTTTTTTCTTCAGTGTTTAAAACCGTCACTGCAAAATTGTGCATGATGCAGTATGCATTTTAAGTTTACCACCTAAGAATACCTAAACGTGGAATGCAATAAAAGTATTGAGTACACATGGATATATGATATGGGGAGTGGTAACCATTGAATCATTGTTAAAGAAACAAAATAATATTATGAGAGCGTCTATTTCGTTGTCTTTAGCTCCAGTGCCCTATTGTTTAGTTGCATTAGCAGTATGCGTTTACATCAAATGTTTCAGATTTTTAAAGGTTATTGATTTCTCACAGTTCAGATTTTAGTCCGTCTTGACCTTGATTGTGTAACTTCAAACTTGAAACTCTCCACCTCTTTTCATATAAATAAAGAGCTGGCCAAGTGTGAGTAGGACGCGCACACGAAGGGTTCCGTACCACCATTGAATGATTAGCAAAAAAAAAACGAAAAAAACATGGGGAGCCCCGTTAATTTTCAACTATTATTATTATATGTTGTTATAACGGCATTATAAATACTCAATATTTGAAAATTTTACCTGTCTACCTATTACGGTGCATGAGATACAGCCCGCTGACAGACAGACAGACGAATGGACGGACAGCGGAGGCTAATTAATGGGGCTCCGTAGGGCGCCCACTTTGGTTCGATTACAGAACCATAAAAATGAGGATCCGAAAGCCACCTCCAAAGATATATGCCACAAAGGTTCGCAAGCTTGACCCATTTTTGAAACTGGACCAGTTTTAAAAGAGCAAGTTGCAAAAGCAATTGAACAAAGTACCCACTAGCTCGTTGGCGATTGGCCAGAATTGAGTCTCTATTTGATTTAGCATTGTTGATTTGAAACTGAATGCTTGATACTACGTGTTGACGCGTGCCTAGGACATCAATTTAACACCTAATTGGCTGAATGTGATTGGTTTCATCTATGCTTTTGTATTTTTTATGTGATTTAGGAGTTGTGTGGATGACTCTAGGTGTATTTTTGAACGTGTCTTTTCGTCTTTGTTTCGAGAATCAATTCGTGGGCAAAATTAGAGGTTGATTTTTAGTATGGAGATATGTAGTTTCAGGCCTGATTTACACGGTGCAACTGATGGCTTGTGACGTTAGATAATACTTATTTATAATAAACATGATTATTTACCTATATTATGTATTTATTGCAAAAACATTTAATTTTTATCGAGTCAAATAGATATTTTATTCTGTCTCTTGATATTTTCACACCTATGCCACTGTAATTATAATAAGATTCTTCATTTAAACAACATTTATTTATTTCAATAATCAACTAATCAATATACACAATCATTATCGAACAAAATCGGCCAAGTGCGTGTCGGACCACGCACAATGAAGGGTTCCGTAGTAAGGATGAATTTATCCCTAAAACAAACTTAACATTGTAGTTGAAAAACATGTTCTTCCATACATCGATATACGCCACGGTCAATTTTCCAACTGAAAATTAGAGTTTGTAATCGCAAAAAATGTTTTTATGTGATAAAACTACAAATTTACAATTTTCAGACTTTTTTCCTTAACTTGTGCTGTGAGACCTTGCTTCTGCCCAAATTTCATGATTATAGTAGTCTAACGGGAAGTACCCTATAAAGGTTTTGATTTATTTGCGAGTATCGAAATATGTCGCTTATATCGCCGTATTTTTTTATTGCGTTGACTTGAAAGCTTGATTTGTTTTAGAGCTTCATGGGACCATAGACTTACGTATTTGATATTAATTTCAACTTGATACCTTTACGCGTTCCTGAGAAAAATGGTCTTTACAGACTGACAGACAGACAGACAGACGGGCAACGAAGTGATCCTATAAGGGTTCCGTTTTTCCTTTTGAAGTACGAAACCCTAAAAATGATTCCAAATTCTAAACTTTACTGTAGAATACATTACTTACTTAGATTACGGGTATTACTTACATAATTTTACTCCCCACATTTAACTTTTACAGAACAAGAAATAATTCACGTATTTATCTCATCTGCTCGGGGTCCGTCTGTCACTACAGGGATCCAGAAGAATATCAGCATCATGAATGTGTCTGACAACCTAGAGACGCACACCGCACTTTGTATGTTCATTATGTCATTATTTTAAAGTGTATCTTAGCCAACAATGTCATTATAATATGTATTTTCTTATTTTTAGGGTTCCGTACCTCAAAAGGAAAAAACGGAACCCTTATAGGATCACTTCGTTGTCCGTCTGTCTGTATGTTAGTCTGTCCAGACCCTTTTTGTCAGGAACGCGTGGACGTATCAAGTTGAAATTAATATCAAATGCGTAGGTCTACGGTCCCTTGAAGCTCTAAAAAAATCAAGCTTCAAGTCAACGCAATAAAAACATATGGCGGTTTATGCGACATATTTTGATACTCGCAAACAAATCAAAACCTATAGGGTACTTCCCGTTGACCTAGAATCATGAAATTTGACAAGAAGCAAGGTCTCACAGTACAAGTAAAGGAAAAAGTCCGAAAATCTATAATTTGTATTTTCATCATCTAAATAACATTTTTTTGCAATTACCAATTTACATTTCCAGTTGGAAAATTGACCGTGGCGTTTATCGATGTATGGGAGAACATGTTTTTCAACTAGTATGTTATGTTTATTTTTGTGATAATTTTTTTCCAACTACGGAATCCTTCATTGTGCGTAGTCCGACACGAACACGCCCGGTTTTTTTTTTTTTT
Source organism: Tiliacea citrago (assembly GCA_963921375.1). Taxonomy (NCBI): domain Eukaryota; kingdom Metazoa; phylum Arthropoda; class Insecta; order Lepidoptera; family Noctuidae; genus Tiliacea; species Tiliacea citrago. The sequence continues at coordinate 2,598,233 of OY992804.1, read as the reverse complement.
GTATATTGTTGTAGCTGGAATAGCTACAACAATATACAAAAAAAAAAAAAAAAATGTAATTAGTTATTATTTAATCGTTCTTTTGTATGTTGTGCTGTCTTTTGTGTGCACCAAATAAATGATTTATATATCTATCTATCTACATACCATACATTGAAGCAACAATATAAGGTACACCGTCTAGACAGTGTTTATATAGCTGACACAAGGCATTTATTGCTTCATTTGTAGGGTTCAAAGGCAAAAAAAAAACCTAGCCCATCGAGTGGGTTATCGTTGTTTAGAGCTCGTTAGGTAGATAAATACTGTATTTAATGTTTTAAAAAAAAATCAAAACAAAGTAATGAGAAGCCACCAAAGTCAGCTTTTTTACAAAATTATGTTCCGAAGAATTTTTTAACTTCCCATTGTACATATTTTACAAAACATGTAATATCAAAACATCGGTATTTTTTTGTAAAATATACGTAATAATAAACTTTATCAAGACTTACATTAGTAACACTTTATGTGAGGCTTGAAATCTGATTCGTCAATATAAATCAGATTTCGAGCCTCACAGAAAGTGTTACTAAGGACACTCACCTACTGCGTATGAATAATTCAACCATTCGGGCGGCTCTTATTCTACATTTGTTACGGAAACCTAAGTGTTCGAAGTCCGACACGCACTTGGCTGGTTTTTATTGAATGCTGCAGGCAAGAAACTTCAGGCTTGATTAAGATTTTCGTTTGCAAAATAATTGTCTTCCATTTATTAAATTATTAGGTACTACTCATGGATTTTATTCTGCTTTTTAGGCCTATAGGTAAATTTATTTGGCCTTCAAGTTTTAACATTATTTGGAGGCATTTATGTGTAAGGCTTAAGTACTAAAATATTCAGCCTCCCTAAATAACAGACATTTTAATAAAAAAAACTACACTGCTGAAGAACAATCTATTATCAACGACAACTCAGCAGTTCCATTATGCGTCACGTTTTGCAAAATAAAAGAAGAAAAAAGGAAAATCTTTTTATTGTCACAGAAACACGTGCATATAAAAAAATATAAGTTAACTCGAATGATACGTAGTAAAAAAAAAGAAACAAGAAGACAAAGTGAGAGATATTAGAGGTGATCACAACATTACAGAAAAGATGCTACATCCAATATTCCCGACATAATTTCAAATTCGCTTCCAACGTCGTGAAAGCAATTTCAAAATTACCGTCTCCGTGCACGAAAAAATATTTAAAGGTCATTCTGTGATCGAAAGCTCAAAAGACGCCTGTGATAATTTAATTTTGTTGGCAAAGTGGATTTGGCAGCAAAACTTGGCAATGCCTATGCTGACGTCGCCAGTAATTCTTTAGGCTGATGCCACACAGGTGAGATCTTTGCTTGTCGCTCGCTGCGTACTGTACCCTGTTCCAAAACTGTAAACAAACTTGTTAAGGTTACATTACATCGCAATAACTGTATTTAGAAGGTTTTAACCTTTTCCAACCATTAATGTTTGAATAACATTTTTTAATTGTAATTGAACAATCATAGACGGAAATTGAGGTTATAAAATAACCTCAATTTTGTCTAATGAAAAATATCTTTATGGAGATTAAAAAACCGGCCAAGTGCGAGTCGAACTCGCGCACGAAGGGTTCCGTACCATTATCTTTAAAAATGGCAAAAAATCACGTTTGTTGTATGGGAGCCCCCTTAAATGTTTATTTTATTCTGTTTTTAGTATTTGTTGTTATAGCAGCAACAGAAATACATCATCTGTGAAAATTTCAACTGTCTAGCTATCACGGTTCATGAGATACAGCCTGGTGACAGATGGACAGACAGACGGCGGAGCCTTAGTAATAGGGTTCCCGTTTTACCCTTGGGGTACGGAAGCCTAAAAATTATGATTTTATGTATCTAAATAATCAATTCAAATAAGCACTCAAATTGTACTAACACCAGGTCCAAGCAAGACACACTACACGGTTCAAGCTACGGTCCAAGCAAGACACACTACACGGTTCGAACTACGGTCCAAGCAAGACACACTACACGGTTCGAGCTACGGTCCAAGCAAGACACACTACACGGTTCGAGCTACGGTCCAAGCAAGACACACTACACGGTTCGAGCTACGGTCCAAGCAAGACACACTACACGGTTCGAGCTACGGCACTCACCAAGCGAAGCTCCCATCAGTGTGTCTTCGGTTTTACACATCGGCTACGCAAATTGCCAGATTTGCTACGTTTTGTCTTGACAGCATCCTCTTTACTTCAATATTGTAAATGCTGATTCGTTTCTTCCTATTACAGTCAACAAACTAAGATGGATTGGAATTTGTATCGAGTTGTTCTTTTGTTTTGTCTAATTGTGAAGTTTTGTTTTGTTTTGTCGTCGTCAGCTCAATTATACAGGATTAAATTAAATAAGCTAGCGTAGTCCGCAGACGTGATGTTTATCGATATCTGCGATAACCGCGTTGTTCTTCTAAACTACACGATGGTTTTTAATACGGTTCACCATCATTTAAAGCATTTATCTCGGAGGATATGTTTGTATAATACATTAATAATTAATTTAAATATTACACAAAAAAAAAACAAAAAAAAATACAAATATTGCAAATATTGGACTGCCTCGTTGGTCTAGTGGTTGCAAGATCTACTGGCGAGCACGAGGTCCTGGGTTCGATTCCCAGGTGGGGCAAATGTTTATTGGGTTTTTCCATCAGGAATTTCTTAGTAGCAACCCGGAGTCTGGATTTGTGCCCGAATGATGGCAATAGGCTTGCCCCCTATTACATGGGACTTAAACATAACTGGCGAAATGTGGGTGTACTATAAGTGCGCCTCTGCCTAACCCTTCGGGGATTACAGGCGTGATGTTATGTTATGTTATGTGTTAAATATTGCAGAAATCTCGATGTTTTGACATGTCGCCATTGCACCCTTGAAACCACACCTTCTTCTATTTAGGGGTTCTATATAGGGGTTAGGTAAGGCTGGTCACCGACTGTACAACATAATTATAAGCGTCCCATAAATTCTTAAGCCGTCGTAATAATAACCGAGCTGGTGGCATTGATATTAGAATATACAGGGTTACTGGTAACTCGACGTATTCCTTGCACGACGTCATAGTAAGGTTAAAATGCAACAAATTAAGCCACCAAATGTTCTACCGAAATTCTAGTTTTTGAGTTTTTTTTAAATAAAGTAATGACAAAAATTTCGAAAAATAAAATGTTATTTAGTGATCTCTGCCAAGTTTTCGGCAATTTGGATTTTTTAATTACTAACAAAGATTTGTTACGGCATCAGCTATGATAATAAATTAAATTCCAGTATAGTCACACCGTAAATCATTTTTAAATTGTATTTTTCATAAAACAACTAAAAACAACTAAAAACCTAATTAACTCAAAAACTACTGAATTTCGGTAGAACATTTGGTGGCTTAATTTGTTGCATTTTAACCATACTATGACGTCCTGCAAGGAATACGTCGAGTTAGCAGTAACCCTGTATATACGTAAATCAATATTTTTTCTCATAGAAACACGTGAAATACGTTACGTGCTATAATTTAAATACACTACTTTTGCTTTTTCAAATGGATTTGATCTGAAATTGAGACGAAGATAAATAAACATATATATTCTTAGTACGTGGTTTGGCTGCAGTATTAATGTCACTATCGTACAACTGTGAAACTACATGTGCAAGAAAGAGACGGAAACCTGTCTAAGCCAAAGTAAATGCTAAAGAACAGTAAAAGCAGATATCAGGCGCTTCACTTTTTGTTAATTTTTTGTCTTTCACTCGAAATGAAACATCTGCAGTGCTATTCTGTAACCATCACACCGTGAAACCTTAGGTGAAGTGAGCGTGGAGTCAGCTGTCAGTGTTATTGATGCTAGGGATTGACATTATTGACAGCTCACTTCACGTAAGTTATCACGGTTAGATTTTTACAGAATAGGTCGACAGAACACGAATCAAGCAAAAGTGAAAAATTAATGTATTAGTGAAACAATCCAAAGATGTTGGATTTTGGCAAACCACATCTTTCACTCGCCTACCGAATGATCTTAAAATTAAATGAGCTCATGAACGTGTCGATGTTCATTGTAAATGTACGTAATTTAAAAAAAAAATATCTACCACCAGTACACTGAGCAAAAAGACGTTTTCAAGTCAAAATGAAACCGAGTGAAGCATCTGATATCTTAACACGATCGCGTGAGCAACCTCATCTCTGAATGCTTGTGCTGAGGCGCAACTTTTTCTCATACAAAGTTATGGCTGGCTTGCTGTGCGCAGCCTAACTGCCGGTGGGGATAATGGTGCAAGGGCGGACGTCATAAGACGTTGCGCATGTGCGCGCAACTTTTACATGTGTACGTACAAAACAAAAAAAAAAATTAAGTCACGCGGCGGTATAGCCTTTGAAAATCGAATTAGTTGCGGCGCAAAATAGATGCGCCATAGAAATTTGCCCATAAAACAGACACAGAAATAAATATGACAATCTAGAGGCCGTCATATAACGTTGCGCCATTTCATAATTTTACCAGCACGACGTCGGAAGTCGTTGCTCACGCGAACGTGTTAAACAACATGTCCCGGAATTAATGCACAAGGGGTCATTGTACTCATCATTATGAACAACTATTACTACGGAAGCAAGCCTGAAATCGCAAAAAGAAAATCAGTGGTTCCCTACATTTATGTTCTCATAACTCGTCAAAATGGATTATTCCCAAAGTACTCCAAAAAGAGTTCCCATACTACTCCATGAAAAATATAATATTTTTAATTAGGTTCTATATATTAAAATGTTCTCAAAGTACTTCGTTCCATTTTAATCAAAAAGCTATTTTAAATATGTAACGGATTTCTTTTAAGAATTTCAGTGACTGTAATGAAATATGTATATATTTTATAATTATGTAGATGGAGCAGCTTGAGTATTGATAACGAATAATCGGTGGAGTACTTTGAGAATAATTCCAGATACCTATGGAGCAGAATGGGAACAAAATAATAAGTATTTTTAAATAATAATAATTCCTTGGAGTAACTTGGGAATTAATGTATGAGATTCTTATCTTTTTAGAACAAAATAATGGAGTACTTTGGGAATAAGCTGTCAAAATGTTGAGAACAGCTGATTATTTTTTCGCGATTTCATTTTTGGTCACATAGTAAAAGTTGTTCATAATGATGAGTACAATGACCCCTTTTTTTTTGGGTGGGATATTATCAAATAACTTCTCCCGCTCTGGGGGAGCGGGAGGGCGTGTCAGACTTTTACTGACTAAAACCCACCCGTGTTCCTTCATTTGCCTGTGTGCCAGGGCCGCGATATGCCTTTCGGACAAACTCGCAACCCTGGCAGGCATTGGCACTAATGAACCCCGTCAATTCGTGCTGACGTCTCTTTGAGGCGCGCGTGGAACACAACGCGCCGTCGACCCGGGCCTGGTACTTATCGAACGGCGAGCTACCCATCGCTCACCGTCCGACTCCCGACGCCCGGGGCATCTCCTGCAGCGACTAGGGGCATGAGGGCGCGCACCCTGCCTCTCTCTCACGCGTTCCGCCTCGTCCATCGCGAGCATTACTGCTTTGCAGAAGGAGGTGACGGCCTCCCATGCACTCTCGCTCCGAACCATGGCCTGAACCAGCCGGACGCGAGATATCGCCGCCGCCGATCGCCTCCGTAAGGACACGGCGGTGCTCCGCCCAAGCAGGGCAGACCTCCACCGTATGCTCCACCGTGTCCTCCGGGCGATCCACAAGTAGTGACACCCGGGCGTTTCCTCCCGCTTTATCCTGAACAGGAATCTCCCGAAACATCCGTGTCCGGTGAGGACCTGCGTCAGGCGGAAGGTGAGGACGCCGTGGCGCCTCTCTAGCCACTCCTTAAAGAGGGGACTTATCGCCGCCATAGTGGCGTGCCCAGCGCTGTGTCGCCATGAGATCCCGCCGGAGCTCTGTCCGCTGTGCCGTGATTTCTCGCGGCAGCGGAGTTTCGCCGCGGCGTTTCGCCTCCTCGCAACACTCCCAGATGTGCGCGAGGACTTTTGCCTCCAGATCCCATGGCGGTAGTCCGGCAAGGAGGCTCGCTGCCTCACGGAAGACCATGCGGTAACCCCGTACCAGCCTGATGGCCATGACCCTTTGGGACGCGTTCAACCGCTGGGCTGGTCGCAGCCTCAGAGAACGCGCTCACACCGGTGCTTCGTAAAGGGCCATGGACCGCACGATCCCCGCGTAGAGCCTCCGGCAGGAGGCGTTTGGACCCCCAGATTGGGCAGGAGCCGCTTCAAGGCAGCCCCGGCCCGCTCCAGTCTGGGAGCCAAACGTCGGAAGTGCTCGACGAAGTTCCACCGGCTGTCGAGGACGAGTCCCAGGTACTTCATCGTCGACTCGACGCCGATGTGAACCCCTCCCGCCGTTATCTGGGAACCTGACAGTGGCGCGTTCCGAGGACCATAAAAACACATGGCCTCGGACTTATGCAATGCCATCGCGAGTCCCAATTGCCGGATCCTATCGACGATTGTCGCAACCCCACGTGCCGCCAGTTCGGCCGCCGCCTGATGTGAACTCCCTTGTGCCAGGACCAGCGTGTTGTCAGCGTAGCAGACTACGCTGACGCCACTAGGGAGGTCGGCGCGCAGCACCCAGTCGTACCCGATGTCCCACAGATGCGGCCCCAGGACCGATCCCTGTGAGCACGACATCTCTCGCCGGTTCCACTCTCCTTGGTGACCGAAGTAGATGACGGCCCTGTCCGTCAACTAGGCCTCGACCACGCGACAGAGGTAGGTCGGCATCCGGTGATACCGAAGTGCCTCCCCAATGCAACTCCAGGGCAGGGTATTAAAGGCATTGGCGGCGGGTATTAAAGGCAATGACCCCTAAGAGGTTGTGCATTAATTCCGGGACATGTTGTATATATGCATTCATAATGTACACAGACCGCTGCGCGTCGCCAGTCTGGCGCAACACGTCACGTGACGCGGTTAGCATGTCGGCGACGCGGACCCATAAGTTTTTCCCCTACTAAAAACTGCTCACCACGCCTAAATAAGTTTCCACTTCAACAATACACTATCTACCGTCTACTGTGAAAAAACTTTACCCTTTTTTTTGTTCCCAGGTACCACAACAGCAGAATGATAAACTATGATGTAGAGAGAGGCATCAACGTCACTACCGACCCAGTGCAGCGTCTATCAGACCTGCTCATACCAGCGGCCAGTGTGGCTCATGCTGGCAACTACACTTGTGTGCCGAACAACGCGGTTCCTGCTAGTATATACGTCCATATTTTTAATGGTAAGCATTCGATTTTTAACTATGAATTTTTGTGCACAATAAAGGTGAGAAATTCATCAAAATTCAAGGTGGGCACTGAGTTCCAAGGTGGAACTCAGTGCCTTAGGCATTTTCTACCAGTCAAACAAGGGTAGTGGAGAGATACCATGGCTTGGTTTATTCTTCTTCTTAACGTATTGATGGCAAAAAGCTGAAATATGTTTAGCTGAAAGTTCAGCTACGCAAACTCCACTCGCTGGTGCAGTTAAAAGCTAATTAACTTCCCCTTTCCATCCCCCGCGCCGAAGAACCGCGTACGGAGCATATTCCCCACTATCAAGAATGTGTAGACACATGAATGAGTGCAGTGATCTAGTAGATGTACATATTATGGAGTCAGTTGATCGGTTCCGATTTATACTCCTTGATCATTTGTCTTGTTGGGTATAATAATTATTGCGTTATTTTATATTTCCTCTCAATTTTTTGTTAATTATTAAGATATGAGACGGTGGATCTCTATATTTTTTTGTTTTATACAAATAATATTGGGTTCCCACCTATGAAATTGGTGTTTTTTTTCCCACAACTAGAGAACCTCGTCACATCTATGATTTACAATATTCATCAATTGCTTGGTATTATATCGAATACTGACCATCATAGACGACTACCAGTAGTAAAAAAACCTTATTTCTTGTAGTTTTCTAAACATAAAAATACCTTAAAAATGACTCCTCATTTTTTGCAGAAATTACCACTATTTGTTTTAACTTAGCCAAAAGCGCATGCGCTAGCGCTTAATCTTAAATAATAAGTTTTAAAACATTAGTGTTCATGGTTGTTATATAAATTAAGAAAATGATAGTATGAAAAATGCAACTTCTTTGAAATTCTCCATACAAAACGCTGATTTCATAGGTGGAGACCGATTATTTAGCTGCTCGACGGTAATGTTGTTCACCTGGTGATAATAAGAAAATGCTCTATTTACCTATAATTATTTGTTACATTTAGTTCTTTATTTTCTGTTGCTTCCTGTAATTTCTGTGTATATGAACGTTGGTAAATCTAAATAAATAAACTGTACGGGTGACAGGGCGCAACATAAGAGGTGCCATCGGCAACTTCTTAGGAGCCATCCGCGATGAGTTCCCACAAAAATTAAGATACAGCTAACTTTTACTCATAAACAAAAATCTAACTACCTACGTTTCTAACTTAAAAAATAACAAATTTCGATACAAACATTGATTGTTTGTATCGAATTGATTGTTTAAACCCTTTAGGGAATACTTTTTTTGAACCCTTCCTTCGTTTCTTAAAAAAAAGTCTTGTGCAAATTTCATGTGTCCCGACCCAGAGGTTTTGGCTCTGCGTTGTCTGTTAGTTAATTTAATATTTTGATTAAGTAGATCGGTTGTCATGGTATAGGCATGCGATGTGACGGAATGAGGACCATGATGACCATGTCGTGAGGAAGTTTTGAGTATAAATGTGGATGGCTTCATGAGTAATTATGAGTAGCTCTCTCAAACCCGTTAAGGAAACCAGGATGTTTCATTTCATTTATTGAATATATACACATGCAATTTACATACAAATACAAAGAACTATGAATTATTAATTAACATTCAAAGTGAAATTCAAGTATAGTGCTAAAAAGTTTTTAATATAAAGTCTAATGGTTTTAAATATTCTCTAGGGCATTTTGGTTTCTACTAATCTGCACTGGGCCCACGTGGTGGATTACAGTCCACTCCCTCTCACAGAGAGGAGGCCTGTGTCCCAGCTGTGGGAACGTTAAAGGCTGATTCTGCTATCAGTAGGGGTAGACCAACAAAACAATAGATGGACGGTGCAGAAGATGAAATGGCTTGAAAAGGGTGACTGGAGATGACGACTAATAGAGATTTAATAATAAGTTCATTTTTTTTCAGGTAAATAACAGCCATTGCCAAACATAAATTAATAGAAATAGACCATACACACTAAACAAACAGACAAAAACCTAAAATAAAATTATATCCAATTAAATTTAAAACATAAAAACAATAATTAAAATTGCCAAAATAAAATATAAAATGTCAGAAACTATAAAAATTTAAATGTCAATTATAAAATAGTAAAAGTTAAACTGTAAAAACGTTATAAAATATCAAGCTATTAAAAAATTATAAAAACCTATTGCAATTATTTAAAATTTCTACCGGCCCCAAGCCCGATATTTTTGTTTTTTAAATATAATGTTTATTTACTCAAAAACAAAGCATTGTAGTACACGTCAAAAAAAAATACAGTTTTACAAAAATGAGTACTATATCTACGTACACAAACGTGTGGGTGAGCACTGCTCTCCTAGCTAGGTTATGAAAACCTGTAGCGGTTAGCACCGTTAGTTTTGTAATACATTCCATATTAAAAACTAATTGTAAACACTACACACAATACGTTTCATATTGTGTTAAGGAGAATCAGTCCGGGCCCCTAAGGTATAATGTCGTAAAGGTTACATAGTGCTTCTGATGTTAATACGATGACTGAAGATGTTGAAAGGTCAAATAATACATGTGAAAGAAGAATTAAGATTGCATTGAAAAACTATTTAAGAACGCTTACATAAAAAGCAATAAAATAAATACTGTCGATCATTATATTTGACCTCCATCTAAACTAAATAACGAAGATCACATCTTAAATGTAGAAGGTCAAATAAAAGAAAATTAAAAATTGCATTGAAGAAGTATTAAAGTACGCTGAGAGCCAATAAAGTAATCTTTGATGAGAACAAAAAAAAAATCAAATGTGATAGAAGCAAACTTGGCACTAGGCCAAGGAAAGAGATAAATATTAAATTGTACATTCCGCCACTCGGTGATCAAGAATCTAGAGATTTCATGAAAATTATAGTCTACTATTTTCAATCAAGCAATCGAATTTTAAATATAGAACTTTAGGAAATATCGAATGAAGAGTCATAAAAGATCCTAGTAAATACCAAGACTTTAATTTTTCAAAAAATACTTATTGTTGTCTTCATTCCTCGTATGAGTATGATATGCTTTCCGATAGAATATAATTTTAAGTAAATGTACTACCTATATTTGAGCCTGCATATCGTCGAACAGAGTTTAAAATATTGGTATTCAGCTGCATCCGACTGGTATCTAGGTGATTAGACTGGTAGCCGACCCTAATATAGTTGGGAAAAGGCTAGGCAGATTAATATCATCAAACAGAGTTTAATGTAAAAACTAGGTATCGAATACACAGGCAATATTTATGTTTTAAGCACTTAACGAAGTTACAGAAAATTTTCAAGAAAAAATCTTGCACCTACGAATTAATTTGCGAAATAAACTACTAACTTCGTAAAAACTAAACCAGAATAGCAGGCTAGGGTAGAAAGTATATTTCTAATTTGAAACAATTAAAACGATGCCCCAGAAAGCGTAAATTAAACTACAAAGAACAAAAAACAAGGTGAACAAAATTATAGCCCCCGTTTTTCCGCCGCCGACAAAAATAAGCTCCCACGAATAAATTGTAATACTTTGACCACGGCTAATTTGAGAAGGGTCGGTATAATATAATATTAGAAAGGTCAAATATCCTTTAAAAGTTTAGAATAATGACAAAGCGAATATACGAAAGTATTTGAGCCTGTTTAAGGGTCTCATTTAATGTGAAACATTATACACTGTGTAGGTTAGAAGCTATAATTTCCCTTTGTAAATTAAGCTAATATATATTTTGCCGTACTGAATTAGAAAAGATTATCCTTGAAGGATAATAATGGCTATGATCGTGACATTATAAATTCTTATATGGGCCTATTTTCTTCTTTTTTTTTAACCTCTGCTGGGCAAAGGCCACCCTGCACTCCTTCCATCTTTCGCGAGCTCGCGCGTACTCTTTCAAGTTTTGACGGAACCTATCCAGTTCGTCACGCCACACGGTGGGCTGGAAATCGGCTTTCATGGACTTAGGGATTTCAATTTGCAAGTGCTTGATTTTTTGCCGGATATCGCTTCTATTAGTCATTACTATGTACAAAAATGACACCCGAGTTAATTCTGCCTAAAAACGAAGGAAATATAATTTTTTTACGAAAAAATTGTATGAAGCTAGTATGAAAAATCAAATTATCTCCTAAACGGCTTGTTTAACCGTACTATCCTTGGAGGTGGTCATAGTGCTAATTATTTATGATTTTTTGGTTGCCGATTTAACGAAAAATTTAATGCCGTTTTTTTTAAAAAAAATCGTCAAAATATTTTTATTTATTTTTACATGTAAAACGATCCATTTTAGTGTCCAAGTTAAAAAGTTCGATATGTTATTAACCCAAATATTAAGAACACACAAAAGAAAAATTAAATAAAAATATTGCTGTTTTTTGACACATTTTTATTAATTTAAATAAAAAAAGATTATCAAACTCTTATTTAAGTAACATATAAAGTTATATTATATACAAAATAATTTAATTTAAGGAATTAATACTAAGCATTTGTAAAATAAAGTAAAATAAATTAAAAAACAGACAAAATATCATTAAATATTACAAAAAAAACCCAAACACACTCAATATTTACAAATATGTACATATATTTTTTTTTTTTACAAATTTTCCTTATCACTTAGCAAAGGATCCGAAGAAACAACAAGCATATTTAAAATGTCTTGATTGGAATCCTGCCTGCTTCTTTTCCGCGAATGATGTTCTCGAAACCTCCTAAAATCTTTGTTTCGAGACTCTGAGGCTTCTTCCGAGAGAGTCCCAATCGGCACAATATTATTTTTCTCGATTATGTCAGCCCCATGGATTAATAATTTATGAACGGTTGACGACATGTAGTACCATTCGTATAATAATACGTACTTTTCTGCTGTTTTGCGGGCATAATCTCTAAATTTTATTATATCGACCTGCTCTCCAGATGTAATTGCTTGTAAAATTACGGCAAATCTTTTGATGAGGTCTTCATCCAAACCGGTTATAGCTGCGGTTTTATTAGGAAACTCAAAGAATTTTCTTGCAGTATTCCCGTCATTGGTGGTTCCCGAGCCTTGTTTTACATCATGCAGAAAATGGAGGGTGAGGAAGATGACTCGAGCATTTTCATGACCTCCTTGGTGCCACTTAAACTGACAGATGGAGACAACATCTTATGGACGAACCCAAAACCATGCTCAGTTTTGTATTGTCGTCCAGTTCAGTTTACTTTTGTAAAGGAGAGTGAAGCAGTTGTCCTTGAGCTGAAAAAACAAATGGATGAAGAAATTGAGGCCCTTATCACTTAGCCAAATTTTCCTTATCACTTAGATAAGGAAAATTTGTAAAAAAAAATATATATGTACATATTTGTAAATATTGAGTGTGTTTGGGTTTTTTTTGTAATATTTAATGATATTTTGTCTGTTTTTTTAATTTATTTTACTTTATTTTACAAATGCTTAGTATTAATTCCTTAAATTAAATTATTTTGTATATAATATAACTTTGTATGTTACTTAAATAAGAGTTTGATAATCTTTTTTTATTTAAATTAATAAAAATGTGTCAAAAAAACAGCATTTTTTTTTTTAATTTTTCTTGTTTTGTGTGTTCTTAATATTTGGGTTAATAACATATCGAACTTTTTAACTTGGACACTTAAAGGGATCGTTTTACATGTAAAAATAAATAAAAATATTTTGACGATTTTTAAAAAAAAAACGGCATTAAATTTTTCATCAAATCGGCAACCAAAAAATCATAATAATTAGCACTATGACCACCTCCAAGGATAGTACGGTTAAACAAGCCGTTTAGGAGATAATTTGATTTTTCATACTAGCTTCAAACAAATTTTTCGTAAAAAAATTATATTTCCTTCGTTTTTAGGCAGAATTAACTCGGGTGTCATTTTTGTACATAGTAATGACTAATAGAAGCGATATCTGGCAAAAAATCAAGCACTTGCAAATTGAAATCCCTAAGTCTATGAAAGCCGGTTCCCAGCCCACCGTGCGCCATCTCTTACGTGGTCTGCCGCGACCCCGTCGCACTGTCGCAGAGCAACAATTCTGTGCCATTTGGGCCCACAGTTTTATGTATCTTAATTTTAGTTAATCTATTTTTAGCTTTTGCAAATACAGGATTTAATTTTGCGTCTCATCATCATCATTCTCCTGCCCTTATCCTAATTTATTTAGGGCCAGCGCAACATTCCTTTTTCTTCCATACTTCATTCTTTACTCAAACACAGCTTATGAACAAAATCCAAGCATATCCTAGCCTGTCAAAGGTACACTTCTAACTATTCAATTTGAATCGCGGAAAATGGTTGAGTGATTCAAAAAGGGGCTATCCGATTCAGGTTTGCGTCTATTTTGATTAACAACATAACATCACGCCCGTATTTCCCCGATGGGTTCGGTAGAGATGTACTTTCCTACTACCTATTGTACACTTACATTTCGGCATAATATATTGGATTAATTGCAAAACTTCTCTATCCATGACTGCCTTCTGCGTGCGTTTTCCTCCGCGTGATTTTTTTTGTTTTCATAAATTTTAATATCCTAACACACTCGGAAATTCTGTAGCTTTCCATAAGAAACACAATTTTCAGAATCGGATCTGTAGTTCCAAAGATTACCCCTTATAAACAAACTCTCCAATTTTACCTCTTTTTAATATTAAGTTAAGACTATTCCTAAGAGGCAAGGATAGTTTTTCAATCTACTACCCGCTCATCTAATAAACCCTTTTTAGCCTGTAACATCCCTAAGAATATATTCTTAAGAAAATATTGGAACAGGATTTCATAATCCATCTTGTGATTCCATCCATCAAATAGGCTTATTTACCATACTAATAACACAAATTCTTCGCGCAATCCCAGCTTATGAACAAACTCTAAGCATACCCTAATATCAAAGGTTTCTAACTATTCAATTTGAATCGCAGAAAATGGTTGAGTGAGTCAAAAAGAGGCTATCCGAGCCTCGAGCCACAAAATACATAGGTACAGAAGGCTAGCTCCATACAACGAGCGAAAACAGGCGTACGCATACATAGAAGCGTACGTATGGCGATATCAAACAAATGTCCAGTTGCGAGTGCGCTTCACTCGCTGTACGTGAAGCTAGTCTAGGTGTGTGTGCGTTTTCGTTTGTTGTTTGGAGCCGACCTTCTGTACCTATCTATAATATTGTGCTCGGCCGAAGGAGAGTCAATCAGGCGCCCATTGGTGCGTGAATATTTCGAACATCTCACTGGGCTTACGCACTGCGCTTCGGAATTGTGGCAAATGAAAAATTAACTTTTTTTTACGGTTTTCTTTCAATTTTTAGTTTTGTTTTTCTCGGTAATTACTTTTAAAAGGAAGTATAATTAAATTTCCTGTGAATAAACGTGAAATATGCACGACAAACTTGACGATTTCAACAGCTGCGCGGCGGCACGGTGGAAGAGCCTCGCGTCTTGAGCATAATTACGGACAATATTAAGTAGGTTAAGGGTAAGGATTTAGTTTGGCGAGTAGCTGACTCAAGGGAACAAGCATCTGTCTTTGATGGTGTTTATTGGCAACTAACTTAAAAAATATCCTTACATCATGTTTAATACGGTTGGCGGCTAGCTACTTACTATAAATAATGCAACGTGGACTGTATGTTTGTTTGTATATAATTTAAACCTTATGGAATGCTTCAACAGACAACATATAATAATTATCACAGTTCAATAATGAAGACCTGCCTCCAGCAGCGCACGTGATACCTTTCGTCTTGTATGTAATGCATATTAGGTGTCAATCAGAAAACCTAAGAGCCAGAGAATAGAAAACTCTTTTCCAAAATATTGAACGTTGCGTTGATCGAACCCAGTGCGAATCCCAATAACTTAGTATACCGATATGCCAACGAGATATTTTTCTTCACGACTGAATTTTATGACATCAATTCACTTACGGCTTTGTAGAATTTATTGAGAAAAATTATAATCAATTTGTTTCTGAACTATATATACCCAGAAACATCATAATCATCTACCTGCAGCCTTTTTTAACCTAATAAAGAGCAAATACCTAGTTTTTACGTCATTTTCCCCAGTAAAATCCCATTTTTTATCAGGTTTTTCGGAGAAGATGATTATGGCATCGACATAACTTGAAATCGGGTTTTATACGCTCCTTGTCCACCCATGGATCACCCAATATCGGTCTAATATTTTAATGGTAAAGAGCGATCTAGAAAGTATGAGCAGGAATATAGGTCGTTCAAATATAACACAGTTACCTGCCAAAGATTAAGACGAAACAACATTTTATTCATCTTTTGAAATGCTCATTAAGCGAGAACCCAATAACCACGCACTCCAAGGTACATTAGAGTATCCGCATCGATGAAAACATTCACAGTGAGAACCACTTCAGTAGCAATGAAATTAAAATTTATTTTCCAAACAATTGGAGCGGAACCTATCAAGATTTCACGCTATAGATAGCTGTTATTAACTCTTTAATATTTTGCTCTCTGCTGGGCTATTACTTCGGAAATTTTATATCTTTTGTACAGTTGTGAAAATTGCGACGGCTGTAAAAGTTTATTAAGTTTATTTAAGTGTAGACAATAATATGAGCTTTTTGGAGTTAGCTTAATTAAAGTCCACTATTATGTGCCCAAGTGTGAGTGGGCCATTCTAGGGGTCTCTGTGAAAGATCACTTTAGCAATAAGACCGACCATTAAAAACAAAAGAAAGAAGTTTAATGGCACAAAATACCTTTAAAAAAAAAATGTTTATTTCATCAACTTATGTAAATTACATTGTTATGCTTTCTTTTTTTTTTGGGTGGGAAATTATCAAAGTCAGCTTTTAAGCAAAGATTTGCTGGTATTAGGTGGTTCTGCTCTTCCGGTTTACATTGACCATACATTAGTGAGAGAATAAACAAAAGATAATTTTGAAAGCATGCCAAAGGTTTTAATATAAAAAAAATATATATGAGGAATGCGCACAGTGTTATGTGTGTGTGTGTGTGGGGGGTGAGTATGTGTGAGGAGGCGGTGTGTGTGATGTAGGGGTGTGAATGTTGGTGTAGAAGGTGTGATTTCTGTATGTACTTTTTGATTTACTCGTGACAAATTGTATCTATAGATTATAATGATTTTGGGAATTATGTGGTTATATGGAGCATAGCCTTGATTTCTTCGTAGCTTACGGCGTACCTTTGTATACAATTCCAATACATTTCACAATAGGTACATTTGATTTTGGGAAAAGGCTGCACAAATAGTGAAAAACCCTGCCTCCTAAACTAGGGGAACCCTGTGACCTAGGATTCAGTGGTTTGTGTTGTGTGCGTCCATTGTATGAAAACCACCATGTTATTATTACTCAAGCTGTAATTTTTAACTGACTTCCCAAAAGTTTTTCACCAATTTCTCCGTCAATTGGCAAACGATTTCAAAAATTATTCTTTTTTTTTTAAAAGATATGCTCTCGAGGTGGTCCAATTGTCACCAAGTCAGAATCTGATGGGGGATCTCATGGAAATCGAGCGAAATTCTGAAATTTTTCAGGCACATTTACAATGATTTGGGTATTTATTCTCATCTCATCTATATCAATTCAAAAGTGCCTGTAAATGGTTTAATTGAAATAAATGCTTTGAGTTGAGTTGAGTTGAGTTGATTTTTTATAATAACTCGTGCATTTGCTGTTGGAAAGCACAATGTGGTGAAGTTGAACTGATGATGGAGATCACAGATGGCCACCGGAAATACTTAATGATAAGTATTTCACGGGTTGCGATTCAATTAGGTACTTTAATATGGGTGCTAAGCAATTTATGCTCGTCAGAATGCATATGGTGAAGTCACGATCAGCTCCAGTTCTTGCCAGGAGAACTCCTCAACAATTAACGTCCCTGTATCAGAAAAAGCAATATTTTGTAAAAGGTAATAAGCAGTTGACATTTGGATATTGTAACTTAGATAAAGTACTTTTTACTTTTAAAAGAAAACAATGTCGGTTGTTTTTATATCTCTTGGTATAATCTTTTGGTAATTTATTTATATTATGTGTTTGAGTAACAATACAAAGGGGCTTACTTGCAAAATATTTGCCAAAATCATTTGACAGATTTTAACAAAACTGATACCTACATAGAGTTCTGTCCTCCTTACACAAT
Source organism: Tiliacea citrago (assembly GCA_963921375.1). Lineage (NCBI taxonomy): Eukaryota > Metazoa > Arthropoda > Insecta > Lepidoptera > Noctuidae > Tiliacea > Tiliacea citrago. The sequence continues at coordinate 2,580,727 of OY992804.1, read as the reverse complement.
CCCTATAACTTTTCGAGACTCAGTCACATTAAGATTAGACTTGGGTATTACTCACGTTCATGTCCCAGAAATTGTCGACTGATTTCGGATTCAAACGGTGCACCTCACCACGAGTTGATTACGCAGTAAAAGCGTGAATCGAATCTTGCCTGGCTTTAAATTAAAGTCATAGACAAGGTATCATTAATACCTGTCTTATTTTGAAATCATCATTCCTAGACTTTTCTCGACTATTTTGGGTTCGGCTTCCAGTCCAACCGGATGCATCTGAATACCTGAAACGACTTCTACATGAATCGACTGCCTATCTGACTTACATACAAGGTTACTTTGTACCACGATATCCCTTGGTAACACTGGCTGTCAGACATTCGGGATTCTGACTTCCCGTGACGACTTCCAAAGGTTTACGAATGACAGCCTGGACCGCCAGCTTTCCGAGGCACGTAGTTTTCTCGGTACGAAATTCAGCGGCTATCGTAGTTGAACCTTGATTGATTGACCCGTGAGGCTGTTATTTAGCTTCAAGCCACTTGGGAATACTCATAATAGACGTGAACAAAATATTGATGTCATTTTTTTCTTTCGCAGGTGAAAACCCCGCAGCCATGCAGTCCTCCTCGCCAACTTTCATCAGTCGTCTCCCCAGCATCTTATTACCGACCCTCATCAGTCTCAACCTGATACGGTGACAATTTCACTAGCTCATCAACTGAAAATGTACCCTCTATGTAATAACAAACGGTTTATTTTTGCGTGGAGTGAAACTTGATGGCGGGTCGTGTTTCAAATAAATTCGAAGGGTTATTACGAGTAATGGGAGGCGTTGAGTGTACACGCGTTTTTACTTCGCCTAGTCTGTTTTTATTAAAGACCTCATTTCTAAATGTATTCGTTACTTCAATATTAGCGTTCGGTGTAAACAAAATATCAAGTTCTGAAACAACCAATTAAACGACGTTATTTCTACGAATAGCTCCAAATGAAATCCAATCTTAAACTGTCTTGACTTTACCTTTGCTAAGTACATCTTAATACACTGAATTCGAAGCTCTCATTTGATTTCGACAATTTCGTCTTCTCTGTAATTCACCAATTCCTTGGCTTTCTCAACAGCAGGATGGTAAATTATTAGTCATTTGGAAATGGAAATTTTATCCTCTTTTCCCTCATTACTCAAGATCCTGAATGCAATCAATGAGCTCCATCGATGTAGGTCAAGAGCTGAGCGCCGCACTTATAAATATATATTTAATTCAGCTAACGCAATTCTTCATTCATCCTTAGAAGGGTCTGTTGGGGTCTGTTAGTGCGTTAATCGGGTGACTGGTTTGATTCGGATAAATACTGTGTTAATCAAAATCAATTCTTGTGAGATTAGAAATAATGCTGAAACTTCTAGAAACGATAAATCTTTGATAGTTTTGTTAGTACAAACGGAATTAAACAGAACTCTCAACTAGACACATTTTCTTACAAATTCTGTAGAGTAAATTACTCCATTCTACAAATAATTGGCATTGTTACGCAATTACACAAAAACTTGAGACACAGAAAATAATCTTATCACCCGTAATTTGAATAATAACTTTAAAGAGTAAATAACAAAGATTATTTTGTTTTGTCTCTATTCAACATCTATGCCAGAACTACAACTACCTACATCATATAGACAAACACGCAGAACAATGACCAATGTGTTGATTTTCAAAGAGGCTTAGACATCAGTTCGAACGGTAAACATGTACAAGCGACCCAGTTCACTTTACTGACTAGGGTACACGATGGACAATAAACCTACTTACACCACAGGGTGAGTTTTTGAACAGAGATCACCATACACCATGTATCTGAAACGTGTGGTCATATTTAAGGGGGAGTATGTTAGTCCCATGAATAAAGTTGTTAAGTTTGATGCCACACCATTACCATACCCGATTATATGACCACAGATTTTCGATACAATATGCATTAAAGCGATGTCAAACGTTATAAAAATAGACGTTATCAAGAGTCTCATATAAATAACATCAAGAATATAAGTTACATATTAAAAAGCATAGCACAATTACTCAATTTCAATACTAGAATTTTTTTCTTCGTGATAATATCAATACAGTCATTGTTTTATTTCTGCCAAAATTAAACCCACTCATTATTACGAACTCAAGTTCAACTAGCACATGAATTTTATGAAAGCTTCGTTGAAGTTAATGTGATACCTTAATATACAATTAGCAAATTATAAGTCTATCATATATCGTGTGGTGCCGGACGTAAAGAATAGCACCATCCTATTTCTTCCCGTGGGTGTCGTAAAAGGCGACTAAGGGACTTACTAGAGAATGGGCAGCAGCGTTCTCTATGCATTTTAACACCATACTGCGATCGCCAACCCGCCTGCCAAGCGTGGAGATTATGCCAACCCCTGATGATGATGAAGTCTATCTGGCCATCCAGCAAGAGCATAGTGATTCATGTGATTAAACTCAGCCTGTATACAAAAGACAATACACGTCACCCTGCTTAGCATATACATTCATCGCATAATGGAAGGGTCTTTGACGACTAGTGATTAGTATTTGTAATACGGTGATACCAGTTTATAATGACACTTCATGCGTTGATTCATTTAGGCTATCAGTCTTAGCATTGTAAAAAGTTTCTTGTATAAAGACGTAAACGTTAAATAAGATGCCAAAAGGCAACGCATTGAATCTGCCACTTTAATATTTAAATCAATTTTATAGATCGTTTATGAGGCTTTGAAATACTTACCTTATCTAAGAATAAACGGTGCCGAGTTAAGTAAATCATCATCATCATTTCCTTCCTTAGGCCTCCCCCAAAGGAGGGGGCTTACCATAATCGCCACGCTTGGCAGGCGGGTTGGCGATCGCAGTATGGTGTTAAAATATACAGGGTCAAATTAAATTAGCTAGCGAAAGTCCGCAGACGTGATGGGTATCGATAAATTATGTAAACATGATAAAACAAAAAATAAATAAATTTGATAAGAATTTTTTTTCGGGTCATCAACCGTAGTGTAGTCATTCAAAATATCAGTTTAAAAATCCGTTTTTTTTTGTGTAAGCTTCACTGACGTGATGGGTATCGATAATCGAACAAGATAAAATAAAAAAAATAAATAGTAACAGCAATACCAGCGGTCGATGGCCCCAAAACAAAATCGAAAATATTTTTCATTTTAATTTTTTCGTGTTTAATTATCGATATCCATCGCGTCTGTGGAGTTTTGCTAGCTAATTTAATTTGACTCTGTATATAGACCGTTGCTGCCCATTGTCTAGTAAGTCCCTAAGTAAACAATAAATTCTATTTTCATTTAATACTTACGAATCATACCCATTCAAAATTTAAAATAGGTAAAATTACAGTCTAAACTAGCCATCCTGACGGAATGGAGAATCGCGGAGGGCCAGACAAAGTAAAATTCTAGAAGTGATAATGATGATAGGAAAATCAAAAATGTAATGGATTTCACAAAAGCTACCGAAAAGCTTACGCCAGTTCTGTTGAAAGGCGTTGCAAAAAATATGAAACGATTTAAACGCTTGCCTCTAGTCAGTCACCCTTATATTTCATATATAGCTTTGTTTAACCCAGCTATTATTAGCAAGCTAGTTATTTAGTCACAAGTAGCAAATACGCTTTAAAGAAACCATTTCAATTCTGAGCGAGGTAGGTGAGAGAACATTCTAAAGTTCACATAATATTATTGGAAACTTTCCATCCAAGCATACAATCTTTGACTAAATCCAATAGTTAGGTGACATCGCAGATAGCAGAAAGAAACTGGTTAATACTAAACGGAATAAACTAAGTAGCTTTAATAAAATCGGCCTGTTCCTACAAGTGTTAATAGAAAATTAATTCAAGTACATCCCGTTCATAATCGTTTACTGTAGTGCGCCTATTATAAGCTCCGTAAGTAATTTTAATTGACCCGGTCTGTAATTCCCTTCCAAAATTGTTACAATTAAGGCCCCAATTATTTGAAATAGGCAACCTTTCGCACACCAATGAGACTGTAGTACTAAGATCTGTCCCATTTAATGTTCTTTACTTGCTGTTAGCTATAAAGTTTTATGGATTGAAATTTTCGTTAGGTTTGAAAACGAGACTACTTTAGAGACGTGAAAGGTTTTAAAATTGACGAACCCAATTGGATTTGTCGCCATCGCCGTCTGAACGTATCTTGGAAAGCGTCTTCTATTTTATTTACAATCAGGTTGTGTCAAACGCAAGCCTAGCCTGAATATACAATATAGGATTCTTAGGCTATATTTTATTTGTGGGTATTTTATTTATCAATTTTGTATGTAAAACAGAGATGTGAATCCAATGAGATTACTAATGTCTTTTCCATTAGAGTACCTACAATATAATTTTCCATCATCGAGGTATATTCCATTTGAGGAGACAGTCATGAAAACTGCTAGTATCCTGACTCATATTACAAATGCTGAAATTAACGTAGCAACTCTGTGACCAGCCAGAGGATTTCCATGGCATCGGCATTCATGTCTAGTTTGCCTAAAGGATTACCATTTGGAATTTAGCTATGAAAAACTAGCATAATATATGTAACTTAACTATAGTAAAAGCTTTTATAAAAAACTTTAAAATATTCATATAGTAAATAGTACGGATTTTAATTAAAATCATAAACATTATGTTCTACAAATCGATTGGATCGAGAATTTTTAATGTTTGAAATGTTATTGATTAAAATTCATACTAAATATTGAAACATATCAGACTGAAATAATTCAATAGCCTGGTCGCATTCCTGGAGAATAAACAGTATAACAATGCTTGTAATGATTTATTTGTATTATGAATTGAGCAAAGCATAATGAGTTTAACTAACACCAAAGCAGTATTTAAGACATTATTTAATAATAATTATATTAACTAAATAGTGTTTTTTATTTCAGACAAAATAGTCTCTTCTTCTTGATTTCTTCATTTCTTTTCTGATAAAATTGGCTCATCAATGAGTAGAATCATTGACATATCTTACTTATATGTCTGCTATATCATTAGTATTGTTGGGAATGAAATAACATTGAATATTTCATTTAGACAATCTTATTTTCTTCCACCCTAAAAAATATATCGTCTAAACAAACAAAATTCTAACACAAAACATCGCCACCAATTCTAAAACAATCATCCACATAGCCAAAGTTTCTATCAAAAACACGTCTGCTGCGGAAATTCAGCTCAAAAACTTCGCCTTAGGAAAGATTCATCCCATTATCAGCACACTGCGGCGAAACGCTTGTCGCAGTTTGTTATTAGCACACAGGTGACGCCCATCCCCTTCGTATAATCCCTTAGTGGCAACTTATGACACACTTGTGAAAGGAAGGGGAGGTTTGCTCTAACCAAAACCCTGATGCGATAAACTTACGTAACGATAAAACAAATGCTTTGTTTAACCTTCTCAAGAATTTCGCTCCACGCAAAACGTCTATTTATAAACTGATTTTAATATTGAACTTAAATGTATGAGATTGATGAATGAAGGTTTTGTAATGTGAATTGTGATTTGTTTTGCTGAGTTCTTTTTTAAATTGAGAAATGTTTAATGCTGTGATAATCAAAAGCAGTTTTTTCGCTTATCATCGGGTTTATCTGCATTTGATAGTATCCTTTGTCAAAGTCTAAAATTCTGCATAAAGAGTAAATGAATCCAATTTTAAAATAACAAGTCTGTTTCTTTTTTTTATTTGTTCGCTACGGCCATAAAATTTAAATGAAAATGTGGCAACCACCACTTGCTAAACGTTCTAAAGTTAATTGCACGTGATGACTATCTCACCTCGACAAAACATAAAGCGACCAAATATTCAAAACGGTTTCAACGAAACATCGCACAATTCACGTTCGACTGAAATACTAAAATTTCCTGCATTCCATTGTTTTCATTATACAAACGGAAAATATTATTTTATAGCCAGTTTAGTTGCACTAGTAAGCTAAAACATGCTGAACGTGGCACAGAATTTACTCCCAGAGAGAAAAATATCGTTAAAGAAAAACTTTTTTTTTGTTATGCTCTAGACTGGGATACGTCAACGTTTTGCAGTAAAAAAGCTTGTATTGCCGTTGTTTCGCAGAAAACAGCCGGACTTTGAAATATAGCAGGGACATTTTTCGTAAAGTAATTACTCGATAAAGCGGGTGTCTTATTTCATTTTAATCACATTTTGTCTTTTTATCGAGAAGTCATTTTTCATGTCGCTTATTAAAAAAAAACGCTGGAATTAAAGTGGTGTTTTATTTATGGGAACATTTCTCTAAACACAATCATTTATTTCGTCTGCTCACATATTCATGTCACTGTAATGTTATTCGGCAATCACGGTACAATTTGTTTTGATGGAAATAAACTGTTTGTTTATTTCGACACAGAATCTAAACGATCACTGAAATGCATTCAAATTCAACCATGTGTAATTATTATTGTTCATAATTTCACGTTGTTATTCATAGAACGAGTAAAATCACTGTTATAAATAGTGCTTTTTATGTAAATCATGATTAAGCGAAATGAGGTTTTGTTTTCATATTTATGTATTTTGTTCAGATACTCTCTATAAAAAATGTAAATAAACTTAGTTTATATGTGATAAATAAGCTCATAAAATGTCTGTTAATAATTGTAAATATTATTATATATTAATGTTAAGTCGAGCCGCGTATAATAAAAAATAACTGTTCATTTTTATATGTGTTTCATTACCCTTTATTTATTCATATGTATAACAATTTCTTGCTGCACTTACAGTAAACACATTAAAAACATAACATTTCATTGAAAAATTTCATGCAAAGATTAAACATAGATTTACGGCTAGGTATACATATTTATGTATACTTAGTAGGAAATCTATGTTTGTGAATTCTATGTCAACATCCGGCTCCTGAGCAATCAGGGCGTTCAGCAGATTAATCGTCTGGGTTGTGGGAGCATATCGAGCAGTATGGGTACGAACTGGCGGAGCCGCGAACAGGCATCGCAAAGGAAAGCACAGGCGGCTGACCGCCACCGCAGCCGGTGAGCAAACAATGAACAGCGAGCTAGAGTAGTCGCGTCATCGGTCTTATTATTGAGCAATAAATAGTAGTGCATAATCAGCATATAATATTCACACTACTGGGACACAAGCCTCCTCTCCGTGAGAAGGAGTGGGCCAAGTGCGGGTTGCAGATGATGATGATCATGAGAAGTAGTGGATCAACGGCGCACACTTAAGACTTACTTTATTTATGTTTCGAGTAAACAAAGGCGTGAAATGTATTAAACTACCAATTATTTTAATTTGGTTTTAAGTATTAATCATCCCGATAGTGTTGAGATGTGTAAATTTAACGGGTCTCCCTTGTTTGACCGAAAGGAATTTGACAAATTTTCACTTCCCAAAAAATTTCTCGCATAATTTCATTTGCTAAATTATTACTTAGCAAAAAATCTATTCACAAAAAATTGTAACGCAAACCTAATGTTTGACAAATGAACGTTTAAACTATAACTTGTTTACCAACTAGTGCTTTTAACATTTTTTATTTAGTCAAATATTTCAGTTGGAATAACAGTTTTTACGCAAAATCAAATAATAATATAAATAAGTAATTAACCTAATCTAAATAGTTCAGATCCGGGTAACCTACTAAAAACAATCTCTTTTTTCTATTAATGCAAGTCGTTTCTGCTACTCGCCGGCCGCTGCCGCGGCACCGCTCGCTTCGCTCGCTCGGCTCGTGCGTAGGAGGTCACAGTTTTAACCTAACCTAACTTACCCATTTTTTTTTTTAATAAATTAACCTAATCTAAATAGTTATGTTCCGGGTAACCTACTAAAAACAATATCTTTTTTTCTATTAATGCAAGTCGTGTCTGGCACTCGCCGGCCGCTACCGCGGCACCGCTCGCTTCGCTCGCTCAAAAACGTTTATTGTCTGAAGATTGTTTGCTGTAATAAATCATTTGATTAAAGACCAAATGCCATAATGACATTATACTTGGTAATATTTTGCCAAGTAAAAATTTGACCAAATGAAAATATGCGTACTAAAATCATTCGAAATATTGCAATGGTATAAAAAAAGGTAATGAAAATTTGGCAAAATCTTTTCGGTAAAACGGCAGGATCCCAAATTTAACATTACTCACGATGAAAGATGTTTTTAATTGCAAAATCTGATCGACAGAACGCTAAGTGAGAAAAAATAAAAACCATTATTTCAATCGTAGCCAAGAAAAGCGATAACGGCTCGTCAGAGCAAAAAAACAAATAAAATGATTTTGACTACAGAGGGCTATTAATAGTTACAGTTAGTTAAAAATCATTCATCAACTTAATTTTCAATTATCATAAATATGTAAAATTCTACTTATTTTGTAAGCAACGAAAATGGTAAGCCTGTTAAGTAGTTGATTTGTTGGTAATGATGATCAATCCTATTCCTATCATACATAATCCTATCTAATTGAAGTCCAAACAGAAGCTGCTAATCACACAGCTAACACCAATGCTGCACAATTATTAACTGCAGACGTTCTCTTTGTTGCATTAATTGGTTCACTAACTGTACATAGATATCGAATTGACATCTAATATAGACGAGTCAATATCTAATTCAAAGAGGAACTAAGCCACAGAATAGAACAGAAGGTTGGTTCTATACAACGAGCAAAAACAAGCGCATGCACACATAAATATATAATCATATATAATATATAATCATAAATAATATATAATCATATAATTAATGTAATCAAAAAAAATATTGTAAAACATTTTTAAAAGAGTACCGGTGGAGTTTCTTGCCCATTCTTCTCCATACGAAACTACCTTTTGGAAGGGGCAACTAGAATCAATTCTATTTTTTTTGTAAATTTTGACGTTGAAAAGTGCCTCTTATGTGCCTATTTGAAATAAATGGTTTGACTTTAACTTTGACTTAAACGATTGTGTACGGCGATCTCAGTCTATCTCAAATAAATGTCCAGTCACGAGTTCACTTGCACTCGCTGTACTTCGGGTATTTTCGCTCGATATATGTAGCCGACCTTCTGCATCTACTATTGTAGTGACCAAGTTCAAATTATAGACTTCAGAACAGGTGCAAGTTCACAATGCATATCTTGCAACTGTCATGATAACAGCGTATATAAAGACGTCTTAGATTGGAAAGCTTGTAGACAATGATTCATTATTTTTGATTTGTTATTAAGTAGTTTGTTTCAAGTGAATTTTTGTAATTAAAAACTATTGGTTCAGTTAATTTACTATTATTCAAAATAATCGTCACACTTCACACTATATAATAAATATATTATTTTATCACACTAATATTATAATTTGTGAGTGTGTGTGTATATGTTTGTTACTTCTTCACGCTCGAACGGCTAGACCAATTTTGATCACATTTTGTATGTAGGTAGCTGACACCCTTGGTTGAGACATAGGCTACTTTTTATCCCGATATTCCTACGGGATCAAGACTTACGCGAGTGAAACCGCGGGGCGCAGCTAGTAAGATCATAAAGAGAAAACCACAATATATTATATTAGTAGTCTGGATTTGTACCCGGTTGATGGCAATAGGCTCGCCCCCTATGACAAGGGACTTGAACATAACTGGCGAAATGTGGGTATACTATAGGTACTCCTCTGCCTAACCCTTCGGGGAATACAAGCGTGATTTACATTGCATTGTGTTTTTTATTTTAAATTAGCAATAGGCTAGTAGTCTTAGATTGAGTAAAAACCACCAAATTACCTTTAGGTAAGTACTTATTTCTAGCATGGCCGACCTTACTACTACTTATTTCTCAAACAATAAAATGGATTTAATATCCAGTCATTTTGTGTAGGTCCCTTCACTAAACTTTGAAATTTTTTTTTGCTCAAATAAGCCATCTAAAATAACATGTCATTAAAAAACCAATGTTATAAATTCCCATCCAAATAAAACTCTTTACTTTTATGAACATATTTTATCCTCACAATAGGACGTTACATCTCATTACTATTTTATTCCATCAGGTACAAACGTTGCAATTCCATTTCAATCTACAAAAGGCATTCTAAATAAATGCTATTTCAGGCTAGATCAGCGCAAAAAACCAACAAAATATCTATGTGAAATAACCCTCTCGTGCGCTATTTTAGAGAGAAATTCTAATTTCACTTAAACTAAAATAACGATGAAATGTACCAATTCAATTCAGTTTTCATTATCCTGAAAGGCCTTTGATGAAGTTTCGTCTATATTCATACAGCTGCTGGTGACTTTGTTCTTTCACAAGTATTTGATAAAAAGCCGATGGTGAGTCTAAGCTTTTTGTTTTTGATTTCAATTATATTATTGCTAGATAACTATTTAATTGTATCCACCCATCGTCGCATATAATATCAAATAGACAGACAAAAACCAATTAAAAATAATGGAACATTTACAATACCAAATTGCTTATTTGTTTAATAAAGAGTATGTTTTTGCAGTTGAAGAATGGGCTGCAGAAAAACTCAGTGGATTTTTGAGAATTTGATTATTGTAGAACTGTCACTATCTGCCATTTTCAAAGCCTTCAGCCCTGGTCTATAACTGTTCTGATGGTTATCCATTTTGATTTCAAGGCTACAAATGAGATGAAGATGAAGCATTTTTTCGAAAAACCTATGAATTAAAGAAAAATAATGAGTTACAGAAGAAAACTATAAGACATTCTGTTCAACTAATAAAAAGTGGTTACTGCCATACAGGAGAAGTTTGTCCGTGCTTCTCAAAACGTAAAGACAAAGTCGAAGTGCCCATGCAAGTGTTTATTTATTAATCTTATTTTTAAGAAAACTTACAGCTTAAACAGACACAATGAGAATAGCATACATTAAATATGGCCAATTACAAGTTTCCACATGTAGTCTATGAACAAAATAGAAAATTGATAGTAGACTTTAAAAAACAGAAATTTTACTATTTACGCTCGAAGAAACCATTAGATAAGATTCTATTCAAATGAGCAACACTGGTATTGAAAATGTCGATATCAGCTTCCCGGCAGGTTGCATCGACTCGCTCTCATCATGTACGAGTTCTGTCTGTACGTAGTGGCTACCACTGGGGTGTGCAATAAATGAGGTTTACGCAAGAACACTGATGGCACTCGCAGCCCAAAATTGTGTAACAACTCGGTAACACCAGTTGTTCCATTGGCTATCTTGAAAAGAAACACAAGATCTGATATTTTTCGCCTTTCGTAAAGTGGAAGGATATGAAACTTTTTGCAACGGTAGGTATACGTAGTTAAAAACGTTTTAGATCGATATTGAATGTGCCTTAAAACCCTTTTCTGTATGCTCTCAATACGATTTATATAGACATTATAATTGGGGTTCCAGACTTGAGAGGCATACTCCAAATGACTACGAACAAAGGAACAGTATAATATTTTAATAGTCTTTATATGTTTGAACTCAGAGGACACCCGGAGAATGAAACCCAGTGCTTTTGATGCTTTCTTGACTACATTGTCTATGTGTGCATCAAAGAGAAGCTTAGCGTCAAAGGTAACTCCCAGATCCCTAATAGTATTGACCCTATTTAGTGTTGTATCCAAAAGAGTGTAGTTATGGACGATCGGGATAGGTTTCTGTGTAAAGGAGCAAACATAACACTTGGAGACATTCAAATCCAACTTATTATTAATACAATAGTCTTGGAAACTATTCAGGTCTGTCTGTAATAGATGAACATCAGCCACTGTATTTATTTGTCTCATTATCTTCATGTCATCAGCATATAGTAACAAATTTGTATACCGGAATGAGGAAGAGATATCATTGATAAAAATATTAAATAACAGCAAACAGAAAAGGTGCTAGCAAGGATCCTTGGGGAACCCCGGAAGGGACATTCATAGGCTTAGAGTAGTATCCATTCAAGTACCTTTGTTTTTCACGAATAACCTTTCATAGACAAAGGGCAAAGTTCAAATGTCTCATATCACTTAGCGGCAGGAATCGGCAAAGCAATAACAATTTCCTTACGAAGTATCTCTATTGCCACGACTATGAACCATTCTGAGGAAGACTACAAAATAGTCTCCCATTAAATTTCAGTACCAGTTTCAAGTTTCCACTTATCTTAATAATGTCAAATGCTTTACAGACGAGAAGTGGAGCGTGCTAATAAAATAGTAAGAAGAGCGGAACATGCTGCCACAAAGTAGACAGGTACAGAAGGCCGGCTTCATACAATGAGCAATAACAGACACATGAACACGAGCAAAATACACGCAAGTACAAATCCGACATAGCTGCATAACAGCTTTTTGTATGTTTACAAAAACATTTTATAATAAGTATATCGACAAGCAACGATACAGAAGAATGCCTAGACAACATAGTATCCATTTAGTTAGCTCGGAGGTTTTAAAATCGCTTGAAGCGGGTATGATAGGTTCAATTTCCAGTAACACCAACACAAACTTAATGTTTGTAACAAAAAAATCACAAAAAAACAACAGCTAAATAAACTTTTAAAACTAATTTATTTAACGTAATTTATCACAAACAGAATTTTGTTAGATTATGAAAAAAAATTATTATAATATTACCTGATGAGAATCGTCATTTGTTAACTTGACTATAGCTTGTAGATCATAAATTTATCGCAATTGCAACGAGCTCGCAGGCTACTTAATCAAAACTTAAACGCGGCGTATTTAATGGTGACGTTGGGCGACGAATCCACGTCAAGTCGTTCGCTTTTTGAAAGTATTCCTTAGGATAGTCCTAACAAAATCAATGTTAAAGCAGTATAATATTTTAAAACTTGAGGGGCACATAGACGCTAACGAATGGCGATCTCAGACAAACAGACTCGCTCGTTGTATAGATCTGACCTTCTGTATAACCTATCTATTTTGTGGCAGGATGGAGTTTGATTAATAGTTAGGGTATAATAAAAGAGTACGCGTGTGTTAGGAGGTCTGTCTGTCGGTGGATGCGACGGTCGGTTCTTCAATCGGGACATGTTTATTTGGTAAGGTTTACATTAAGGCAACATCATCATCTGCCTACCTTTTCCCAATTATGTGGGGTCGGCTTTCAGTCTAACCGGATGCAGCTGAACAATAGTATTTTACATGGAGCGACTGTCCTCGACTATCTGACCTCCACAACCCAGTTACTGGGTAACACAATACCCCTTGGTAAGACTGATTGTCAGACTTTCGGGCTTGTGACGACCCGTAACGACTGTCAAAGATCTTCAAATAACAGCCGGTACTAACGTGCTTTCCGAGGCACGGTATGAGGGGTCTTGTTATGTGAAGATGGTCACCCACCCATGGACCAACCACGACAAGCGTAGCTTAACCTGATCGATCGACCCGTGCGGCTGTTATTACTTATCCTCCCTTTTCTATAGAGGATGAGTGCGCTTTACACCCTGTTCCTCATACCTCTTTAATATAAATGTAAGGGAAAGTGAAATGTCATGATTAGCAGTTTTGTTTTATTTTCTAAAACTTGAGTTTAGCCGAATATTAATGTGTAATAATGGTGGATTATTAACCATTAAGTGTTTGTGAACGTGCATTAGTGTAGGCAAATGAAACAAAACAGTGCAATATATCACTTCAAGTTCTCTCAAGAAGTCCGCGTGAGGTCTCAGTAAAATTCCACATCTTTACTGAAACTCAAGGTGTACGGGTGTATATCATCTACCATGCATTGTTTAAAATTAATTTCATCATTACCTTTTTAAACAAAGTCTGTAACTAAATAAAGACTTGGCTAAAAGGTCCCAGCAACCAGGCCATTGAACTATTAAAAATATAATATAAGTCTAGAATACAATAAATATGACTATTTTATTACAGAAAGTGACAGCAGCACATGTCAGATTACTCCAGTGAATTAATAATTCGACTTTATTTATTATTGCAACAAATGTCATGTGTATGTAATAATATTGTCAACTCACTGGTATTGCGGTTTGAATCCCGTAGTCCTCGTTCACGGACTCGGGCGATGCGACTTGCGTCAAGCGACATGCACGCACGTCATTTGTTTTTCGTCCGTCTTTCCGTAAGTCGCATCGCGGTGATTCGTGGCATGATTTATATATGATTTTAGTGACTTTTAAATCTATTATTACGCCTCAGTTATGCAAAAAAATGTATGCTAGAACGCATACACATCAATTCTATATGTGATAAGTATTGTAGTAAAATACTTTATGAAATAAATTCAGGAAGTAACGTCTACCCAAAGCATAAAAATCGATATTACTTTCAAACTACTTAAGATATTTTCATCATTTTTTTTTTGTATGAAAAGACTGTTTTATTATCTATAATTATATCTGTGATATTATTCAAATATTCATTTTTTGTTACTAAAAATAAATATTCCCTATGAAAATTAAAGTGGCGCGGCGTGAGCGCGACGCGCATTTGTATGGCCAAGCTTCTTTCATTTGTTTTCTCCGCAATTGCTGTCGCAAGACGCGTTCGTGCTAGGCCTACAGTATGACAATGTGTTTTGTCAATAGCTATTATTATAATGTATGATGGGCCATTTGATTGTTAAAGCTCCGGTAGAGTGAATAAATTATTTGTTTTGTGGCGTAAATTGTATGTTTTAATTCGAGTGCAGTTTAGTGATAAACGATTTTGTGAATGCGGTTACTGAATCCGCCGATTACATTTAAATGTGTTCATTGATGTAGGTTTTAGGAAACCGTCACGGTACTGTGTCATTTCGTACAACTCTTTAACTGACTTCAAAAAAGGAGGAGGTTATAAATATTATGTTCCTCTGTATGTATTTTTAATGTACGATGCTTTCCGCAATATTGTTGACTGATTTTAATAATAAATAATAATAACCAATTATTTCGGACAGAATCCATATAAATGTTAGTAAAAATGTTCTTAAGATCTATGTTAGTAAATAATATTTTTTTAATTATAATTTCTCCGTAAATATTCCCACCTATTGTACCTGGATGGGACCGTAGCAAAATGATGTTGGTGGTATTTTTTTTTTCATTTGGTAGGTATAGGACGCCTGCGTGGTGGTTCTATATTATGAATTTTATTAATTCTGCTTAGGTACTTTTCAGTTAGCTTCGATAATTTTTATTTTTATTTAAAGGAATAGCAAACAGTTACATTATAAGAACTTATAACTAATTTAACTAATACAATTTTAATAATAACATAACCCACAACGCTATCCACAGGTAGACATAAAAGTTTAAAGAGTAAAGAAAGTAATCGCTAGGAGTTTATATCGCAGTTCAGAGTATTTAGTAAACAGGAGTGAGTGAGGCTTTTAAATCTACTCATTGGACAATTAAAGATGCCAATATTCTCAAAATTATTATTATATGAGTCAACCATACGGCGGACAGGTGAGCGTTGGCCAGAATTAGTTCGGCAATGGTTTAAAGCAAAAAGAGTACCTGCACGCACCTGTCGTCTATGGAAGGTTCTAGGTACAGCGTAACAGATCGTGTTATTAAGATCTATACAATTAAATTTGTTTCTTACAATTTTATATAATACGTATTTAATCCACTTTGTGTATCTTTTTGATGTTATAATACTTCCTGTCAACTGTTTACATAGCAAGTAGTGGTATACGAATTGGTGAGGAGTCGGTACCGTAACACAAAATTGAAACACAAAAACTTTCTTAAAAAACCAACAAAGTGAAAAATAACTTTAATTTCGGAAGTCGGTGGCAAAAACCAAAATACAGATCCAACAACAACAATACAGAACACCGACTTCCGAATTTAAAGTTATTTTTCACTTTGTTGTGTTTTTTTTTTTTGTTGCTGCATTCATCGTCATCTGTCTACTTAAAGGTAACTTCACATCTTTTTCCTCTCCCATCCCTGACCAATTCATCATTTAAATTCCAAGTGCTAAATTCCACTTTCCAGTCTCGGCGATGGTGCCGGCGACGGTTCAAATAGTAGTCCTCCATATTCTACCGTCTCATAGGCATGCAATAATATTCAATTCCAAAATTAAACAAAAATTCAAAAAAAAAATTAAATTTAAAAAACAGACTGTTATCAGTAGTGACATTTTTATAGTAATGTCAAAAAAATAATAAAATATATCAAAGTGTCAATCAGAATAAAAAGTGTCAGAATAGGAACATGTGTGTCAATCATAATAATCACATCACATCACACTAATATGATAAAGGCGAAAGTTTGTGTGTGTGTGTCTGTATGTTTGTTACTTCTTGACGCTCAAACGGCTGAACCAATTTCGATAAAATTTTGTATGGAGGTAGCTGACACCCTAATAATATAAGACATAGGCTATTTTTATCCCGATATTCCCACGGGATCGAGACTTACGCGGGTGAAACCGCGGGGCGCAGCTAGTAGTTTATGAATCAGTGCAGAGAATTATCATTAAGGAAGTCGTCAATTGTGTAATAGTTTTTTCTCAAGCAACCACTGCGTGACAAAGTAGGCCATAGGCACCTTCAATTATATTTTCAGCAAAATAATATTTATTTTTTATAGTTACACGTTCCAGATTTCGTTAAATGGGTTCAGTTATTCAGGCTGTACGAGGAAACAAACTTACGAACATACAAAGAAACCCCTGAAACCCTAAAAGTATAGTAGTTTGTTTTTATTAATGACATTTTTTATTTTAGCATATTTACTTTGCATGTTACCATATTTGTACGTCTTACGACAAAACATAGCGTACTTTTTATATGTATGACCTAATGTATACCTATGTTTCACAAATAAACTTTATGATTTATGATATAAAACTGATTTACATCCGTCACTTCACACTTCAGGTCCAGTTGAAAACGAGCGTCAGGCACTAGTTGTCTGAAATTTTTGTTGAACTGGGCCTTTTTGGCGCAGCCGTGAGCCACACTTTCCTGCAAATTTTTTATCTACTCTATATTATATTGTCTGCCTTTTAGTCTGTGCTAAATAAAAGTAAAATACTTTTCTTTCTCTAACCAGTGAAATTTATAAAGCTTCGAGGTACTTGAGCTGGCTAAACATACCGTGGCAGTAACAGTACAATAAAGTCCTTCCCAAATAAAAAAAACCTTTACCGTAACATGCCGTATTCTACAATGCACTCGAAGTAGAAAAGATAATCCACGCTACTTATATTTAATAGTATTTTTCCTTTATTTTTGTTTCTGTTTCCATACTTTGATGCTCGTTGCTAGGTAACACATTAGAATGGGAATAATTTTTTAGGGTTCCTTATCCAAACGGTCAAAACGGAACCCTATTACTAACCCGTCTGTTCGTCTGTCTGTCCATATGTCTGCCACAGGAACTGCACCCCAATTGTGTAACACAATCCCAATCCAAAGGATTTTGAAGAAAATACGTAATACATGGCTTCATAATTCCGTTCATAAAGTCGTCTGCTCGTCAGACAAAGTAAATAATGCAATGAATATTATTGTAGTGCCAAAATGAATTGCATTGGCATTGCAACTATGTTACGCAATAAAGAAAGAAAAATGCGTTTATTGGCATTACAGCAAAAAATACACCTTATAACTATAAAAACTGAAAACAATTATTATAATGACAAAAGGGCCTCAGCTCAGCATGATGTCAGATGACAAAACAAGGTATACCACCTGACACAATAACACCGCAGATTTTGGTGGTGGTAGTAACTGTTGGAGGTACCTAGGGAACGCGGTGTGCGAAGTCCGATTCGCTCATGTTATTTAATACGAGCTGCGCCCAGCGGTTTCATCCGCGTAAGTCTCGATCCCGTGGGAATATCGAGATAAAAAGTAGCCTATGTCTTAATCCAGGATGTCAGCTACCTCCATACAAAACTTTATCAAAATTAGGAGAGCCGCCTGAGTGTGAACAAGTAACAAACATACACACACATTCACAAACGTTTGCCCTTATAATATTAGTGTGATTACTTCGTATCATTGCGGATTGGTTCCTGGGTATTCTTTGAGTTTGTATTGTTTTTATTTCGAACTATTGTCGATAACGAGTCGTATTTTGTTTTATTTGTGATAATTGAAGTAGAAGTAGTCTGTGCGGTGCCGGACGTAAAGAATAGCTCCATCCTATTTCTTCCCGTGGGTGTCGTAAAAGGCGACTAGGGGACTTATTACTAGAGAATGGGCAGCAGCGTTCTCTATGCAATTAAACATCTTATTGCGATCGCCAACCCGCTTGCCAAGCGTGGCGATTATGGTAAACAGGGACTGTTTTTATTATTATGTCACTGCTGGACATAGGCCTCGCCCAAAGGCAAAGCTTTGGGGGACGCCTACGTCCAGCAATGGACGTCTTTCGGCTCAAATGATGATGATGTAGAAGAGATTCTGTAAAAATCTTCCCGTGATAACGAAGGTGAATAATATTCTATTTTAGTTAAATTATATTAATTTGATTGATTAAGATTTGTATGCCCATGGGACGGCAGAACATGGAGAACTAACAATTTATCACAACATTATTATTAACCAAACAACGTTTGACAACCACTCTTACCAAGGGGTATCGTGTTACCCTGCCTTTTCCCAACTACGTTCGGGTCAGCTTTTAGTCTAACCGGATGCAGGTTAATACTAGTATTTTACATGGAGCGGCTGCCTATCTGTCCTCCACTACCCAGTTGCTGGGCAACATGTTACTTCTTGGTAAGACTGGTTGTCAGATTTTCGGGATTCTTACGACCCGCAACTTCTGTCAAAGATCTACATGAGAGAGAGATGACAGCTGGGACCAACGGTTTAACGTGCTTTCCAAAGCATGGAGGGGTCTTGGTACGTAAAGACGGACACCAATCCATGGACCAACCGCGGCAAGCGTAGCTTAACCTGATCGATCGACTGGCGCGAACTGTAAATATAAGTTATTTTTAATAAATAAACAACTCAGCCTATTGCGAGTCCTTTGCTAGAAATAGGCCTCACAAATAGGGTTCACAACTTACAGCACCCGTATCACCGCTTTCCGAACATTACAAAATTAGTCTTCTATAAATAGACTGAAAAGACCGACGACCACGCACCTACCCAAGCATTATACCCAAAAAATATAAAACTCGATCCGATATTGAACAAGTTTATAAAGCATGTTTTTCTCGAACAAACGGCCTTTGAGACAATATACAACCCTTAGTACCTACTACATAGAAGCAATATGAAGTCTTTTGGTAGGTACTGCTGCTTTTGTTATCAAAGAGTATTTACGGTGACCACAAAATAAATGCAGAAGTACCACTTTTAACACATAAGGAGAATTTGTTACGTCGAAAAAAAATTGAAGTTTGTTAAAAGCAAGCAAATTATAAAAATTAAGGTGATCAAAACTCCGTTTGAAACGATAATGATGATGTAATTAATCGTCGCAAAGATCCCTTCTCCGCATCGTTAACCAAAATCTCCTATAGGGTAATAATAGATTGTATCATAAGGGAGCAAAATAATATTTTTCAGCGAGGGCGTTTTTTTTTTTAATCCCGAGCGTAGCAAGGGATTCTTTAGTAGAATCCTGAACGTAGCGAGAGATTCAAAGTACGTCGCCCAAGCCAAAAATATATTTTGCGCCCGAGTGATACACTCCACTTTTCATCACCCACTATGAGAAAATAAAAGGCGCCTCATATTTTATTGTAATATTATTTTTTAATAAAACATAGAGTAACAACTAAATTGAAATTAAATATTATCTAATAATAAAACAACTAAAAACTTATATTTACATTCGAGACCTTTTTGCAATTATGACAATTTATTGTTACAGATTTATTAGGAAAAGAGATTGTTGTAGATTTTATATTCTGTGTGTTTGAAATAATGTCCGAATCTGGCTTATTTTGAGGAAAATGTGACGGTGAATCTCATTGTTTGGATGTAGATGGGCGCGGCGACAGTGGCATGAATGGATTAACTGAAGGTTGCAATTTAACGTTTTCCACGATACGTTCACATGTTTTCGCTTTGTTCTCAATGGAATCTTCTGTAGACCTCTCTGCTACAGCAGAAGTACGACGAAAACAATGTCCTGTATACAGCTTGATGTCTGGTAACTTCAAATAAGTAGCGATTTCTAGTGGCATGTTAGAAATTTTATTTTTTCCCATAACTTGTTTGAAGATTATGAAAACCGATTGGTTTTCATATCAGGAGGATGCAGGTCCAGGTATTTCTGTACAATAGTTTTGTATTCTCCTCGGATTACGAAGGATCGGTAAATTTTTGTTTTTGTGTCTGTCAGCTTTACTAACAGTAATCATCTAAGTGATTTTCGACATCATCAACAGTTATTTTTTAAAGTTCATTGCCACGACAAGCTCCATGTACTCCGAAAATTAAAGCCACCTGTAAAAAACCAAATGTGAATAAGACAAGTATCTTTCGAAGTACAGGTTACAATAAAATGCGCATTTTAAAACACTATGGTTATACTTTACTAATACACCATATAGTTACTTACTTTTACGGCAAGAAAGACTTTGTCGGGTGCCTCGGAAAGTCTCCACGTTTTTGACTGAGAACACTTTAGATTTTTTAGGTTTAAATCCATCAGAGATCCTCTTCAGATACGTTATTAATTTCCAATGTGTCCAGTTTTACGTCGTTATTAGAACTTACTGTTGATTTTAGCATTGAGTAGGTACTCCAAAGAGTGGAAGGAACACAGATTCTGAAAAATTCTTGGGTCTTTATTCAAACAATATTTGCGTTCGATTGCTTTGGCGCTGAACACTAAGATGTTCCAAATTCAAAAAGAGCGCGGCAAAGATAATTTCGGCGCACTTATAAAGAGGATTAAAAACTCATTACTGCCCGCTAACAGTTTCCTATAGAAAACACCACCTTTGGGTGCACTGAAAGGCGAACCAAGTCGTCCTTTTCGAATAGATGGTATGAAAAAGTTATTTATTTCTCCAAATAATTACAAATTCCCACATAGAGATAAACATAACTAGGTTTAAAAATATTATGTGCAATTAAGCGTAGATTAAAATAAAATACTGCTGCACACCTACGTATATCAAAACTAACATTATAATAATACTTTTACTTTGACTTAAGAGTCCATAATATCTCAATCAAAATGATAAATTTTCTATGCAAGGATTGGATGGTCGGGTGTTTGAACAGTTTCTAAAACTAGCATGTAAAACGCACTCAGCGCCACCACACTGTTTATCTCGCTGCTCGCACACTACTGCTCACGGTCACGCGTGCAAGCAAGACAGGGTGGCAGAGAGAAGGCTCCGTAGCGCCGATAGTTTAAGTAATTTCTTTTTACAGTGAAAAAAATTGTGAGAAAAATAAAAAACAAAGTAGGTATCTAGATGCTTTATATTAACTTCAGTTATTATGCAAAGTTCCATGATCTGTTTTGTAGTATTTTTTTATCGGTTTATTGTTCGGTTTGGAGGTAACTTTATTGAACATTTTATGGAATCGTGTTTTCGTCATACATTAATCTGTATCTATATTTATTTCCAAATTAATGCTGCAGTAATTACGATATAACGGAGGATCATGCTAAACAACTAACAGAGCATCATTTTGAGATATTGTAGACTAATAGTTTTGGTATACCGAGTATGTACGTACTCTTAACTGCCAGGGCTTATTTTGTAATCTTTTAATCTTATATTTTGAATTGTTTTTTTTTAAATATTTTTTTTTTGTTTTTTTACATTGTTCTCACATATAGAAGCGGCAAGAATAATGTACCTAGGATTTTGTAATATCTTGATTTAAAAGAGTGTCCTTGGAGTTTCTTGCCTGTTCTTCTCCATATAGATCTACGTTTTGGAATGGGCAAATAGCTTCCACTTTCTGACTAACTGACCGACTCTTTGACAATTCAAAAGTGCCTGTAAATGGTTTAATTGAAATAGATGCTTTAGTTTGAGTTTATGCAAGTTGGTCCTACTGTAATCTATCTGCTTAGTATCCTAACCTAGATTCTATAGGTGCTTGTTTGTCTTAGGGGCTAGGACCAAGGCTACTGTGATTGAGTTAGTTCAGATATCCCCAGCGCTGTATCTAAATATTGTACGCAAACAACTTTAATGAAAAGATATACTCAATTTCTTTGAGGAGACCTAAATCTGGTGTTTTGTCTTAGTAATTCGGAGAGTAGTATTAGGTATTATAAATATGCCAAATGTAGTTGTATTAAACGTGTAGGCTCAACTGCCAAGTTTTAATGAGTTAAGAGGTAACTTATCCACCCTGTATGTCAATTGAATACGCCTACTACAGTAAGTTCTTTAATCTAAATGATTACTTTCTGTTCTATATAATATAAGTTTTGATTAGATTCTGAATACTAAATCCTACTAATGATTTTAATTTGCTTTAAGGTCTGAACGACGATTATAACAATTAAATGATTACAAAGTGTATTATTTATAATAATAATTTATTGAGTTACTAGGCTGTACTAGACCGGTCGGGCGGGCGAGCTCTCCTTGCGTGTATATAATATCTTAATTTTTCGTAGTAAGATACCTTTTTTTTTTTTGGGTGGGAAATTATGAAATAACTTCTCTCGCTCTGGGCGCAGCGGGAGGGCGTGTCAGACTTTTACTAACTAAAACCCACCCGTGCTCCTTCAGTTGCCTGTGTGCCAGGGCCACGATATCCCTTTCGGAGAACTCGCAACCCTGGCAGGCATTGGTCCTAACGGACCCCGTCAGTTGGTGCTGACATCTCTTTGAGGCGTGCGTGGAACACAACGCGCCGTCGACCCAGCCTGGTCCTTAACGGACGGCGAGCTACCTATCGCTCAACGTGCGCAGGCCCGTGCCTACGGTGGCCGGAAATCGGCTTGCAACTCCCGACGTCCGGGGCGTCTTCTGCGGCGAATAGGGACGCGAGGGCGTGAACCTTGCCTCTCCCTCACGCGTTTCGCCTCCTCCTTCGCGAGCATTACTGCTTCGCAGAAGGAGGTGACGGCCTCCCATGCACTCTCGCTCCAAACCATGGCCGAAACCAGGGCCGGACGCGGAGTGATCACCGCCACCGATCGCCTCCGTGAGAACAGGACGGTGCTCCGCCCAAGCCGGGCAGACGAAGAAGGGAGGACACGGTGGAGCATACGGTGGAGCCGTATGCTCCACCGTGTCCTCCCTTCTCCTCCTTATCCTAAACAGGAACCTCCCGAAACGTGAACAGGAACCTCCGTGTCTGGTAAAGACCTGCGTCAGGCGGAAGGTGAGGACGCCGTGGCACCTCTCTAGCCACTCCTCAAAGAGGGGACTTATCGCCGCAATTGTGGCGTGCCCAGTAGTATAAGTAAATACTACTTTTATGTCAAATACTGCGTTCTATTAGCCATCACGCTATTATATCGCGCTGAGCATGGATTCCTGGGTTCGATCCCCAGGATCCCAGTAACAAAAATGGATTAACACGGTTACTTTTAAATTAATACATAATGTACTTTCGGTACTTCGGGTCGCTTGTCCAGGATGATGCCGAAGTTGACCGGGACGTAACGCACCGGATCAACTCAGGAGGGATGAAATGGCGACAGGTCACAGGAACAACTTGGAACAACCCACGGATTCCCCTCAAGTTAAAGGGGAAAATTTACAAGTCCGTGATAAGGCCTGTCGTACTGTATGGATCTGAATGCTGGGCCATGAAGAAGACAGATAAAAAAAGATTGCATGCAGAGATGAAATGTTAAAATGGATGTGTGTGTCAACCGGTGCAGCATAAAATGAGATAACGAAATATTGTATTTATTTTGTTTATTTTAAACAAAATAAATACAATATTTCGTTGTCTATGTGTATATAAATATAATATCTAGAATGGCAACATTCAGTAACGTCGGCAACGACTCAAGCGCCGCGCGCCGCCGGCATGTTACGCAATCTGTGTGTGCAGCTGTCAGCTGTCATAAAGAATTTGACGTTTTTACGTAATGGTTACATCTCAGAGAGGGTTACATAATTAAATAACATGGCGCATTATGTAAAGAATGCTAGGATGTTATTTATAAAAGGATTCATTGGGTGATAGGGTATTAAATATGTATGGTATTTTTACAGAAGGGAGTGAAGGGAGAATGGAAAGAGATAACGGCTGCGCCGACCCCAAGTGACATAGGACAAGGCAGGAAGATGATTGTGACTCCTTAAATTGTGTATCAATTCAGATTTTTATAAATTTCTTTCTTGATAGCTAATCTGAAGTGTTCAAAGCCTTTTGTTGGTGACGTCTAGAGATAAAGTACGATAACATTGCTCGACCCTCCAAATTACTGTTTCAATATGTGTAGTCACATCCTTACGAATGAGTTTGTATGTAGTTGAAAGTACTCGTAATATCTCACTTATTACCAGATTTGTTGGTCAACTAATCATAACTACCCGATCGCGCAATACAACGCACGTGTCGTTTTCACAGCGTACGTCAGTGGAGCGCCGCGCGCCGTGTACTAATAATAATGAGCGATTAATGACGCTACTAGTCGAGCAACAAATCCGTGATTTGTTTTTGTTTGACGGCCATCTCATTACGCACACATGCGTACAAATACTTTCAAACGTTTTAAATTTTGGAGGGGCGGGTCATATTATCGTAGGTAATCTCTACATGTTATTGGGTTTTTCCATATGGAATTTCTCAGTAGCAGTTCCGAGTTTGAATGTGAGCCTGGTTTTTCCTGTGAAATGT
Source organism: Tiliacea citrago (assembly GCA_963921375.1). Classification (NCBI taxonomy): domain Eukaryota; kingdom Metazoa; phylum Arthropoda; class Insecta; order Lepidoptera; family Noctuidae; genus Tiliacea; species Tiliacea citrago. The sequence continues at coordinate 2,555,963 of OY992804.1, read as the reverse complement.
AACGGGGTGGTACACCTCTGCATAAATAACCCTTCGGGAAATATAAGTATGGTTTTATGTTTGATGCATGTTTCCCGGGGGTGTCGTAAAAGGCGACTAAGGGACTTACTAGATAATGGGTAGCAGCGTTCTCTATGCTTTTTAGTACCATACTGCGATCGCCAACCCGCCTGCCAAGCGTGGCGATTCTGCCAACCTCCTTCCCAACGTTGGGGGAGGCCTATGTCCAGCGCACTGGATCCGAGGTGGCGGCGCGTAGTGTTCCACGCGCGCCCCTTTCAGACGTCGCGGGGGGGTCTAACACCTCACCCCCCCCCCCCATACTTGAGGTGACCCCCAGAGGCGGGCTGATCACGGAAGTAATACTAGCTCCCAAGATCCCCGGTGCAAGTGTGGGCAGGGAACACCGGGGTGGTTTTTAGTCAGTAAGAGTCTGATAGACCCCTCCGCCCACCCCAGGGCGGAGGACATCCATGAGGATTTTCCACCCCGGCTAAAAAAAAAAGGCCTATGTCTAGCAGTGGACTACTTTCGCCTGAAATGATGACGTTTGATGCATGAGTATGTTTTTAATATGTATGTTTTCTACGGATCCTACAAAGCTCGAAAAAATACAGCAAAATTACCTGTAATTAAAACTTAAAACAACATTATAATTAAACATAATAAAACAAAGGTCTACATATCCGTACATTACTCGTAATAATTTTATACGCTTACGGAAATAAAATCTTCGCTTCAAAGAGCTCTGGAATAGAATATTACAGAAGGTCCACTCCAAAGAACCAGCGAAAACAGGCGCATGCACACCTAGACGCGGACAGCGATCTCAAACAAATGCCAGTCGCGAGTGCGCTTGCACACGCTGTACGAGAAGCGTCTCTATCTGTGCGTCCGATTTTGCTCGTTGTATGGAGCCGACCTTCTGCACATATCTGTTTAATGACGGAGGGGCATGCGATGAAAATTTTTAATGACGTCCGTTTCAAGTTGTGGGTGCTGAATAAATACAGAAAGGTTGATGGTCAGTTTTGTTAAAACTATCTTTATGTTTCATATATCTATTTTAGAGAAACACGTAGATATAATTCAACCCTTAGGAATCGTCGATCTCCATGAAAATTGTATACCCACAATTACCTTTAAATACACTGACCGTCAAAACTAAGTACCCAGAGCAACATTTTCATATAAACGAGGTCATTTCGAAGCCTCGGTCCTCCGTCAGGTAACGTATAATTGGGTTTTCCACCTGAAATTTCTCAGTAGCAGCACGGAGTCGGGATTTGTGCCCGGTTGACGGCAATAGGCTCGCCCCCTATTACATGAGACTTTATTTATTTATATTATATACCTATAGGTACTCCAACGACTTATTCACTAATTACATAAATGAACTTACGCATCTATTAGTATGATGAATTTATCACTTACATAAGTACACAGCTTAGACATAGATAAAAAACCGGCCAAGTGCGAGTCGGACTCGCGCACGAAGGGTTCCGCCATTATCTATAAAAATGGCAAAAAAATAACGTTTGTTCTATGGGGCCCCCCTTATATTTGTTTTATTTTAATTTAATTATTTATTTTTAAAGTGAAGTGTTTCTTTCTAAATATTTCAAGAGGCTACCTCGTTATCAATATCGAGCAAAAGCGAGCAAAAAAATCACGTTTGTTGTAATGGAGCCCCCTTAAATATTTATTTTATTCTGTTTTTTAGTATTTGTTGTTATAGCGGCAACAGAAGTAGATCATCTGTTAAAATTTCAACTGTCTAACTATAACGGTTCATGAGATACAGCTTGGTGACAGACGGACAGACAGACAGACAGACGACGGAGGTTTAGTAATAGGGTTCCCGTTTTACCCTTTGGGTTGTTACAATTTAGATTTTGCCCCTCTAGATGAAAGAACAAAGTCTCCCTTGCAAGGGTGGGTGAGTATATGCACACAAAGAAACTACAAAATGTATCAAACAATAAATATATTTTTAACAAATGTAAGTAGTCTAACTTAGATTAGGTTGGTGACAATAAAACCTAAGGAATGCCACAGCCAGCTTAGATACTCTTTAATAAGAACTAGGGTCGTAGGGGGTTGGTGATAAACCGAGTACTGTTCCGTGTGTGGTTTAATTAGATTAAATATTAAAGAATAAACGAGATTTGTAAAGTATAACCTTCCAATTAATTTAAGTGTTATTACTAATAAATGGGCGCCAGGGACTTTGAGGGTCCCGGATCCCGGAGCCGACGAAGAGGTCCAATATCCTTTCCGATGAACGTAGGTGTCGGACCCGGAGTCCTTAATTTAAATTTTGTGTAAGACCGGTTTCCGATTTTGAAACCAGCCAGGTATTAAGAGGGTTATTCAAATATTAACCGTAGGTAATAAAAATTATTAAAGAAGAAGGAAGAAAAAAAAACCGTCCCGCCAGCGCAATCGCTAGGCGGACTCTGCCAGCCGCACAGTCGTCTCCACAGGAGGCTTCGAGCCGCTCGAGGAACGGGTCTCGCGTCCAGGCTTCGGACGCTTCGCCAAATCCTGGCGGCGAGACGAATCTCTCGAGGAGCCTCTCCTGGAATGGACAATACGGAGACCAAATAATATAATGGGAAACTAATTTATTTGGATACTCCTGAGTGGTGGGACAATAGGAAGGAGGATTACCCACGTGGCGTCTACCAACTCCTTACCCAGTGCGTACTACATTCCCCTGAATTACAATTTTAATATCGTGGTCAACACTGAGGAATCTTCCATGGCATAGCTATGCTAAACAGTCAGTGGATCAAATACTCACGGTTGATTATGTGTGATGGTACTTGACTGCCGGATCTTCGACTGGCTGGAGAACTATCGGCAATGCGCTGCTTGGGAATCCTGTAATAAATATCTATGGATCACCACAATATACATCTAACACCCAGGGAAGGGCTCACAGACCACTTCCAAACACGTAATTCACAACAATCCTTACCTTTTAAGACATGAAGTAAGATTTGTGGTATCACTTTAGCGTGTTCGTTGGCAAATAAGCTATCGCATTCCTCGACAATACGTCACGGTCTAAAGACCGGAAATATCTTGACCAAGTGACCACTTAAGAAAAACTCCTCTACGCTAGGTAAAATTCACCACAAGAACACTAAGGATAAATATTACACCAAGACATTCGACTCTTGATAATCACTAACAACTCTCCAACCTGTAGTGTAACGCCAGTACTATAACTTATTATAACAATAACGAGTTATTTACAATTGGTAATATCGAAATTTGGTGATTGAAATCAACAAAGGGGTAATTAACCTAGAACTTGAATTCGGTAAATACTAAATGTGTCACTCACAACACCGTGCCACAGATAAAATATGGATTGAGTTTACATCGATCTTTCCAGAAGTTTATCCCTATTGAAAAAATTATTTTACTTCCGCTTTGGACTAAATAGTTTAAATGTTTATTATGATTTTTTACCAAAAGCTGAAAATTATTAAGGATTGGTCCATACGATATTATTTCGATGGTTTCCAATTAATAGTAAAGCAAAGTAGATAAAATGAACTAATATCGATTAAACTGCAACTGTGATTCGGCCGCCGTCAGGTGTCGCAACCGTCGCTTCCAGCTGTCAAATGTGACGTTCACTATATGACATTTGAAATGTAAATACTGGAAACTTAATTAAAAGATTTTTATCTACTTTATTGTGTAAACCTGTAATACAAGTGAATTATCGTCAGAAAATGTTACCAAAGAGTCTAGTGATGGAATACAGTTGAAGGAATGAATCCTTCTATCAATTTCAGGCTATAGTCCATTGTACAAACTACCATGAAACATTTTGGTTGGAAGCATCATTTTCTACTACGTATAATTTCAGGTAAATGCTTCCTTGTATGATTGGGTCACTGCTGTGAAATACCAACTAGTGGCAGGTACAAAAAATACAACGTAACAGTACGGAACCCTAAAAATACATACCAATTTTGAGAATTAATTAAAAGTGATTTAAAATGAAGTATCTTATTTTTTGTAAGAATGAAAGGCAAATATAATAATTATAATAGAGACTTAAACATAGGTGAAATGTGGCTGAACTATACACCTCTGCCGCTCTGCCTAATTCTTAAGGGAATAGAGGCGTCATGGTATGTTATGTTATACATTGTGCTCTACATAGGATCGTGATTAGACAGTGTCAGATATACCTACCATGGGCGCTGAATTGGGGAACTAGAGAAATAACTCCTTATTATAACGTTTTCGCTCTTTATTCTTATAGAGTCAATTACAGGGACATTACAGAACTAATACTCTGAACTTAAAAGGAAACACTTAGCAGTCTTTGACTTTGACTTTGAGTTCCTAGACCAGTACCCGAAGTGTAAGTTTGCAAGAGAGTAAACGTCACTAGCACGTTTGCGTTAAGATTTTTATTCTCACCCTTATAGTCCTAGCATTATGATCTATCGGTGAAATTTTAACGCAAACGAAATAGTTACGTTTACTCTCTTGCAAACTTACACTTAGGGTACAGTATGTGTCGCGACCACGTCTCAACGATCACTGCCGCACCATAGTCCATATCGACACCAAAGTCAAATTATTTATTTCAAATAGGCACATAAGAGGCACTTTTGAACGACAAAATTTACAAAAAAAATAGAATTGATTCTAGTTGCCCCTTCCAAAAGATAGTTTCGTATGGAGAAGAACGGGAAAGAAACTCCACCGTTACTGTTTTTTTTTTTTTTTAATAAATAATAATAATAATAATAACGTTTATTTCAGGCGACACAGGCCCATAGAAAAATACCTTAACCTAAACATACATATTGTAATGAAAACAAAACTTGTGTTAATAAAAAGGCTTAAGACTATGTTAGTAGCACTTCACTTTGCACTATATTAAATTGCGCTGATCTGTGGAACTTGTCCGCGGAAGTGACGGAATACCACGTCCTGCGGCCAAAAGTCTTCTTCCATGACGAGGGGCAGATAACAGTTCGGTACACGCACTACGAACGCCTTGAAGTAGACGTCAAACATTTTGTTTGATTACATTAATTATATGATTATATGTGAAGACGACGCACCTAGAATAAAATTACCATACCTTAGTAGTTACACAGAATTAAAAACTTATAAATGAGAAATAAATAAATTAAGAGAGATACATGGTGCTCACATATTTACAAGCATCGTTAAAGTGTATGTTATCCTAAATTTTTTTAAATAATAAGTCAGTGTGTGAGTATAGCCATTACCCCTACACTCCGCACAACGCCAAACAAAGGCGTCTCGTTTTTAAGTGCATACTCATTATATCAGATCCGACATAAAAATGTAGCAATAATAAACAAAAAACCCCCCACAAAAAAATTGCACCATCCCACTTTTCCGTACCAACAAAAACATACTAACAAGATCCTGTTAGAGTAAATACACTGCCGCGTAGCCAATCAGAAACTTTTGCCCATTAGCCAGTTATCTTTTAGCGTTAATTAGTTGAGTCCACAACTGCTGGATCTTCTTCCTGTGTATTCTAACTTGTTTCAAACGCGTTTATCATGATTCCAGAGGTTTTTAGGAAAAAAATACGTCTTGAGGGAATTATCAACGTTCTGTGAGCATTTTGTTTTGATATGTCTGTGTTTAAAACATACATTTAAATGCTTCGGTAAGTGTTTCAAATAGAGTCACTATTTGTATACACTATTTGTATCACAATGCGCTAGTATAGGATCCACATGAGAAGAATATAAGCTTATGATAGAGCAGCGGGGTAATGGCCTACCACACTATCAATAAGAAACAATGGATTAGCAATATACTTAAAATTAATTCAGATTGTGATATGATATTGTAATACGCAATTAGGGAGCGGGTCCAACGAAAATTTGCTCATAACCTATACAAAAAAACAAATAATAAAAAAAATATAAAAACACGCCTGCCATATCAAAAAGTGAACTAAAAAGATGGAAACAAGATAAAAAGAAAACCAGTATCATTTAAGTACCAAAAATAAATAAATGCAGTCGGAGGTAAATTTTAAGGCGTTCGTAACATCCTAGATGCCTCCGACTGCATCTATTTATTTTTGGTACTTAAAGGATACTGGTTTTCTTTTTATCTTGTTTCCATCTTTTTAGTTCACTTTTTGATATGACAGGCGTGTTTTTTAATTTTTTAAATTACGTGTTTTTTATTTTATACCTTTTAGTGATAAAACAAAATTTTTGCAAACGCACAATGTGCCACGAAATGTGCTCTGTCCAGTGTCGTCCCTTGCAGCTTGTGCACTGCTTGTTATATATTTTTGGTATGTACTAAGCAAGCTCTAGACGATGATAGTATACGTAGTCAAATTTTCATGACAAAAACAAATTATTACCGTTTTTTAGGGTTCCGTACCTCAAAAAGAAAAAACGGAACCCTTATAGGATCACTTCGTTGTCCGTATGTCTGCCTGTCAGTCTGTCAAGACCCTTTTTCTCAGGAACGCGTAGAGGTATCAAGTTGAAATTAATATCAAATACGTCCCTTGAAGCTCTAAAAAAATCAAGCTTCCAAGTCAACGCAATAAAAAATACGGCGATATAAGCGACATTATTGCGTCATATTTCGATACTCGCAAATAAATCAAAACCTATAGGGTACTTCCCGTTGACCTATAATCATGAAATTTGGCAAGAAGCAAGGTCTTACGGCACAAGTATAGGAAAAAGTCCTAAAATTGTAAATGTGTAGTTTTATCACATAAAAAAAAATGCGAATATCTCGTACATAAATCAAAACCTATAGGGTACTTTCCGTTGACCTAGAATCATGAAATTTGGCAAGAATCAAGGTCACAGCATAAGTAAAGGAAAAAGTCCAAAAATTGTTAATTTGTAGTTTTAACACATAAAAAATACTTTTTTACGATTACAAACTTACATTTTCAGTTGGAAAATTGACCGTGGGGTATATCGATGTATGGGAGAACATATATGCTTTTCAATTACAATGTTAAGTTTGTTTTTTTTGGGATAAATTCATCCCAACTACGGAACCCTTCATTGTGCGACACGCACTTGGCCGGTTTTTGTTATGAACCATGGCTCCCCCTGTATATTTTTTAAATGTTAACTAGCCTATGTTACCCGGAATAGTTCAACGCTTCTAACAATACCACATACATTAAAATCGGTTGAGCCGTTTAGAAGTTATGGTGGAATAAAGAAACTCATCGTTGGGGGGTGTTTGACCCCCCAACGACGTCTGAAAGGGGCGCGCGTGGAACACTACGTGCCGCCACCTCGGGGGGGATATGTATGATAGAGGTCAGCGGACGTCCCCAAGTCCGCCGTCCCTGGACCCATTTAGGGAGGCCGGAAGAGGGCGTTGTCAGCCCTCTGCCAACGCCCAGTGCGCGTGCTGTGGGCCGGTTGAGCGGAAGAGATCACCCGCTCCCTTTCCTCAGCCTCCTTCTGTGACACGACGGTTTCGCAGAAGGATACCACCACGTCTCAGGACTCCTCGCTGCCATCCTTCGACTCGACCACGGCCGGCAGCAACAGGTCACTGCCTACTGCTCAGATGAGGGCACGGTGTGGCTCCTCCCAAGCGGCACACTCTGCCAGCGTATGCGGCGCCGTATCCTCCTGGCAGTCCGGGCGTCCGGCTCCCTGTTTATGTGACACAGGTACCTACTTCCCGAAGCAACCATGCCCCGAGAGCACCTGCATCACTAGAAACGACAGGGAGCCATGCCACCTCCCGAGCCAGAACTCGTGTACCGACCGGACCGCCCCGATGGTGACGAGGCCGGTGGTGGGGCGTGAAAGCCTGTCCCGCCATTCCGCCACCAGGGCTGCGCGAAGTTGTGACCGACGCAACTCCACATGTCGCTGCATCAGCCACTTGCCCCGCGCCCTCGCTTTCTCACGCCACCGATACAGTGACGCGAGTACTTTCGCCTCGAGGTCCCAGGGCGGAGATCCGGCCAGTACGCAAGCCGCCTCGTAGGAGATTGTCCGATATCCCCTGATGGCTCTGACGGCCATCGCTCTCTGCGGCTTACGCAAGAACTCTACCCTCATCTGGCCTAACGTAATACCTACAGAGTTTTAACAGAATAAGAGGCCAGCTCATACTGGTTTTGATACCGCTGAACGCCTACTGTGTTTTTGAAGAGAAAACTTTTTAAGGGGGATGGGCTAAGGTAGCCCGCGAAATTCAAATTTTCTTACGTTTTTTGCAATTTGCAGGTCAGTAACAGGTTGTATGTTGATCTAAATATGATTCGCGGCCATAACAAATTTGGCTTTACAGAATTATAATCAATAGAATCAGCATTTCTCTAAGTTCAAAAAATCCTACTGCATGATTATTTCAGAAATAATCTTTCAGTAGGATTTTTTGAACTGATGATGATGCTCATTTGATTCTAATGATTATAATTCTGTAAAGCCAAATTTGTTATGGCCGCGAATCATATTTAGATCAACATACAACCTGTTACTGACCTGCAAATTGCAAAAAAACACAGCACAACAACACAGTGGACTGCGCATTCACTTGACATCTGGAAATTTTATTATTATGTACTGTGTTGAGCAATAAATTTTTGAATTTGAATTTTAAAATTTGAATTTCGCGGGCTACCTTAGCGCATCCCCTTTAAGCGCGTTATGGGTTCGTGTTACCGACAAACCCGCGTAAAGGCGCGCGTCGACATGCTGTAGTAGCAGTAAGTGAAGTTAAATTGACCACGTGAAAAGTTTAATTTGTGTATACGTGCAATGTTTAAATTGTGTTTTGGGTTATCATTATTTTATTCAAGTGAACACTTCTTTAGGCGCTTTGAGCGATAAGTATTCACTTTTATGTCGGCGGTCCCCATAACTGGCTATGTTTTATTATGAAACTATTGTATGAGTAGGTTATACTTCAGTTTCTATCTATTAACGGATAGGGCTCGCTGCAGTTTAAAAGTAAAGAGCAAACGAAATTCTCTACTCCGTACTTATATTTTAGTAACAACTTTTTAATTGGTAATTAGCTGAATCAATACCGGTGATCCGATTTCCTCATGGTACCGGTACATTACTGCAGCAGCCAGTAAATTTGCAAGCCAGTTCGAAATTTAAATAAAACCTTTGATAAGTTTCCTCCTTGGTTGCCATGTTTCGTAGTAAAATAACGTTCCATTTTTAAATTTCCCGTTTCATGAGAAGGTGTTGCCATTTTAGGGAGTTTTAATTATGCGTTTTGATTTTGCAAATAATAAGTAGATGCGAACTTTATTATTTTTTGAAAATTCACATTTTTTCATTATTTTATTTGGGTTTAACAATTTCACAGTGATTTGAGCTTGGGATGAAGAACTACGAAAATTTTAACTTTGTTACAATTTAGTTATTATTTTAATCCTGAGGATGCCCAAGGTGAAACGCAATCGCAAACGCGTTGGCAGCCATTTTATGAATTTATGTGTCATATTTTTTTAGGCAAGGTGCCTAAAAAAATATATTTCAAGATTTTATTTTATCACTTTGTTGGCGTGATTATTATGTATACCCATGCCAAATAACAGCTTTCTAGTACTAAGAATCTCTGAGCTAAGCCGGGAACAGACAGACAGACGGACATGGCTAAACTATAAGGGTGGGTTTCTTGTTGACTACGGAACCCTAAAAAAGGAACATTTAAAATTAACAATCTTGACATATTTGTTCAAGCAAAATATAAAAAAAACAAGACTTGTGTGACGCCAAAAAGGCTCTTATCTGAGCTTAACGCTGCGTTATTTAAAAAAATAAATACCGTAACTCTGATATTCTGATAGGGCCCGATAGGTAGTGGATTGATACAGTTCCATGGTCACTATTCACTATTGACCAAGTTAATTACTTCCTAAAGCTTCGAAAAGATAGTAGGTAAGTGAGGGAAGGAAATGCCAACTTTCTCCCCTAAAGGTGTGCTCATACGGGCAACTTTATTCGCACAACAATACTCAATATTATGGTCAAATATAACGCAATTTACTGCGATGATATCATGTAGTAATATTGCTTCTAGAGATAAAGCAACAATATAATTCAGCGATAAACAGGAACAAACTGAGCAAAATTTAGATTAGCAATACATACATGTCATACATAATTTATAGAGAAACTAGCTACGCCCAATACTCAATACTCAATACGTTTATTGCATTCCACAATGTGAACTTAGGTGGTAGGTACATAAAGACATACATTCGTTTTGGAGCATTGTGGGCCCTGTCGGACATAACAACATAAAAATTAGGAGGAGGGCTATTATAGATATTTGTTAACAATTTTAATATTAATCTATTACGCCCTGCGGTTTCACCAGCGTAAGTCTCAATCCCGTGGGAATATCGGGTTAAAAAGTAGCCTATGTCTTAATCTAGGGTGTCAGCTACCTCCATACAAATTTTTATCAAAATTGGTCCAGCCGTTTGAGCGTGAAGAAGTAACAAACATACACACACACACACTCACAAACTTTCGCCTTTATAATAATAGTGTGATAAGAAATACACATGAACAATTGAAGCAATTTTTAAGATACACTTACCTTTTTTTTTTTTTTTTTTTGGGTGGGAAATTATCAAATAACTTCTCCCGCTCTGGGCGGAGCGGGAGGGCGTGTCAGACTTTTACTGACTAAAACCCACCCGTGTTCCTTCCGTTGCCTGTGTGCCAGGGCCACGATATCCCTTTCGGACAAACTCGCAACCCCGGCAGGCATTGGTCCTAACGGACCCCGTCAGTTTGTGCTGACATCTCTTTGAGGCGCGCGTGGAACACAACGCGCCGTCAACCCGGGCCTGGTCCTTATCGGACGGCGAGCTACCCATCGCTCACCATCCGCAGGCCCGCGCCTACGGTGGCCGGAAATCGGCTTGCGACTCCCGACGCCCGGGGCGTCTCCTGCGGCGACTAAGGGCGCGAGGGCGCGAACCTTGTCTCACCCTCACGCGTTCCGCCTCCTCCTTCGCTAGCATTACTGCTTCGCAGAAGGAGGTGACGGCCTCCCATGCACTCTCGCTCCGAACCATGGCCTGAACCAGGGCCGGACGCGAGAGATCGCCGCCGCCGATCGCCTCCGTGAGGACACGGCGGTGCTCCGCCCAAGCTGGGCAGACCTCCACCGTATGCTCCACCGTGTCCTCCGGGCGATCCACACAGTGGTGACACCCGGGCGTTTCCTCCCGCTTTATCCTGAACAGGAACCTCCCGAAACAACCGTGTCCGGTGAGGACCTGCGTCAGGCGGAAGGTGAGGACGCCGTGGCGCCTCTCTAGCCACTCCTCAAAGAGGGGACTTATCGCCACAATTGTGGCGTGCCCAGCGCTGGGTTGCGACAATCGCACTCTCCATGTCGCCATGAGATCCCGCCGGAGCTCTGTCCGCCGTACCGTGATTTCTCGCGGCAGCGGAGTTTCACCCCGGTGTTTCGCCTCCTCGCGCCACTCCCAGATGTGCGCGAGGACTTTTGCCTCCAGATCCCATGGCGGCAGTCCGGCAAGGAGGCTCGCCGCCTCACGGGAGACCGTGCGGTAACCCCTTACCAGCCTGATGGCCATGACCCTTTGGGACGCGTTCAACCGCTGGGCTGGTCGCAGCCTTAAAGAACGCGCCCACACCGGTGCCCCGTAAAGGGCCATGGACCGCACGATCCCCGCGTAGAGCCTCCGGCAGGAGGCGTTTGGACCCCCTAGATTGGGCAGGAGCCGCTTCAAAGCAGCCCCGGCCCGCTCCAGTCTGGGAGCCAAACGTCGAAAATGCTCCACGAAGTTCCACCGGCTGTCGAGGACGAGTCCCAGGTACTTCATCGTCGACTCGACGCCGATGTGAACCCCTCCCGCCGTTATCTGGGAACCCGACAGTGGCGCGTTCCGAGGACCATAAAAACACATGGCCTCGGACTTGTGCAAAGCCACCTCGAGTCCCAATTGCCGGATCCTATCGACGATTGTCGCAACCCCACGTGCCGCCAGTTCGGCCGCCGCCTGATGCGACCTCCCCTGCGCTAGGACCAGCGTGTCGTCAGCGTAGCAGACTACGCTGACGCCACTAGGGAGGTCGGCACGCAGCACCCAGTCGTACCCGATGTCCCACAGATGCGGCCCCAGGACCGATCCCTGTGGGACACCGCACGACATCTCTCGCCGGTTCCAATCTCCGTGGTGACCGGGGTAGATGATGGCCCTATCCGTCAAATAGGCCTCGACCACGCGACATAGGTAGGTCGGCATCCGGTGATACCGAAGTGCCTCCCTAATGCAACTCCAGGGCAGGGTATTGAAGGCATTGGCGATGTCAAGAGACACCGCCAAGACAACCCCACCCCGGGCAACAGCATCCCCCGTCGTGAGGGCTCAAACGCGCATGATGGCATCCACCGTAGAGCGCCCCTTGCGGAAACCAAACTGGCTCTCCGCCAGATCCGGCCCCACCCGCACCAGTCGCCCGACAAGGCGGTCTGCAATTACTCTTTCAAAGAGCTTGCCCACCTCGTCGAGCAGCACGATGGGCCGGTAAGCGGACGGAGAGTCCGCCGGGCGCCCTGGCTTCTTTATGAGGACCAGTTTCCCCGTCTTCCAACGAAGTGGGAACTGGCCCCTCTCCAAGCATGCGCTTAGGAGCCCCCTTAGTCGAGGCCCGAGAGCCTCTAAAGCCAGAACCCAGGCTTTTCCAGGCAAGCCATCGGGTCCTGGGGCGGTATTCTTGGCATTCAGCCTACGTACCGCCACTCTCAGATCTACCTCGGTCACCTCTGGAGCATCGTTGTCGTCGGTGTGGTCCGCATCTGGCACCACAGGAGGCGGAGCCATGGGCGGGGGAGTATGTTCCCCTCGCGAAGGGAACAGAGCGCTCACCACGTCCTCCACGAGCTGGGGCCGGAGACTCTGCGTCAGCGGGGGAGCCCATGGGCGGAGTTTATCTCGCACCCATTTGTAGGGGCGTCCCCACGGGTCTCTGTTGAGAGTCTCCAGCGTCTCCTCGCGGGCCAGTCCTCTGGCCCGCTATATCTCCGCTCGGAGGGCAGTCTTCGCCGCTCTGTACCCCTCGTATAGCTCCGCCTGAATGACTTCCGTATCCGGAGGGCGGATACGGAGCCTGCGGTGTCTGGAGTACCGGTGGCGCGCAGCAACGCACGCCTCGCGTAAAGCGGTCAGCTCACGCGACCACCAGCACACCTGGCGCCGAGCACGTCCGGGCTGGACCCGGGGCATTGCCACGTCACATATTTCGGACATGGCCTCCCGGAACCACTCCGCCTCATCGTTGATGTCGGCAGGCCTGTCTGGTGATGACACCCAGGCCTGCACGATCGAGGCTTCCAGGAGGAGCTCCCGGTCCAGCTGCTTCAGCGCCCACCGCGGACCACTCGGGGTCTGTCGGACCAACGCGCCTGAGGTCTGGGCGGAGACGTTAAACCGGATATATCGGTGATCGGAATACGTCTCCACCCCCTCCATGACGCGCCAGTCGATGACACGCGGCGACAGAGCGGGGCTGGCGAACGAAATGTCCACCACTGATTCACCCCGCATCCGCACACACGTGGGGACAGAACCCCGGTTTAGGACGACCAGGCCTGTCTCTAGAGCCCAGTCCTCCACCATCCTGCCCCGTGTGTCCGTATACCGGGAACCCCAAGCCACGTTTTTGGCATTGAAGTCCCCGAGGACGAACACGGGGAGGGGATGGTACCCGACGACGACGACTCTCAGCTCCCCAAGGGAGTTGTGGAACTCGGCGAGAGTTCGGTTCGGGGAAAAGTAAACTCCTACCACGACAATCTCCCCGAACCGTGCTGCCACGCAACCCTGTCCCCTCTTGACGGCCTCGAGGGACGGGGTACCGGCGGCGGCCGACGAAATTAGGGTCACTGAGCCGCTCAGGTCCTCCACCCAGTCATCCCTGGGCGGGACAAAGTACGGCTCAGCGACCACGGCGATGTTAATCGACCACTGCGCCATGCTCTGGAGCAACAGATCCTGAGCGGCGGCGCAGTGGTTGATGTTCGCCTGGAGGAGGCGTAATGGGGCCATTTATTGGCATTCTATATCAGCCTCCTCCCGGACCCTCTGGGATGGCCCTGCCGCGTTGGTAGCGGCGGCAACGACGACGGTGGAGGCGGCAGCGGCGGCGGCAATCGTGGCGGCGGCGGTGGTGACGGCGGTAGCGGAGGGCTTGCCCCTGCCCCTGGGTTTGGGGGGAGGAGCACAGGCCTTGCCCCCAGCCCGGTGATCTGCCGGCTTGCCAGCCGCCGCACATGCAAAACAGTGCGGCGTGGCATTACAAGAACCGGCCTTGTGACCGGGCTGACCGCAGCGGAAGCAGTGATCGCTGCGGTCCACCTCCGAGGTACAGCATGCTCCCACGTGGTTTCCCACCCGGCAGCGGAAGCACCTCAGAGGTCTGGGTTCCAGCAGTTTAACCTGCGCGGATACCCAGCCCACCCGGAGCCTTTGGCCCTCCCCGGATATTTTTTGGGCCGCCGACACGGGGCAGCTCACCGTAATGGTTTGCATCCCCGATTTGTCAGGACGGAGGGTGCCGGCCCTCACCTGCTCGGCAGAGCACTCTCCAGACCTAGCCACGGCGGCCACAACATCTTCCGCCGTCACGCAGTCATCCAGGCCTAGGATGCGCATGTCAGCGCACTTGGTGGGCCTGGAGACTCGAGCTTCCTCCACATTAAGGGACGCCCTGAGCCTTTCGGCCAGGGCGTCAGCGGTTGGGCCGCTTGCCGCACCAGGGAAAGATACACTTACCTATGAAGTAAATTGCGCTATTCTAGGCTATTGTGGTCAATACGACGACGCGACGACGCGACGGCAGCACCGAGCAATAATTGCAAAAAAAATGTAATTCATAAGCGTAAATAGGATCAAATCAAAAATATGTTTATGTGTGCACACAGGTTATAAGGTGGTTGGAACACCTTATAAGTTAGTGTTAAGTTGAAGGTAGTTGGTGGCAAAATGTGGATGTATTATAAGTAAACATCTGCTTAACCCTTCAGGGAACACAGTGTTATGTTAAAATTAGGAAAAAAAAATTTGTGAATAAAATAGTAGGAATTTAACTTGATTGGTCCAATACCTTTTTTTTGTTTTGTTCCCGGGTGTAAAATCCTCATGAATGTCCTCCGCCTAGGGGCAGGCGGAGGGGTCTGTCAGTCTCTTACTGACTAAAAATCACCCCGGTGTTCCCTTCCCACACTTGCACCGGGGATCATGGGATCAAGTGCGACTTCCGCGATCTCCAGCTGGCGGCAAGTCTGGAGGTGAGGTGTTTGACCCCCGCGCGACGTTTGAAAGGGGCGCGCATGAAACACTATGCGCCGCCACCTCGGGTCCTGTGTAATTGGTCCAATACCTGCTACAACTGTTGCCGGGCAATAATTTCCTAAAATGAATTGCCCTTGTGAACACAGCTTAATATTTCCACGTTTATTTCCGGGGTTCAAGTTATGGCTGGCATCTGCCCGCGTACGAATAGTTCGAAAGTTTGTCAGAGATAGCGCCATCGATGTGTAACATCTTTCCTCTCGATATCTGTGGGAGTGATTTTGTGAAAAGGGACGGAAGTGTATAACAGGAAGTGACAGCTTGAGCATGAAATATGTACGAACTTTTTAATAGCATGGAATTAGTAAGTACTTTATAATACGCTGCTCAGTTGCTTATTACCAAGGTGAGATGTCAGATGTCACACATCATATGCGACTACTGATAAGGCTCGCTAGTTGAACAATATCTAACTGAATATTTACCTTGTTAGTTGTTTAATTAAGGTGTACGGAAAATAAGTATCCAGCACATAATTATATTCCGTACACCTCAATTTAAACTAGGAAAAAATTTAAGGTAGGAAGTGGGGAGTTGAGGAGCTTGTGACTAAATAATAACAGAGGTCGATCGATCAGGTTAAGCTACGCTTGCCACGGTTGGTCCGTGGATGGGTGCCTATCCTATCTTTACATACCAAGATCCCTCCGTGCCTCGGTAAGCACTTTAAGCCGTTGTTGGTCTGGGCTGTTATTTGTAGATCTTTGGCATTTGATACGGGTCGTCAGAAGCCGGAAGTCTGACAACTTGTTTTACCAAAGCGTGTCGTGAACTCGTGTTACCCAGTAACTGGGTTGTTGAGGTCAGATAAGCAGTAGCTCCATGTAAAATACTGGTATTCAGCTGCATCCGGTTAGACTGGAAGCTAACCGCAACATAGTTGGGAAAAGGCTAGGCAGATAATGAGGTAGGAAGCGGGTAATTGGTTTTAATGATACGGTAAGCAACAATCCATTAACCCTGCCACTGTTACATTTATATATCATCAAAATTGGTACATTTATTTCAACTCAACTGTGCGCGCGGCGCCATGTCTGCGTGCGCTTGTAATTATAATATTATATAATAATATAATATGTTACATTTATACAATTGCGAAACCCGAAACACGTGTCTAGTATTTTTATGTAAAGAATCTATGTACAAAATTTCAAAACTGTAACATGAACAATCACAAAGTTATAAGGTTGTTATGTTACAGGATTGTCCGTACAAAAACATGCTTACTGCGCCCCCGCGCCTCCAGGGTCGTCTTGCGCTCATTGACAATAATTTGGCAGTAGGTACCTAACTGTAAGTAATTAAATGGTGATAACATTTTCCATCACACATATATTTTTGGGACAAAATATAACATGGTGTAAAAATTATTGAAATGGTTTCAGTTCCTTATTCTGAACAAACTATATTCAGGTTTCGCATGTACTAAAAAAAAAATAGTATATGGAAACCCAGTCAGGGTTTGCCTGCGCTAGGTTATAACCTGTGTTACAGGAATCCGTGTCTTCTCCCAGTAGTTTTGTAGCGGCATCAACATCGCCACATGCGAACTACGCGTCACACTGACGTCACGCAAATCCTGCATCGCGCAAGCAGAGTTTACCGCGCAACTAGCATATATACAACGTCCCGACATCAACCGTCGGGCAGTTGCCCACCGGACACAACACCCGTCTGGTTGGAGGATCCTCCCTTTTCTATAGTGGATGAGTGAACTTTACACCCTGTTCCTCATACCCCCAAAGTTTTACACAGATAATAAGCAATATGATTTAAACAATTTAAATTATACAATACCTGCTGGAAGCGTATTTGTGATTGTATAGTTCAGAGTTAGCCAGTTACTTACAGTTGAGTTGTTGGACGTGAGTTGACGAAAACCACAGACTTCTCGATAACTTAGTTTATTCGTAAAAGTTACACGAATGTTCCGTTGGATGCTAATTCGCGGTTATAGCGCTACGGCAGCTATTGATTCAAAAATGAGTTGACTAATCGAAAATAAAAAACAACCAAGTTCTGCACACAAATAAGACGTTCTTGTTATTAATGAAATACTTGATATTTAATACAGATATTTTGGATTGAAACTCAAAGTAAAGTTAGTTTACCATTAATTTGCGAGATTTTATTTTTCTAAACATGTTTTGGTAACCACCAAGTTCTGAGAAATATGTTCAAGAATAACATATATTTTTTCCGCTATCACAAACTATATAGAAGTATATAGATTTGCAAATTTGTTTTTAAAGATAATCCTAATTTTATCATTTGCCTCTTGTCAGCGCCTTAATCCATTACAGTTTGAACAGAAAGATATGGTAAATGACAAAACAAAACTTAAAAATGTAAGAGAATTCTGTAGTTAGCTATTAATCCGACCAAAGATAATCAAAATCCCTTCTCCTATTTATCAAAGAACGATACCAACTCATGCAGTAGGTACACGGAAACCGCGGACCGCCATTCGACGCTGCACTTCAAAGAAAATAATTTCATGTCACGTCCCATAGGAAGTGGTATCCCGCCAAGAACTCATTCATATTAATCTGCCAAGTACTTAACGCCGCCGTCGCGTCGCCGCGGCTTTAGTCGTCACAGGTCGTCCCATTTACCGTCTGCACAATGAATCGTAAAGTGGACGATAGACGAGCAAGTACGCGTACTTATGGCCCGACGATCTTTTTCGCGTGTTGGTCGGAAAATTATCAAATAACTTCTTCCGTTTTGGGGGGAGCCGGAGGGCGTGTCAGACTTTTACTGACTAAAACACACATGTGTTTCTTCAATTGCCTCTGTGCCAGGGCCATGGTATCTTTTTCCGACAAACCCGCAACCATGGCAGGAATGTGTCACCCTGAGTTCGAGATATTTTTCGGGGTATTCGTGGACGAATAAGGTCTTAGAGTTTTAAATACTGAGTCACATTAAATTAGCGAAACTCCGCAGCCAAGAAAAAATAAAAGATTTCATCATTTTTAGGGTTCCGTACCCAAAGGGTAAAACGAAAACCCTATTACTAAGGCCGCCGTCTGTCTGTCTGTCTGTCCGTCTGTCACCAGGCTGTATCTCATGAACCGTGATAGTTAGACAGTTGAAATTTTCACAGATGATGTATTTCTATTGCCGCTATAACAAAAAATACTAAAAAACATTATAAAATAAATATTTAAGGGGTCTCCCATACAACAAACGTGATTTTTTTGCCATTTTTATAGATAATGGTACGGAACCTTTCGTGCGCGAGTCCGACTCGCACTTGGCCGGTTTTTTTTAGGTCTTCGATCGCTGGTAGTTTAGTTACTGCAAGTATGAGTTCAGAAAATCTGTTTATTTTTATTTTATCGTGATTAGTTATCGATACTCAATCCCACCACTTCTGTGAAGTTTACACAGAAAAGACGGATTTTTTAAACTGATATTACAAGCATACACACTGAAATAAAAGTGTTTGCTTTAACAAAAATCTTGTTTATTATAGTCATGCAACTTGACTCCATACGAGCCTAACAAGATCTCGACTTCTGAAGCTAGGAGAACTTTGTTAAATGATCATAGTTCCGTCTACTAAGTAAGAAATTAGTTTAATTACGGGTAGTTATTTAATTTAGCTTAAAAGTTGGCCAGTTTAAGAATTATATAATGCTAACAAGTGGCTTGTTACCATAAACTTAAATTATTATTTGATATACAAAAGTGAAGAAGTAAAATCAAACAAAACATGTATGATGTAACAAAGACCGGTGTTAATTCTGTACAGTGCACATTTGATATAAATAAAATTAATTCGTTCTGGCAAATAATATGCTATCTTGTATAAAGTAAATAGATAAATAATTATTCCAAACATTTTAATGCCAACTAAGAGAAAATGTATCTTAGTTAGTCTGCATTTTTTTAGTTGTTGATGACTCCAAAAATAAACTCAAATTAATTTATTTTTTGTTTCATCATGTTTGGATATCGATATAGGTATCACGTCTGCGGAGTTTCGCTAGCTAATTTAATTTGACCCTGTATACTTAGGTACTGTAAAATGTAATGTAATGTGTAATGCGTAGAATAATAGATGATAAACTTGAATTGTATTTATTTTATCAGTTTAACTCAGAGAAACGTGCACTACATTACACACACACACACCATATTACATTTTTTGATTTAGTTTTGTTTTGATTGTAATTTAATTAAATTTTTGATTTAACTCTAATGTAATATTATTAACTTTAATTTTGATTTGGCTTTTGATTTAAATTAAAAATTTGTTTACTTATATTGTTATTTAGTTTTTGTTTTGGAATTTGATTTCAATTTAGATTTTGATATTAATTTTAATTTAATTTTTGGTTTTGATTGTAATAGATAATAATTGTTTTTGATTTCAGTGCTACTAACATATTTTTCTTAAGTTCTAATACTAATACAATATGGATGTTTTCCGAAGTAAATAATTGAATTGAATTGAATCGAAGTACGTATCTATTTTTCCGAAAATACAACCTAGTACTTTCATAAACTTAACCTTTTAAAAGAGTAACGATGGAGTTTCTTGACCATTCTTCTGCATACGAACCTACATTTTGGAAGGGGTGACTGGAATCAATTCTATTTTTTTAACCCCGCAAAAAGAGGGGTGTTATAAGTTTAACCGCTATGGGTGTATGTGTCTGTCTGTGGCACCGTAGCTCTTAGACGGATGAACCGATTTGGATGTGGATTTTTTTATTTGTAAGCAGGTTTTCTAGTGGTGGTTCTTAGACATGTTTTTATCAAAATCGGTTTAGCCGTTTCAAGGTGATCTACTATTTTGTTAGCTGCGGTAGAGATCTTAGACCCATAATGGTTAATTACTTAACTTTCAAACATATGTGTGACCTAAAATTTGAAACACCCATGTATGCTATATAAATATGCAAAATTATGGAATTCTTGGTCTGATGGTGCAGCCAGGATATCCAGCAAACTAGTACAGTCTTGAAAAAAAATAGCAGATATGTTGTGTTTGGATTCGTTTAAATCAGTATATGATTCTAAATACAATACAATGGTGGCAACACGATGAGCTGATGCTGTAGCCATGATATCCAATACAATAGTACACTCTTTAAAAAGAAATAGCAAATATTTAGTGTTTGAGTTCGTTGTTTTTATTAGTATTTTTAATTATATTTACAGTACGATGGTGGTATCAGGATCAGTTAATGTTATGTGTCGAGAAACTTCACATTGTTTAGTAATAACAACGCATTTCTATATTGTTAAATTGCATTAAAGTTCTTGACCTTGAATTTATGGACCAATCGTTCCGTACGTAGAAAAATCTTCAATTTATTCCATTCTATTTCACTGAAAAACCAAAATAAAAAGATATCTGTCTAATTACTTAGTAGCGAATTTATCCTAGCTCCCTTTAGGAATTAAACGTACCGTTCCGTCCAATCACTTTTTATAGCGGTACAGAAAAAATCTGTCTAACTGCAGGGACTTCTAAATAATTTTCCCTTGACTTCAAACATCTGTTATTTACGATTGATACAAGTTATAAGCTGAAGCGGGTTTCTGATATAAAACGTTATCATATTTAAATTACGAAGAAAGACAGATTGTTTGGAAAATGGCAAGTATTGGAGACATAAATAACTGACTAACTGTAGTTATCTACAACAGCTATTCATTAACCTGTAAGAGATCTATACATAACCATAAAAGGTGCTGATCGAAAAGACTGGCAGGACAACTGGACACTATCATCAAGACCAGGCTTTGCAGTTGAGCATTATATAAGACACATTACCCTACATTTAGGCTACGCCGCAGTCTGTTAAAAAACAGGAATGCCTTCGATCATTGCTGGCATTGACTGGTCCACATCAATCACTTTCTATGCTCTATTTAACCCCTAAATTCCATTATTCGCAACTAGCGGGGTAGTTTGTAAACGCACCATTTGTAATGTTTTTAAACGCACCCACGATACAGGAGAAATTCCTAGTGAAGGGCAACATATAAAAAAAAAAAAAAGTTGCGTAACACACACACAATGGCAATCGGTGGCAAAGCCTTTAATTTTGATAGTTCAGCCACGTTCAATTACATTATTTACTTTGTTAAGCTGACGCCTTTTTCAAACCCATAGAGCAATGGAGGAACCTTTCAATTGTGGGAGTGGAGTGTGTTGGAGAGAGTGTGTTAAGTTTTAAAAAAAAAAAAAAAAAATATTCTAAAATCTTTTTCAACGAATCTTTCAACCCGCTTACCGCTCCCATCTTAACCCAGCAATCAACTTTGAACGATAGCGGGTTACTAGGTCCCACGGGCTGTGTGTCGTTTACCTGCAGCTCCCTGGTCATTTAAACCCCATGTTACTTTTGCCGGGGTGAAATACGGTTAACCGTATCGCCTTTGACATCGGGACGCGGGACGGTTGGAATGTTTTTCGCCCTGTTTACTCGCTTTTCTCGTAATTAGGGGTATTAGAATGATTCAAAAGCGAAGTAAATTGTGTGTTTTAGCCTTTTTTTTTTGAGAGGGTTGAAAGTGCAATTTTGGGTTGGGTCGAGGGGTGTAATGTGATTTTAGGTTTTTGAAGATTGTTTAAGTGCGGTGTAGTAATGGGGTTATATTATTTTGTGTTTTAATAAAAAAATATTATTGAATATGTAGGTATATCTCAAGTTTTGTATCTAAAGTTTCGGATGCGTAGTTTATAATTCAATAATTTGTTTCAGTACCTAATAAAATTTAATTTAAGTACTGCTAAACACTACTACTACGCTCATAAAGCAAAGCTCATAAATATAGGTTTTTCATTGTATAGGAAAAAAAATATTCGTGAGGGCAAATAGTGCCCCATCAGTCGACATTCTTATTAAAATTAGGTGTTGTTACCACAGTACCTAGTGCGTCCGCCTTTGTACCTTATTGTGTGCGAGAAGTTTAAATAAATAAATAAACAAACGAATAGGTACATTGAGTACTCGTAAAACTATTTTTATCCTCTGAACATAATCCCTTATCGAAATTATTAGGTTAGGTTTGAGGAGCTCGTGGCTAAATATAATATAATATAAGTTTATTTCAATAATTGTTTACACATGTATACTTGATGAAATATACATAGTTTTCTGTTTCAAATGAAATAGACATCTGTAGCCGAACTAGGCGAAAACCTGTATGTACTTCAGCTATCAGCGCCAAACCCCTCAAATAATTATTAACACTTAAAAATAGCCATCAAGTAGAAATGCTAACATTTTGCAGATGTAAAAAAGTGATGATAAATAACATAGTAATTCGATACAATAAAATAATATAATCGTTAAAAGCAAAACTAAAATAAAATGAAAGTAACATCCGGACAGTGTGTGTGTCCCCTCTCTCTATGTGTGATAAATGATAATGTGGATGCGTGAATGTTAGAGTAATAAAAGCCGCATGGGTCGATCCATCAACATAAGTTACGCTTGCCGGGGTTGGTCCGTGGATGGGGGACCATCTTTACATACCGAGACTCCTCCTCCGGAAAGCACGTTAAGCCATTGGTCCCGACTGTCATTCGAGGATTTGACAGTTGTTACCGGTCGTCAGAAGTCTGAAATTCTGATAACCAGTCTTACCAAGGGGTACCCAGGTACTCGGTTGTAGAGGTCAGATATAGGCAGTCGCTCCATGTAAAATACTGGTATTCAGCTGCATCTCGTCAGACTGGAAGCCGACCCCAACATAATTGGGAAAAGTCTAGGCAGATTGGATTTATTGAGTTATATATTTTACTGGCTAAATTACTTAATAAGTTAGTTGTTTTAGAGCAAGGATAATTATAAAATTACCCTTGCTCTAAAAGCACTAATTTGATTCCAAATTAACAAATTTCACGACATTTACTTGAAGAAGGGAATACTATCTCGATCTCGGTCAGGTCTTAAATAGCAACTTGAAATTCAAAACAGTCTTAATTACCTTTAGGATACCCACGAAAAATTCCGGTCCTTCTCATTCGAACCAGCGACGAAACGGCGGCTGTAGAATATTTAATTCCAACCTCTTCAATTCTGTACGTTTCTTTTCAACGTTTCAGTTCAAAAACAACCCTAAATTACGTCAACAGTCAAAAAGTTAATTGACCCGCTTATTACGAGATGTTTGTCATAAAATTATGTTCAATTAAAAACGTTCTTTGAGAAAAATACGAGCCTATAATTTTCCACGAGCAATTTTTTCCACCGGTTTTATTTAAATAAAAATGTCTGGGTTGCCAAGGATTTTTTGAGACCAAAATTGTATTTCAAAGACCTCGGTTTGTTGGAAAATGATGTATCAAATGATTAACAATTAATGTATTCATGAAATTATGTAAAAATGAGCTGACTTTGATTTTTAGAGGGCTGAGAATGTATATTGATCAGGCTGCCAGGGGCGTTCTGTTTTTCCCTGATTCTGATCTCCGCCGAAAATAAAAATGGTCGGTAAAATCAGTTAGCCTGGACGCCAATCTCTAGTTAGTCAGGAAATGGGATCGACAGATGACCTATTGGCACGAATGCTCATGAAAACGTCTGTTTTTCTTAAAGGCAACTGATGTTACCTGATGTCCTGTCAATACCAAGATTTTTATTACATGGCAACAGCAAGTCATGAAGTCAAGCCAGAAAAAGAAAACTACGCCATGATTATCTTTTATCATCACTAAACTATTTTTTCAAAGATATCGATAGGCCATTTTTTTTTTTTTTTTGGGTGGGAAATTATCAAATAACTTCTCCCGCTCTGGGCGGAGCGGGAGGGCAGACTTTTACTGACTAAAACCCACCCGTGTTCCTTCATTTGCCTGTGTGCCAGGGCCACGATATCCCTTTCGGACAAACTCGCAACCCTGGCAGGCATTGGCCCATATGGACCCCGTCAATTCGTGCTGACGTCTCTTTGAGGCGCGCGTGGAATACGACGCGCCGTCGACCCGGGCCTGGTCCTTATCGGACGGTGAGCTACCCATCGCTCACCGTCCACAAGCCCGCGCCTACGGTGGCCGGAAATCGGCTTGCTACTCCCGACGCCCAGGGCGTCTCCTGCGGCGACTAGGGGCGTGAGGGCGCGAACCCTGCCTCTCCCTCACGCGTTCCGCCTCCTCCTTCGCGAGCATTACTGCTTCGCAGAAGGAGGTGACGGCCTCCCATGCACTCTCGCTCCGAACCATGGCCTGAACCAGGGCCGGACGCGAGAGACGGCCGCCGCCGATCGCCTCCGTTAGGACACGGCGGTGCTCCGCCCAAGCTGGGCAGACCTCCACCGTATGCTCCCCCGTGTCCTCCGGGCGATCCACACAGTGGTGACACCCGGGCGTTCTAACGCTGGGCTGGTCGCAGCCTTAAAGAACGCGCCCACACCGGTGCCCCGTAAAGGGCCATGGACCGCACGATCCCCGCGTAGAGCCTCCGGCAGGAGGCGTTTGGACCCCCTAGATTGGGCAGGAGCCGCTTCAAAGCAGCCCCGGCCCGCTCCAGTCTGGGAGCCAAACGTCGAAAATGCTCCACGAAGTTCCACCGGCTGTCGAGGACGAGTCCCAGGTACTTCATCGTCGACTCGACGCCGATGTGAACCCCTCCCGCAGTTATCTGGGAACCCGACAGTGGCGCGTTCCGAGGACCATAAAAACACATGGCCTCGGACTTGTGCAATGCCACCTCAAGTCCCAATTGCCGGATCCTATCGACGATTGTCGCAACCCCACGTGCCGCCAGTTCGGCCGCCGCCTGATGCGAACTCCCTTGTGCCAGGACTAGCGTGTCGTCAGCGTAGCAGCGTAGCGCTGACGCCACTATCAGTCAGACGGTCGGCGCGCAGCACCCAGTCATACCCGATGTCCCACAGATGCGGCCCCAGGACCGATCCCTGTGGGACACCGCACGACATATATCGATAGGCCATAAGGTTGATTTGATAAAACTTAAAATATTTCGTTGATATCTATAACGGTGACATACCTAATTATGTAGACGCTTAATAATTCCATCAACAATTTCCTCGCCCTCGTATAATAGGTAAAACTAAGCAATGAAAAATAACTTAATTATTAGATAGATACATGGTGTTCACATATTTACAAACATCGTAAAAGTATGTTTTTCTAATAAAAAAAAAAATATATAATAATAAGTCAGTGTGTAAGTATAGGTTATCACATAATGTAAGGTCAATATCATAAAAATAACAGATTTTACCATAAAAATAGCAACCAGACGTCCCACTCAGACGTACCACTTTGTTATCAGTACCATAGGCCTCCACTAATTACCTCAAGTTGTCACCATTCTTGCGTCTACCTGCATTATGGAATGATAAATTCCCAACATTGGACCCCTTCAATACCACATGACACAAATAAAAAAAAAATGTGTTTTTATTCATAACAAATACATTTAAATCATTATATACAATAGATCACGCAACTAACTATTTACACTAGGTACTAAAGAGATATAAACAAAAAAATACAAAAAAAAACAAAAAAAAGTACACATAAGCGTCGAAGTACTCGTCCGCATCGCTGATCATCATGCTGCCAGTTTTCTGGGCACGTTTCTGGATGACAGCGATGCGGACAAATACCTTTTTAGGGTTCCGTACCCGAAGGGTAAAACGGGAACCCTATTACTAAGGCTTCGCCGCCGTCTGTCTGTCTGTCTGTCTGTCCGTCTGTCTCCAGGCTTTATCTCATGAACCGTATAAGTTAGATTTAGTTAGACAGTTGAAATTTTCACAGATGTTGTATTTCTGTTGCCGCTATAACAACAAATACTAAAAAACATAATAAAATAAATATTTAAGGGGGCTCCCATACGACAAACGTGATTTTTTTTTGCCATTTTTATAGATAACTAGCTGCGCCCGCGGTTTCACCCGCGTAACTCTCGATCCCGTGGGAATATCGGGATAAAAAGTAGCCTATGTCTTAATCCAGGGTGTCAGCTACCTCCATACAAAATTTTATCAAAATTGGTCCAGCCGTTTGAGCGTGAAGAAGAAACAAACATACACACACACACACACACTCACAAACTTTCGCCTTTATAATATTAGTGTGATGTGATTATTGTGATGGTATGGAACCCTTCGTGCGCGAGTCCGACCCGCACTTGGCCGGTTTTTTGTTTTTTGATTTAAAAGAGAGATCAAACCCCGGAAACTCATTTAACTCAGTAGTACCAGGTTAGTCATACTTATCTAGACATACACACATTTACAGCACCAACACCGCACAGACACACGCACACACACACTTTAAATAATAATAATTATGTCACTCTCTGTATTTCTTATTTTTTTGTATACTTCGTAATT
Source organism: Tiliacea citrago (assembly GCA_963921375.1). Taxonomy (NCBI): domain Eukaryota; kingdom Metazoa; phylum Arthropoda; class Insecta; order Lepidoptera; family Noctuidae; genus Tiliacea; species Tiliacea citrago. Next base: position 2,529,232 of record OY992804.1, on the reverse strand, counting down.
GGCGTAATGTTTTGAATAATAATAATGTTATACTTGCTGTCAACTGCGAACTTACTTTAAATTAAATGTCACAATAAGTAACTGTTTTACGCAGATAATCACTTATTGTCAAAGGTTTTGTGCAAAAATTGATTGGACAAAAAGCCTTCCTCTCTTGGGACAGCCTCCGAAGTTATCGAGCATCTTAATCTTATTAGGGGCCCGCATGAGAAAAACATGACAGGAAGGGAATACAAGCAGATGACCATGACTTATTTCGGTTGCATAGTTCAGCCCTTTTAATTATTCAAATGTTAATTTAAAAATAAAAACTTTTATGAATCATTAGTAGTCATTGGATACATGAAGTGGGCTGCCGTTCTAAGACGATTAAAATGCCACGGTGTATAATATTCTTCACTGCGGAGAAACGTTGGGGGGGCTTTGGAATTTTCATGCGAATGAAATAGCCGGACATATCTAGTCAATTTATATTGCCAACGTATGAATACCCCTAATATCAATTTACTTGACCCCTACAGTTAAACTGAATAGAGGTAGGCTTACCACAGTAGTTCAATGGGGCCAGATAAGTTAAATTTCAACTACCGCACGCGGCCCAACGATCGCCAATCAACACGGGTTAATGCTTCTAAACAATCATTACAATTAAGATTATGGATAGTTCAGTTTTATAGGGTCATTGGTCGTGCAAGGTCGGAAAGATCAAGACAGGAATGGCGCAAAATGGAAGTATGGCGTAAAATTCGAAGTAGCGAGGCGGAAAATTTAAATTCGGGGATTTAAAAAAGATAAGTCTGGGTTTGAATTGTGCCCGGAAATTGAAGACAAAATGTTACCAAGGGATTACGTAAAGCGGGTGGGCAGCGAGGTCTCTCTGTTTTCACGCTAATATTATAAAGGCGAAAGTTTGTGAGTGTGTTTGTATGTTTGTTACTTCTTCATGCTCAAACGACTGGACCAATTTTGATAAAATTTTGTATGGCGGTAGCTGCACCGCCACGCTAGCTACTTTTCATCCCGATATTCTCACGGGATCGAGACTTATGCGGGTGAAACCGCGGGGCGCAGCTAGTACTTTTATAAATAAACTGCGATCGCCAATTCGATATTTTTCTATCAAATAACGATTATTACTACCTCCTATGGTAAAGTTGAGGATTAATGTTAAGTACAATGTTTGACGAAACCACGATTCCATTAAAATTTCTCGACAAAAAAAAATTTCAAAGCTAGGTGCCTCCAAACCGAATAATAAACCGCCAGTATTCAAAAATACTTCTAATTCACCATGAAATATCGCTAACTAAAAATAAAGCAGAAACTGTTTTTTTTTTATTTACTGTAAAAGAAAATTACCTAAACTATCGGCGCCTTAGAGCCTTCTCCCTGCCGCCCGGTCTCGCTTGCTCGCGTGACTGCGAGTAGTAGTGTGCGAGCGACATAAAGAGTGACGTGGCTCTAAGTGCTCGTTTACGGAGACGCGGGGCGTGAAGAGTAGCGGTGTCCGCTGCTGGAGCCGCGGCGGAACTTCTAGCGTGTAGCGTAGCGGGTATCACCGTATTCTCGTACTGGGGCGTCCGACGCCGCGGGTCTTGTTACGTATTACCTTTTTTTTTTTTGGGTGGGAAATTATCAAATGACTTCTCCCTCTCTGGCCGGAGCGGGAGGGCGTGTCAGACTTTTACTGACTAAAACCCACCTGTGTTTCTTCCATTGCCTGTGTGCCAGGGCCACGATATCCCTTTCGGACAAACTCGCAACCCTGGCAGGCATTGGCCCTAATGGACCCCGTCAATTCATGCTGACATCTCTTTGAGGTGCGCGTGGAACACAACGCGCCGTTGACTCGGGCCTGGTCCTTACCGGATGGCGAGATACCTATCGCTCACCGTCCGAAGGCCAGCGCCTACGGTAGCCGGAAATCGGGATCGTAAATGCTGGAAGTCATGGGGAGAAATTTTAGCCCAACAGTGGGATGATACAGGCCAGTTGAATACATTCCCTATAGAATTTGTGGCGTTTCTATTTTAATCAATTATTTTTATTAATCATACGAAACAGCAGAATCTTTTTCAAACGTATCGTATTTAGGTAGGGTAGGGCGGGGCTAGTTGAGCAATTTTTCACTTGATCGGTCATAGCTCCTTAACGATAGGTCGAAATGGCTTGTAGTTATACTGATGGGTAAGTAATTTATCCCTTGCCAAAGTGTTTATAGTATTTATTTTCTAACAAATCGCATTTAGGAGCCACGGCCGTTTAAGTGAACAAAGTCAGACATGCTCAACGTACCCCATAGGTGAGGTAAGTTGAGCAAGGGTATGGGGCAAATTGAGCAGTTACAAATTAAAGGCAACCCATGGTTTGCCTTTAATTTGTAACTGCTCAATTTGCCCAATGTTTACTAGACATGAAATAAAACTTATATTTGACAATCAACTTTTTATTTATAGTTTTTCAGTGGCATAACAGGGAAACTTACAAGTAATTTTCTGTTAATATTAAACAAAAAATAGAATCAACAGAAACTCAACATATAATAATCTTAACTTTTGGATTAGACTAAGTCTTTCTACTTAAAATCAGTCTTAAAAATGTATAATTATCAATAAAGTTTATATTAAGAAAATAATAATGAGATCTTGGAAACTTACAATCTTAGTTACTTACTTACTTAGTTGGGCAACTATTGCTCAACTAACCCCAACACGAAAATTTGAAACAAAAATGAGGTTATGAAAAAACTGTTAGAATTACATCCAAAACCTTTATACATATCGAAAATATACTGAATTTATAGAAGTTAAACACTTACTTGATTGAAAACGGATAATATTTGACTCGTACAGAAGAAATATTCCCACTTACCTTTTTTTTACTTTTTGCTTGCAAAATAAACAAAGCCTGCGTGTACTTCACTCGATTGCCAACGCGTCACCGGAGATCGCGCCATGCATTCCCCTCCCCTCACCGCTTCTTTCCGCAATTTGATGCTTTAGCGTGCGGTGTATAGTTTCTGAGATATTTCGATTGCCCAACTTACCCCTATGCTCAACTAGCCCCGCCCTACCCTACCCTTTGAAAATTTTATCATAATCACTAATGCGGAGACTATCGATATTATATTATGGGTCGGCAAACCTGTCTAGGCATTTATGGCTTTTTGTCTGAATAATAAAGAAATGCATACCTACCTACTTCAAAAAAAAGAATCGTCAAAATCGGACTACTCTGTAACTGTAAAAAGTTATGCATGGTCATACATAAATGATAATGATAAATGATTTTTATTTCTGTAAGTAGGTTTGTATAAACACTTTTACACGTCAGTCATATTTTTAAAACTAGATGAGGTCGGCGTTTCCTATCTGACTACTCTGAGAAGAAAGGCCGGAACAAACTCAGAGGTCACAGTCTCTTTTAAAGTCCAGACATAATCTTGGTCAGATCATGTGAAGGCCATGTAGATTGGCGTCTGAAATGGTCTTTTGAGGAAAGAACCACACAGTTTGAGTGAACCTGACCAGTCAGTGCACGCATTTGTCAGTAATCGTGCAGCTCTACTCAGAACTTAAGGAGCTCAACGATGCGACGATCAATACCAAAGAAAGGACATTTGGGTAGGCCGCTTAAATGACTCAAACTGCCAGACCATGATTAACACTAACGGAGAATAAAAGTCAAAGTGAAAATAAAAATAAAAGAGCAATAACCCACATAGTCTTCACATCCATACAATACTTTACAAGTAAATAATCATGTCATTACGTATATATTACGTTACGTATATAAAATAATAAAAGTTAGCAAAAAAAACATCAAACAATAAAAATAAACCACTTCAATAAGTAAAAATTGGAGCAGCTCAATCCCAAGCCTTTTTGTCCTCAATATAATCTTTAACGGTATAAAAGGCTTTCTGACACAACTTACGTTTAATGAATGATTTGAATTTATTAAGGCTTAGATCTTGAACGTGGCTTGGAAGTTTATTATAAAAGCGTATACATTGACATCGGAACGAGCCACCTATTTCTTGAGCCTTGTTGTAGGTACAACAAATTTATGTTTGTTTCTAGTATTTATATTATGGATATCACTGTATTTTTTAAACAATTTTATATTTTTATGGGCATATAAAAGATTTTCAAAAATATACTGAGAAGGTACAGTCATTACATTAATCTCTTTAAATTTCTCTCGGAGAGTGTCTTGGACTTAATTTATAGACTGATCGTACAGCTCTTTTCTGCAAAACAAAGATAGTCTGAATGTCGGCGGCATTTCCCCACAACAGAATACCGTACGACATTACACTATGAAAATAGGCAAAGTACACTAAACGGGCTGTCTCTATGTCAGTTAAATTACGAATTTTTCTAACAGCATATGCTGCAGAGCTTAGCTTTTTTGACAGTTTATCTATATGTGGGCCCCACTGAAGCTTAGCATCCAATGTTAAGCCCAAGAATACTGTGCTATCTTCAGGATTCAATTCTTCGCCCTTTATCAACACATCAGTTTTCACGTGCCTAACGTGAGGTAGCGTAAACTTAATGCATTTGGTTTTTTTTTCATTTAGAAGTAAATTATTAACATTGAACCAGTGAACTACTTTTGAGATCGCGCTATTTACATCGTCAGTAACCAGCTGCTGACGTTTAAGTTTAAACAAAAGTGAAGTGTCATTTGCAAACAACACTATATCATTATTATCCTTTATGAGGTAAGGCAAGTCATTAATATAAATAAGAAACAAGAAAGGATCAAGAATTGAGCCCTGTGAAACTCCCATTGTTACTATAGATCCGGGAGATCTTTTTCCATTGACGTCAACGCACTGAATCCTATTACTCAAGTATGAAGTAAGAAGATCCAGAGCGGTGTTCCGGATCCCGTAATGGCGGAGTTTCCTGATTAACGTTTCATGAAAAACGCAATCGAAAGCCTTGGACAAATCACAAAAAATGCCCAAGGCATCGCATTTATCTTCCCATGCATTATAAATATGTTAACAGTTCAACACCGGCATCAGTAGTTGAACGACCCCTTGTAAAACAAAACTGTTTGCTATGTAGTAATTTATGTTTATTAAAAAATCTTTGCAATTGGTCTAAAATTAATTTCTCAAAAATTTTACTAAAGGTATGTAGTACTGAAATAGGTCTATAATTTGTGGGGTCTGATGTACTACCTGATTTAAACAACGGTATTATTTTACTATTCTTCATGAGGCCAGGAAACTCCCCACAGTCAATACAATTATTAAAGATAAGAGCTAAAGTAGGTGCTGCGATGTCTATAATAGACTTAGCAACTTCTCCAGAATTACCCCACAGATCTGCAGTCTTTTTTATATTTAAAGTGTTAAAGGTTTTAATTATATCTCTACAGGTAATATGTTCAAAATGAAATTCCGAATCACAAACATTTACATTTTCCTTAAGAAGAGACTCAGCAACAGAAGGTGATGAGTTTAGGGATTTGGTAGTTGAAACGGGAATATCCGAAAAGAAATTTTCATAGGCCACGGCGACTTGTGAGTCTGATTTTATTATGTTGTCATTAATTGACAGGCTATAGTCAGTGTTTCGGTTCCTAGACCTTCCCGTTTCACTATTAATAATATTCCAAGTCGTTTTAATTACATTACTACTGTTTTTAATCTTCGACTTCATAGATTCATAATATATATATACATATATATATATATACATAAATATATATATACGTATATACGTGTCGACTTGAAAACCTCCTTCTCACGTGTTCCGCCTCCTACTTCGCCAGCATTACTGCTTCGCAGAAGGAGGTGACGGCCTCCCATGCACCCTCGCTTCGCAGAAGGAGGGGACGGCTTCCCATGCACTCTCGCTCTGAACCATGGCCTGAACCAGGGCCGGACGCGAGAGATTGCCGCCGCCGATCGCCTCCGTGAGGACACGGCGGTGCTCTGCCCAAGCCGGGCAGACCTCCACCGTATGATCCACCGTGTCCTCCGGGAGATCCACACAGTGGTGACACCCGGGCGTTTCCTTCCGCTTTATCCTGAACAGGAACCTCCCGAAACAACCATGTCCGGTGAGGACCTGCGTCAGGCGGAAGGTGAGAACGCCATGGCGCCTCTCTAGCCACTCCTCAAAGAGGGGACTTAGCACCACAGTTGTGGCGTGCCCGTTGCGTATTACCCTGAACGGAGAATTTTACGGAGAAGCGATTTAACACGCGTTTGCTTGACGTTGTCGTTACGTATTACCCTGAACGGAGAATTACAGAAACGCAACGCCGCGTGCGCCACCGCGATAATCGTCGTGGCGGTGCCATCCGCATGCTCCGCCTGCATTTCAAGCAAAAAAAAATCGCTTCTCCGTAAACACTCTCATACAACCGTCATATGTTTGAATTTAGTGCGGGCCGGACCGCCCAACGCAACGCGCGACGCCCCGCGTGTCCGTAAACAAGGCCTTAGGGTGCCCGAAACGATCAATTGCAGTTGTAAATTTTTACGTAATTGATACACATTGATGCTTAAATTGATCGTCTATCGAATGCAATTGAAGCGATTGACAATATAATTACAATACAAATTGATGGCAATTGCAATTAAATTGTTCGTTTCGGGGACCCCTTAATTTGAGATCTTAACCTATTTAACCGACTACGGCGAAGCAAAAAGGAGAGTTATGATTTCTCTTTTAATTCATAATCTGCCTAGCCTTTTCCCGAACATGTTGAGGTCGGGATCCAGTATTTTATTTAAGCGACTGCCTATATGATCTTCACAACCCAGTTACTAGGTAACACGATACTGCTTGGTAAGACTGGTTGTAAGACTTTCAGGGTTCTGATTCATCATAATTTCAGCCAAAAGATGTCCACTGCTAGACATAGGCCTACCCCTGGGGGGGGGGGGGGGGGTTGTTTGCCATAATCGCTCCGCTTGGCAGGCGGGTTGGCGATCGCAGAATGGTGTTAAAATGCATAGAGAACGCTGCTGCCCATTCTCTTAACTATTATCTAAACGTAAGTGACACTTACGTTTAGATAATAGTTAAGTAGGTTTAATAATTAAGTGGTTATCCTTTGTCAAAATTCGAATCACCTTGCCCAGATTATTCCCCAAATTATACGCGAAAAAGCGCGATCAAACGCTTATAAATTAGAATTCCAAAAAAAATCCTTTACGGTGGTTTACATAGGTAAACTGTATACACCTTTGACCGGAGACATTTTGACCTTATAGCCCCGGTCCTATCACAACAATATAATGTAATTTACCTTATTTATCGGTCAATATACCAGTGTTGAGCCTAAGTAAATATAGAAACTGCGGTCAAAAGTAAACATTATGGCTGGGAGTTGGAACCGTTGTACAGGGTGAATATTATGTTTCTTTGAAATGTTTTAGTACCACCTCCATTATTCAATGTCTGTCACAGCCAATTTGCTCCGAATCTACTGGACCGATTTAGTTGTTTGGTACACATAATAATATGAATTTCTGTAACCCAAAGACGGACGTATAACGTAAAAAAATATATTTTGTAATTATATGGGTCTCTATAGAGGAGCAAATTATAAAAAAAATAATGCAATAGTATTGTGTGATATATCAAATGAAAGGGTTTGTTGTAAGGTTTTCAGATATACCTATATTTTGTTATAATTTAAAAATAAATACTTTTAAAGTTATTTAAGAAAACTTATTTATGTCTGCAATCGCACCAACCCCCATAAGTAGGGCAGTACTTACGTACTTTTACCTAGTTTTGAATTTTTTTGTAGGATCGTTATCTTCCTGGCCCTGCAGTCTTGACAAAGATAGCGATCTCTTTACGACCGAATTCGGTCGCTAAGTCCTAATGGGGTCTCTAGACGGTCAAAACTGCTTGATAAGCACGAAAAAATCACAATCTTGTCAAGATATGAATTCGGTCGTAAGCGAAGTGAATATTTCAAGTGTCTACCTGTTGCCGTTATCAATATCGAGCAAAAACGAGTAAAAAAATCACGTTTGTTGTATGAGAGCCCCCTTAAATATTTATTTTATTCTGTTTTTTAGTGTTTGTTGTTATAGCGCCAACAGAAATACATCATCTGTGAAAATTTCAACTGTCTAACTATCACGGTTCATGAGATACAGCCTGGTGACAGACGGACAGACAGACAGACAGACGGCGGAGCCTTAGTAATAGGGTTCCCGTTTTAGCCTTTGTGTACGGAATCCTAAAAAAAGAAAAGAGTATACTTAGATGGTTTGGCCATGTTGAGGGGGTGAATGAAAGGCGACTAACAAAAGGTATTTACAAGGCAAGTGTGAGTGGAAATGTCCCCGGGAGGGCACGCCCTAGGAGAACATATTTTGACCAAATTGGTGATGTTCTTCAGAAAGGTCAGGTGCGTAGTAATCGCAACCGGCGTGCGTGTATGACCAGATGTATGAACGTAAACGAAGCAAAAGGAGTATGTAAGGAGCGTAGCAGGTGGCGTTCTATAGTTTCTGCATACCCCCATGGGAAGAAGGCGTGAGTTTATGTAAAAGTACATGTTTTATAAAAATTTAACATAGCATCACGTCTGTATTCCCCGAAGGGATAGGCAGAGGTCTACCTAAGTATAGTACACCCACATTCCATTTCGCCAGTTATGTTTAGGTTCCATGTATTAGGGGGCGACCTTATTGCCCTAAACTGGGCAAAAATCCAGACTTCGGACTGTTACTGAGAAATTCTAGATGGAAAACCCAACTTTGCCTGACCCGGCAATCGAACCCAAGACCTCATGCTTGCGACCACTCACACTTAACAATGAGGCTGTTATTTTAGTATATTGTGGTGTCTTAGAACTTGTCGCGAACGAAGTCGCGGGCAGAAGCTAGTACTAGAAATAAAGATAAAATAGATCAACCATTTTTCAGATAAAGTATCTAAAGTACATACATCTTATAAGAGATACCTACTGTGTTAAATGTTACAAGAAAATACCTTGGTCGTTTCCTATGGAGAAAAGCCGTCAAGAAACTCCAGGGTTTCACCTTGGATTCACAAGCTTTAGGCCTGAGCGAAACTCAATAGCTTTAGAAATTGAACCTCGACACTTTCACTAGGTTAGTTTGAAGTGAAAACTAGTTTCTGCAACGCTTTAAACACTAAGGTCGGATTACTAAACGTCGAGGGTTACAGAGCTTCTACGCAAATCCATTTTAACATGCTGTGTAGTTTAAATGGTAACAACTTGTGGTTCACACTTAAACCGTTACACTTACAAGTAACATCACGCCTGTATTAACTGAAGAGGTAGACAGCGGTGTTTAGTAAACCCCATTTCACCAGTTACCTGTGTATTAAGGAACGAGCATGACGTTTGTTTTACATTCTGTGAATACCTTAACTCACACGCTGACATTATTTTTTTTAGGAATACGTATATTTTTGCAATGTTTGTAAATATGTGAGCACCATTTTCATCTATCACATAGTTAATTTATCTATCATTGCTTAATTTTTAATTATTTTTACCTATTGTGGTATAGCAATTTTATTCTAGGTGATATAATATTTTAATATAATAATATTTTTATTCAGTATTACAATTGGTAAAATATTAACATAAAATCAAATAATTTACAAAGGTATTATAATGTTAGATGCCTGTACTAGGTTAAAAGATAAATGATAAATGATTTATTTCTGTAAGTAGGTTTGTACAAACACTTTTAAACGTCAATCATATTAAAAAAAACTAGATGAGGTCGGCGCTTCGTATCCGACTACTCTGAGAAGAAAGGCCGAAACAAACTCAGAGGTCACAGTCTCTTTTAAAGTCCAGACATAATCTTGGTCACATCATGTGAAGACCATGTAGATTGGTGCCTGAAATGATCTTTTGACGAAAGAACCACACAGATTGAGTGGACCTGCCCAGTCAGTGCACGCATTTGTCAGTTATCGTGCAGCTCAACTCAAAACTTAAGGAGCTCAGCGATTCGACGAACAATACCAAAGAAAGGACATTTGGTTAGGCCGCATAAAGTACTCAAACTGCCGGACCTGCATTATTTTTTTTTATTTATTGAGAATAAAAATAAAAAAAAACAATGCACATAATCCTCACATTCATAATAATTAAAATAATATAATACTTTACAAAGTAAATATTCATGTCATAACATAAGTCTTTATTTGCCTTAAACATGGTATAAAGTTGTTACAGTCTAGAATGTCCACATGTTTAGCTATACATAATCTTGTATCAATTGCATGAAATAATTAATAAAATGGAGATTAATTGGTTATACAATAATAGTACCTTTACATACATAATTTATATTTTCAAGTTAAGGAAATCTTTAATGTCATAAAAGTTATGTCCATTCAGCCATTTATATAATTTGTTTTTAAAAGAGTTAGTATTATTTAATAATTTGAGTTCATTTGGTATTTTATTGTATATACGTACACACATCACAAGGCAGCTTTTAGCATACTTGGCTGACTTAGGATTATCCTTTAATAAAAGTCTGTGAGGATCCCTTAGCTTAGCTATTACTTAGCTTAGCCATAGTTTAGCTATTTAAAATGGTATAAATAAAAAGAAAAATATAAATAGTTGGCAAAAAAAAAATCAAATCAAGATTCACTGTAAATTGGAGCAGCTCAATCCCAAGCCTTTTGTCCTCAATACAGTCTTTAACAGTCTAAAATGCTTTCTGACACAGTTTCCGCTTTATAAAACATTTGAATTTATTAAGGCTTAATTCTTGAATATGGCTAGGAAGTTTATTATCAAAACGTATACACTGGCATCTAAACGAGCCCCCTATTTTATTAAGCTTGGTTTTAGGAACAACAAATTTGTGCTTGTTCCTAGTATTTACATTATGGATATTAATGTATTTTTAAACATATTAATATTTTTATGTGCATACAATAGATTTTCATAAATATACTGAGAAGCTACAGTCTCTAAAGGAATGTCTAGGACTTATTTATAAATTGAACGAATTGCTCTTTTTTGTAAAACAAAAATTGTGTGGACTGCATCAATTACCTATACATATAATTAATGTACCTAAACAAAATTTTGTAAAAAAAATTATAAGAGTAACGGTGGAGTTTCTTGCCCATTCTTCTCCATACGAAACTACCTTTTGGAAGAGGCAACTAGAATCTTTTTTTTTTTTTTTTTGTGAATTTTGACGTTCAAAAGTGCCTTTTATGTGCCTTTTTGAAATAAATAATTTGACTTTGACTCTATTAATATAACATAACATAACATCATGCCTACCTATACCTATAGTACCCACCTACCTATAGTACACCCACATTACGCCAGTTATGTTTAAGTCCCATGTAATAAGGGGCGAACCTATTGCCATCAACCGGACACACATCCAGACTCCGGCTGCTACTGAGAAGTTCCATATGGAAAACCTAATTAGGACACCAATCTACACTCCGGGTTGCTACTGAGGATTGACATGAGAGCTGATACTGGAAAAACCAAATAAGAGTACCACTCAAATTCCTGGACGTGAAAGTGGGTGATCGACGTACGAGCCTATACCGCGGTTTTAAAGAACGTCGGTTTTACTCACAGCTCGTTGGTGCTGATCGGCTAGCGAGTGAAACAGTCATATCGTAGTTGAATTGAGGTTAACGTGTCTTGTTCGGAGTCTGAAGCTTTGTGATATCTTGGTATTATAGCATACTACGAAATTAAGATTTTTATTTTTAAAGAGGGGTGTCGGGGGCAGACACATGCTATCACGCTTTTCAACGATAAACCACTTAGGCTTGAAGCCAACTAAGTTATCCAAACTAAATAATTTAAATAAAGCAAAAAAGGGAAGAAAAACATCAAGCCATTAAAAGGAAAACGAGTAATAGTCAACCAACTTAAATTTGCAGTTGGAATGTATCGGAGAACATGTTTTTCAACTACAATGTTAAGTTTGTTCTTGCGATAAATCTATCCCAACTACGGAACCCTTCATTGTGCGTGGTGCGACACGCACTTGGCCGGTTATTATTCTTGGGTGACACAATTATGCGCACCAAGCGTCTTCCATGCTAGCTACGCCACTGTCTAGACCCCATTCTTTCAAATTTTCGTAACGATTGGTTCAGTGGTTAAGGTGTGAAAATATAAAATAATATAATATAATATAATATAAGCTTTATTGGTTCTCACAGTATAAAACCTTAAGACTAGAATGCTACAGATTAACAGTGATCGTGACTTTATAGTCACAGTACGTATCGCTACTGGCATCTTAGCTAGATTACAGAGTAACCTGTGTTAAAGATACCAGTCCCATTCCCCTATAAAAACTTAAAATTTCACATCAGATTCCAAGCACATACTTTCTAGAATTACTTAACAATGCAAAACAAAAGTAAAATAAAAACAAAAATAATTAAAAACTAATGGAAAATTTTATTTTATGCGTGCGCGAGTGTTAAAAGAGGTGTATGTAAGTGTGGGTGTAATTGCGTTTAGATATGTGTGTGTGTGTATGTGTGTGTGTGTATGTATATGTGTATGTGTGTGTGTGTGTGTGTGGGTGTGTGTGTATGATATGTAGATGTATATTTTAGTATAATTATTTATACTACACCATTGTACATAAGAGGTTTTCCGTTTCTTGGTAGGTTAGCCCTTGAAGCCATTTTGTAATTCGATTTTTACAATCGCGGCTGGATAGTTGGTACATAGGGAGTATTTTATTCAATTTGTTGTACAATGTAGGTGCAAGAAAATAATTGAACCTACTCGAATGGGTAAGGTTACTTTTCCTAGTTACACAAACTATATCTTTTCGCCTTTTGGAGATCTCTTTGTATGGTGTCGCAGAATGCTGAATTAAGACAGTTCTTGCTATGAAGAGTTGTCTCACGGTCAACACTTGACAACTTTTATAAAGTTCGGCAGTTGGGAACATATAATTTTTAAAGTTGCTTAATTTTTAAAAAAGACAGAGTTGTATCCGTAATATTACAAGCCATGTGCATACATAATACCAGCCTACTACTGTATGGGGAGTCCTTTTCTACACAGTAAAGTAGTTTCGGGGTGGAGCTACCCTAATCTCACCCCACTTGTGAAGTACAATTTGCCTGGAGGTTGTGTGGATCCCGTCTGTCGCTTCGAGATGTAATCTCGCGATGACGCGTGGAGGCCCGATAGGTTTCACCCCTGCCAGGGTTACGAGCCTGTCCGAAAGGGATATCGTGGCCCTGGCACATAGGCATCTGAAGGAACACGGGTGGGTTTTAGTCAGTAAAAGTCTGACACTCCCCCCCACTCCACCCAGAGCGGGAGAAGTTATTTGATAATTTCACACCCAAAAAAAAAAGAAAGCTTACTACTGTACCACTACAGGACAAATGGCTTTTCTAATACAGAGAAGGCACGAGCATTGATCTCCACGCTTGACCAAGACTGGTTGGCGATTTCAGACCTATTCAGTAACTCCAGGTTTTCTAACAATGTTTCCTTCACCGATGTCAGTAGGTAATGTCCAAGATAAACAGAAATTACGCCGTGTGCGTGTGTGTGTATAATGGGGCCGAAAGGTTCTGGAGTGACACAAACATATGGCAATGTACGATGTTGTTTATGGAGACACGGGGCGTGAAGAGTAGCCTTGTCCGCCGCTGCGGCCGCGGCGGAACTTCTAGCGTGTAGCGTAGCGGGTACCGCCGTATGCTCGTATTGGGACCTTTGACACCGCGGGTGTTGTTACGTTTTACCCTGAACGGAGAATTACAGAAACGCAACTCCGCGTGCGCCGCCGCTATTAACGTCGCGTGGGACGCGGCGGCGGCGGTGCCACCCCCGTGCTCCGCCTGCATTTCAAGCAAACGCGTGTTATCTGTAAAAATCAAGGGACCGTACAACCCCGGTTAAGGGTTAAGCCTTTCGAAGGGGTAACCCATTCAATGGGTTACCTTTATCATGATGTAACCCATTGAATGGGTTTTATACTAGAAACCCAATGAAAGGGTTACATGATAACCCATTGAATGGGTTTTATACTTGAAACCCAGTGAAAGGGTTACATCCGTTACATGATAACCCATTCAATGGGTTCTATACCTACTTGAAACCCAGTGACATGAAAAAATCATAATATTATGTTATTTCGATATCCGCCCAGCACGCGTAGCATGACCAATTCTATCTCTATTCTACCCAGGGACAATTTTGGTTACCATTTTAGAAAAACCCTGTCGAAAACCCTTTCAATGGAACGGGTTTTCGATAGGGTTTTTCTAAGCAGTTAATCAAAAACCCATACGGTGTGGGTAATTTTGAATGGCTTATAGTAAGCCGTTCAAAAGGGTTACCCAAGCCGTATGGGTTTTTATCGAAAACCCTTTCAACGGGTAACCAAAATTTAAATTAAGCCATTCAAAAGGGCTACCCATATCGGGTACCCATAGGGTTTTCGAGAAACCCTTTCAATGGGTAACCAAAATGGTCCCTGGTAAAATCGCTTCTCCGTAAACGCTCTCATACAACGCCATTATGTTTGAATTTAGTGCGGGCCGGACCCGCCCAACGTGACGCGCGACGCCTCGCGTCTCCGTAAACAAGGCCTAATAGGTATTTAAGCTTGTCAAAAACCATTCAAAAACATGTCACTGACAGGTTCGACTTTTTCCCACCAATTACTATGTCATCTATGGATTTGGATTAAAACCTTTTTTTTCGGGACTGATTTTTCTCCCGTGTTGTGAGTGTGTGTTTTATAATCATATGAGATAGGTAAAGTAAAGCAATAAAGGAGAGGTCAAAATTGGTATAATATTCCGACGATTTTTAAACGCTAATGTGATGTACCTTATTAGAAAGCTTATTTATTATGCTACTCGATTATAGTTAAATCTGATTTTTTCAGGCGCCCGTTTTTGTGAAAAAGTGAAAAATGTTTCAATAGAAACAAAACGCACATAGTCTTTATTTATTAATTTCTATGCAATATAATTATTTTATGTGGCTGATGTTTCCATTTCTATTAAATACTTTGAGATTTTATTATAATTTTAGCTGCAGCTCCATGAAATTAAGACAAAAAATATTGATTATCATGACAATGCAATAACAAAACGTATCGAAAAAGTCAAAGCTGTAAACTCGGACTAAATATCCGCTGTAAATGTCAAGCCGAGTCCTGCTGACTAACGTTGTCATTGTCACGTCATTTGCCACAGGGCTGCCATCCCTAAAATATAAATAATTCTTGTAGAACATTTTATTTTTCAACACTTGTTTTAAAAAAACGGGCGGCTGTAAAAAAAAATTAAATGCCCAAAGACATCAAAATAATTACCCTCTTTCAGCCTATATAGGTCAGAAGGCTGTTTAAATTTTCAATTATTTTAGTACCAAGCCCCATACATTTCGTGAACGTCTCCTTTATGAAGAACGAGTCGGTGTTTTCATGTTAATCAAAATGAAAAGAAATTTATTCAAACAAGGCTGAGAATCAGTATCTACTTTTCAAACGTCAAAATTAGGTACATAAGACAGTGAAGAAGTGGCGCAACAAACTCCCCAGCAGCACAGCTGTCTGTTCAGTTAAAAAAACTTGATTCTATTCAATAGTAGGTATGTAAAATAATTTACATTACGCAACACAAAACATTCATAATATGTTAGCTAGCTAAACCTCTGACCCTTCAAAAACGTAATTAACGACAACATTCTACTCAGAACTTTATGCTTCAGTAAATGCATTAAGACACCGCTCTAACTGAACTCGCTTCCAAGGAATCGGGCGTCAATAGTAATTGACAAAGTGACTACCTTTATTGCTGTAAAACCGCAACTTGGTTGCTGCATAGATTGATGAAGAGAAACTAAGTGAGTAGGTACCTACAAGGTGGTTAAACATAGAATACGCTAGCAGTTGTGTTACTTTCACATTACCATTCATCAAGAGAGAAAACTTTTTACAAAAAAAAGAAAACCGACTTTAAAAAAAAAAAACTACAAAGTGAAAAATAACTTTAATTTCGGAAGTCGGTGGAAAAAAACTAAAATACAGATCCAAAGACACCGACTTTAGACACCGAAATTAATGTTAGATAGACACCGAAATTAATGTTATTTTTCACTTTGTAGTTTTTTTTTTGAAAGTCGGTTTTCTTTTTTTTGTTTTCACTTTTTAGTGGGTCAGGTTGAAATTTATCTGAGTAACAATAGCCTAGTGTCAAATTCTCATCACCTTTTACAAAATATTGCTTTTCCCGATGCAGGGGCGTTAATTGTTGAGGAGTTCTTCTGGTAAGAACCAGGAAAACTGGAACTGATGGTGACTTCACCATATTTATTGAGACGAGCATAAATTGCTTAGCAACCATATTAAAGTGCCTAATTGAATCGCAACCGTAAAATACCTATATTAAGTAGTTCTGGTGGCCATCTGTGGTCTTCATCATCAGTTCCACTTCACCAAATGGTACTTTCAGAGTGCAAATGCATGAGTTACTATAAAAAATACCCAAATCGCTTCATGTGTGTCTATAAAGTTTGAGGTATTCCCTCGATTTCCATGGGATCCCCTGATCATAATCTGACTTGACAATGGGACCACCTCAAAAGCATACCTTTCAATCAAAAAAAGAGTTTTGCGAATCCGTGTATATATGACGGAGTTATGCCTGAACATAAAAAAAGCATTAAAAAAAATATATATCCGAATTGATAACCTTTTAGAAGTCTGTTAAAAATGCAGTAAACAGTTAGCATCGAAAATAGGTATATATATTGTAGTTTTTAAAGTGACAAAAAGCAATATTAAAATAGAAAGAAGAATTGTATCAATATAAAAACTTTTTACAAAAAAAAACAACCGACTCCCAAAAAAACCACTACAAAGAGAAAAATAACTTTAACTTCGGAAGTCGGTGTCTTTGGATCTGTATTTTAGTTTTTTGCCACCGACTTCCGAAGTTAAAGTTATTTTTCACTTTGTAGTGTTTTTTTTTTTTGTAATAAGTTTTTTATAATGATACAATTCTTTTTTCACTTTCATCTGTAGTCTTCATCATCAGTTCCACTTCACCAAATGGTGCTTTCCGAGAGCAAATGCACGAGTTACTATAAAAAATACTCAAATCAATAAGTATGCCTATAAAATTTGAGGATTTCCCTCGATTTCCATGGGATCCTCTCATCAGATTCTGATTTGGGAGCAATGGGACCACCTCGGGAGCATACCCTTCTAAACAAAATAAGAATTTTCAAAATCCGTCCAGAATTGACGGAGTAATCGGTGAAAACACATACAAAAAAAAAAATAACATACAGCTGAACATATAACCTCCTCCTTTTTGGAAGTCGTTTAAAAACTATAGGTACCTACTCCCGTAGCTACCAGGGCAATTAATATATAAATATTATTTCTATGGAGGTATGGACTAGATATATTTCAGCGCAGCCTGAACAGGTTTACAGAAATAGCACTGAAGTGCATTGAAAACTTTTAGAGGCCATTTTATTGTTTTTTTGTTAATTTAGTATAATTTTAGTATGATGTATGTTTTATTGTTGTAACATCACATTGGCACATTATAGCTGATATGGTGTTATTTACGTAATTTTTAAATAAATAAATAAATGTTTCACGAAGCAAAATAAAAAATTGTAGTTGAATGAGTCATGAATCTGAGGGGGCCAATATGTTAATTGGTCTAAGGCATACTGCACCTCACTGTACACGTGCAGCCGCCAGGCCTCTAGGGCCCCCTAACGAACGTGCCGGAATTGGCGGTCACCGTATCATACCACGGGATCTTAAGGGCCATGCCCGTAACCCGCCTGCCGCGCCCCCTGACTGGGACGTAGCGACTACCCTGACGTGCAGCCTGTGGGCTCGCTACACACAAGCGTGCTACAGCGCACTCCACGTCCAGTATAACAATGCCTTCAGAACGGTGTTGAGGCTGCTCCGGTTCTGCAGCGCCTCGAGCATGTTTGCGGAATCGCGCACCGACTGTTTTCACGCCACCATGCGCAAGCGGTGCGGTGCGCGTCCTTAGTGCGCAGGGTGCGGGCCAGCTCCAATACTGTACTGATCGGTGAGCGATTTGACTGCCCGTACGATGCTGTAACAGACATGTATATAATAGTCAAGGCACTTAATCAGATTGTTTGTATTGTATTGTTTTTATAAGTTTTTTTTTTTTAGTTCAATTCTGTGACCTTATAATTTGTACCTACTCAATCGTTTATTTTAATTGCAATGTCTTTTTATTCTATTCTGTGGCAGTATTTTGTTTTTTTTTTTATTTTATTGTATGTAACATGGGTTTTGCATGAATGAACTAAACTAATCAAATCTTGAATTCATTCATTCATTCATTCACTGACTGACAGACAAAGCACAGCCTAAACCGCTGGGTCTGGAAGCATAAAATTTTGCGCAAGAGTTTCTTAACCAACAAAAGTGAGCACTAAGGAAGGATTTTTGAAGATTCATCACATAAGAGGCTGACAAAAGGTAAACCGCTGTCACTGTCAGATTGCATACAAAAAGACAAACAAAAAGAGATGCGCGATGACACACCGTATGGCGTAAAAATGCAAATAAAATCGTATAAAATTAGATATTAACTAATTAATAAAAAATAAACCATCACCGGATGCAGTTTGTCATTTGCAATTTTATGGTATACTTTAAATTATAATTATAACTGTTAACGAAGGGATAAACTGCTTTTAAAAATAATTAAGAGTTGTCTTTGAAGATGTTTTTGATGTAATAAATTATGTTTAATTATGTGTTGAGTTCCATCACCGTATGCACAAAAGACTTGAAAATATCATGCTGTTTTTGTTTTGGAAAAAATATTTACGGTTTAAGAGATACACTGCTTTAAAAAAACACCTTTTTGACCATTTTCAAGAAATTTCCGCCTTAACTTACACAGAGTGTGAAAATGTGTGCCTGCCTCGTTGGGTCTAGTGGTCGCAACCGCTACTGCTGAGAAAGAGGTCCTAGGTTCGATTCCCAGGTCGGGTAAAGTGTTATTTAGATTTTCCATTAGGAATTTTTCAGTAGCAGCCCGGAGTCTGGTTTTGTGCCCGGTTGATGGCAATAGGCTCGCCCCCTATTACATGGGACTTAAACCTAACTAGCGAAATGTGACTGTACTATAGGTACACCTCTGCCTAACCCTTCGGGGATTACAAGCGTTATGTTATGTGTGAGAATTTGTATGGGAATTCGTCATTTTGGCACCTGGCTTGTTCTTACAGGGTGTCCCGTAAATAATGGATCAAACGTAACGTGTAGGTAGCTTACCTCATTTCCAACAACTAATTTGAACAGTAAAAAAAAAACCGATAAGGTAACCAAGAATTTTTTTTTTTCGATTTTTACTATTTTCTGTACCAGCATTCAGTGTTTTTAATGCTGTTGCTGCAAATGGTATCATTCATTTCTGAATAGTTTACTAATGTTATAAGATACCATTTTTTTCAATAACATTTTTTTTGCCTTAGAAAAAAAATCTTGAATTGAAAAGTTTTGTTTTTACGATGAAAAGACCAGAATTGGAAAAATTCTCCTGTAAAAAAAATGTATGACACCAAAGTGTACCATTATTTTAAAAACTTGTAAAATTACTAAGGTTTGCAAATTGGTATAAAACTTACGCCTAGTCTTTGTCGTTACAAAGATATTGCTATGAATCTGACAGAGGTGCCAAATTACGAAATAAAATAAAATTTGAAAAAGTGTGCACAATTCAACTATTTTCTTAAAAATGTTTAGGTATCTCAGCGTATGAAAAAAATTAGGAGGTTAAATTTAAAAAAAAATACAAATAAATCGTTTATTTTGTTTTTACAGTAAATGTTCAAACTGACGTCCCCCTACGAGAATGCAAAATCTGCACCTCGTAATAAAGGAAGCTCTTATCCGACGGACAAAATGGCTGTTGTTTATTTCTGATACAGCAGATTGGATGCGCTGACGTAATTCTTCTTCCGACGTTATTCGTTGTTTGTAAACTTTGTCTTTTAAACATCCCCAATAAAAAAAATCTAAGGGATTTAAATCCGGAGATCGCGGAGGCCACAAAATTGGTCCTAATCGGCCGATCCATCTGTCAGGGTAAGTTTCATTGAGTTGCGCCCTTACTGCCGTCGCATAGTGAGCGGGGCAACCATCATTTTGTAACCACATTGCTTGCCGCACGTCTTCAGGAATATTTTCTAATAACGTTGGCAACTCACTCCTTAAAAATGCAGATAGTATTCGGCGTTTAGAGTTGCTGGTAGTTCAAAGGGCCCTATTATTTGCCCATTTATTATTCCTGCCCATAAATTTATTTTAAATTGATGTTGGCTCCTGTCCTCTCGCATCAAATGTGGGTTTACCAGCTGCCATCTGTGCAAATTATGCAAATTGAGATATCCATCTCACCGGTATGAAGACTCGTCACTCCATAAAATTTTATTAAAAAACTGTGGGTCCGCCCGTATCATTCTAAGCATCCTTTGGCAAAATGCTACTCTTTGCGGGTAATCACGTGACGTCAGCGTTTGAACACGTTGCACGTGATATGGGTGCAACCGGTGCCTTTTTAGAACTCGATGTACCGTCGATCTTGGAATACCTGTGCATTGCGCTATGACGCGAATTGAGACCGACGAATCTTCCTCGATTTCTCGAATAATAATTTCGTCATTGACTTGTGACGGTCGCCCTTCACTGGCACCCCCAACTCCGGTGCCAAGAATTGTTCCCTCAAGAAGCGCGTTATGCGCTCTAATGAATACGCGATAGTCGGGATGTCGATCCCGGTTCGGGTATCTTTCACGATACAATCTTGCGGCCGCCCTGGCATTACCTCTTGCTTCTCCGTAGATAAAATACATTTCGGCATACTCCAGTGGCGTGTACTCGTAACGAGGCATCGTACTACTGCACACAAGTACAACCTCACACAAACGATTGTTTTCGAAATCCGTAGGATTGCCAAGTCATTCGTCCAAAACACAAACAGTTCCAAATCGTTAGGCAAAGCAAAGTCCAAATACACAGCACAAGTTTAATTTTAAGGAACACAACAGTTAGGCACAGCGGGAGCGAAAGTAGTCTGACGTACGTATCAACTCGAAGAGAGATTCGTGTCAACTAAACAAATAAAATCATGCAACAATGAAGCCCTGTATGAGTGAAGGGTGAAGGAAAAAAAATACCTGCACAAAGACACCGATTTACCAAAAATACAAAAGCGGCGCTATCTATCCCTTTCACACTGAGTGAGGTGCAACTCCGCAGGTAGCGGTCCTAAATTCCGAACAGATGACGTCATCGGCTCGGAATTACGCTACACGCTTAACCACATGCTTAGATTACAAGCATAAGCCATTACGAGAAAGAAAAGTTAGATTGTACCATTTTAATTTCTGTTCTGTCTTCTTCATCACATTCATAGCAATATCTTTGTAACGACAAAGACTAGGCGTAAGTTTTATACCAATTTGCAAACCTTAGTAATTTTACAAGTTTTTAAAATAATGGTACACTTTGGTGTCATACATTTTTTTTACAAGAGAATTTTTCCAATTCTAGTCTTTTCATCGTAAAAACAAAACTTTTCAATTCAAGAGTTTTTTTCTAAGGCAAATAAAATGTTAGGTATTTAAAAAAATGGTATCTGTGTCAAACATTTCTGAATAGTTTACTAATGTTATAATTAGTAAACTATTCAGAAATGTTTGACAAAAATCACACCTAAATATGATACCATTTGCAGCAACAGCATTAAAAACACTGAATGCTGGTACAGAAAATAGTAAAAATGGAAAAAAAAAATTCTTGTTACCTTATCGGTTTTTTTTTTACTGTTCAAATTAGTTGTTGGAAATGAGGTAAGCTACCTACCCGTTACGTTTGATCCATTATTTACGGGACACCCTGTATAAAACTCTCTGACAAATACAAAAAAAAACAAATAAGCAGAGGAATACATTATGCTTATGCCTAATATCACTCCAGTATAATTACCCAGAAGGAAGGCAGAACAGCAACACTGCCCACCCTGTCTAAGTTAGATTTGTTCTTATGAAACTCTAAATCTAATGTATTACTGGCTACCACTGCAGTCCACCTTATGGCCGTAGCGACAGTAGCTTTTGGCGTAGATGTAACCAAATGCTGCACCCTTCAAAATCATCCAAACTCGCGACGCCCTTAGGAATTACTTATTTTGCTGGTGCATTTGGACCCGGGCTCACTAAATCTCCACAAGAGATATTGTTCTTATGGAACAAATCTAATAAAAAATGTATTTATATTAATATTGAATTATAAAAATGTATTTATATTGTTATTGAATGATAAAAATGTGTATAGATTATTATTATTATTTGAATGAGTAATACTAAATTATTGAAATTATTAACGTAATATTGTGTCAATAGCATAGTTATTTTAATTTTAATTTGTAATGTTAAATAACCCTCACATTTGCGATGCCTGGAAAAGGCCGCTAAGTTGTAAGTACCTACAGTATAAAATAACACCAAAATGTACACTTAGTTTGCAAATAAACCTTTGACTTTTGACTTTTAACTAAGAGAGACTGTATTACTGGCTACCACTGCGGATCTACCTTAAGGGATTAGCGACAGTAGCTTTCGGAGTAGGAATAACCAGAGGGCTATTTGCGTAACACACTATCAGTAGAAATCGGTTTCAATTTGACAATTCAAAAACATGCATTGCGTTATTTACGTTGTTGAAGAGACAATTTTTTCTAACATATGAAGCAATGGATTAGCAATATACTTCAAAATCATTCCGATTCCGATTCAAACTGCGTTACGCAATTAGGGTGCAGGTGCTGCAACCCCAAAATCATCCGAATTCGCGGCAGCCTTATGAATTACTTATTTTACTGGAGCATTTGGATCCGGGCTCCTTAAATCTCAAATCTTGGGTTGCGACCGCGGCCGGGTTTAGGTAACGGCCTAAACTATGGTCGACCATTGAACAAAGTAATCGCTTCTAAAATGCTCAACGTTACTCAATATCTTTATTGCTTTACCATAATGTGTACTTAGGTGGTAACTATATCATTTAAATCATTGTGGACCCTGTAGGGCACAGCAAAGGGGTTCGAGAGAGGAAGCCCTGTTTTAGGAGTTCATTAGGTTTTTATTGTACAAGTTTTAATTTACATATCTAAGTATAATCATAGTCAGGAGATCGCGTTCTTCGCATCCCGTGTACAATCTATGCCAGCCAGGGCTCGGAAACCGGTTAATTTTCTATGTTTTCGAACATATTTCACTAATTATTTAATATTTTGTTACAAAATCAATGCTGAACTTAATGTGATGACCCAATATTTGCGCTTGTTCCCAACGAGTCACACCTCAACGGGTAACAGTGTGACCGGTTGGGAATTAATTTTAAAAATAATCCCAACCAGTCATACTGTTACTCGTTGGGCATGTTACTCGTTGGGAATTATTTTTGAGACGTTCCCAACCGGTCACACTGTTACTCTATGGGATTTTTTTACTAAACAATTCCCAGCCAGTTACACGATTACTCGTAAAGATTCCTATGAAATTGTAAATCAGTGAATATGGTATATATTGGAATAAGACACTGTAAATAAATATCAAACAGATTTATTATCAATCAACAAAATTACAATTTTAAACATTTATAAATTATCTACACATTATAACAACCTATCTGTATCAAACTAAAAAATCTTTACAGATATCACTAGTTTCATATTATGAAATTATAAACTTGCAATAAGGCATTTAAAATAAACAACAAATTTCAAATAGCTGAAATTATAAATTAACAAAATAACAATTCAAACATTATAATATATTTTTAAAAAGCTATATTTATCTAGGTATAAATCACAGAATCATCACAGATATTTTAATTTTAATGATTAAAGTAAGAACATCCACTTTTCTTTAACTTTTGGTATCTTAATACAGGCGATATAAGAGAAATAAAAAAAACACGAGTTCGATTCGCACGAAACACTTAAAGCTGTTTCGTGTGAATCAAACTCGTGGACACGTGGTATGTTGTTTCTTTTTTATGTTAGTAAGTATTAAACTTACTAATTAAGTATTAACATTAAAAAATTGTTCTAAATATAATCAGTCTTATGGAATTGAATATAAATTCAATATAGAGTTATCATCATAAAATCATTATGGATAATAAGTAGATTTTAATAATTGTAGATTCATAATTATCCATAATAATGATATGATGACAACCATAATCAGTCTTACACGTTAATTAATATAAAATCAATGTACAACAATTTTCAACAAATCATTTTTAAGTAGTATCTTTATTTTAACTCAACGTTTTGTTTGGTATGACCAAACAAAACGTTGAGTTAAAATAAAGTTAATGTTATGATAAAGAAATAGTTAATGTTAATATAATCAGCCTTGTACATAATATGTATTTGACTCACAGTATATAATCTAATTTCGTAAAATTTCTAAAGCATGGCCTACTGTTATCAAACCTTCCGATAGCTCCTGTTGCACTTCTTGAATGAAATCGTCTTTTAAAATATATTTTTTAGCTCTTTTTCTTTTTAGTGATTTATTTATTTGTGTGAGTATGTTTCTGACAACATTAAGAGAAGAGTCCTCTTTTAATGTATGCAGGAAGTGCATCAGGTTCGGTTTTTTTGTTCCGATGGTCTTATTCAACTTACCATGCCATGCTTCTAAGGCATTTGTGGTTCGGTGCCGCTCTCCGAAAACACACCACACTTTAAAAAACTCTCTACACAGCCATTGTCTTTCCATATATTTTATAAACTGTTTGCAGCTTGAACTTTCGCTATCTCCGTATCGAGCAATTATATATACCCATCCGTTTATTATTTCATGCTCTGGCAGCAAAGGAAGCACAGCACTGAGCTGAACTAATCGCACCTCCTTTGGATCTTGTGACGTCCGCATTGTCATTTTCAGTTTTTTCCCCTTTTTAAATATCGCGTTGTTATAGTGATAGTAACACCCTTTTACTATCACTGAAGGAAAAACTTTGGCGATTGCATTTATTGCTGGCTTTTCGTAATCACATCTGAATTGAGCTGGATTCCAATCAGGTAGCTGTGATTTTATCATACTAAACAGGATATAGTAGCTTTCTGTTGTTCTGTTGCTCATTAATGCATACACCACAGGAATTATATTTGTGTGGTTTACTGTACTTCCAGTATCCCCATGGATTGTATACAGTTGTATGAAGGGATTAGGACAACTTCTAAATGTGCCATCACCATAACAGTCTTTTAAATTGTGCACCATTAATCTCGCTTCCTTGGACGAAAATAATATTATTCTAGTATTGTTCGTATTACTTTGGTAATCTGCTAGTAGAAAATCATTATATCTTGGTGGTACTTCAACGTCTAGTGCCTGTTTGTACACTATCTTAGAAACTCCGGCTGCTGAATTTCGTTGTCTGTACAGTGTACTTTTAACACTTGTGAATTTGGGTATTTTAGATACGATATCCATCTTTAAGTTGACTTATCATTGAATTATACTTTTGTGGGATATTTGGAAAACCTGGTTTGTACAATTCAGTCTTTAATTTCTGGACAGATTCCTCAATTTCGTTTTTTGCAAAGTCAGGGGCGTGGCTATGAGCAGTCTCATGCAGAATATTTTGGTCCTATGAAAAAACATTTACGATCTCAATAATGATTAAAACAGAATTAAAGCGGTTAACAGTAAATTAAGCAAGCTCAGCATATTCAGTTAAAACTGAAAATAAATACTTTGTAGTTATCAGTAAATTGTCACTTATACAACATATTTATGGAATAACCCAAAACCTCAGATGAAACGACGCACGCGCCGGCGCGCGCTAGATTGACTACAGGGACGGCGGTAGCCGGCGGCGGCGGGGTGGCGGCGGAGCGGCTGACCTTGAGCGCGCGCGCTAGTTCACTTACACTCGCCCGCTCGATTGTTTACGTAGCGTTTAAAAAAATATTAAAAACGACAAAACAAATAATTATGTTAGGTAAAAAATTAAACTATATAAGTATTAAAAAATATTGCTTTCTATTTTGCTGCTGATTCTAAACAAATTAAGTTTTGGGTTATTTCAACATCTTGTATAGAGGTAGATATACTTACTTTTATTCGTATGACTCCTTTACAAGTTTTTCGTTGCGTGCACGCCCACACTGTTAATCCGCTATTATGCTTTCGCCTGGCATAAAATTCGTATCCACCACGAAGCAAAATAGTACCACCATTCCTTTGTATAAAACTAAATGTCACTAGGCTGGACGAAGTTGACGCGATGTATTCTGTCATGGTTAACAGCGGGACGTGCACTTCACTTCAATGCACAGCACAAACTGATAATATTCAAGCATCCCTCTCCCTCCCTGCGTCGTTCCCGTGGCGAAAAACGTGTAACTTTAACATGCAAATATGTGCTTTACATTTAATTTTAGAGAAATAATATTTTATATTGTGGCTGAAATTAATAAGAGGTAAAAAAAACACAAATATCCTCTTATCATTTCACTGTATTCACACCATTATCCATTAATAGTATCTTCATAAACAAGTGAATAAGAAAGTAGAGAGATTACGTATTCTAGTAAATATAGGCGGCCACGAACACTAGCACTGGTCATGTCAGGCGAGAAACAGAGCCCTAACAAGGGATAACTATTTAGAACTGATGAATAAAAATAAGTCAACCAGTCATTGTGCCGCTGTTGACGGCATAACGAGTCGGAGCTACTGTTACTCGTTGGGACATCTTTTACATTTATTTCCAACGTGTCACAGTGTGACAGGTTAAGTGTGACTCGTTGGGAACTAATGAAAAAATCATCCCAACGAGTAACAGTGTAACAGTAACTGTGACTCGTTGGGAATTATTATCCAAAACATTCCCAACGAGTCACACTGTTACCCGTTGAGGTGTGACTTGTTGGGAACAAGCGAATATTTGAAGCTAATTTGTATCAATAGTACCAAAAATAATTTGTATCTTCGGAAATAAAAATTAACCGGTTTAATGACCTGATGCCAGCATCAAATGGAACACAATTGGGTACCAGCAAGGAATAGGTACGACGTAGGTATGTTTGCTCATTTGCAACGATGAAGACACGGCGTTAGTTCCTCCAGTGAATTTGGATCCGAGCCACTTTGTACGAATGTGTAGGTACACACTAAACTTCAATTTAATCTGAAACTATGTAACGTGTTCCACTTTCACGTAGGTATTTAGTTCAAGCGTTTTGAGCTATTGGTAATGGTGCGCTGACATGGGCAATTTCTACAAGGTCAAATTAAAACAAAAATTGATTCTAATGATGAGATTACTGTTTTTTTTTATTGATTATTTTTTATTGACTTGATTGATTGTTGTTTTTTGGGTTCAACAACCAAAAAAAATCACAACAAATCTTTTTCTTGTTGTTGTACCTATCACCATGTTTAGATATCCCATCACGCAAAAAAGTCATAAACATTGTTAAAGATAAAGCGCAAACTTAACTTGATGTGTAAGTTATATCTAGTTACACAGATATGTTTTACCTGATTGGAAACTAAGTTGTGAACGCAGTTAATGATGAAGGAATTATTCACAAAAAATGATAGTGCTCTACTTTTTAGGATTCCGTACCAAAATGGTAGACTTCAAAATCGGTTGAACAAACTGTAAAAAAGGTTTATTTAAATTTCTAATCTTATTTCAAATGGAGTATATGTACTGTTGTATTATTTTAGTGATAACTGAGAAATTCCAGACGGAAAACCCACACTTGAACACTGAATTTCATTCCCCATTAAAATGAATGCTGTCACTTTCCTGATACAATTCGTTAGATAGAGACAGCATTACCTTTAATGCGGAATTAAATTCAATGGACTTACGTGCAACTAGCGGTTTGACAGACCAAAAACTAATAAAAAGATAGAAAGATTATGAAAACAAACAATTAATAAAAGTTTGCAGGATTTTAATAACTTTTGACTTTTTATGCTGACTGTATAATATTCATTTTACCAAAAATTTGAAACTTACCTAAGTACTCATAAATTTATAATATTTTGTTATTAAACATATTTATGAACTAACTCAATACTTAATTCTTAAAAGAAAAGCATTTTAAACAGGCATCACTCAAATTGCAAACTAAGAATAAAAATTGATTTGTAATTCTTTGTTTTAAAAAGAACTAAAATTAAAAGTCTTTTATCTTTTGCATTTTAATAAAATAAAATACTTTAAATTAAAATATTCATACTGCCTGATGCTTAGTACAAAAATATAATTTAGGAACAACATAATACCAATTCATACTAAACATAAGTAAATTTATATCACTTTACCGGGAAACTCAGAACTCCCGTTAATAATCCTTCCAACTTTGCCTTGTTTGTCTCGCGGTATGCCATGCTTAACAAGCATATGCCGTCTCACAGTCTCCGTCTTAGTATATGTCACACTGCAAATACTGCACGCAAACATATACATCCTCTCATGAACATTATTACAGTGTGCAAGCATATCGCCGTGCCGATAGAACTTTCTAGGGCAGTGGGAACATTGATACTGTTTTTCCATGTGACAGACCAAATGATTCCTCCATATAGCTCTGCGCCGGAATGTTAAGCCGCATTTTTCACATGTGAACGGTCTTTCACCAGTGTGTAACCTTAAATGTTCTATTAAGTCCAGTTTTCTGGGAGCTTTATAAGGGCAATGATCACATTGTAGGTATGGACCAACTCCATGACGAGCTATTTGATGCATATGCATTTCTGCAAGAACAGGAAAGCCTTTACCACACTGGTCACAAATAAATTTGCAGTTGTTGTGCCGTTGCATGTGATGATTGTATGTTAAACGGTTAGCAAGGGTTTTGTGGCATATCTTGCATTTAAGGTTGCGTTCCTTGACTGGTACAGATCTATGTTCCCTTTTTAGTTTATTTTTTGTGTATTGCATTTTAGTAAATTTTGTATCCGTATAAATTAAACTTTGCATAGTTTCCAAAATATAGTCAACATTCTTTGAATATTGACCTTGTTGTTCTTTGGGGTTACTTTTAAAATCTTTTTCCTCTATGAAATCATCAAAATCGTACATTCTATCACCTAAATCCATGTCTGTGTCGACATTTTCAACGCTTTGTTTTTGATCATTTTCATGTATGAAATGGGTCTTCTTCACAGACTTTTTGTGGTTATTGTTTCGCCTAGAAGGTTTTGGATTACTTTTTGGTGGGAAATACTGGTTAAACATCACATATTCACACACAATTTCTTCTAAATTTCGATCTGAAGTGTCACTGTTAACATTTTTATTTAAGAGTTGTTTCAACTCTTCGTCAGTAGATTCACACTTTAATTTGAAGTAAATAGTTTGTTTTAATACATGAACACACGTTCGGCAAATCATATTAGGCAGTTTATCGTCTTTTCGCAACAAAACATCGGTTACTATTGTTATTGCTTTGCCGTAACAACTGAGGCCGTCGTCACTTGAATTATCAATCAAACTAAACATTCTAACGCCATTGTTCCGAGATAAGCACACCCGGCATATAGTTTTGTACATATTTTCGTAACCATCCATTATTTAACGAGGAAATTTTCACGTTATTTCACTCGGTCTAAAATTTTGTTTTGCTGACACAAATTGACACTTTTGACACTGACAAGTTCAAAGAGCCAGTATCAATGTTTACGTTTCGTTTCACAGTATCTATCTTATTTAATAAAATAACAATATTACACAGATTTATATGAATTATTTTAACTGAGAAGGTATCTACCAAAATACTAGATACTTAAAGATTGTATTTCACGTATATTGGTCGAAACTTTTTCATATTTTATGTAAGTAGATACGAATTGGGTAGGCTATGTAAGTCAGTCCAATAAGTCCAAATAACTGTTACCATCCGGGATAATGATTAAAAATAACCACTTTACCGCTACTAGAAATTGTTCGTCAAACGCGACCGCGGCTTGACAGGTTAAACTGATCCCCGCAGTAGGTAGCCATTTAGTTTCTACTTACATAATGAATACAGCAATAAAATCCCATACAAATTAACACATAATACTTAGATCTACGAAACACAGTCGTAAAATTCCAGTACGTCTTTCATCTTATTTGTGGCTTAAATAAGTCTTAATAGGGTTTACATTAGAGCGTTCCGCGGGTGGCAATAGAATGTTTCAAGCCGTGGCCTCGAAAGTGGCGAGGCCAAGAAATAGCAATTTATTTTAGGCTTAGGTGGTTAGCTGAAACGGAGGGTTTAGTTTTATATCTGTAGGTAATGGTTTGTTATGTG
The DNA here is from genome assembly GCA_963921375.1 of Tiliacea citrago. Taxonomy (NCBI): domain Eukaryota; kingdom Metazoa; phylum Arthropoda; class Insecta; order Lepidoptera; family Noctuidae; genus Tiliacea; species Tiliacea citrago. Next base: position 2,498,849 of record OY992804.1, on the reverse strand, counting down.
TTTTAGGGTTCTTTTGTTGAATTTAAGTAAATCTAACTACACTAGGACTTCAATCGATAAACCCCGTTATCGATGGTCTGTCCGTCAGTCACACACCCTTGTATATTATTTGTAATTATGAAACTTCGGTAGTGTTCTGTGAACTACCATACAAGCATGTAGGGTATCTTCTTATAAACCTTCAAAAAGCTTTATAATAGATAAATGCCTATTTAAGCCAAAAATGCCTCGTCTGGCTTAGCACGCATTTTTGTTTAAACCACAATCGTTTCATCAAAAACAGCTAGGCCACTAAATATTTTTATAGCAAGTTGGGGAGACCGGGGTCGGAAGTCCCAATTACGACCTTTTGAATTTTTGGTGCCTATTCTCTTGGTATATCAATGACATTCATAAATCAACGGATAGTCTATCTAATCTAGTTTAAAATATAAATACTTTTTAACTTTAACATTATCCATTATCGAAAAATTTAATTTTATAGAAAAAAGAAAAGTATGACTTGTAACCCCGTATCAGGGATGGTTGTCACAGTGTCTGGGGTAGGTAGCACATAATACATCAAGGGGAGAAATATAAAAAAACACTTAGTTAAATCAAATTACTATTTTATTAAAAATACAATGTTGAACTGGTAGTCTGGTACCCAACAAAAGAACGTTAAATATCTTACTCATTATAATAAAAATAGCCATCAAAATTCGTTTCAACCGAATAAATTCTTTTGTGGTTTTTATAAAGTAATTGTATTTTTCTTTTTTGTTGTTACTTAACACACGTTCACTTTATTCTTCGTTTCTAGTTTTTTTCTTTTCTAAATAGGTCTTCTCCGGTGTAACTGCCCAATGTCTATGTAAAATTTAAACATTTATATCTGTAGTTTTCAAGGTGTACATAATAAAGAGTATTCTATTCTATTCAATCTGTCAGAATTGCTGATTCTTGCGTGGAGGAGCTTTTGGTAGAGGTTTCAAAACTTGCGATGATATAACCAGAGAACTCTTTGAACAACTTGTACTAGGAATAGGTTCCTTTGTAGCTTGATGTTGCAATGATAGCTTGTTAAAACAAACAAATATTAATATAGCAAACCTCTAAAAAGCCAACAAAAAACGCAGCACACATTCAGGTTGTTTGTCACATGTGACTACCAGCCCTCGTCAAAATGAGACAACCTACCCCAAACACGTTTTATAAAATAAACTTCGAAAATAAATTCAAATCGATGTATCTATATTTATAAAACAATGCATCGATATCATGGACCATATATTTAACATAATAAATACATGAAAAGGTATAGTACAATGCAAAATTTAAGCATACTTACAAGAATCGACACAGATGCACACAAAATTACTTTCACTGTGCGAAAAAATCTAACGCACGTCTCTCTGTCACGGCGCACACTGGTCCCGAATGATAAAAAAGTGGACATTAAGAAATTTTTGACAGAAGGTCAACGGATTCGGCTGATTTTTTTTTTTGTAGACAGCTGATGCAATTACAAATCACTTTTATAGATTGAGTTTTTGCCAAATAAGCCGTATTTTCAGAGAAAAAAAATATTGAAATATTTTTTGTATGAAAGAAATCCAAATTTTGTCTTTATCTTCCAAGATTCAAACGTATTCAAAATAAAACTTAGCGCAGCTTGTAGAGGTGCTAATTGCTCACCACTTTGTCATAGACACTCTTCTGCGATTTTGTGCTCCTTTTGAGTTACAGGCACTTTAAATATTTTTTGTATAAAAAAATTCTAATTTTGTCTTTATCTTCCAAGATTCAAACGTATTCAAAATAAAACTTAGCGCAGCTTGTAGAGGTGCTAATTGCTCACCACTTTGTCATAGACACTCTTCTGCGATTTTGTGCTCCTTTTGAGTTACAGGCACTTTAAATATTTTTTGTATAAAAAAATTCTAATTTTGTCTTTATCTTCCAAGATTCAAACGTATTCAAAATAAAACTTAGCGCAGCTTGTAGAAGGGCTAATTGCTCACCACTTTGTCATAGACACTCTTCTGCGATTTTGTGCTCCTTTTGAGTTACATGCACTTTAAATATTTTTTGTATGAAAAAATCCTAATTTTGTCTTTATCTTCCAAGATTCAAACGTATTCAAAATAAAACTTAGCGCAGCTTGTAGAGGGGTTAATTGTTCATCACTTTGCCATAGACACTCAATTGCGATTTTGTGCTCCTTTTCAGTTACAGGCACTTTAAATTTTTCGTTGTCGGATGAGCTTTACTAGTTTTTTGTAGACAGCTGATACAATTACAAGTAACTTTTAAAGATGTATTTTTTGTTAAATAAGCCGTATTTTCAGAGTTAAAAAATTAATTCAGGCGGATTAGAAATAATCTTGTTAAAGATAGACTAAGATGTAATAACATTTTCTTCATTAATAAGAAACTCTTATAAATGTCTTTCTATTAAAAAAAGTCTTATTTTAAATATATCAAATAAACAACTTGGATATCTCAAAACGTGTACAGACATGTTCAGGTACAGGTAATTTATTGTGTGACTCATATTCAGATTATAAGCATTTTTTGGTAATGAGTCATTGCTTAATTAGCCGATTACTTACAATTTGGGCTATATTTGGTCATCTAACGCTAGTGAATGCGTCGGAAACGCTGAATGATAAAAAGGTATAAATTGCAATTAAAACTTTTCCTTCGTAATTTAACGGGCTTAGGACCGTCAAAATACAAACCTATATAATAATATAGGTATTGTATTAAGGCGTACTTAAAAAATTTGAACTACCTGTAACCCTAACGCTTAATTTATGTTTACATGCATGTTTTGTTTATTTATTTATTTTATACTTTATCACTTAATATGTATTTGATTTAGGGCAGGGATCTTGGCGTGCTTATCTGTTTTGGTCACTTTCTTCAATAATAAACGGCACTTGCACTATTAACAGTCTTTTAATTATAGTTCCACAACAAAACACACGCTTTTACAATTATTTTCACAGGTTAAAGGTCGAAAAATTTAAAGTGCCTGTAACTGAAAAGGAGCACAAAATCGCAATTGAGTGTCTATGGCAAAGTGATGAACAATTAACCCCTCTACAAGCTGCGCTAAGTTTTATTTTGAATACGTTTGAATCTTGGAAGATAAAGACAAAATTAGGATTTTTTCATACAAAAAATATTTAAAGTGCATGTAACTCAAAAGGAGCACAAAATCGCAGAAGAGTGTCTATGACAAAGTGGTGAGCAATTAGCCCTTCTACAAGCTGCGCTAAGTTTTATTTTGAATACGTTTGAATCTTGGAAGATAAAGACAAAATTAGAATTTTTTTATACAAAAAATATTTAAAGTGCCTGTAACTCAAAAGGAGCACAAAATCGCAGAAGAGTGTCTATGACAAAGTGGTGAGCAATTAGCACCTCTACAAGCTGCGCTAAGTTTTATTTTGAATACGTTTGAATCTTGGAAGATAAAGACAAAATTAGGATTTTTTCATACAAAAAATATTTAAAGTGCATGTAACTCAAAAGGAGCACAACATCGCAGAAGAGTGTCTATGACAAAGTGGTGAGCAATTAGCCCTTCTACAAGCTGCGCTAAGTTTTATTTTGAATACGTTTGAATCTTGGAAGATAAAGACAAAATTAGAATTTTTTTATACAAAAAATATTTAAAGTGCCTGTAACTCAAAAGGAGCACAAAATCGCAGAAGAGTGTCTATGACAAAGTGGTGAGCAATTAGCACCTCTACAAGCTGCGCTAAGTTTTATTTTGAATACGTTTGAATCTTGGAAGATAAAGACAAAATTAGGATTTTTTCATACAAAAAATATTTAAAGTGCATGTAACTCAAAAGGAGCACAACATCGCAGAAGAGTGTCTATGACAAAGTGGTGAGCAATTAGCCCTTCTACAAGCTGCGCTAAGTTTTATTTTGAATACGTTTGAATCTTGGAAGATAAAGACAAAATTAGAATTTTTTTATACAAAAAATATTTAAAGTGCCTGTAACTCAAAAGGAGCACAAAATCGCAGAAGAGTGTCTATGACAAAGTGGTGAGCAATTAGCACCTCTACAAGCTGCGCTAAGTTTTATTTTGAATACGTTTGAATCTTGGAAGATAAAGACAAAATTAGGATTTCTTTCATACAAAAAATATTTCAATATTTTTTTTCTCTGAAAATACGGCTTATTTGGCAAAAACTCAATCTATAAAAGTGATTTGTAATTGCATCAGCTGTCTACAAAAAAAAAATCAGCCGAATCCGTTGACCTTCTGTCAAAAATTTCTTAATGTCCACTTTTTTATCATTCGGGACCAGTGTGCGGCGTGTCTGAGCGGACGATGGTGAAGTAGGGAGGGAGGTGTTGCCATCGCGATTTTTCAACACCGATCAATGTTCGTATTCGGTCGGTATTTTCTGTTATGACCGCTGTGACAACCAACCCGTGAGACAACCATACCCTGGTCTCCCCTACGTGGCCAGAATGTATTTTAAAGAACAAATTACACTAACCGTTGGTTACAATTTGTGGCCTCACCGCGACTTTCGAGGCCACGGCCTGGCCTAATAGCGATGTACGATAAACGCTCTCTCTACGATAAAATGCCGCAGCGCCATATCATTCTAGTGTGAATGAGTTTTACTTAGAATCTTGGGATGATACTGAGATGATGTTGCGTGGTAAAGTCGAATTATTCATTCACTGGAGTAATATGACATGCCACTTTGTGTATTCAAATGGCCTTATTTATTGTGTTTATTCTATTCTAGACTTTAACATTTAATAATATAACCTACATTTGTTTTACACTTCGATTAAACTAAACGATCACCAACTATATAATCAGCCTATAATGTTCCCACTGCTGGGACACAGGCCTCCTCTATCTGTGAGAGGGAGTGGGCCGTAATCCACCACGCGGGCCCAGTGCGGGTTGGTAGATGTCACATGTCTTCGAATTTTTAGTTCTAGGACTTGCCGGTTTCCTTCACCGTTTTGAGAGCAGTGGTGATGAAATAATTTACACAAAGTAAATCGCCTGTCTGAGTTCGAACCTACGACCTACAACTCGAAGGCCGCGGCGTTTACCACTGGGCCACCACTGCTCTATCACCAATTACAAGTACTTATACAATAAATATGACTATTTTATTACACCATGTCAGATTACTCCAGTGTATAAATTTTTTAATTCGACTTTAGATAAAGTTTTAAAGATGTTCAGATCGCTGAAAATGGATAGTGGTAGGTATATCGTAACTATAAAAAAGAGTATAACATCACGCCTGTATTTCCTGAACGATTAGGCAGTGGTGTAGGCTGTAGTATATCCACATTTCGCCAATTATGTTTAAGTCCCATGTAACAGGGGGCGAGCCTGTTGCCATTAACCGGGCACACAAATCCAGACTCTGGGCTGCTACTGAGATGTTCCAGATGAAAAACCCGGCCAAGTGCGTGTCAGACTACGCACAATGAAGGGTTCCGTAGTTGGGATGAATTTATCCCAAGAACAAACTTAACATTGTAGTTGAAAAACATGTTCCCCCCTTACATTTTAACTGTAAATGTAAGTTTGTACACACAATATTGAGCGATTTACCATGTTATTTTAAGATCACAGACTTCTTATAGGTTTTCCTGTACCTAATTTATAAGTAAAGAACTATTTTCTGATTTTTTTTCAAAATTTTTGGCTCAGTAGTTTCGGAGAATAGTAATTTTTCATCTATTTTCTTAAATAATTTCAAAAGTATTTATTATAAAATTATAAAAAAAATATATGAAATCCTTACAATAAGCCCTTTTATTTTGATATGTGACACGGTACAGTCAGCAAAACTTTTTTTTTTTAATTTCTAATTTTCGCCAAAGTGAACCCCATATTCAAAATTCATTTATTTACGTAACACTTCCGTGTTTGGGTCACAGAAGTTCATACGTGTACCAAATTTCAACTTAATCGGTTCAGTAGTTTCGGAGCAAATCGGCTGTGATAGACGGACAGACAGACAGACACGACTGATCCTATAAGGGTTCCGTTTTTTCCTTTTCAGGTACGGAACCCTAAAAACTAATAACACTTTACCCGACCCGAGAATCGAACCCAGGACATGCTCAGCAGTAGCGCTTAAGACCACTAATCCAACGTCGAGACTAATCCAAGGCAGTCAACTAATAAAGAACACTTTCGGAATAATTTCGGTTTCTGACAAAACTTATTTTCTAATAACACCTTGCTATAATAAATTGCCAGAATTTAGGGGCACTAAAACTAAAGCATTTTGGGGGCGTTTTGGTGTTTAAATCCCGAACAGAGAACAGAGGTTGACATGCACTCTTACTTTCCAAAACGTGTCAAAAAATCGTGTGAATTGCCAAGCGATTTTGAACCATGTGCAGTGCAACTATAGAGATCGCAGAAAGCGATATTAAGGCCGCCCCTTGTATAACTTTTGTATCGTTTGATAAATGTTTTACCCGACTACGGCAAAGTCAAAAGGAAGGGTTATGATTTTAGCAGTCTATGTATACAGTATGTTTGTATTTACATGTGATCCACCGTCGCGCCTAAACTACTGAACCGATTTTAATGAATGAGGTAGCGATAGATTTGTAATTATGGTCCGGGTGACATAGGCTATATAAACTCTTCCTTAATTTAATATGGTGGACTTTACACGTACATTTGTGAACTAAAAAAATAATAATAGAGTGTTACAAGGGTCGGGGGACCCTGGACCGATGGGCGCAGGTATTTTGTTTCATGAGATAAAAAATCATTGAAAATCACTTGAATTGTCAAAAAGTCGGTCAGTTGCTCAACAAGTTGAATCTAGTTGCCCATTCCAAAATGTAGATCTCTATGGAGAACAGCGGGAAAGAAACTCCAAGGACACTCTTTTAAACCAAGATATTACAAAACCCTGGGTAAGTATACCTATGTTATTTATGTTACTTTTATATGTGACAACAACGTAAAAAAATTAAATAAAAAACAATTTAAATTAAAAGACTAAAAATGTGTTAAGAGATTACCAGTATCAACCGACGGCGCCCGTTCACGATCATGACACGTGGATCAGCACTATCCAGCTCAACCATTTTGTATGGAACCGAAAGAATTAACACACGCGCCATCATCAGTGAGACATTTAGGTGAGCATGACATACTCTCAACTGCCTGCGCCCATGCTCTTCCAAGTAAACATCATCATAATAACACTGAACGGCTCCATGGTAGGTAGGTACTCACATTTACAAAATTGATGAAAAAATGCTTCTAAATTGTACAAAACTGTAGTTTGCGATGTATGTATTTGAGAAATGAATAACATTTTAATATCAAAAAGCTTTCGAGTCCAAAACACCAATACATAATGTGCAGATACAAACTAGACCAATAACATCGGGTAAGAATTATTTTCATTAGTAAAAGAATAAAGAAAGAAAGAAAAATCATTTCAAAAAACACACATACAAAGTAGCCAAAAGTCTCGTATCCAATACCCTAAACAAAGAACAGCGTGCTACAGAGAACTAAGCAGATTCATTCAATAATTCAATAATTCTAGTTACCGAATGTTAGAAGCAGTGAATGTCACGTTGTACTGAATAAGATGATAGGTACTAGAATTCGTCGAAAAGACGGATTTCCTGGGGTCACGTTTGACTGAAAGCTACAGTGGGGTCCTCACTTAACATCACTTGCAGGGCGGCTAAGGTCAGCCCACAGTCACCCGCTTACGCTGTTTGGGACATCCGTCAGTTTAATAACAAACGAGGAAACTGCGAGATTGGTCTATTTTAACATTTGCAGATGTTTTTGTGAATATTTGAAATATTTTAATGGAATGCCAGTAATATTTTTCACTTTTAACATTGTAAAAGTATTAAAAGTCTTGAAGCGAAATGATAATATTACTTTGCATACATTAGTTTAATAAACATCGCTTTTTATTTAATACTACAATGGCTTTTAAGTCTGCTCTAGGTATAACTTTTTCAAAGTACCTACTTTGTTCAAAGAAATTGTTATTTACCCATGTGAACCCATGTAACTGATTTATTACTGAAAGTAATGTTGTACTCTACTTCCTATTTAACTTAGCAGGACGAACATGACCAGAAAAAGCTAAAAACTATGAAATCCTTAAGTAATGAAACCACACTATGCACTGGCTTGTGAGAGAAAACAAAATAGAAAAATCTGGACAAAATAGTGAGAAATCACTAACACGCAAGTTTGCTGAAATACCTTATACGTTACTATTTCTATGCCGCCATTATAAATAAAAGCTACAAACCTAAGCGCACACAAACACTTGATCCTTAACCTTGGGCTACGCTCAAAATCTGGGCAAAACTTACCTTTATGCCACTCGAGCACTAGACCCGCGCTGCGATAAGAATTCAATGAGACTTGAATACGGATCTATATACTTGACATACTTGAATGTGACCCTTTTTTTTGGTGGGAAATTATCAAATAACTTCTCCCGCTCTGGGCTGAGCGGGAGAGCATCAGAATTTTACTGACTAAAACCCACCCGTGTTCCTTCATTTGCCTGTGTGCCAGGGTCACGATATCCCTTTCGGACAAACTCGCAACCCTGGCAGGCATTGGCCCTAATGGACCCCATCAATTCATGCTGACATCTCTTTGAGGCACGCGTGGAACACAACGCGCCGTTGACTCGGGCCTGGTCCTTACCGGATGGCGAGATACCTATCGCTCACCGTCTGCAGGCCAGCGCCTACGGTAGCCGGAAATCGGGATCGTAAATGCTGGAAGTCATGGGGAGAAATTTTAGCCCAACAGTGGGATGATACAGGCTAGTTGAATACATTCCCTATAGCATTTGTGGCGTTTCCATTTTAATCAATTATTTTTATTAATCATACGAAACAGCAGAATCTTTTTCACACGTATCGTATTTAGGTACCCTTTGAAAATTTTATCATAATCACTAATGCGGAGACTATCGATATTATATTATGGGTGGCCAAACCTGTCTAGGCATTTATGGCTTTTTGTCGAAATAATAAAGGGATACCTACCTACTTAAAAAAAAAGAATCGTCAAAATCGGACTGCTCTGTAAAAAGTTATGCGTGGTCATATATATATATATATATACGTGTCGACTTGAGAACCTCCTTCTTTTTTGTCGGTTAAAATAAAAATACTTATTTAGAACTGCGATAAACAATGTACGAATACATCATAATGATATTGTTGAAAATTTTAGTATGACTGATCACAGAAATCACTTTAGTTATCCCTGAATAAATAATTTAATCCAGCAAAGTTCACGGGATACTATCGAAAGAGGAATTAAAATCGTTGCGCTTAAATTGAATTCAGAACTAGATCACCACTTATCGGCTTACAGCACAGCAATTTATTTCATTTCAACAACAATCCTTCGAACTAACGAACTTTTTCAAAATCCGGATAAACCACATTTTTATCCGGCCCCTCTAGTGTTCAACGACCTCTACATATGTTTGTTTGCTAGGCCTCCTCGTTATTTTGATTTACACTGACAATACAAAACATGACTGTGCTAGCGTTTTTTTTTGTATCTGTATTTTTCGCCGACTTTCTGAGCCTGAGGGCCGGAATAATGATGAATTTCATTCTAGTTCGCAAAAAAATATACGGATATTTTTTGTAAGTTTAACGCGAGTATCATAAGTTTTTCTCGTAGTTTTCGCTTCACATAATAATATCTTGCGAAGGATTCTTTTTCATGATAGTTTTTAGGGCTTTATAAGGAGTAGAATTACTTGTGGAGAAGTTTGTTCGTGAAAGAACTACCACAATATTTTTTTTTTTTTTCAGAAAAGGTCTTTCAGTTTGAAAGGTGTGGTTTTGTGGGTCCCAATGAAATTACAGGTAGGTATAATAACATACTTAGACACTATGTGTGTGAGAAAGCTTCTTCCCGTGGGGGTAGGCTGAAACTACAGAACGCCACAACCTGCTACGATCCTTATGTATGTACTATTTTTGCTACGTTTACGTTGTTCGTACACGCTAGTGTTGCCCAAATTCAGTCTTGGTCTTGCAGTCTTGGTCTTGTTCTTGCGTTTTTGCAAGACCAAGACCAAGAACAAGACCGCGTATTTTTAGCAAGACCAAGACCAAGACTGACCGTGCAAGACTTGAGCAAGAACAAGACATAGCCTGCAAGACTCTTGCGTCTTGCAGCTAGGACTTAGCGCTATTTCACTGAGTAGTTAGGTGTAACAGTTCGGTGTATAGGTAGGTACGCTTAGGAATTCTATGAGACGCAAAAAACTGTATCAAAGAATATGAAAAACTGGACCTATGCGCATTACGACTAATACCATAAACATAGCGAATAAAAAAATATCTATTAAAATCAAACTGAGTGCATGCATAGTTATGTTTTAACCATCGGCACTTTGATAATGCGGCATCAAAGGTTTTGTACTTACTTCTCAAAGAAATTTGCCGCTTTTCGGAAGTACATGGTTATGATACACGCGCCGGCGGCTTCTTTTGAAATCTAAAACAATCGTTGCCGCCACGCCGAAATCATAACATTTGTGACACTATTTGATTGCCGCCATAGGGCGTAGGTATACTCATGCAAAATAATTTCGAATTTTTTTAAGAGTACCTACAGGTGTTCCAAAGAATAAATAAGTTTCAGAGTGCTTAGAATGAAAATGAATACATTATACTGATCACGCAAGTAGTATTATGATTAGGTTATAAATCAAAGCTTATAAATCATAAATGTTTATTAAGAAACAGTTACTTCCATGGAAAACGACATATAGGTCAGTTGATTTTTCGAATTTCTTATCAAATCTTCAGTTATTTATTAATCTGCTTGATCTTTACTATGGATATGTTAATTCAAGCTCACAATGTTCCAATTCTAATACGTTTTTCTAAGATTTAAAGTAAACTTTAATAAATAGTAATAGACTAATAGGTAATTGCAAGACTTGCAAGACTCTTGCTGCAAGACCAAGACCAAGACCAAGATTGGGAGCGCAAGACCAAGACCAAGACCAAGACCAGGTGTATTGGCGCAAGACCAAGACCAAGACTGGCTAAGTCTCGTCTTGTTCTTGCATTTGGGCAACACTAGTACACGCACGCCGCATGCGAATGCTACGCACCTGACCTTTCTGAAGGATATCACCAATAAGGTCACTATTTATGTCCTTCACAGGGCGTCCTCTCGGCGTTTGCACTCATATCTGCCTTGTAAACATTTTGTTTGTCGCCTTTCATTCATCCTCTCAACATGACCAAATCATCTAAGTCCCTTTAAATTTTTGTGACTGGATCTTCTTTTAAACCGCATAGTTGCTTTTATCACATCATTCCTCAGTCTATCATTCAAAGTTACACCTCACATGCTTCGCAAGGAGCGCATTTCCACAGCATGCAGGTAATAAAATACATTTCAATGTTCTGTTTTTCAGAAATGGATCATAATCATAATCATAATCATAAATCTTTATTTATCTCAACATCATATTACAGGCACTGGTTAATAAAATGTACAATCTTAAATAGAGAAAGGTGTCTGAGGTAGGAGGGTCCTGAGTTACAGATCACCCGGCTCTCTTAGATAGGACATGTTAATTTACAAAAACAGTTATAGTCAAGATACTATAGGGATAATAAAAGTCTGAAATTGTAGTTTAGTATAAGCAGAACTTATAAAACTAAAGATATAGTTAGAAATGTACATAATGTTTTTGATAATCATGAAACTGGGGAAAATTGCAAATTATATTGTCTGATAACTAATTTGACATATACATAATTATTATCTGGTTGTTTGAGTTTACAAAATTCAGCAAGTAAAGCAATACAACTAAAATTCAAAGAAATATACAAATTATGTAGGTAGGTACTTATATTAATATTAACTAATACACATTTAAATTATTATAATAATAATGAGCATAACAAAAAATGAAGAATGGAAATGGGGAAAATGAAGAATGTTGTGTGTATTGTATGTTTGTAAGAATAGGTGTGTGAGTGTAGGTGTGTGAGTGTTAATAAGTGTGTGTTAAGACACTGGTTTTAATAAGTTTTCAGTGGCATTGTAATCTAGATTTAATAGCCAAATGTTTAATTTTCTTTTACAAACAGCTTTTGTATGAGTGTAGATAGATATTTTGTTATTAATTGAGTTATAAAGAAAAGTGCCAAGAAAACAGAAAAACTTTTGGGAGAAACTAGTGTTATAACGGATGATTGAACAAACATTTGTTGATCGTCTATTTTGTGTTAGTAAATCGTGATCTAAGGGGAGTTCAGTGTGTTTTTTTAGTATTGTCATGAGAATGAAGAACTGCCGAACCGTTAGCACTTGGCAGTGTTGGTAAAGTTCGAAAGTTGGATAGAGAATTGGGAAAAAGCAACTAACATTTTAATATAGCTCTTTGGGCTCTCTCTAAATTTATCATAAAACTTTTAGATGTACCGCCCCAAGTAGTAATGCAATATACTAGCAAAGACTGGCAAAGTGCAAAGTAAACTGTCTTAATAACTGATGTATCAGATATATGTCTTAGATTTTTAAATATGTAAATTAATTTTCGAATTCTTTTAACTAGGGCTTCGATGTTTTGTTGGAAGCTGAGACGGTAATCTATGATTATGCCAAGATATTTGATATAGTTTGTTTTAATTAATACAGGACAAGAACAATAGTTGATGAAATTACATGAGTGGGCTTTCAAGTTGAAGTTTGGTTGATCCTGGGGTCTAAGGGAATATGTCATGTATTTTGTCTTATCGACATTGAGTGTAAGCAAATTGGAATATAACCATTTATACACCGTATCAAGACCTTGTTGAGCATAATTATTAACTTCATCCCACGTATTAGCATCGAATATCAAGGCAGTATCATCGGCGAAAGTGATGATTTTACCGTTTTGCAGCTTGATGTCGCACAAATCGTTTATATAAACTAAGAATAATGTCGGACCGAGGATGCTACCCTGAGGAACGCCGTACTGATTAGGAAGTTCGTCGCTAATCCAATTATCTACTTTAGTACTTTGTGTTCTGTCAGACAAATAGTCTATGAATAATTGAAGTGGTAAACTTCTTACTCCCATATTCTCTAATTTTTTTATCAAAATCGGAACAGATACTGTGTCAAATGCTTTAGCTAAATCTAGGTAAATGGCTAAGGTATTTTTTTTATTATCTAGTTTGTTGACTATGTAATCTGTCAGTTCGTGGACGGCTTCAGCAGTTGATTTGCCAGATCGAAAGCCAAACTGTGATGGAGATAAAAGAGAATTTTGTTCCAGGAATTTAGTAAGTCTGGTGTTCATCAATCGTTCTAAAATTTTTGACAACGTTGGTAGTATGGATATTGGTCTATAGTTATTAACACAGTATCTGTCTCCGGACTTGAATACGGGTACAATTTTGGATTTTTTAAAGGCACGTGGAAATATTCCAGCAGAGAAAGAGAGATTGCATATGTATGTAAGTGGAGGAACAATAATATCAGCAAATCGTTTTAAAAATGATCCAGATATATTATCAACTCCAACTGCACACTCGTTTTTTAAATTAATAATTAAGGATCTTATTTCTTCTTCATCGGTACGAAGAAGAACAAAGGAATTTTGAGAAGAATTAGTTGGTTGACTATCGAGTTCTACATTAGGAAAATTTATATTTTGTGAGAGTAATTTTTCTGACAATTTTTTACCTACGTTTGCAAAAAATGAATTTACTCTATTAATTGATTCCATCGGATTGTCTATTGAAATGAGCTGTGTGGATTGCTGTTCAGCTTTATTAGTATAGGTTATAGTTTTAATTGCTTCCCAAAGTTTTTTGTTGTTTTTCCCTGCTTTTTTAATGTTATCTTGCTCGTAACTTTGTCTAACTTTCTTTAATATATCATTGCAAAAATTCCTGTATCTTTTGTAAGTGCAAAGTATTACCTCATTATCTGGATTTTTAATGGTTTTAATATGTAATTGATCACGGTTTCGCAAGCATCTTAATAGGCCTGGCGTTATCCAAGGCTTCAAAATTATTTTACGTCTAGAAGTCGTCATTAGTTTTGTGTTATCATTTATAGCTTGACCTAGGGAGTGTATAAAAAAATTAGTTGCCTCGTTGACATCTGTCATACTGTAAATGTTTTCAAAATCTATGTTCATAACGTACGATTCAAGTCCTGCGTCATCTATTCGTTTAATAGTTTTGGGGCCTTGGTTTTTGTTAAGTGTACGGTCTAAAAATAGTATAACGCTATTGTGGTCTGTAACTGAAGTTTGAGCAACATAACAGAACGCTGATAATCTTGTCTTTAACATTATATGATCTAAGCACGTGCGACTATGAGTAGGAATCGTGTGAGCTGGAAGCATACCATGAGAAGCGATAAGGTTGAGATATGCGTAGGATCTATTATCTTGGGAATTTTCAATAATGTCAATATTAATGTCGCCAACTAATATGATATTTTGAAAGGATGAAAGATTGCTTAGACAATCGTTGAGGGATATTAAAAAGTTATCGATATTTTTATGGCTAGGTGGTCGATACATAGCAACGATTACAGTGTTTGTGTTTATTTTTAAAATAAGTCGATTTGATTCGACAATTTCGTGTTCATCAACACTGTACTGTTCTGTGTTTTTGCAGTAAATGACCACACCTTCATTTTGAGTTTGATTATTGCGTGTAGTAAATGAAACATAACCATCGAATTCAGGAACGGTAGGATTTCGCTGCAACCAGCATTCTGTTAGCACAATTATATCCCAATCAACTTTTGACCTTGCAAGCAATGTTTGAAAGTTGGGAGTGTTGCAATTAATACTACGTATATTTTGGGTTAATATTATAGGGTTCTCGAAGAATTTTTTAACAAAGAGTGGCAGTCATCAATGTCACAAGTGGCGGATTGAGCTACAGAAACAGAATCCAAATCATTATTTAGTATCACGTTAAAGTCATCCATTTTTCAAAACATAATATTTTAGGGTGCAATTTAAGTTACCAATGTGTTTTACCAACCATTGAGTGACACTACCTCTCACGCATAAAATCGTTACAGAAAATATTAAAACAATTAACCCAGCAAGATAACAGTCTGTGTTTGTATATAATAAGTGTGTGTTTGTGTGTGTGAATGAGTATAATGAGATGTTATTTATATCAAATTTAAAAAAAAATGTAAAGTGAACATAACGTAAGGTGTTTTGACTTAGTACTAATATATTTTTTAAAATTATAAAAATCAACATATTAAAGTATTGACTAGTTATTAAAAATATTTTTAAAGTTATTAACAAAATATTAAGAATTAACATAAACAAAGTTATATAAAATTGAATAAAATAGTGTAGCAAAGAAAAAGTGGCTAGTCAGAGTTCACACTCTGATTTAAGCTTATCTAAATCAGCCTCCGAACTTATACGAATACGATTATCTCCTTCATTTTTCTGAATAAATATCTTGCCGTAGGCGGCCCAACAATATGCAAAGTTATAGGTCTTAGCAAAGTCACGCGCTAAGAAAAACAGCCTTTTACCTTTGCTCGTAAGATTTTCAGCTATGAAGATTGGTTTACTGGAGCCATGGATGTGCAGATGTGATGTATTCAATTTATTGTCTTTATGTTGGTTGTTGAAGTATTCTGGGTGTTCCAGAATTTTTTCTTTAAGTAAAACTGAGTTGAAGTCCAAGATAATAGGTTTGTTTCCTGCAGTTTTTGTATTAATTCGGAAGACATCTTTTATGTCACTATTTTGAATAGTAAGATTTATGGCTCGTCCGACTGTATTCATTAACTTAGCAAGATCATCTTTCGTTTCTCCTTTTCTAGGTGGAATATTTCTTATCTCAATGCTGGAGATTCTTTGCGCATTGCGAGGTGTTCAATTCTAGTCTCAAGGGTGTAAATGTATTGTAAATTATCTCGTTTTTCCTTTTCGATTAATTCAAGCTGTTTTTTCAGGTTATTATAATCTTCAGATAGATGCTCAATAGATTGTATAATTCCAATATTTTGTTTTTTAATATCACTTATCGTAGTTTGGAGAGCGTCAAGCTTACAGTTCTGTTCATGTTTAAAATCGGCAATTATGTTCCTTATTTCCGACATAAAATCCACAGAATCAGGCGTTTGCTTACGCGAACGCGTACGACTTGCTGTGCCCGTAGTGTCCGTATTGCTGATGTTAGTAGTCATGTCAGAAGTACAGTTTTTTGTCGTCTTAGCCGTCTTAGGTGTTGTTGGTGGTGTTCGTTTAAGAGGCATAGTTATACGGTGAAAAATATGAATGTTTAATGAAATATTAAATATTATTTTATAAAATAGTTCAAATTAATCCAATTCAATGTTGACAATAATATTCTGTAATAATATTAATACAAAAAGAGAAGGATTTCGTAAGACACGATCTCGAACCCACGTACACGGCAATCGCGCACTGTCGTGTAAAGTCAATGTGGGAGTTATCTAGCAGCGCGAAATTCACGTTCTGTATGATTTATGTTTTTTAAAGTTCGTTAGAATGTCCGTTAAGAAGCTTTCATTTCAAAAACCGACGCACTGTTTGAAAATTCTTACACTGGTTATTTATATGATAATGTTAGTTTAAAACTATTAAAACATGCCTGTTTATGTACTCCCTGAGTTAGTATTTTGGTTGTAAGTCACTTTAAGTCACTTTTGTAGCACAAACACAATTTTTGGATCACATAATTATGAACAATAATAGGGTTGATAAGATCACTATTTATAAGCCTACAGAGTTTATTAACTTTGGATAACACTAGGGATTATTGCATGCACTAAATGGATTGTATTTATGTTAAAATCGGGACGAAAATACTATTTTAAACATTTTTTTTAATGAAAACAAAGGGAGCGCGATGTTTGCGTGATGGCAGCGCCATCTTTTCTATCTCTACACTACACTACCTACCTACAGCCTTCTTGTTGTATCAAGTATCTAGTCTCCAATAATAAGTCCATCAGTTTGGCGGTCAGACTGTTAACATACCCCACTTAATGTACCTAATTTGTAGTAATAATTAATCAAAACGAAATAAAAATGTGAGAAAACATTTTTGATGTTAAATGTTACAAAAAAATTATAGCCCTCTGTTTTCGATAACAGTGAGCCTTTCAAGTGATTATTTCCTAACGTGTGCTTTAATATGAGTCAGACTGCATTTAGTTTTAAATAATCAAATTACAAAGCTTCTGAAATGAGTACTGGCTTCTCCAGCTTTCAATCAACAATTAACTCAGCCTATCACAGTCCACTGCTGGACATAGGCCTCTCCCAGGCTGTGCCACAACACCCTGTCCTCCGCCTTCCGCATCCAGTCTGCCCCAGCCACCTTCTTAAGGTCGTCGGTCTATCTAGCTGGGGGGCGTCCCACCCTAAGCTTGCCGATACGCGGTCTCCACTCCAGGACTCGTCTGCTCCATCGGCCATCGGTCCTTCGACAAACATGACCAGCCCACTGCCATTTCAGTTTGCTTACTCTGCAAGCTATGTCGGTAACTCCGGTTCTTTTTCGGATAATTTCATTCCGGATCTTATCCTTCAAAGAAACTCCAAGCTTAGCCCAGCTTTACTGACACAAATATTTTACCAGTTACGCATAATACAAGTTTCTGGTCTACTAAGTACGGCTCTGCAATGACGTAGTCATTCAGTAATGACGACGTCATTGCAGATCCCTACTTAACCAAAATCCGTTGATTTCAGTTGAAAACGCATACTAATTGCTACCTGAATACCGATGAGGTACTACGTTTACAAATGAAACCACCAACAATGATGGAATCATCCCAATTTAATTGAAGTACTGAATGAAGTGCAGTCGTTGTTGATTTTGGTTGTCTGTCATCGGACCCCAAGCATTAACTGTTGAACAAAGCGCAAATAACATTAACATACTTAATATTGTCCTTGCCTCGCAGGATCAGCATCAGAGCCGTATCAATAAACTCTCATTTTTTGCTGTTATGTTATAAATAGGAGGAAGCTAGCCTATTCCCATAGACCTGGGAATCTACTAAGAATTTAGTCATGGAAAAACCCAATGACACATTCCGTGACCCGAGGATCGAACCCTGATACTCACGTTCAGAAAAAGCTCTTGTCACCACTTGGACAACGAGGCAGTCTCCTCTTGATAATAATTATGGTAATCGATAAATCGAAATTTTACAGGAATAATAAAAAACTGTTCTATGCGTATTTCTCAGTACGGGTAGATCGTAAGATAGACAGTTATACGTCAAAACAAAGCAATTTTTTTACAATCTATTTTATATTATGATTTTTTTTTGTAATAGTTTATCAAAAATTAAGTTGACTAATATAATGTTACTGAAATTAAAGGGCAAAAGTAAAGTATGCAACGCAAAATTACCATATTATATTGTAAAACCACTTGCTTCAAAAATATTAACTGTAGTGGGTTATTCTATAATAATTGTATTTAATGTCATAGACTAACTCATAATGTTTACGGAATAACCACTTATTTCCAAGATGTCATTTCATTCAGACTCATACTACTATATGGTGTCAGGTGTAATTAAATTATAGTGGAAATAGTACTTAAATGAGCTAGAAAAGTGTTTAAGATTGAGCAATGATGGAGGAAAAAGATATAAAAAATGTTTACGCGGCGATACAACAGCCGGCGCCCGCCGTTACAAGAAGAAGGCAATGTTGCAAAAAATTGGAAAGAATGGAAGATGGCGATCGATTATTTTCTGGTGGCTTCGGGAAAAAACAAAACAACATCGGAAATTAAATGTGCATAATTTATGCATATTATTGGAAAATATGGAGAAGTTAAAGATAATTAAAAAAGAAGACGGGCCAACCGATTGGGTTTCAAGTATTGTTGTGGTAGAAAAGTAGCATAGTAGTAGTAGTGAGAGTAACTTTACACAATAATGTTGCGATTTTAACATAAGTCTTTGTAATCGAGCCGGTATTTCATTTAACTGTTTTTTAAATATTGTTTCTTGAGGTTTATGATCACGTTCTACTATGACTTTATAATGACCGTATATATACTGATGAAAACGAGTACATCCAAAAACCACAGCAAGCAGCTCTTTTTCGATTTGTGCCCAACGTTTTTCAGTAGGAGATAGAGTGCGTGCCGCATATGCCACTGGTTTCCCATCTTGTAGGAAGCAAGCACCTAGCCCTTGAGAACTTGCATCTACTGATACAGTGACTGGCTCATTTGGCGAGTAATGTCTAAGTACTGGTGCACTACTTATCATATTTTTCAAACCACTAAAAGAATTATCATGAATATAACACCACTCAAATTCTATATCTTTCTTCCCTAAGTCGAGCTGAAATTTCAGAGTATCGGGGAATAAACCTGGACAAATAATTTGTTACACCCAAAAATCTTTCTAACTCTTTCTTTTCTTTTGGCTTTGGCATTTCTGTTATAGCCTTTACACGACTTTCATCGGGCTTCCTACCATTAGTATCAAAGACATGACCTAAAAATTTTATGCTGCTAGCACCAAATACACACTTTTCTTTATTAAACTTAACACCACTAGCTTTGGCTTTTCTTAAAACTTCACTTACCGTTTCATCATGTTCCATTTTAGTTTTTCCCCAGATCAAGATGTCATCTATATATATTTCAACACTATCCACCTTGAAAATTTTATACATTTCATTATGAAAAATCTCTGGAGCACAGCTAATTCCAAATGGCAAATATAAGATACAGTAAACGACGACGTTATGATTTTACATATAAATAACATGTTTTGTAAAAAAGCATTACCAAATCTTGTAAATAAAAATAACACGACTAAAATGGTAATCGTCGCTTACCGAAAAAGTTAATGGTTGCATAATCTGTAATAACTTGTTGTGGTGTTATTTGTGCAAAAGGTGTGTTTAGATTTAGGAATAATATTATTATATTCATTATGGTACCATTGAAGTTCTTGTAATTTTATAAATAACCATAGAAAAATTAACATAGAAAAACTACAAGAACAGGCAATTAAAGGATCAGGCGCGACAGGCACCGACAAAGAATTGTGCTACTAATGTGGCGTCAGGCCCGCGATATCGCACCAGTCTGTACGAGCCTTAATTACATTTAATAAAAATATCGCAATTTATTGTAAAATGTGTGATGTGCATGAGAGCAAATAAATAATTATCAAATCAAATCAAAAGTCATTTATTCAAACAAGGCTGAGAATCAGCACTTTTCGAACGTCAAAAATTACATAAGACAGTCCCCCAAAAACGCTCACCCTTCACTTCAATAAATAAATAAATAATGCACTAAACACCGAATATGCAATAACACAAAAACTGTCGTAGGGCCACATTACCCTATTATTTGGTGGGGGGAGCGATATTGGTTAATTTATTTTTAATACACCCACGAGTACATAGGGGTATAATTATATTATTGTGTAATTTTTTGCTTGAAAATGTGGTTAAAGGTACTTTAATGTTCATCTCTTCACCAAATGCAAAAAGCAAAATAACTCTTACAAAAGAAATAAAATATTACTTATTTTGTTAAAATCACATAAAGGTATTCACTCACTACGCCGCCGCCCGGTTAAACACATCCGGATTGCGGGTAATATCGAATATTATATTCCGGTACAAACTTATGTGAACCGGTTTTGGGTGTAAGTAATTGGAAATCCTACCCGGGCAGGTATTTCCGTGTATTATGTATCGGCGATGCGTGAACGGGTATAACCGGGTATTTCTATCATTTATACCGGTACTTAAACGTTTAGAGGATTTTGATGTATTTTATCTTTATTTCTTGACGATTTTTGGAGTGTGGTAAAAAATGCTTTGCTGGATAAGAATATTTATTTGATTGATTGTGGTATTTTCTGCATTTGAGAAGAAAATTAATTCAATTATTTAATTTAATTTTTTTTTTTGATAAAGTGACTCCACGACCCAGTTACTGGGTATAACGACACCCCTTGGAAAGACGGGTCGTCAGAGCTTCGGGCTTTAGACGACCCGTAACGGCTGTCAAAGATCTACAAATAACAGCCGGGACCAACGGGTTAACATGCTCTCAGAGGCCCGAGGGCGTCTTGGTATGTATAGATGGTCACCCATCTACGGATCAACCGCGGTAAGTGTAGCTTAACCTGACCGATCGTCCCGTGCGGCTGTTATTACTTAGCCACTAGCACATGCATTATGCAAAAGCAGCATGAGTACATATACGGTGGGTATAAAGTGTTTAATAATAAAATCAGCATCTCAAGAGCTTTCGTTTTTGGATGTCAAAATTCTGTTCCGTATTTTAAATTTAGTTTTAATTATTTTTAAGTGTAATTAAGGTCAAATAATACACCTAAATGTAAAAACAGTACATAAATATTCAGGATTATTGTTTTCCTGCAAATATTCGTAATAAAACAGTGTTTGGTTGCCCACCGGTAACATATCACGAACAGCTGATGTTCAACCTGCGGATTTAAACGGGGAGTATTGTTACTTTTATTCATTAATTAGTAATTACCACACAGTCGTCTCTTAGACTCTGTAACAGGGCATCGTTTAGTCCTAGAATCATTTTTCTTGATTGATTTGGCACTCGGCAGTGGGTCTAAGTCGCTTTGTTTACCTTTGTGTTAACGAAACTTACGTAGT
The DNA here is from genome assembly GCA_963921375.1 of Tiliacea citrago. Taxonomy (NCBI): domain Eukaryota; kingdom Metazoa; phylum Arthropoda; class Insecta; order Lepidoptera; family Noctuidae; genus Tiliacea; species Tiliacea citrago. The sequence continues at coordinate 2,477,140 of OY992804.1, read as the reverse complement.
GAATTATCGAAATACTTTTAATCAATAGTAAAGTAATATAAGTATAGTGAAGTAATAGTAGAATACACAACAACAGGAACGTTGTTTATCGATTTTTGCATTGTTATCTTAAAGTAATACAATAAATAAAATCTCTAGGCATCCTACCCACTTAAAGAAAAGTAAAATCATGAGACAATAGAATCAATGTAACTTTATACTTGATCAAATCTAGTTACATTTCAATTACATTCTGCAGCCTACCTCATTTCTCTTTAAAGCAACACTTACTTCTCCGACTTTTCCTTTCATTTCTAGCTTTCACTTTTTTGTTGTTTGTCTAACTAGTTCTCACCGTTCTTTTAATTCTACTTTCAGTACTAATTCCTGAAACCATGCCTGTGATGACCCGTAAGGCTGCTGCTCAGGAGTTAGAGCTTAAGTTGAGAATAGCCGTTCAAGATCTTGAGGCTTCAAACAGTAAATGTCAACAGCTGTTACAGGAGATGGATGAAAGCGAAAAGGAAGTCGAGAAGGTTGTTCTCAAAAACACATACTTAAAACGGGAGCTGGTAGACCTACATCAGCAATACTTGGATGTTGTTGATGAACGGGACAAACTGCGGGTGGTCACGGATGGTTTCAACAACTGCAGTAACATATATGAGGAGGCTTTATGTAAGGTTAGGGACCTTGAAGCTGAATCAATTCATGCAAATGTACAAATTATGAAATTACAGAAACAATTAGAATGTACTCAGGCTAAGGAAACCAATAACTTGTATAATGAATTATTAAACACTAATTGCAACCCTCATTCCTTAATAACAATAGACCTTACTGAGGATTCTTTATTGAAACACAATAATAGTAGTTATAAAGTAAGTCAAAATAAAATAAAGAAATATGCAAAACTAAATAAAATTATAAATAAATGCAATAAATTTAGGAAACAACAAAAACACAGTTCCAATAATATTAAACTAAGGAAAGAACGTGGTTTTCTTGTAAATAAATTACATAACTATCAAATTAAATTAGAAGACAGTAAGAACATTTATGAGATTGACACTCAACGCTTACAGTCTGATATTCAGATACTAGAGGCATCATTACATTCACTCTATACTAAGTATGTGACGTCTGAAAAACAAATTCAGGAGCACATACTCGCTGCAAATGAGTTAATGGCTATGTGCAACTGTAATGCAGACCAAGTGGACCCGCTGACTCTTAGCAGCTCTCAATCTTCATTGCATAGGAATTTCAGTCTTGGCACTCTCCAACCTGAGGCAACGGAGGATTCGTACCAGTTGGGAAGTGCTCAGGTCTCTATTCCCAATCAGGATACACCAGATAATGTACAAGTTCCATTGCAAGTAGTTCAGATGGAAGCTAGTCCATTATGTAGCTCCATTATGTTTTCTGATAGTTTTGGAAAAGGGTTAGGAAAATTACTTAGCAACAACCTGAGTCATTCTTCTCTAAACTATTGCATGCCTCAGACTTCCTACAAACAAATAATGTATTCAATAACTAGGAATGAATATGATCCTAATGCCATTATTACTGTACTAATAGGTAATAGTTTTAATGTTAAAAAAGATGATATCACTGATAGTGTGACCAAACTTTTGAAGGTAAATTGTAAGAAAATAATTTTGTGTGCTTTTCCGTACTTTGAGCACTTGTCAAACAGGCAAAACTGCTACATTCATATGTTAAATAATTACATGCATTTCTTAGTTAGTCACCATAGTGACAAGTTTATATTTTTTGACACCAACATTTTTGTTGATAAGCTAAGGTCGACTAGGGATACTGTGTATCTGCCTATTAGTTTTAGACGTCAAATAGCTAGGCTATTAGCTTTTAATATTAACCCAGACATAACTAATATGTCGAAGTCTTTATTTAGCACCACAATTAGTAATAGTACTAATGTTAAGGTGGTTAGTTCAAATAATTTAAACTAGTTTGTAAGACAACAGAAGGTACCACTAACAGTTTAGTTACACTTAATAACAAAATGGTATTTTCTAGCAAAAACATTGTTAACTGTAGAAAAGGGGCTAAGCAGAAATCCTTGAAATTATTTCATCAAAATATTCAAGGTTTTTCTTCCAAACAATTGGAAATCGAATTGTTTTTAGAAAAAACAATGTTTGACATTATTTGTTTAACTGAGCATTGGTTAAAAGATTATGAAATGTTAATTAATTATGAGAATTATAGTGTGGCCAGTTGTTTTAACCGGAAATCAATGCTGCGTGGTGGTTCACTGATCTTAATTAGAAGTTGTATTAAATCTAAAACTCGTAAAGACATAGTTGCTTTGTCGGTTGAACATAGCATTGAACTGTCTTGTGTTGAGCTAGATAGGCATGTTATAGTGTGCGTTTACAGACCCCCAAACTATCAAAACTACTCTATATTTGAGTCTGTTATGGAAGATGTTTTGGCAAAACTTGTAACTGGGAATAAATCAGTAATTATCTGTGGTGACTTTAACATTAATATTTTAGAAAATAATTCAAATACCAGTAGATTGTTAAATTTGTTTGAATCATTTAATTTGTCAAATGTGTTTGTAGAACCAACGCGAATAACTACGACTACTGCTACATGTATTGATAATGTTTTTTGTTGCTGCGACTATTTAGATAAAGCTATAATTAATTATCTCCCTTCTGATCACAGCGGTCAAACCGTAACTTTTGAGTCCAACATACCAATACAGAAGGTGCAGATACAATTCAGACCAATAACATCTGTTAATTTAAATAAATTTAACAGCACTTTAATTTGTAAGTTAAGTGCTATGAACCTTACAATGAACAATGTTGACATTTTGTATAAAGAATTCTTTTCGGTAGTCAAAAGCGAGTTCAATATTTATTTTAAGAAGAACACTAAAACCATCAGCCCTAGGTTTTTATTTAGTGACTGGGCAACTAAAGGACTCAGGAAAAGTAGGGAAAGACTTTTCGAGCTGTATGGCCTTAAGCCTTATATAAACACGGAAACTTTTAATAACTTTGTTGCTACTTACTCTAGAACTTTTAAAAACACTTGCAAGGTCGCTAAAGCCTTATACATTAGCAACAAGGTTAAATCAGCAGACAATAAAATAAAGACGGTTTGGAAAATTATCAATAATGAAACGAATAGGAACAAAAAGCATGATTCTGATTACGCACTGGAGACGTCATGTGGACTCATTTGCGATAGCAAACAAGTTGCTCAAGAGTTTGTAAATTTCTTTACCAGTATCCCACTTAAAACTACTGAAACCTTAAATTCCTCGCCCTTGCTCGCTTTTGACTCTGTAAGGGCGAACGTTGCAGCCTGCCCGATTGAATTTAACTTTAAGCATATTAACCCCATAATAGTATTAAAAGCTTTTAAGCAAATCAAGATCAAATTGTCCGAAGATCTTTGGGGAATGTCCATTAAAGTCTGTACCTCAATAATTGAGACTATAGCGCCTTACTTAGCCTTAATATTTAATTTCTGTGTGGATCAAGGAGTCTTCCCGGATTTAATGAAATACAGTAAGGTAATACCACTTTTCAAATCCGGAGACAGTAAAGACACAAATAATTATAGACCCGTATCCGTTTTGCCGGTTTTCAGCAAGGTGTTTGAAAAGGTAATGCTTAATCAAATGCTCAATCATTTCAACGCGAATAAAATCCTTCACGATCAACAGTATGGTTTCACCAAAGGACGTTGTACGACCGACGCCGGTGTAACCTTATTAAGACACATTTTTAACGCGTGGGAAGAGGCCCAAGACGCCATAGGAATCTTTTGTGACCTTTCCAAGGCATTTGATTGCGTCGATCACGAAACCTTACTCTTGAAGCTTGAGCATTACGGACTTGGAAAACTTGCGCTTAGTTTAGTAAAATCTTATTTAAACGATAGACAACAGCTAGTTCAAATAAATGGTATCAATTCACTCGGTTTAAAAGTAAAAATGGGTGTTCCTCAAGGCTCGATATTGGGTCCTTTCCTCTTTTTAGTGTATATTAATGATCTTCTCCATTTATTAAAAAATCAACCACAAATGGTGTTATTTGCTGACGATACTTCCTTGATTTTTAAGGTAGATAGACGTGCTACAAATTTTGACGACGTAAATAACGCCCTACTGCAGGTCCAAAATTGGTTCACTGCCAATAATTTAGTATTAAATGGAAAGAAAACTAAGTGCATACGATTTTCTTTACCAAATGTAAAAAGTAGTGATTATGAGATAGTATTGAATCAAGAGAAACTAGAATTCGTCGATAAAACTGTTTTCCTGGGGATCACGCTCGACTCTAGGCTTCAATGGGGTCCTCATTTAACATCTCTTGCAGGACGGCTAAGTTCAGCAGCATATGCTGTCAGAAAAATCCGTCAATTTACTGATGTAGATACCGCAAGGCTAGTCTATTTTAGTTACTTTCATAGTATCATGTCTTACGGTATTTTACTTTGGGGACGGGCTGCAGACATCGAGTCTATTTTTATTCTGCAGAAAAGAGCCATCAGAGCCATATATAATCTCCGCAGGCGCGATTCTCTTAGGGAACTGTTTAAGAATATTAACATCATGACGGTGTCTTGTCAATATATCTATGAAAACATCATGTACGTAAGAAAAAATTTACATCTTTTTAGTAAAAGAGGCGAAAGACATAATTATAGTACTAGAAGTAGGGATCTATTAGCTCAACCAGGTTTCAGACTGGCTAAAGTAGACTCATCTTTCATGGGGTACTGTTTAAAATGTTATAATAAAATTCCTCCCCACATACTTCAACTGAATGAGACGAAATTCAAATCTTGTATAAAACGCACACTATGCAAGCAGGCATATTATAGGCTGGGGGATTACATCGCTGATAGAAATGCTTGGCTCAATGCTGGTCCTGCTCCACAACGTCAACTAATTGATTAACATTTGAAAATACTGTTGGAGCTGCTGAAGATTGTAAGACTATCTTTTCATTGTATAAACTCAATCACCTTTGTATTATATAATTGCATAACACAGGTGTGAGTACTATGTACAATAGAGCTACCATTTACCGGGTAATATGTCTTTCATTGACTTGAATATGTCCTGGCAGCTGAGAGTATGTCATGCTCACTCAGATGTCTCGCTGATGGTGGCGTGTGTGTTGGATCATTTAGCTCCCTTCAAAATGGTTGAGCTGAATGGTGCTGATCCATGCGTCATGTTCGTGAACGGGCGCTGTCAGTTGGGACTGGTCATCTCTTAGCTGCCACGGCTTATTTTTAATTATTTTAGTTTTGAATTGTTTTTTTTTTATCACGGACGCTTCTGACGTTTTGCATCGTTCTCACATGTATATTTTCAATAAGAATGATGTAACCAATACTTTGTATGAAATATTTTATTTTAAAAGAGTGTCTGTGGAGTTTCTTGCCCGTTCTTCTCCATAGGAACCTACTATTTGGAATGGGCAACTAGCTTCATATTTGTAACTGACCGACTTGTTGACAATTCAAAAGTGCCTGTAAATGGTTTAATTGAAATAAATGCTTTGAGTTTGAGTTTGAGTTTTCAAAACGAAACGTTCAGAATACGCTCTCATATTATTAGCCAAATTTGATGACTATTCATTACTATTTGCCTACTTAGTGGGCAAAAACTCCACCCTAGTTACGTAACACGCTTTCGATTACAATCTAAATGATTTTTAAGTATATTGCTAATACTAGTTACTACTACTACTACTTCATAAGTTCGAAAAATTTGTCTGCTCAACAACGTAAATAACGCAATGAATATTGTTGAACTGTCAAAATAAAACCCATTGCTACTGATAGTGTGTTACGCAATTACCCTGCAGGATGTGAAAAAGAAAAAATACAATATTTATGACTAAAAGGAATAAAAATACAATATTTAAGACTCAAAGAATAAAAATACAATATTTAAGACTTAAAGAACTAGTATCATAATCACTTCTTTTAGCAGATAATATTATGCATGATAGGTCATGGGCTATTTTTATAGGAGGACGCTGCTAGCCAATGCCTACCTACCCACATTTTGGAAATAATTCTTTGAAATAAGTGGCATTTAAATCATGTAGAAAAAGCGTGATATTTTCTCCTCCTTTACATAATACTGTGCATTCACTATAACTTGATGCGTGACGCAATTGGTAGCACTGAATTTTGCAGTCATGTGATTGGTAGTTCTTTTCGTCAGTCGCCATTTTGAACTCTTTTAAATCCAACAATCCAATTAAATTCAGTGCTACCAATCGCGGCCCGCGTCAAGTTATAGTGAACCTACTTTAAGTGGGATGCGCTAAGGTAGCCCGCGTAATTCAAATTTTATTATGTTTTGTGCAATTTGCAGGTCAGTAACAGGTTGTATGTTGATCTAAATATGATTCGCGGCCATAACAAATTTGGCTTTACAGAATTATAATCATTAGAATCAAAAAAGCATCGTCATCAGTTCAAAAAATCCTACTGAAAGATTATTTCTGAAATAATCATTCAGTAGGATTTTTTGAAGAGAAATGTAATGCTGATTCTATTGATTATAATTCTGTAAAGTCATATTTGTTATGGCCGCGAATCATATTTAGATCAACATACTACCTGTTACTGACCTGCAAATTGCACAAAACATAATAAAATATGAATTTCGCGGGCTACTTTAGCGCATCACCCTTAACCCTTTCGCGGACAGTGAACGCCTGATGACGTCATAACAATAAAACTTCTATTGTGTCTCCTTCACCGCCCGTGAAAGCGTTAAACTCAAATCCAACAAAATAATATTTTTATGTTGGTATCTGATCTACATTACCAAAATCATGGATGTTCTATTTTCAAACCGAATCACGTTCAAGTCGTCCTTGTGAAGACGGTTAGCTAAAATGGCCGCCGGCCGAATATCAAAAGCGTTAAGGATTTACATTATGATGTATTTTTGTGTATTACATTTTTTTATGTTTATAATATGTGGGCTAGAATAAAAGTTTAGAATATTTTAACCAGCCGATCGCGCAAGACAACGCAGGTGTCGTTTTCATAGAGCACGTTAGTGCAGCGCCATACTAATAATAATGTGCGATTAATGACGCCACTAGTCGAGCAACAAATCCGTGATTTGTTTTTGTTTGACGGCCATCTCATTACGCACACATGCGTACAAATACTTTCAAATAGCCTAGTTTGAAAAAATTACTTTTGATTTTTGATTTTGAAATGTTTTGAATTTGGAGAGGAGGGCCATATTATCGTATTTAATCTCTACTGACAAATGCTTGAGTGGACCGGTCCAATCAGTACAGATTGGACAGGTCCACTCAAATTTGTGTATTTATTTCCTCAAAAGACCATTATAGACACGGTTTTACATGGGCTTCAAATGATCTGACCAAGTTGACCCTTGAGTTTTTTTAGACATTTCTTCTCAGGGGTAATCAGATAGGCAATGTCGACTCCATCTAGCTTATTTTTTAATTTTCAATATGACGTAAGTGATTCCGTTATCCTATTTACAGAATTAAAAACAATAATAATAATATAAATAATGTAGCCAATAAGCCTGATATTGTGGTGATAGATCTACGAGAGCGCCGTGCAATGATTGTTGATATCGCTGTCCCTCATGATGAGAATCTCGTGAAAGCTGAGAAAGATAAAAAAATCAAATATCTTGACCTAGCACACGAGATTGTCGACATGTGGGACGTGGACTCTGCAATCATTGTACCGATAATTGTAACAGTAAATGGCATAATAGCGAAGAACCTTGACCAACACCTCAGGAGGCTCTCATTGCGCGGCTGGATCAAGGGCTTGATTCAGAAAGCAGTACTCCTGGACACGGCACGTATAGTGAGGAGGTTCCTCTCTCTAGAGCCCTAACCACCGGCAGCTTGGACCCTGTTCCTGATGCCGATGGGTCACTATTTTTTATATTTTTAAATGTTTTTTTTTATGATTTTATAAAAACATTTAAAAATGTAATTAATGTGCATACAAATGTAATAAAGAATATAAATAAAAAGCTTTTATTTATTCCTTACAATTATTTCGATTATTACATTATTATTTACATATAAAATACATTCAAATTTATTTATTTATTTAACCATTTATGTACACACATTATAAACATACAAGAAGAAAGGAACAGAAACATACGTACAAAGGTGATGCTTATTTCTAAAGAAATCTCTTCCAGCATACCTGCGATAGGAAAGTCGATAAAGAGATGTAGACACCGTGTGTAAGAGTAGAAGAGAAAATAGAATACATATAATCAAAAACAATTTACTTAATAAAACTAAACAAATAATATACTAATACACATACATACATACACACAAATACATACTTCTAAAATAAATATCACTAGAATATTAATACACTTCACACACTTGCACTTTTATTATTATACTTATAATAAAATTCATAATGGTAATATAATAGTATTAATTGATTAATTTGTTATTTCATTATCAGGACCGCCAAGCGCGGTAAAAGCCTCCTCCATCTGTCTCTCTTATTTCATATATTAGATTACCAAAATCATATAGGTAACTGCCAATCAATCGTTATAATAAAAAAACTTTTTACAAAAAAAAACAACTGACTTGGATCTGTATTTTAGTTTTTTGCCACCGACTTTCGAAATTAAAGTTATTTTTTGTGTGCCCAAGGGCCACAGCCTGGCCTAAGATGGCCTTGAGAATAACACAATGACAGCACAATGACGTGGCGCGAGTGTAATACGTAGCTGTCACGAACACCAGCATAACAAAGTTGGACTGTTTGTTTTAATTATTTTGCAGCGCGACACCAATCTAGACACAAATAATCAAAGCTTACTTGTCGTAACTAATATTATTAATGAGAATGTGACTGTGTTTACATACTTTCACGCTAAAACAGCTAAAATTACCAATGTATCCCAGGACTGTGAAGCTTCACAAGTTATTCAATTATTACAAATGTCATCAGACAATTATCAGGTAGCTTGGGAACTCGTCTCTGATAGGTACAATAACACGCGACAGCTGCATGTCGATTCTGTAAAAATCTCACCGTGAATTCTTACGTGGAGTGAGCTGTCAATGTCATTCCACTGATGCTAGTGTTTGACCAAGGATTGCATTTACAATCATAATCTAGATTTTAATAATGTTTTCATGCTAATTCTATTGATCATTTTATATTATTTCAAAGATTACTATTTAGGGAGATTTTAAATAAAATAGCAAAACAGAAATTTAGTCAAACTCTAGGTATTTAATGTAAAAAACTAAATTGAGTTTCTGTTCAAAATCTCGATTATGATTGTTAATGTAATCTTTGGTCCATCCCTAGCATCAGGTGGGATGACACTGACAGTTCACTCCACGCTCACGTCATCTAAGTTTCCACGGTGAGATGGTTACAGAATAGCACTGCGGATAAACAACCACGTTCACGTGTTGTTTCGCATAAACACCATAAACAAATGAATCCGCAACAACACTCAGACAACTACTGTATACAGTAAATAAAAACCTCAGAGCACTTGAAAACAGGTGAACCCACACAGTCCTGGGATACATTGATAATTTATCTTGTTGCCTCCAAATTAGACTTCAAAACACTCAGATATTGGGAGGAACATAAGAGCACACTTGAGAAAAAGTCCACACTTTAACATTTAAAAACATATCTCAGTAATCGTGCCATTCTTATCAAAAATTTAATTTTTTACAAAATTTAAACAGATTTATACGAAATTTGGCACATGAGTAGACCATGATCTGGATTAGGATATAGGATACTTTTTATCCCGACATTCCCACGGGATCGAGACTTATGCGGGGGGAACCGCGGGGCGCAGCTAGTAATATAATAAGTCACATATATAATCAGCCTATAATGTTCCTACTGCTGGGACACCAGCTTGTTCGAGAGGGAGTGGGCTGTAATCCACCACGCGGCCCCAGTACGGGTTGGTAGACGTCACATGTCTTCGAATTTTTGGTTCTAAGACATGCCGGTGTCCTCGCGATGTTTTCCTTCACCGTTTTGAGTGGTGATCAAATTATTTACACAAAGTAAACCGCCTGCCTGGGTTTGAACCCAGGACCTACAACTCATATGTCGGGGATGTTACCACTGGGCCATCACTGCTCTCACTTAACACGTTTAGCGCTAAACATGTATTTTAATAGTCTTTGTATACTAAAGTAGAATTTTAAATCATCATTCTATCACCGTTATCTTCAAACGATTCACAGTAACAGAACAATGTTTCAAATTCGTTTAGCGCTAAAAGTATTTAATTCATTTGCAAGCGGTGCAAGCAGGCCGTTGACTAATTTATTAACTTGTAATCAAATCTCATCAAATAACTTGATCACTTGCCGGGGTTGGTACGTGGATTGGTGACCATTTTTACATACCGAGACCCCACCGTGACTTGGAAAGCACGTTAAGCCGTTGGTCCCAGCTGTCATTTGTGGATCTTACGGGTTGTCGCTAGAGAATGTGCAGTAGCGTTCCCTATTCATTTTAACACCATACTACGATCGCCAACCACCCCTTTGGGGGAGGCCTATGTCCAGCAGTGGACGTCTTTCGGCTGTAATGATGAATGATGATAATGACGGGTCTTCAGAAGTCCGAAATCTGACAATTAGTCTTACCAAGGGGTATCGTATTACCCAGTTACTGGGTTGCGGAGGTCAGATAGGCAGTCACTCCATATAAAATACTGGTATTCAGCTGCATCCGGTTAGACTGGAAGCCGACCCTAATATAGTTGGGAAAAGGCTAGGTAGATTGATATTGGCTACTTTTATTTCAGTCAACCAATCACATCAGCCGACTATCCTGACTGGCTAATATTTTCACCACGGCGTCAATTTAAACTTGAGGAAAATAAAAACAAAAGACTAAGTAAATGAACGACCTAAAGCCATACAAATTTAAAAACCTAATTACAATGAACACAAAAATAAAGGAGGATATATTATTTTAATGGACTTTAGAGGTTTCTGTTAATTAATACACACTGAAATTATACCTGAACAGAGCTGAGACCTTTCGTCTTGAGACACACGGGTATTGAGATTGGCTAACGACTTTCTACTTAGTTTTATAACATTTATCAGTGCACTACAAATGAGTCTATAAGGCACCAGCTCAAACACTTTTAGCACCTAGTTATTACCAATGGTATCGTTTTGAAACAGGTTTGTTCCCGACTCGTTTCGAATGATTTATTTATTTCCATACATATTAACGAAGGGCTATCATGCGTCTGTTTCATTTATTTATTAGTCTTTTTTGTTTTGCAATTTAAAAAAAAGGCACTATTTATGTAGGTTACATATTATTTGTTATTATTTTATCTGAGACAAATTTATTTTATTTAGTATGCTTACACAAATCGCTGCTTTAATTTGATAACGACAGATCTCAAAAACGTACTTTTTTCAAAAGAACAGTTTAAATAAAACAAGAAAGTAAATTGTTTATATCTTTTATTTTAATAATCAGACATCTTTGAAAATTGCTTACGTCAATGTGTAATCTATCAATTTTTTATTATTATAAGCCACTTAGCCATTTCAATACAAAACTTAAACATAAACTTACAAAAAACAAAATACTTCAGACATATGCCAAACATTTATTAGTTTAATTATTTTAAATATTGTCATAAATTTATGGTATGACCTTTAATTTGACAACATCCTTTCGTGAATAATGACACTATTCTTAATAGAACAAATATTTCAGTAATGTAATTTTTGTACAACGTTTTATTTAATTTTGATGCATTTTTTTGCATTAATTTTTTTTCAAAATAATGTCATATTTACAATTACATTACTATTCTATGGAAGATGTTATACAAAACTAATGTATTTTTATTATTCAATGACATTTTTTGTTTTATTCTATCAGTCTTTAACATTAAAGAGATCAAAAATATTATACTATTTAGTAAAAAATTATTTCACAGAACTCGCGCTACTCTAAAAATTACCAATATAGCTAATATCTAATATTTATATAACAAATACAATGAAATAACAAAATAATATAATTTTTATTAACCTCCAAACATAAAAATGACTAATGCCACTAGCCCACACACGATAAAAAAAAAACTAAATAAAAAAAAAAATCTTCTATTAAACCATCAAAATCAATTATAATAATAGTAATATTAAAACTGTGTACGTTATACGATGAAAAATACTTTTATAGATTTTCAAAAAATGGGGCGTAAAATCTTGGAATGAGTTTTTTATTTAGCAATGTAAGTAGGCCTTTTTTCTTTTTCTCACATATCATCATTTTAGTTTTATAAATTTTCTTCAGTGTAATATTTTTATTACTAGCGCTACTATTTCTTGTCTTTCCAATATTTTCAACTATCACTTTCTTGAAATTCGTACTTCCATATGAATTTTTATAATAATATGAGTAATTTTCTGTATCTTTTGCTTCTACTTTTAAAATTGCAATATCTGTTAATTTCACATTTTCTTTTTCTGTATTTTTATTGTAATTTTTACCTATAGATGTAGCTAATCTTTTTATATCAATAAAATCATCATGACTCAGTTCATAAACTTTATATGGGGTACCTGTTTTCTTTGCATTCCTAATTATGTGGGTATACTGATCTGGTGTATAAATAGGTCCTGATTTCAAAGTTTTCTGTATTTGCCTTTCAATTACAGAATGGGCACTGTCGCCTTCATTCTGCGTGTGTCCTTTAATCAAAAATTTATGTGTAATTGTGTTAATAAAATCAAAATGATGGACTATATACATATAAAGTGCTATTATGTAATGATTTTTTTGTTGCCCGCAACAATTATCAGAATAAAATACCAAATCTAACTTGGAATTAAGGTTTTCAGCTGTTTGTTTTAAATTTTTAATGTACATCAGAATGCAGGTCCCAATCTCAACAGCCCCTCTATTTGCTTGGCCTTCATGCCAAACAAAACAAGCAACATTTTTATTTTTGATATTGCATACAGTAAAATTATAGCAGTTTAACTTAGAGACATAATAAAAATTAGATACCTCGCCCTTCGGACAACTCATAGCAGCTTGGAGATCGTAAACACAGACGATAGTGTTATCTGCTGTGTAATTCTTATCATCCTCTTTTGCTTCCCTTGATAAGTTCTTTTCTTCTAGATGTTTTTCGTACTTTTCCTTCAGTCCATTTTTTTCTTCTTCAGTGGAATTAGCATATGCTGTGCAATCTTCGCATTGATCCTTCTTTGGTTGGAAAAAGGATATATTATATTCATAAGAAAATATATTATAATACATAATATAAGTAGCGTTTGGTAGACCTTTCGATTGGCATTCAGCTACATAATCTCTATGTAAATCCGCTACGGTCTTACCACCATCTATGTAGACACGTTTAGAATCTGCTCGACAATAGTGGCTATTAATTTTCGGTATTGAATCAAGATGTTTCCTGACACCCTCTTTAATGGCTGCATCTATAGCATGATGGTTATTGTGTTTACCACGTTGATCTAGCTCCAAAGATCCCGAGGGTTGACTTTTTTCTAAAACCGTTCTAATAGGGCGATCAGATATGTCCAAGGTGGCCTTAAAATATTGTTTGCACACTCTAATACGTTCGCCATCTACTGTCAGATAAAAGGCATTATTGTTTCCGCGGTTACTATTATGAACTTTGTAAGAATATCTTGGTTTAATAGTTGAAGTATGTCGTAATATAAATTCTCTTTGTCTCTGCAGGTCGCCTAAACTCCAATAGGTATCAAAAATGTTTTTTCGCTGGGTTTCTGTTATTTTATTCGTACATTTTTGTTTGCACTTATCACCACAAGGAGTCTTCATTGATTTTTCAGCCACAAGTTTACCAGATTTCGATGTATATTCCAGTCCTCTATTTCTTAATATCTTTGCTTGTGCGCATGCCCATTTTTCTGGGTTCAGTTTACGTTTTCGGGTTATTTTTATTGTCTCTGATGGAATATCAATACCATCTTGAATAAAGTTTATAGAATTTTCAGGATCCCTAGTATCTAATAGAATGGAATTTGCCGCCCCATTGAAGCTTTCAGGAGTCTGGTTAGTAAGCGCAGCCTCAGTTGCAAGACAGACTGCTGTGTTATTTTCTACTACTGGGAATATATTTGACAAATTAATGTTTGCTACATCACGACTTTCTGTTTCGGAATCCGATGAGCTGCTTGAATCTGAAGACGAATTGCTGGAATCTGAGGAACTACTGGTGCTAGACGAGCTACTTGAGCTAGACCTTTTCTGAAAGCGGGTTTCTGAAAGCTGGTCTGAAGCCTGATTCTGTTCAATATTACCTTCAATTAATGCAGTTGTGGAGATTTGGTCAGCGAAACTAGTGTCATTAAAATCATCAAACTGATTCTGTTCAATATTGCCGTCAATTAATGCACTTGTGGAGATTTGGCCATCGAACTCAGTTTCATTATAATCAGAATGCTTATTCAATTTATTATCCACATTAGAACGTATTACTTGAAGAGTAGTTTCGGAGACATAGTCTCTTTCATTCTGTAACGGCTGCAAGGGCTGACGAATAACAAAATTTGACTTTTTACTTGGTGCGTTTTTGGTTTTAGAAAATTTTTTCCGTCGTTGTTCTGCGCAAGGTTGGTTAGCGTTAGATTCGGAACTAGCCGAATCACTTATATTTTCGTAGTCGGGATCCTTGACACTATCGTCTGAACAAAAATATTGTTCTTCTATAGGGAATTCGTTAAATACGTTATTGTTTTCAGTCATCAATGCACTACTTTCTTGGTATTTTTCAGGATCATCAGCTACCGAGATCTGCAATAAGCCTTCTGAATTTATGTTTTTTGTAGTTTTCTCCATGTTCATGTTTTTGAACATCTGAAGAGTACGTCGATTATTCACTGAAAGAATAAAAATAAATAGTTTAAAATGTTAATTAAAAATATTATTTTCAATATTAAATTTCATACTTCCACACCATGCCACATAATGTCACATTAAAATATTTTTCATTGCCGTAATCTTGAATAACAATCATGTTAATTTAACAATAGCACAAAAAAGCGTCATATTTTGCAAAGAATAATCGTAAAAAACATGACTTTAAAAACGAAATAGACATATTTTGTATTAGATCTATTACTTATTAACAACAAAAAATTGAATACGAACTCATTTTGAAATATGCTATTTAGTTTATCTACTTACTTGTTTTGATACTGCCGCAACACCAAATACCACGTTCTTTAAATTAATCAAAACTCGAATAAGACACTGAAACTTTTTTGATATCATCACAACACGAAAAAGGACCTTATTTAAAAAAAATATTCACCAATAACTACGGACTAATTTGTTTTATGCCTATATTCGAGAGAAAATGCCTGTGTCGCCTTGCGAGATATCAAAGTAACTGGCGTTGTGTCGATGTACCGACAAAATGGCGGTCAATTTGGACCAATCAGAGAACGTCATTCAATCACGCCACGTTGTCAAATGTATACATAGAAATGTGAGTTTTATTCACATGATGTTATAGATTATTTTGCGTTAAATGGTAAGATTATCAAAATAATGACAGATTTTGTGATGTGCCACTATCGAATTAAAGCAGCGAAATGTTGAATAATAAAAAAAAAAACTAAAACATTAAATAAAACATAAAACTGATTTACATCGGTCACCTCACACTTCAGGTCCGGTTGAAAACCAGCTTCAGCCGCTAGTTGTCTCGTATTTATGCTGAACTGGGCCTTTTTGGCACAGCCGTGAGACACACCTTCCTGCTAATTCCTTACATCCCACTTAACACATTTTAATATTTCAGTTTTTTTTTTAATCTGCTGTACGAGTATATTGTATGCCTTTTAGTCTGTGCTAAAGAAATGTATTTTCTTTTCTTTTTTTTTTTTCTTTCACTGAATCATATCATGTTTATGTAAATACAGCACAGAAATTCGATGATGTATTATCAGTAAGTACCTATTTCACAAAATGTACGTTTTGTATGAGTATGGGACGGCGCGCGGCGCCGCGGCGGTGGGATAAAAAAGTTAATGGCAACGTTAATAACATTTGGAGCGACTTCGATAAATACTTTGGTTCATGACTGTTCAATGTTTTAGATATTAAATTATCAAAAACACGTAGATACATAAAATAATCTAATTGAATTCCAAAATAACACACAACGTCACGCCTTTTTTGTTTTCCCGAAGGGTTGGGCAGAGGTGTACCTACTATAGTGCACCCACATTTCGCCAGTTATGTTTATTTGAAATAAAATAATGCAACCTTAATTTTAGCTAAGTGCCACTATGGAAACCAGTCAAAAAACAAGTTAACACTAAAATTACTAATTCTGATGCTCGCCAAACTCACTCCCTCTGTAACCCACAAGAATGTCTCAAGGTGAGTAGAGGGTTACAGAATCCCTTGACAGTATAATCCCATTTAATATACTAAGGGTTCTGCCTTAAATATAATGCGTAGGTATGAAAGATAGTTAATAGTTTGAATAAGAAACGCTGCTCGGCATTCCAGGCTTGTTATCTTATGGTTTTATGCAAAAAGGGGTCGAGTCGTGTAAGGGGTAGAATAGTGTGAGAGGTCAAGTAGTAGTAGAAGGGTTGAATATGTTTTACTTGGGTACAAAGTGCATTGTTGTTGGGGAGGCTTTCATTAGTCTATAGATTGTTTGTTAAGGATTGGTAGGATGTATTAACGGTTCAATGGCTGTTGGCTGACTGACTGGCTGCAAAAATGAAAAACTGTGGTGCAAAGTGAGATTCTCGCTATCAAAAGAAGGTACATATTTAGGTACTCCGTGGTTTAAGGCTCTTACAGACTCACGCGATATCGCGGGCGCGACGCGACACTAGTAGGACTATTTCTTTGTCGGTGCCTGTCGGGCCCGCGATATCGCGTGAGTTTGTAAGAGCCTTTAAGATTTAATACCTCAACTTGCTTAGCATGATCTTCCGTGATATCGAAAATACTGCAGCATTAATTTTGAAGTAAGTATAATTATGATAAAGTTAAGGATTAATGTTACGTACTATGTTTGACGAAAACACGATTCCATAAAATTTTCTCGACGAAAAAAAAATACAAAGTTACCTCCAAACCGAACAATAAACCTACACGTATTAAAAACATACTTCGAATTAGATCATGAAACTTGCATTACAACTGAACTAAATATTAAGCAGATACTATGTTTTATTTTATTACCATTATTTTCACCGTAAAAAAAATACCTACACTATCGGCGCATTGGAGCCTTCTCCCTGTCGATGCCGCCGAGCAGTAGTATGCGAGCGACATATAGAGTGATGTGGCGCTGAAGTATTATACGACGTATAATACTACTTTGTATTTTTTGACGGCACGGTTGGCGCAGTGGTTAAGCGATTGACTGCTGCGCTGCGTGTCGCGGGTTCGATTCCCGCACGGAACAAATATTTGTATGACCTATAAGTAGTTGTTCCGGCTCTGGCTGTTTGTGTATGTGAGTTTAAATGTTTGTCAACGCACCCACGATACAGGAGAAATTCCTAGTGTGGCGCAACGTTTTTTAAAAAAAGAAAATTAAGAAAGATTGTGGACTCCGTACATTCGGTGCATAAATGGAAAGAAAGAAATAATTCTTTGTCATAGAGTTCATCTGAGTAAATAGGTAGGTACTCGTATCTACACTACGATCGTTCTTTTTCATTGTCAAACATTAACACTAACATAATATTGATATAATTATGTTCCAGTTATAAATAGAAATTATGTAATGAGACTTACCAATTTTTTGCTAAAAAACAAAAACCGAATATATACATGCATGCATGCAAAATATTCAAAACTGCAAGCCTTAATTTTTGCACTGAAGATTTGTTTTATGCACTAGGTACATTAATAATAAAATAAATAAATAAATATTTATTTAGTATTACAATTGACATAAAATCATTAAAAAAAATTACAGAGAGAAATTAACCAAATGCTGACTATAGATATTTGTATGTATCCACTGTATCCTACGTAGATACCTACACGTGTAACCTTAACTAAGTTCTGTAACCTAAGTACTTAAGTTCAAGCAGTAGAAGGATTCAAGACTTTAAGTCTTTCAAGTCCTTTGGGTTTCAAACTAAACGTGGAGTTGTTATTTAGCGTTAATCAGCGTATTGAGCGCCGTCAAACACAGTGTGGTCGCACCATTAGGTACAAAGTTCCAACAGACCGCTACGGTAGGGATGTGAAAGATACCTAATTTAATTCTCGAATCCTTTGCCTTAATTCGGAATTCTACATCTTAGACTTACTTGCATTTTTTTTTAAATAATGTTAGAATCGTTTTGTAGTTTGCCGACTCCATGAGATAGGTTTAAAATAGAGAAAGACTTCAGTTTATGAGTGTATATTGTGAGGGATTTAACTAAATATAAAGCAGATACTGTTTTTTTTAAATAGCCATTATTTTCACCGTTAAGAGAAATAACTAAACTATCGGCGCCTTGGAGCCTTCTGCCTGCTGCCCTGTCTCACTTGCTCGCGTGACCTTGAGCAGTAGTGTGCGAGTGAGATACATAGTGAGGTGACGATGAGATATTATGGACATTTAACATTCTCAAGTTAAGTTTGTTTTCAGATGTAAGTAGGTACCTTGAAAAATGTGGAAACAGCTTTAACGTTAGTATAGTTAGCTGTTATAGTCAGACCTATCTTCAAATGCTTAAACAAGTAGGTAGTAGACGGTACTTAACGTTATCACAATCCATACCAAGCTCTGTGCGCATCGTGTACGTGAACAGGGGCCCAAGTCTGCTATTTTTATAAATTCAGTCATTCCAACACGATCCTATTGTCATGCCATTGTCATTTTGCTAAAAGTTCTTAGTCTGGTAAATGCATAATGGTCGATCATTGCTCGGTCAATGTTCTCGTAATAAAATTGTTTTATTATAATGGCATTGTCGAACTGCCATTATTATAAAACCCATTAGTAGAAATGTCATTCATTTGTCATTATGCACGAGATTACCAATAAATGCAATTTATTTCAATGTAGTGTCAGTGGCCGACCATTGGAAAGTCATAATGACGCCATTATAATAGTAGATTACCAAACTTGTCAAAATCAACAATTATGAAATCAATGATCGACCATTCTGACACTATTGTAATAGTAGACTTGGGCCCTGTCCAATCGTTATGTGAATTTTCACTGAACACATGCGGTCAAAACGATCGGACCAAATGTTTAGCTTTTAGATTTTATGTTTAGTTCGCTTAGCAAATAAATGATTTATTGTTATTTTATTTATTATTAAAACTCCAGTCCTGTTTTTTCACGCCAGCTCCCCCATACTTTCTTTCAGAATCCGACGGATTTTGAAGGAAATTCCAAATTCAGCTTCTTAAGTTTGAAAAATTAATCTGCTCGTAAATAATGCAATCATCATCATCATCATTTCAGCCGAAAGACGTCCACTGCTGGACATAGGCCTCCCCCCAAAGGAGTTTTCCGTAATCTCCACGCTTGGCAGGCGGGTTGGCGATCGCAGTATGGTGTTAAAATGCTTAGAGAACGCTGCTGCCCATTCTCTAGTAAGTCCCTTAGTCGCCTTTTACGACACCCACGGGAAGAAATAGGATGGTGCTATTCTTTACGTCCGGCACCACACACCACACAATGAGTGTTGTTGAATTGTCGAAATTAATGGCACTGCCACTATAAGTTTCAAAATCAAAATCAAAAGTCATTTATTAAAATTAGGCTGAGATTCTGCACTTTTAGAAAGAAGAAAGAAAGAAGAAAGAAAGAGAAGAGTGAAGAGAGGAGGGAGTGTTTTCGACAATTACCCTGCTGATCATATTGGTCTCATACTGTATTATGATAGACTTCATTCCCCCTAGTACGTTTACACTGACTGAATCTCAAATTCCATTTTTCCATACCGGGTGTCATAACTACATCACTAAACCAGTCCTGCGACGAAACCGGAGCGGTTCAATTGCGCTCCGGGGACGGTTCAGTTACGGTATGATTTAATATGCCAACATGATCGTGTTAATAAACTTGTTATATTTTAAGTTAGTTTAGACTAACTGCTTTGTTGGCTTGCGAGTGGTTTATTAGGGAGTTTCGAAGTCGGAGTTTGTGAGTCGATTTGAGGTGAATATGTGTTGGGAGAAAATGGGTCACAGTCAGTCTATATTTTGGGTGTATACTCAAATATACAGCTTGTATCAGAAAGGTATGGTCATAGAGTAGAATAGAAGAGAAAAGAATACTCTTTATTATGTACACCACAAAAATAATAGAAATAAATGTAGAAATTTTACATAGGAATAGAATAGAATACTCTTTATTATGTACACCAGACAATGACACCAGAAGGCCAATTCTCGTAATTTAAAACGTTCAAAATCTAGTCGCAATCTCATCTTGGCGACAAACAAACGTCAAAAATTGTCAAAATGTAGGGAAATAAGAGGTATTTTTGACAGATTGAGACTGAGATCAGACTGTGAACGTTCTTAAAATTAGTAGAATTGCCCCTCAGATATGGTGACACAATGGGCGGTCTTATCGCTAAAAGCAATCTTTTAAAGACAATCTTTGGATGGATTAACGGGGAAGGAGACACAATACTGCGGGTAGTCTGTGGTGTACCATTTACTTATATAAAATAAATACATAACACATATTAAACTTATCTATATAAATATATTCAATAATAATCATGAAACAAATGCAAAGAGCAAATAAAAAATGTTTAAGGAGAGAGATAGTGTGTTTTTACCATAATTTTAAAAATTTACAAAGGTTGAGCACTCCTTATCGGCACGGGCAAGCCATTCTATAACTGAACTGCTTGAAATGTAAAAGATTTATCATAGAAACTGGTGGAATACATCGGCATCTCAAGCCTCAAGTCTTCCGATGACTTCAGGTATATATGTTACGGCTAATACCCGAAGTGCGGCTACACCTAGTTTTAGCCGGTTAGAACTAGGTGTTCGCTGCAAAGTCATATACTGTTATTGAATCATTTGGGTTAGGTTAGGTTAGAACAGTAACCATTAACAAGCGAAGGCGAGCGAGCGAAGCGAGCGTGCCGCGGCAGCGGCCGCCGAGCACCAGATCCCCTCTATTGTTGGTCGAAAACAATCGGCTGGTACTAGGTTTAACCAAGAGTAAGTTAAAGTAAGGTAAAGGCTACACCTAGTTCTAACCGGCTAAAACTAGGTGTAGCCGCACTTCGGGTATTAGCCGTAACATATATATATTATGTGTGTCATGAAGGAACTTGAAATGTTCTTCATCATCGGTCGTTCGGTCATATTTTTTATTTTCTCCTTTTATTTAAAATCGGCTGTTTAGCCATAATAAGATGAGGTCTGAGGTGTTTCTTTTTTAATGGCCTTTCAAATTCAAATTCATTTATTTTGTGTACATAGGTTAGAAGATGTTAAAATATAGATATTACAGAGTCCGTCTATGTCCCGCCGATAGGAATACAAAAATTAACAATTTTCAAATAATATTAAATCATGTCATTTATGTATTCACAATTAATTAGGTCTACAATTTGTAATAATAACATGTCGATTTTCAAATCAAAATCAGACAGAAAGTCACTTATGGAGTAGTACGCTTTGCTCACCAAAAAATTTCGAAGCCTTTTTTTGAATAACAATACCGGCAATTCCCTCCAAGATTTGGGTATTTTATTATAAATGGCCGGAGCCATACAGTAAACACTTTTGCGCATTAGAGTTGTCTTACAAGAGTGAAGACAGCAAACTATTATCGCGTCTATTACGTGGAATTACATCATTTAATCGTTTAAACCGATTCGGATTCGACCTCACAAACACAGCTACTTCCCATATGTATA
The DNA here is from genome assembly GCA_963921375.1 of Tiliacea citrago. Classification (NCBI taxonomy): domain Eukaryota; kingdom Metazoa; phylum Arthropoda; class Insecta; order Lepidoptera; family Noctuidae; genus Tiliacea; species Tiliacea citrago. The sequence goes on along the minus strand of OY992804.1, from coordinate 2,455,199 downwards.
CACAGGGCAGTGTCAGTAGTTTATGTTTCTTGAAATATGGCATGCAATTATCCGTACTTTGGAGCTTGAGCATCGCTCGTAAGCATCTTTTCTGTGGTTTTGAATACAGTATCTTTTTCAGTTGAATTACCCCAAAATATTATTCCATAACGTAAGTTGGATTCTACGATACCATAATAAGCTGTAAGAAGTGCATCAACATAGATTATTGAGGATAATGTATGCAGAGCGTATGCCGATGAACTAATTTTTTTGCATAAACTATTAATATGTGCCTTCCAATTAAGTTTTTTATCTATTATAAGACCCAGAAACTTGGTGTGTTCAACTTCTTCCACCACATCATTGTTATAGTGTACGTGAAAGTTCATGCTAGGCATTCGTTGACTAAAATGTACAAGTTTTGTTTTTTTCAAGTTTATTTTTAAATTGTTTGCTTCTAACCAATGCACAATTAATGTTAGAGTATTATTTATATCCTTTTCATAAGTTTCTGCACTTTCACAAGATATTGTCACTGTACTATCGTCCGCAAACATTGTTAACGGATGTTCAACGCATCTTGGTAGATCATTGATATATAATATAAATATAAAGGGGCCGATTATGCTCCCCTGCGGTACTCCATACAATACCTCCCGCTCGGATGATCTAAATATCTCTTCACGCTTACTTACTCTATTTATTTGATGAATTTCCGTAATTTGTGTTCGGTTTTTTAAATAAGACTCGATTAGACGAAGAACATTCCCTCTAATACCGTAAGCCTCGAGTTTGTTTAAAAGTGTTGCAAAATGTACGTGGTCAAAAGCCTGGGTCATGTCACAAAATAAACTACATACAGGTGTTCGGTTATCGACATTCTTAATAATATTATAGACAAAGTCATATACAGCCATATTGATAGTTCTATTTAGTCTAAATCCCTTTTGTTCGTCACATAGAATATTACTTTTCTCAATAAATTTATATAATTCCTTATAAATGTATTTCTCGAATATTTTGGAAATTACAGGTATAAGTGCAATTGGACGATAACTTTCCATATGTTCTCTACTCTCCTTTTTAAATAATGGCTTTATGGTTGATTTTTTTAGGGCATCCGGATAAATACCGGCACTGATACTTAGGTTAATTATATGGGATAGATGACCGCATATTTGCAAAGATACATGTTAGAGGACTTTCGTAGAAATATCGTCATATCTCACGCTACTTGTATTGTTCAACGACATTATTATTCTATGTATATTTAGGGGTACACTAGGGGCCATAAACATTGATTTATCGTTCGAGATTAATTTACAGTTTTTAGTTTTAGTGGTGACATCAAGTTTGGGCTGAATTTTATCTATGAAGTAATTATTGAACGCTTCAGCAATGTTATTAGGATTTAATAAAGTACGGTTTTTTTCTTTAATTAAATTAATATTATGTTTAGGCATGTTGCTTCTTGCGCTGTTGATAATTTGCCACGTAGTTTTAGACTTATTTTTAGATGATTTTATTTTGTGGTTATTCTGAGCCTTTTGTGTCAACAGTATAATTTTTTTGTGTAGCCGGGAATAGTTAGTAAAACTAGTTTTATTACTATTGCTAGGGTTTAATCTCATCTGCCATAGAAGTTTTCTCTTCTTTCGACTACATAATTTAATTCCTTTAGATATCCATTTAGGTTTGTTGATAGTATTAATTTTAATAAGTAGAATTGGAAAACATAATTCGCATATTAACTTGAATAGATCGAGAAATGAATTGTAAGCTACATTCGGGTCATTGGTGTTATATATTTCAGAAAAAGTTAGATTTTTTAAATAATTTTTAAACTTTCGTAAGTTTTCCATACTGTAATCCCTTTTAGTCGCATACCAACAGTTTAAGGCACATATTGTTTCAACTGGACAGTGAAGCAGCTGTGCCGTATGATCGGACAACGCAAACTCCAACACATCAGTCTTACAAGAGTTACCAAAATTATGCGCAAAATTGTCTATGCATGTCATTCTGGCCATGCGAGTTAGCTGTTTTAATGCCAGTATCAAATTATACCTCATTAAAAGACATTCAAAAGCATTTGACTGATTATTTAGTTTAAGCATATTTATGTTAAAATCGCCAGCAATTACAATGTTTCTATATTTTTTACGTGATATTTCTTGTAAAACAGTCTCAAGTATATCTAAACAGTGGTTAAAATTATTTACATCTGGCACTCTATAGACACAAACTACAATTATCTTATAAACGGTAAGTTCAATTGCACAACATTCAAATATGCCTGAAGAGGACAAGTTAGATATTTTAGGTAGTTCCTTCCATTGAACACCGTTTCTAACGAGAATACACGCCCCTCCTCGGTTTTTCCCTTCTCTACAGTAATAGGCAGCTAAACCGTAATTCGGTACATACAAGTGATTTTGATTTCCTTTCATGATAAAGTGCTCTGTAATACACAAGACATTTACAGTTATATTTTTTCCGTTTAGTTCATCTAAACATACTGTGAGGACATTAGACTTTTTAATCAAGCCTGCAATATTTTGGTGCAAAATTTTTAGATACTTATTCGAGAAAAAACAGTTGTCCTTGATTTTCATCTTTAGATAACGAACGTGAGCGGTGGTACGTCTCACTACACTCTCCGTTATTGACATTACTAAATTCATTAATCATCAATTTTATATTGAAAAACATACTCGCCAAACCTTCATTATTAACATGTCCACTTCTTACCCAAAACATTTTATAGTCGTATGATAAATAAAAATTGGAATCAAACAAATATGCGTAGTTATAGGTACATGCATCTAGATACAACAAACTGTTAAAAGATTCAATTCTGCCGTTAAACATCACAGAATAGTTATTTAGTTTAAAAGTAGGTGCACAGATTACCACATTTGTGTGTTGTACTTTCAAGAGAGTTTCACGTATCGTAATGGTTAGGTCGATGTAGTCGTTAGTGCGTCTGAAGTCCTCGTCACCAATAAAAATCAGACAGTAGTCATTCATTGAGTAGTTCTTGAACTTTAGATCAATTTCTTCAATAAGTTTCTTTACCCCACAATTCGGCGTCAAATAGTGGCGGATGTTATAATTTGAAAAGGTATTTTCTGCTATCTTTAAGACTTTATTTTTATTGTTGGAGCTCAAAATACAAATGTTTCTTTTATTTCCTTTGTAGGGTATTCCCCTGGTTTTATCAGATTGGGACTCTTGTTTACTTATCTTTCTTTCTAACGTTATTTGCTCTTCATTTCGTATGGGTGTTTTTAATGGTTGTATTCTCTCGTTCATATTTGGCTGGAAAGTAGTTACTCGATCTACTTGCTCCTTTAAATTCTGATTTATTAGACCTTTTGAGCACGGTGTTATTTTGGTTTTCTTTTGTATAGGCTTAGACATAAGTTTAACACTGCTGTTGCTTAAATTTAAATCATCAATTCCAACCGATTTGAATAGTTTCATTTTCTTTTCATATGTTTCCAATTTCGAAGATAGTTCATATTTCTCAGATAATAAGATCTCAATTTCCAGATGTGCAGTGTTCAGTTGACAGCGGAGTTCTTGTAATTCACTTTTTAATTGAGTTACTTGGTCGTAGTCTATGGATAGGTTTGGTAAGCTCGAATAGCTATTCAATGAGTCATGATTCACTTCTGTTGCCAAATCGATGTTTGAATTATTACTTTTTGCCTTGTGGTTAATCCGGGTTGTCATATTTATATTAGAATAACTATTATTCATGTTGAAGAAATATCGAAACAAATACAACAAAAAAAAGAGCTTGCCGAGCAATTAATAGCATAGTTTTCGTTTTATTAATTGTAGTTCATAGTTAATGTTTTACACACACTTAAAAGTTGTTTTCGTCACTGTACTTACTGCGTATTGAAAGTTTAAATGTCACTCAAGCACTTTTATTTCAACATTAGTTTATTAGTTTATAACTAGGTTTTAGCACTGGATAACACTGGTACGTACTTATCAGATGTTTTTACATGCACTGATAACTAGTTTGCACATAATCATTAACTTTAACTATTTTAAAACTTAAAAACTCTGGAGCCAGTTGTTGCCATGACAGTTGAGTTGACAGGACCCAGGTTACCCAGCACCTTCTGCATGTGGGAACACTTCAGTTTCTTTGGTCGAGTTCCAGTATGTGTTATCTTTTAAGAGGATTTATGTAGTCTTTGACTTGAAGTAGATCTTAAGCTAACGTGTTGCTGTGTACTTTTTACTGTAGTTGTTTACTTCTTCCCTAATGGTCGTCTATGTATTCATATCTTTCCCAATTTCTTACAACCACCAAACTGCACAACAATTGTAATCGCGAAAAAATAATCAGGCGCCCCATACATATTTTGGTTCGAGTAGGTATTGAAATTTTTCAGTTTGATGGTTTGTACATACTTACCCTTAAATATGACCACACCTTTCTGATGTCCTCCAGGCCAAGTTTAGGTGATATTACTACACATAATACTTTCTTGAACACTAACAGAACCTTTATTCCCTTTTTTTGCATATAACTACTGTATTTTATAGTATTAATTTTAACAATTTATAAATCTTAGAATATATTATATTTAATCTTTGACATCTTTCATAATAAATTGTCATCTGTCTGTTTTCTTTTCTAAACTTTATAAATTTCTAGATTAGACCAGGGTCTTCACTTTATCATTACTGTTAGGCTAAGTCCTCATTGTGAGCCGTTTTTATGGATTCTGGCCAACAATCAAACAAGAAGTCATTTTAAATTGTTTGGTTGTTTAGGAACTTCTAGAACGTCGGCCCAGAATCTATAAAAGCGGCCATCAGACCTGACAAAGGTTTAGTTTACTCCAGTTTCACTTCGGTATTGAGTTTTACTTAAGATTTGCTTCAATTTTGAGTCTTAGTTCAGTGCAAACTACTTTAGTGGAGTCTAAGTTAAATTTAAGCTTCCTTTTGCTTTAGTTGATCAAATTATTAGGTATCTAATTTTACGTTCCAAAAATATAATTCATATGTGATTTAAGACTTTCTCCTCCAATACCGCTGGCCCTCTCGCCTGTGCGTCTGGGAGGCCTCTGATGTCAGCGGCACACTAGCTGTGTGGTGAAAGACGCCGCAGCTGATCACTCCCTCACTCGTAGGGAGGCCAAGACTCTTCTCCTGCTGAGCATGAGGCAGTGTCTCCACTCTCCTGCAAAGACGTGACTCAAGACCATACACCATCTTCTTTTCGCTGGACATCACATATCTTTCATAGCCTTTTGCTTACATCAAAACATTTTCTCTGCTGAACACAATTACCTCCTCTTGTTCCTATTCGGCGTGAAACGCTACAGCCCTGTCCTCGTTCCTCTCCTGCTACCGTGTGCTGATCTTGCTTCCAGTTCCTGACCCCGAACGTCCCGAGCTGTGAGAATCTGAATCTGGAACTCCTTTTATATAATTATTTTTTCTCAAACATGCTTGGAAATCTGAGCATTATTTTGACAACCTTCTTCGAGATAAATCGAAATTGCTGTACTGGCCAAATACATGCTAGCAGAGGCCGCCACAAGTTGTAAGAAAATCCTTATCTGTTGTGGTTTAACGGCCAAATAAATTACATAGTAAACTAATATCTCTCGTGTAATTTAAAAATGTAACGATCTTTTACTCCGAAACATGGCAACAGAGCAGGTAACTTATCAAAGGTTTTATTTAAATTAGGAACTGGCTTGCAAATAGAAAGTTGTTTATTAAAAAAAAAACAAACAAACATATTGGCGCGTGAAAAATTATCGTTGTTCGTCATTGAATCTGGCGCATTATTTGAGAAAAGCACTGTACAAGCCTTGGCCGCAACCAGGCATTGATAGACTCACGTATGTGCACGTACTCGTTCGTCCATCAATGCCTCTTTTGCTGGCCGCTGCTGTAATGTACTATTGTTGCTAATTTTAATTTCTTTAACTTGTGACCTACGACTGGCACTCTGGCCAATCGTAACGTTACAACAGTTACTGTATGACCCATCAAGTAATAAGGGGCTGGCATATTGCCATTATCAGGGCTATAATTCAGACTGTAGTCTTTTGCCGAGTTTCTGATTGACTGCCTAACTTAGGAAACAAACTCAGGATTCCATGCTCACCATTTCACCAACGAGGCCATTGATTTGGTTGATAACGAGACCGACCGCCTGAATAAATATACTTTGCAGGCTCTTTAAATTATTTTATTTAATATAGATTTTTTATTAGAAACTAGCTGACCTGACAAACGTTGTCCTGTACTTTCAATAATTCATACAATAATCCAACAGAAAAAAAGACGTTAAAACGCGAATCTATTTCCAACCGCTCGCTTCCGCAATTATCAGCGCGCTTGTAGCGAAAACGCCTCTCGTTCGCGCTCGGCCAATAAGGCTCTAGAACATTTTAAAAGCTTCCTTAAAAACAGTCGCGCGTCCGTCAACTGGGAAAAGGGAAAAGAACTGCATTGAAAAAGGGATTCTTTATTATCCATTTACGAAACTTCTATCTTCGCCCCAAACCCTATTGTTTTTGTAAGTATATATTATTTATGTTAGGTACCTAGGTACTGGGAATAAAGCACTTAGAGATGGTTCACTTTAGGTTGGACCCACAGTTTTACCGTTGACCAACTGTTGGGTGTTGCTGTTCACACTAAAGCTGCCGATCCGACCTAATGTGAACACCATCATCGTCCGTATTTATTTTTATACTGATCACATGTCTTATCCCACAGCAAACTCCTGTCTTCCACAAGAGAAATCAAAAGTTCCATATTAATTTCGCCCTCCGTGTTTAAACGTGTTTTCCCTGCCACGCCGACGACAGTAATATGTCCGATCCGACAGAAATCGTGGCTGAACGTCCGGTAAATGTGTCGTCTCCGTTAGTTTTATCGGGTCGCCCTAATGTGAACGGCGCTATTGAAATACATATGCCAATATGCATCCGACACGTTTGTCGGTCCGATAAAACTGCCGGTCCGACCTGATGTGAACCAGCTCTTAGTGTACATGAGTGTTGGGCACGCCACAATTGTGGCAATAAGTCCCCTCTTTGAGGAGTGGCTAGAGAGGCGCCACGGCGTCCTCACTTTCCACCTGACGCAGGTCCTCACCGGACACGGTTGTTTCGGGAGGTTCCTGTTCAGGATAAAGCGGGAGGAAACGCCCGGGTGTCACCACTGTGTGGATCGCCCGGAGGACACGGTGGAGCATCGCCGTGTCCTCACGGAGGCAATCGGCGGCGGCGATCTCTCGTGTCCGGCCCTGGTTCAGGCCATGGTTCGGAACGAGAGTGCATGGGAGGCCGTCACCTCCTTCTGCGAAGCAGTAATGCTAGCGAAGGAGGAGGCGGAACGCGTGAGGGTGAGACATGGTTCGCGCCCTCGCGCCCTTAGTCGCCGCAGGAGACGCCCCGGGCGTCGGGAGTCGCAAGCCGATTTCCGGCCACCGTAGGCGCGGGCCTGCGGACGGTGAGCGATGGGTAGCTCGCCGTCCGATAAGGACCAGGCCCGGGTCGATGGCGCGTTGTGTTCCACGCGCGCCTCAAAGAGATGTCAGCACAAACTGACGGGGTCCGTTAGGACCAATGCCTGCCAGGGTTGCGAGTTTGTCCGAAAGGGATATCGTGGCCCTGGCACACAGGCAACGGAAGGAACACGGGTGGGTTTTAGTTAGTAAAAGTCTGACACGCCCTCCCGCTCCGCCCATAGCGGGAGAAGTTATTTGCAAATTTCCCACCCAAAAAAAAAGAAGAAAAAAAAAAGTGTACATGAGTGTACTGTTAAAACGTTCACTTTTTCCCCAATTTGTTGTTTCGTTTTGTTATATTCAGGGAAAATAAAAAAACAAAATCATTCCATACAAACATAATTCGGACTATGAACATTTTAAAACAGAAAATAGCCAAATCGGTCCAGCCTTCTTAGGAGATACGCTTACCAGCGAACAGCATTTAATTATTATGTATACTTGTATAAATGTCAAATTATAGAACGTGTCTAGAAAACGTCCCAAACCAGGTAGGTATCGCAACTTTGCTTACTGCAGATACCATTACAAAATCCACAAAAGGAGAACAGTCCAGTAGCACAGTAAACTGTGGGTCTAATCTAGCTAAAGTCTAGAGCCTAGCCTAAAGTTATGACTCGGTTCCGTAACGAACGCACGCCGGACGTAACCACAGAATAGGAATGAATAGAAGCGAAATTTATGCTTTATAAATGCCTACAGTTTTGGGATATAACATACGTTTAATGGTCAGGAGTCAGGATTGTACCGCAGCTCTTATAATGGAGGTGCTCATTACGCAATCCGCTCTCATCACCAGCAGCATTCCACTGCTTCACATATCACTCGTATCGGCATCGTATTGTATTATTAACTGATGACGATTACATGACGTGGTTTTGTAAGGTTGAGAGCATCATATCCAATATGAATGGAACGATAATGATTTTAGGTGATCTTAACTTAAATAGTGCATCGGTCAATATAAACAATTATTACTGTTATTTCTTAAGCTTTTGTTGTCTAGCTGAGATGAATGAAGTGGTGAATATGCGTGGGAGTAAGTTAGACGTAGTGTTGGCTCGGGAGGGCACCGAAGTAAACTGCGAGCATGTCGAAGGCACGGAGCTGGTTCCAGTCGACTTGTACCACCCTCCGTTAGATATTGCGATTACCATCACAACGCGTAAGGATAGGGAAAAATTGGACACCAGTAACATTGATCGTAGTAGGGATTGGAACTTCGTCAAAGGGGACTTCACACTTTTAAGCGATCTAATTTGTTCTGCTCCATGGCAAGACGTTTTTCGTTGCAATGACGTACCCTCCGCTACTGGTAAGTTTTACAAAATAATTTATAACTTATTTGATTCTTCCATGCCAAAGAAGAAGAGAATGATTATTGGAAATAGGCGGTATCCAGTCTGGTTTACTAGAGATATAATAAACGATACTCAGCGTAAAACTAAACTGCATAGTAAGTGGAAACTTACGCGATGTGATATCACATATGCGGAGTTTAGTGCTCTGCGATCAGATCTAAAAGCAAGAACCCAGGACGCCTATAGATTGTACTGTAATACCTTAGAAGATAACATAGGTGAAAATCCGCGACAGTTCTGGCAGCATGTTTCTGGCCTGCGATCGAAGGGCGGTTTCGAGCCAAACGTCATACTCCATGGTGAGACTTTTTCGGGTGTCAAAGCGGCCGAAGCATTTGCCCAGTATTTTTCAAGCGTGTTTCTGCCCGATACACCTAAATTGGACCCAAGAAACATAAGTGTGAGTAGTGAGGGCGATAACATTCCTCTTCCCGTTTTAACCCCACCGGATGTAGTTAAGGGGATTGCTAAACTCCGACCCCGAAGCTCGGTTGGCCCTGACAACATTCCAGCCTTTATCCTTAAGGGGTGTCATGATATCTTGGCAGCCCCTCTATGTCATGTCTTTAACCTAGCCCTCCAGTCCGGTGTATAGCCTGAGCAATGGAAAACTTCGCGAGTCACTCCCATCCCTAAAACCAGTGACAAAACATCAGTGGAGGAACACAGGCCCATCGCTATCCTGCCTACCATTGCTAAGGTTTTTGAGCATATACTCCATGCCTTAATTTTTAAACGCATAAATATGTCTCTGTCTGATGCGCAACACGGTTTTCGGCCGGGTCGCTCTGTAAATTCGAATTTACTGATTCAAGTAGACTATATTTCGGGTGGGTTGGACATCGGTACACAGGTTGACACTCTGTATTTCGATTTCCGGAAAGCATTCGACAGAGTTGATAACGATGTGCTCTTGACAAAGCTCTAGGGGCCATTGGTTTCTCGTCCGTTCTTCTTCGCTTCTTTTCCGACTACCTGCGTGATCGCAAGCAGTTTGTCAGACTTGGCTGCTTCGACTCCAAGCCTTATAACACACGCTCGGGCGTGAGTCAGGGATCAGTGTTAGGGCCGCCTCTGTTCCTGATTATGGTCAATGATCTGATAGCAAAGGTTAAGTTGGCCAAATGCCTTCTTTATGCCGACGACCTAAAGCTTGTCGCACACATCAGAACAGATGAGGATTGTAAACTCCTACAAATGGACATTGACACCGTCGTCGAGTGGAGCATTGTGAACAAACTATGTTTCAACATTAATAAGTGTTACGTCATGACGTACGGTAGAGGGCTGCGACCAATCCATTATTGCTATAGTTTGGATGGTGAAGTAATTACTCGTGTCACCAACATAAAGGACTTGGGAGTAACCTTTGACCGCTGTCTTACTTTTAGAGACCACATCTCTACCCTTGCAAAGGATTCTTTCAGGCGCCTGGGATTTGTTTTGCGAAATGCTCGTGATTTCCGCAAACCAAATGTTATTAGTCTCTTGTATACCACCCTAGTTCGAAGCAAACTCGAGTCCAGTTCCTGTGTTTGGCATCCCTATACCACGACACAAACGTTGATGCTTGAAAAGGTCCAGAAAACCTTTCTAAGATTCCTCTTCCAAAGGTTATACAATTTCTTTCCCTATATGTACCCTACCAACTTTCTTTTAGGCATGTTGAGGTTTAACTCATTGGAGGTGAGGCGAGGGTTTGACCAGCTCACGGTAGCCTGTAAAACCCTACGGGGACATATAGACTGCCCAGAGCTCCACGGCCTTTTCTGCCGGCTATTTGTGCCCGACAAATACATCGGACACCGTCCGAGCCGCCGGCACAATTGGTTTGCGCAGCCTTCATCCAAAACTATCGCCAGAGCTGAATCCCCAGTGTGTCGTACTTTGAAGATGCTCAATGCCCTTCTGACTGCCAACCCTGAATGTGATGTGTTTGCGGATGAATGGAGAAAAATTATGTGTATATGTCTGGTGTTCTGTGAGAGGAAGTACCCAAGGGAGTCCACTGTTCCATATTAGTTTTAACAATGCAAATTAAATTGTCTGTCAAAAGCATGTTAATATTATTTTTTATAATTATGTTTCCATGTTAATTATTGTAATTGGTGTTGTACCGTTTTAATTAACTATAAATAAATAAATAAATAAATTGGCATCGTATGCCATGTCACTCGATTGTCACCACAAATGTCAAGCTGCTAAAGGCCTCCACTGCAAACCTTTTTTTTTTTTTTTTAAAACGTTGCTCCCCACACTAGGAATTTCTCCTGTATCGTGGGTGCGTTTACAAACATTTAAACTCACATACACAAACAGCCAGACCCGGAACAACTACTTATAGGTCATACAAATATTTGTTCCGTGCGGGAATCGAACCCGCGACACGCAGCGCAGCAGTCAATCGCTTAACCACTGCGCCAACCGTGCCGTTAAAAGAAAATGCTTATGTTTATATCCTAACTAATCCTAGTTTATAAGTTTTAGTATCTAAGGTGTGTACTAACAAAAATGGTTCCTATGTTGTTCCGAATAAAATAAATTAATAATAATAATAATAACCGCGGTACGAATGTCAATTATTGATGGAATCCCGCCGCGGTCCAATCATGATGTTGAAGAAGAGGATGATAGGGTTGCCACAGTAAGTAGCCAATGCAACGCCCGATTGAGGAGCGCACTGGAGGATGCATTTGGCGAGTATAGGTCCACTCCGACCGAACTTAGACCCCGATTACCACGCCTACCTATGCACAAGAAAAATAGGGCGCTGGTGTGTGCCTTGGACTCGCAGCTTAAGAATTTCTTCCAAAGCAGCGAGGATCTCATTGATACACACTCGATTCTGTATTGCGCGGCTGTTGCGGCATGTCGTTTAGCTAACGTCAAATTTGCAAACTGTGACGGAGCTACTCGACCAAAACCAGCCGTACCAGCCTGGCAGTGCAGGATCGAGCGCCGTATTGATGGGGCCAGGGTACTCATCGGCAAACTATACTGCTTCAGGGAGGGCAATACACGACCACGAGTGATGCGCTTTGTAAGACGGGCTTTCTCGGGGACTGGAATCAGCCCTCGAGAATACATGTCCCGTGTCACAGAGCGCATCGACTTCCTGAAGCAGAAAGTTTGTGCATGGGCGAGCCGTATTCGGCGGTATAAGCGGCGGGTGGATCGATACACGCAGAATCGCATGTTCCAGAGCAATGAAAGGTGGGTATATAGAGCTTGGGAGCGACCTGAACAAAATGTGACAGACGTGTGCCGCCCGGATGATGCAGCCACGAGTGCATTCTGGCGCAGCATCTGGTCGGAGCCCGTCTGTCACGCTGAGGCTGACTGGATGCGGGAAGTTGAGCGAGTGTGTGAAACTATACCAGAAATGGAAACAGTAATAATCACCCCTTTAGACGTAGCCAGAGCAGTCCGTCTGTTACCAAATTGGAAATCACCGGGGCCGGACGGACTGCACAACTTCTGGTTGAAATGTTTAATTAGTTCACACACTTGCCTGGCATCTCAGTTCTAGTCATCCTTAGAGTCTGGGTCACTACCACAGTTTCTAACAACAGGCGTTACCCACCTACTCCATAAGTCAGGTAGTCCCGCGGAACCCAAGAATTATAGACCGATCACATGTTTGTCAACGGTTTATAAACTTCTTACATCCATTTTGAGAGTGAAAATTAATACGCACATTGACAATAACTCCATTATGTCTGCCTCTCAGAATGGATGTAGGAATGGGTCCCACGGTACTAAGGAGCTACTCCTCATCGACATGGCCATAAGCCAACAGGTTCGTCGATCCCGCAAGGATCTGTCGACATGCTGGATAGACTATAAGAAGGCCTACGACTCGGTGCCACATACATGGCTCATGAGGGTGCTGGAGTTGTACAAGATAGATGCAACTCTGCGCAACTTCCTGATGTCATGTATGGGGCAATAGAGAACGGTCCTTCGCTATCCAGGATGTCGGCAGATCCAGGGGAATGATGAGCCTGTATGGATTAAACGGGGAATATTTCAGGGCGACAGTTTGAGTCCACTTTGGTTCTGCTTAGCCCTGAATCCTCTAAGTACACTGTTGGAGGATTCAGGTCTAGGCTATCGGTTGAGGAGAGGAGGTCAGGTCATATCTCACCTCTTCTACATGGATGACTTGAAACTCTTTGCCCCCAACAAATTGCGACTGATCGAGCTACTGAAGGTAACTGAAACATTCAGTAGCGCCATCAAGATGGAATTTGGTGTGGACAAATGTGCAGTCATGCATGTAAAACGAGGAGAGATTATGGAATCCGAAGGAACCCAACTCTCGGATTCCATACACCTTAGATCCCTTTCCTCATCCGAAAGCTATAAGTATTTGGGTATGTCAGAAGCGTTAGGGATCAACGTTGCTGACATGAAGCAATCGTTGAAGGAGCGCTTCTTTGGTCGCCTGAAGAAGGTATTTATTAGTCTTCTTTCAGGCGGAAACAAGGTGCGCGCCTTCAACGGTTGGGTCATGCCGGTTTTGATGTACTCTTTTGGCATACTCAAATGGACTCAGACCGAACTAGACGCCCTGGATAGGAGGGTACACTGCTGACCGCAAACCGGATGCATCACCCACGATCATCGGTGATGAGACTGTACATCCCGCGGAAGTACGGAGGTCGAGGCTTTTTAAATGCAAAGACCCTCCATAACCGCGAGGTGTGCAGTCTCAGGGAATATTTTTTTAAAACCGCACTGGGTATGTACCGTGATGTGGTCGCAGTGGACAAGGGACTCACCCCGCTCTCCATGGCTAAAGAGAACTGGCGCAAACCTGTAATACTTACTACCGATGACCGCAAGGAGGTATGGCAAAGCAAGGAGCTTCACGGACGCTTCTATCGGGCTCTTCATGAACCCGGTGTAGATTTCTTAGCGTCCGTATCCTGGCTACGTTTTGGTGACCTTTTCGGGGAAACCGAAGGTTTTGTCTGTGCAATTATGGACGAAGTTATCTTGACGAATAACTACCGGAGACATATTATGAAGGACGGGACGGTTGACGTGTGTCGGGCATGCCACCGTCCGGGTGAGTCCATCAGACATATTATCTCTGGCTGTTCTCGTCTTGCTAATGGCGAATACTTACACAGGCATAACCAAGTAGCCAGGATTATTCACCAGCAACTTGCTTTGAAATATAAACTTGTGGATTCTGAGGTACCGTATTACAAGTATGTGCCCGACCCAGTTCTCGAAAATGACCATGTCACGTTGTACTGGGATCGGTCTATCATTACTGACAGGACTATTGTCGCCAATAAGCCCGACATAGTAGTGATAGATCGATTAGCGCGCCGCGCAATGATTATCGATGTTACCATTCCGCATGACGAGAACCTCGTGAAAGCTGAGAAAGAGAAACAAATAAAATATCTTGACTTAGCACACGAGGTTTTTGACATGTGGAATGTGAGCCCGGCTATCATTGTGCCGATTGTCGTATCGGCCAATGGCCTGATGGCCGAAAGTCTCGAGCAACATCTTTCGAGGCTCTCGTTAGGTGGTTGGATCAAGGGCCTGATTCAGAAGGCAGTATTCCTCGATACGGCTCGCATCGTGAGGAGGTTCCTATCTCTGCAGCCCTAGCCACCGGTAGCTTGGACCCTGCTCCCGATACCGGTGGACAACTATTTTTTATATTTTTAAATGTTTTTATATATTTTTTATATTCTGATATTTAAAAATATAATTTGTATGTATCTAAATTAATAAAGAAAATAATAATAATAATTATATTAAAAAAATATATATTTAAAAAAAGTGTGCCTCACGACTCCGCCTAATAGGCCCAGTTCAGCAAAATGCCCAGCTCGTGTCGTCACTCCACTCAGACTGAAACGTTAGGTAGGACGCTAGTCCCAACGTTTACCGGTTTGCAGCCAAAAATTCAAATTCTTTTATTTGCCAGAATGTTTTACAATGTATGATCTTAAAAATACAATGGTCCCTTTATATTCTACCATTTTATATGCTGTGCAAATATTTAAATCATTTTATGACAATGACAATGTTATTATTTGAATTAAATAAAAAAGACAGCAACAACAAATATGACCTCTGCATAAATTAGGATTCTTAAGGAACAAATTAATTAATTGATGTTAAAGTTATACGTCTTAGATTCGACTGCATTCCTCTATCATATAGTCTACATTATATAGTACCTAGATCTGTTATGCTTCGTGGGGTACGTGCGTCTCGACTATTTCACACAAATTCGTCAGGACTAACGCCGGGGTGCGCGTGCCTCTTCGTCGCCTCGTTGATGTATACAACACTCACTTTATGGAGCTTGACATATTTAATCTTTCTAAACATAGTTTCAAGGCGAGAGCAATAGAATTACTAAATTCTTAAGTATATATGTATTTTTTTTTCTTTTTCTTAATAGTATTTTATGATGCACACTGTACTTTTATGTCTGTTTTCTTTTAACTTTTTTTTTTGTGAGTTCGTGGACAATGGTGTGGGTTACATGTGTAGTAACATAAATATGTAATAGATTATATTTAAATGTATTTCTAAGTACTTACTTTGCTAATTTAAGAATCTTTATTTAAGCTTTGCATGTAACTGTTTTTTGTCCCTAACAAATAAAATAAAATAAAATACGTGTCAGTTCAAGAGACAAAGGTTAAGTATAATTTCAGATTAAGAATATATAAATAATGGTAATTAATAATGTCCTGTGTTGATTCAGTATTTGAACATTAATTAATTAATAGAAGGTCATCATTCTCCTGCCCTGATCTCAATTTATTTGTGGTCAGCGCAACATGTCCCTTTCTTCCATACTTCTCTATTAGTCGTCATCGCGGTAGTCACCCCTTTTCTAGCCATATCATCTTTCACACAGTCATCCATCGTTTCTTTGGTCTTCCCCTACTCTTAAAGCCGTCGACATTCATACTCAATACTTTCCTCATAACATTTTCCTCATTCCTCCACTTGATATTATGCCCCATGACAACCAATTTCCGCACAACTTTTCAGTCACCGGTGCCACTTTCAGACTTCCTCTTATGTACTCATTTCTTATTCTATCCATTCGTGTCACACCACACATCCTTCTTAGCATTCTCATCTCAGCTGCATGTAATTGCCTTTCATTCATCTCTTTTGTGGCCCAACATTCTGATCCATAAAAGACAGCAAGTCTAACCATTGTTTTATATATCATCCTGTTAAGTTTAAGGGGAATGCGGGAGTCACAGATTGGTCCCGTTACCTGCCGCCATCTCATCCATCAGGTGATAATTCTGTGCTAAACCGTCCGAATTATTATAAGGTATACAATATTATTGATTTCAGTTTCTTCTTCCGCGATAGGATATGTATTTATTGAGCTCATAAAATCATTTTTTTTTTAACCATGGCGTTACCTTTTTTAAAACTCTCTATCTCTATCTCTCTACACTGGCCATATTATCCCTAGAACTGGCAACCATTGGGATATCCAACGGTCATCAGTTCTATGGCTAATACGGCCGACCCACTACAACTTCAGCGTCGTTCGTTTCTATCCAGTTTTGTAACTCTATGGCTAAACTCGGAGTGGTTTCAATGCAGTTATTTGCATACATGATGCGTCGTTTGGTTATGGAAGACTACCTAACATGTGAACCAATGCTTTGATTGGATGCTGTAACAGCATTATTATTATAACTTAATGCTACACTACTTGTTTAGGTTATTCAAAGGCACTTGATTCTATATGTTGTTACTGACTAAATTATCTTCATCATCATCTGCCTAGCCTTATCCCAACTATGTTGGGGTCGGCTTCCAGTCTAACCGGATGCAGCTATTTTACATGGAGCGAGTGCCTGTTTATTTTTTATTTCATCACCACTGCTCTCAAAATGGTGAAGGAGGAAACCGGCATGTCCTAGAACCAAACATTCGAGGACATGTGACATCTACCAACCCGCACTAGGCCCCCGTAGTGGATTACAGCTCACTCCCTCTCACCGAGAGGAGGCCTGTGTCCCAGCAGTGGGAACATTATAGGATCATTATGCTTATGCTTATGAGTGCCTATCTGACCTCCATAACTCAGTTACTAGGTATTAAGATACCCATGGTAAGACTGGCCATCAGACTTTCGGGCTCCTGACAACCTGTAACAACTGTCAAAGATCCACGAGTGACAACCGGGACCAACGGCTTAACGTACTATCTGAGGCACGGAGGAGTATGTCATGTAAAAATGATCCATGGCCCAACAACGGCAAGCATACCTTAAGAGCGGCCAACCCGTCATATTTTTCACACAAATGCTCGTACGTGATTTTGGCGTTGTAACACATATTTCTTTGAAATGATTGAACCTATAGGTATGTTGTAAACTTTAATATCTAGGTTTCTATTGAAATTAAATACTTTTCTGTACACTTTATGACTAAATAAATCGAAATCACAAGCATTCGAGCGTATGAGGCAGTGAAAATGTTTTTCGAAACAGCGTCTTTCGCGACTACTTCATTCGAGTCCATGAGCTTTCGAACCTGTGGCAGTGGAAAAATAATTCGCAACAGCGTGTGTCGCAACAGCGGCGTTCGAAACAACATAGGGGACCCGTGGTCGTAACCTATGTGGTTAGGGTATGTTTACCGCAAATAAACGTATTTTCTTTCTTCTTTTCTTTCTTAGGTACTTGCCGGGTTTTCAAACAGCAACCTGCACCCAAATTGCGTAACTCAGTTTCCATCACAATCCAAAAGATTTTTTAAAGTAATTTCTAATCCATTCCTTCTTATAATGTTTGAAAAATTTGTCCGCTCGACAACCGTAAATAACGCAATGAATTTGGTTGTAATGCAATTACCCTGCAAGACTCAAATACTTATAAAGTCGGATCTTAATGTTCCGATAATGGCAAAAAAAAATACTGGACTCAATTTGAGATCTTGATGTATGCAATACCAAAACATGTAAATGAGGGAAGCAACTTGAAATTCATAATAATAATGAATAGGTATCTGCTGTACAGTATTGCCCCAAAACACACAACAACGAAATCGCCACAAAACCATCTGTTTAAACCCCCGAAAATACAAAGCAATAAATAGCCCCACCATTCCCCATAATTAGTCCCCGAAACACAATGGTGTTCATCAATAACCGAACAATGGTACAATGAGAGTAGTTGAAACAGTTCCCAGTACCACAGAATAGGTACACACAGAAGGCCGGCTCCATACAACGAGCGAAAGCGCACGCACACATAGACACGCGTCAACGTACTGCGAGTGCAAGCACACTCGCGACTTGCATTCGTTTGATATAAGCAACAAAATAAAGTCTTACACAAATAAAGTACCCAGCTTTGGAACCACAAACTCAAATTCATACTTGATAAAGTTCAAATTCCATTGCAACCAAACAAAAATTAGGACCCATTTTGTTACATAAGGTCACTCGAAAAAAATCTTGCACTACATAACGCTGAAGTAGATAGTTGAGAAAGTGGAAGTGGAATGTGAATCAATAAAAATTCTGAATTCAAGTATAGTTTGGGATCGCCACACGATCGATCGGTCGATCGTTTGTACAAGCTACAAATGTTACAAGCTTATTTTGGCGCGTGGCTAAAATCTGAAATAATGCCGCCATTCTGTTTTGTCAATAAAATGTTTGTACCTCAGAATTAGAGTACCACAAGTCGCCCGACCAAACGCGCCGTCATTATTGCGACTTCGTATTGCATGTCAAATGAAAAAATTTCAACGTACGTCCACTCCTGATGAAGTCTATTAGCTCACAGACGCGCTTTGCGATTGAAATGGTTCTGTTTACGTTGAGCACATCACTAAATGGGTTTTTTTTATTTTATTTGGGTGGGAAATTATCAAATAACTTCTCCCGCTCTGGGCGGAGCGGGAGGGCGTGTCAGACTTTTACCGACTAAAACCACCCGTGTTCCTTCCATTGCCTGTGTGCCAGGGCCACGATATCCCTTTCGGCACTTATCACGAAATGGCTGGGGTGACGTCATCGTAGGTATAAAAAAGATGACACGCTCGGTTTTCATACTATCTAATGAACATGCGGTATCTAGCCTACTCTAAATCTGTGTTCTGTAGCTACCAATTTTAATGTTTACCAATGACGCCCCCTGTCATTGTAATTCGGGAGCCAAAAGATCTCTGTAGCGCTCTACGCTTCTATGTGTGTGTGTATTTTCGCTCGTTTAATGGACCCAGACTTCTGTACTTCTCTATTTTGTGCCAGCACCATTGTACACCATCGTGCTTTTATCATTAAAACGTCTTCAAAGTCTTGGCTGAAAGCTAAATGCATCATCTGTACGTTTTAAAGGAAGACATTATGATGAATTACCTTTTGATGTCTTGGTTTTGGCTGGGGAGATAAAATGCTGGATTTATTAGCTGGCATGCGATGTTACTATTTAGAAAGAGAACTAATCGTTTTATTGCGAAACTAGTTGTGAATTCGTCGCGGGCAAAGCTACTAACATTTTGGATAGTACCTAGCAACGTCGTAATATCATGCCTGTAGTCCCCAAAGTGTTCAGGCAGAGGTGTACATAATAATAAATCCACGCACGAAATATTTTTATTTACTTATTAACTATCTAATTCCTCTAGTTCTTCGTAAACCTATAGCCTGTTATTTTCTATTTGGATGCAGTTTATCAACCCGAAATTATTTCAAATGATTTTTGAATGATTAGGTACATTAAAATTTATTTTTCGCTTTCAATAATTATTTGGCAATTCTGTTGGGAAGCAACCAAACCAGAATAGTCTAGTTGACAACTATACTTGGAGCAACTGCCCAACAATACCAGCTCCTCTATCCACCCAATCAAAACATCTCTCTCACCCCTTACAAAAAAAACCTTTGCCCTTGACACACATATCAAGAATCTACACACGCCTTAATATACTGATATCCTTGATCTTCAACATAATACGTCTGGAAGGGCCAAAAAGGTCCTATTTATGGAATTTCATTATGGGAACGCCTCATCTGTTGGATTTCGCATCCTATGAATTTTGATTAAATTTTCATGTTAAGCTTTGAAATTGGTAACGCGAGTGTATCAGAGGAATTTGATATTGCAGCTAAGGATTGCAAGAAAAGATGGATGTGAGTCACCACAAATAGGGATGTAAACGATGTGTGTTGTGCTGTTCGTTTACTAAGGGTTGAACATGGTTAGGTGTTAGTGGAGTCTTCAATAATGAATACTCAATGAATTGATAAATGATAAATGATTTATTTCTGTAAGTAGGTTTCTGCAAACACTTTTACACGTCAATCATATAAAAAAAACCAGATGAGGTCGGCGTTTCGTATCCGACTACTCTGAGAAGAAAGGCCGAAACAAACTCAGAGGTCACAGTCTCTTTTAAAGTCCAGACATAATCTTAGTCCGATCATGTGAAGACCATGTAGATTGGTGCCTGAAATGATCTTTTGACGAAAGAACCACACAGATTGAGGGGACCTGTCGAGTCAGTGCACGCATTTGTCAGTAGTCGTGCAGCTCAACTAAGAACTTAAGGAGCTCAATGATTCAACGAACAATACCAAAGAAAGGACATTTGGGTAGGCCGCATAAATTACTCAAACTGCCAGACCATGATAAAAACTAACTGAGAAAAAAAGAAAAATAAACAATAACCCACATAGTCTTCACAGTAATTAGTTAGATACATAACATCCATAATCAGCCTTTAATGTTCCCTCTACTGAGACACAGGCCTTCTTTCTTCGAGAGGGAGTGGGCTGTAATCTACTAGGCGGGCTCAGATATATAATAATATATTAATGATATTATAATGAGGTAGTTTGTGAGGTTGTACGGGGGGGGGGGTAATCTCTGGATCTACTGAACAGATTTTATAAATTATTTTACTCATAGAAATCACGTTATTTGTGAGTGTCATAGGCTATGTATTAATCCGGCAAATGAAAAGAATTTCTGCCCAACGAAGTGGGCACAGGTCAGCTAGTTAGTTACATACTTAATCATCATCATCATTTCAGCCGAAAAACGTCCACTGCTGGACATAATCCTCCCCCCAGAATCACCACTTCGACCGGTTCTGTGCTTCCCGCATCCAGCGGATACCTGCAGCCTTCACAAGGTCATCGGTCCACCTTGTAGGAGGCTTTCCAACGCTACGTCTTCCGGTACGCGGTCGCCACTCCAGAACCTTTCGGCCCCATCGGTCATCAGTTCTGCGAGCAATGTGCCCTGCCCACTGCCACTTAAGCTTGGGAATTCTTCATCGATATACTTAATATCATTTACTTATTACTCCGATCACATTTAAATCTATTGAATCTATTGTGGCAATTCTTGGATAAGGCCTGTAATAGTATTTTTTGGCTGAAATTTTGTTCACGAATATCGATATAACAATATCCATCATCATTGATAAATATTGTTATATCGTCTAAGTTATTTTTATGCACGTACATATGAGAAAAGTCCATGAAATTAAAAAATATATAGCCAGGCAGCAAGATCAATCAATGTCAAAGTCAGTCAGTGGGGCTGACTGACCAGTCTGTGCCGGAGGAGTGCTAGTACCTAACACTTCGTTTACTAAGCTGCAATCTATGTATGTATATTAATAACCGCACCGCCGAATCTCTACGTTTACGTCGTGGTGGGGTTTGTGCGCTCCGAACTCTATGTTTGTGCCGGTAGAGTTTACGGTTTACTTTGTCGAAACAGGTTTAGGGTGAGGAGCCAGACCAAGAAAGATACAGAAACCCGCAGGGCAGCATGTGGCGAGCTGTGGGGCAGTAGCGACACCACGGACTATCTTGCGGGAGACGTCTTGTTCCTCATCTCTGGCTTGCCTTTATTCAAATTATGGTAAATAAATAAATATCACTTAGGAACTATTGATTAAATAATAATATATAGGTACGATAAATAACAGTTTAATATAATTCAAATAATATTAATCAATCTACGAGTAGTCTATGAACACCAAATGTGATGAAATCGATGTCTGTCCAAGATTGATGTAGTTTAAGCAGTCTTTGATTGAATTTATGGCCAGCAAAGGATATATATGGCCTGTCATGGAGTTATAGATAGCCTTTTAGCCAATGCAGTTATGGACGAAATAGAATCTTGCCTAAATCGACCGTACAGTTGAAAGAAAATTATGTGTATAACACTCAATTCAAACGAATGAATATTTTTGATGAAATGCTGATCTACAAAACCTAGTTTTTAATGCTAATCAATATCTATACATATATCTAATAACCTCTAAAGTTATATAAAAAAGTCACTTTTTGTGTCTGTCTGTATGACCACGTTGTTCTTTTAAACTACCTCATCATCATTCTCATGCCCTTATTCCAATTTACTTGGGGTCGGCGCAACATGTTCCTTTCTTCTATACTTCTCTATTAGTCGTCATCTCGGCAGTCACCCCCTTTCTAGCCATTATCATCTTTCACACAGTCCATCCATCGTTTCTTTGGTCTTCCCCTACTTTTATAGCCATCGACATTCAAACTCAAAACTTTCCTCACAACATTTTCCTCATTCCTCCGCATCATATGCCCACACCATGACAACCGATTTTTGCACAACTTTTTCAGTCACCGGTGCCACTTTCAGACTTTCCCTCATGTACTCATTTCTTATTCTACCCGTTCGTGTCACACCACACATCCCTCTTAGTATTCTCATCGCAGCTACATGCAATTGACCTACGCCACGAATTTTGATGCGGTTTCCACAATTATTTAAGCCAAAAAATTCATACGTTTAACACATTAATATTAAAATCACACAAATAAAAGTCACATAAACCGTAGAAAACAGCGTTCGCTAGTTATTAAAATACTTAAATCTATGATCCTCACAGATTGACGATGACAATTCGAATTTGGGATTGATGAGTTTAGAAAATAACACAAGTTTGTGAATCATAATATTTACTTAAGAAATGTGAGAGATTTGAATGAAATACTTGCTTCAGATGCTTTTAATCTTTTGGAATATTCTTACATCCAAACTTTATAGAGACCACTGCAATATTGTAACATTCAAGGTCATCACATTCCTACCTCTCGACTATTCTTTAACCAAAGCCCTTCGAAACACAACTACTTAACGTTATAACATTCATACTTAGGAAATTATCCTCATTCATTCTCGCTTACACATCATAATTACAATATTATTCAGGACAGACAAGTACAGTCGAACCAAGAGGTTGGTACAGATAGTGCTATCCATGAAGACGCACCCCACTATGGTTTGGTCAAGGGAGCCGCGGGGTGTGGGGAGTTTGATCCGAGCTAACTTGCAACTGATTTAAAACAGTGAGTCTTCAAGTCGAGAGTGAAAGGGACATCTGGCAAGCGTACCCTATGGTCGACCAAATCTTCGCTTGCTATCCCATCAGGGGAGACATTGGTGGAACGCGAGCCTATCTAAACTCATAATTATTACAAAGAGGTAAAATTGTTTGTTGACTATTCATCTGATTACAAAAGTTCTTGTACTGATAGAAAACTACACTAGATAATGGATGTTTTATAGTATAATTTAGTTCCACACCGCCGAAGTCACGGGCAGAAGCTAGTCAATAATATTTATTTTTATCATAGTATATTGTGAGTGTACTGTATTACTACTATGTTGGGGTTGACTTCCAGTCTAACGGGATGCAGCTTAATACCAGTATTTTACATTGAGCGACTGCCTATCTGACCTCCACAACCCAGTTACTGGGTAACATGAAACCCCTTGACTGGTTGTCTGACTTTTTTGGGCTTCTGACTACCCGTAACGACTGTCAAAGATCTAGGAATTCCAGCCGGGACTAACGACTTAACGTAGTCTCCGAGGCACAGGTCTCGAAATGTATGGCTGGTCACCCATCCACGAACTGACACGTGCGGCTTTTATCATTTAGCCACGAGCCCCTCTTTATTAGTTACTCTTTAGTTATTATTCATAAAAATAAAATGAATAATTATTGCCAGTGTAGTGTTCAACCAAACTCTTTGTTTGGCTGTACAAAATAGAAAGAACAGAAAGGGAAGAAAGAGACAAAAGGCGTAAAGATAATGAGAAAGAAAGAGATGGGGATAAAGCCGGAGAAGAAATGATCACTGCGTCGCCCGCTAACAACTTCGTCAGTGCACAAACATGACTATGGAAAACTTTGGAGTAGACTGAAAAAGCTTAGTTGTTTTTTTTAAGGTGTTCATTTTTTTTGGTTTAAATATTTTGACTTCTGATTCTTGATTCGTTTAATAATACAGTAGCACATTAAGAGAGAACAAAAATCGCAGTCAATGAACACAAAACGGTCACTTATTTTTATTTAATGTTCAGGCAAGAAAAGATTTAATTTTATTCAAGAATTTCTCAGTTCAGCACGGAGTCTGGATTTATGCCCGATTGATGGCCATGGGAATTTAACCTCACTGGCGAGATGTGAGTGTACTGTAGGTACATCTCTGCCTAACCCTTCGGGGATTACAAGCGTGCCGTTATGTGTATGTATGTAGTTCAAGTAACTGGAAGTGAGCCTTATTATTGTGATGTCATCAGACAATCGAAATTAAAGTTGAAAATTAATGTTTTCTCACAATATTTTTCAAGTGTTTCAAAATTGTTCTGTTCTTTTTACACAGTAATACCTATCGTGAACAACAAAACAACTTCCAAATCCCAGTCTAGACGAGAATATTCCGAGTCTTATTGGTGCCACACAAAATACAGATAAAATATCTAGACACAGAAATAAAGATCTGCATTTAAGGCGGGACTAGACAAACGTAACCCGATATACTTTACAACGCTAAAAGGTGTCCCTAAATTACGTTGCATTTGGTTCCAAACAATATTGTATTTTTCACCAGACTTGGCTAGACTTCGAGTCGAAAATGTACCATTATTTTTTATTGTAACTGCATGCATTATACTAATTAATTCATTCATTTCCTAACATAATATTTAAATATGTTAAATTCGCACGGTGAAATTAAAGGCAGAATTATCTTTTCAATCATATTAAGTAGTTTGTATTTATTTTAATTTGAAAAAAAAGAAAGAAAATACGTTTATTTGCAGTAAACAACGCAAAGAAATTTTTATTTCTTTGCGTTGTTTACTGCAAATACATGAAAGAACAAGTTGAGGGAAAATATGCGTCACATTCAAGCAAAACGGCCATCGCTCAGCATAATGCTGCGACCCTATGTGAGACAGAGCCCCAGCGCTGGTTTGGTTGGCAATTTCTTATTTATAATCTCACTCTATGCTACACCGGTCGAAATCATCACGTCAACGCCGGCTGTCCCTGCAACCAGCGCTGGGGCTCTGTCTCACATAGGGTCGCGGCATTATGCTGAGCAGTGGCCATTTTGCCACGCATATTTTTTCCCTCAACTTGTTCTTTTTGTATTTGTGTTCTTTCTTTGCGTCAGTTTACCGAAAATTAACGTATTTTCTTTCTCTTTAAACTTTGAGAGGCTTCTGGCTAAGTAATTACAGCCGGGTGATCGATCAGGTTAAGCTACGCTTGCCGCGGTTGATCAATGGATGGGTGACCATCTTTAAAGTCATATTAAGACCCCTCCGTGTCTCGGAAAGCACGATAGGTCACTGTCATTCGTCCGACAAGCCCGAAAGTAAGACTTTCGGTCTAACCAGTCTTACCAAGGAGTATCGTATTACCCAGTGACTGGGTTGTGGAGGTCAGTTAGGCAGTCGCTCCATGTAAAATACTGGTATTCAGCTGCATCTGGATAGACTGGAAGCCAACCCCAACATAGTTGGGAAAAGGCTAGGCAGATGATGAATCATCTTAAAGAATTTTCTATACCTTATTTACGCAAACAAATGTTTTTTTTTTTGTTTTTATTTGTATCAAATTATGCTCTGTTGGTCTATCCCATCATTAACGCCTATAATAATTAAGTGGATAAATAGAAGTATAAAAAACAAACGCCACCTGAGCTATAACTCCTATGTGATTGTGTCCATTCCATGACTATATGCATGCATATTGCCATCAACCAGGCACAAACCCAGACACAGCTGGGTGCTAAATTTTGTATGAAAAATCCACAAACTTACAATCAATCCCAGGACCCCTATACTTGTTGTGTATTGTCTATGTTTTATGTCGATGATTAAAGCAGTTGTCATCCAGACATGTCTTTTATTACATAACATGGTGGCAGCGGTGGGATTTTATTCTATATAAATAGTAAAGGTCGGTAATAAAGGCACATTGTGGACTTTAAAATCGTCAGGGACGGTTCAAGAGCGCTATGGAACACGCGCGACCACCAACAGAATTGAGTTTGGAGGGCAGCTCCGTCAGCCGGGCTGACGCATGGCGGCGTTTGAAGTCGCAATTTAAGATATTTTTAAAAGCATCGGGGGTGCAAAAGGAAGACGCTAGTGTTCAAGCCAGTTTATTGATAAATTTAATCGGACCTGAGGGGTTTGAAGTCTTTGAGACATTTTCTTTTGACAAGGAGAGCAATAAGGATGATGTCAATCTATTGCTTACGAAATTTGATGAATATTTTGGAGTCAAATTGAATATAACATTAGCAAGGTACAACTTTTTACAAGGGGTCAGGAAGTAGGAGAATCAATAGATCAGTATGTTACAGCATTGCGTTTACTGAGCAAAAGTTGTAACTTCAAAAATTTGGAAGAGTAGTTGATTCGCGACTGTATTGTTTGTGGGATACACAGTACTGGAGCAAGAGATCGTTTATTGAGAGCAGAGGATTTGACGTTGGAAAAAGCTATCAAAATTGTCCAGGTTGACCAAATTTCAATAGATAATCGACGTTTATTGGAGAAGTGTGGTGCTGGTACTTCAGGATTTGTACAGGTCGATACAGTTCACGTGCGCGGAGGCGGCCGCGGTGGGCGTGGCGGCTGGCGCGGCAGCGGACGTCGACAAGGGCGTGGTATGGCCAGTGTTGCTGCTGGTTCCCATACAGCGCGAAGATCCGTTCATTCAAGTGAGACTGGAAATTGTCTCAGGTGCGGAGGCCAATGCAATGAACCCAGTTTATGTCCGGCTGTTTCTGTGCAGTGTTATTTATGTGAAAATCATGGACATTTTGCTAGAATGTGCAAGTTGAAAAAAGAGACGTGCTCGTGAGGTAATATTTTGGTCGGGTATAACAAGAGATATTGAGGATTATGTGAGAAGATGTAAAATATGTCAGGAAACAGCAAGCACACCGTGTAGAGAACCTATGATTCCAGTAGCTGTACCAGAATTGCCATGGAATAAAATTGGAACAGATATATTTGTGTATGGAAAGCAAAGTTATTTAATATTAATTGATTATTACTCTGGTTTTATTGAGGTGGCATATTTGAGAGATACTTCGTCAAACTCAGTAATATGTATTATGAAAGAAAATTTTGCACGTTATGGTATACCGGATACGGTCATTAGTGACAATGGTCCACAATATTCTTGTCGTAATTTTATTAAGTTTCCTTTAGAATGGGGTTTTAAACACGTCACTTCGTCTCCGTATTATGCTCAATCAAATGGTAAGAGCGAAAGGGCAGTTCAAACCATTAAGAATATATTAAAAAAATCAGTAGACAGTAAATCCGATTTTTATTTAAATTTGCTTAGTTACAGGAATACACCGCGGGAAAATTTGAATTCTCCTGCACAGTTAATGATGGGCCGGCGTTTAAATTGTAGACTACCAGTCCATCCAGATTTATTAAAACAAACAAATTGTGGTAACTTACAACATAAAAAAATATTGGAAAAACAAATAAAAATGAAAAGCTTCTATGATCAGCATTGTAAACTGCTACCTGAGTTGGATGTGGGCGACGATGTAATAATGTTAGGAAACACAAATAAAAGAAGTCGTGGCAAAATTATGGGAAAAGCGTCGACTCCACGTTCATACATTGTTAGAAACAGAAAAGGTATTTATCGCCGTAATCGTCGACATTTGATAAGATCTGTAAAGGATCCTGCAGACAATATTTTGTCTGATATTGATGATGAGTATTTTTCGGGGGATGATAGAGATAATGATGATGTGCCAAGCACCAAAATAAATGTATCGTCATCTTACTCGCCACCTCATACCCGTAGTAAGATTTAACAATTTGTATAAGTATTTTAATACCTAATGTAGGAAGAACTAATTATTTACTTTAAGTTTGTTTTTCTGGAATTAACGGATTATTAGTTTGATTTTTATTATTATTTTATCTTATTTAAGGGAAAGGTGTTGTGTATTGTCTATGTTTTATTTCGATGATTAAAGCAGTTGTCATCCAGACATGTATTTTATTACATAACAATACTCACTAGTCAAATTTACGATCATCAGCCTAAGAAACAGTTCTACAAGAAGTAGATAATATTTTTTTTTTTCTGTGTTACTACTCTTATTTAAAGTTGTTCAAAATTGTTCACAATATACAGCGTGTATCGGAAAAGTGTAGTCATATTTAAGAGTGTGGTAGATAAAAATAATAAGCTGTCCCATACATTTAGATCCAGTAGGTATAAACGTTTTGTATGGAACCGTTGATAATTTTTTCGCGATTACGATGTTGGTCTTATGGAGAAAGTTGATCAGTTTGATGGACTGTATGTACTACCTGGCACCACCCAATATGACCTAACACTTAACTACCAAAAGAAGATCGTTCAAGTTTACGGTAAATATTGAAGACATTGTAGAAAAACTTCACAAACGTGAGAACAAGGATTGCACTACAGTTTGCGGTTTAAAACCAATCCAATTTAGCAGACTCTTACAATCAAAGAAAGACAAAAGATTATACATTGTTGAAAGTAGAGGTAAAGACAATACAATGTACTGTTTCAGGTTACTTTGAGAGACAAGCAAATATAGTATCTAAATTTTATTTTAGTCTGTGCTAAATAAATGTATTTTCTGTCTTTGTTTCTTTCTTTCTATTATTTAGAAGAGGAGATCGTGGCTAAGTTATAACAGCCACATGGGTCGATCCACCAGGTTAAGCTATGCTTGGCGGGGTTGGTCCGTGGAAGGGAGACCATCTTAATATACCGAGACTCCTTCCTGTCTGGGAAAGCTCGTTACGCCGTTGGTCCCGGCTGTCATTCGTGCATCTTTGACAGTCGTTACGGGGTCGTCAGAAGCCCGAAAGTCAGACAACCAATCTTACCAAGGGGTACTGTGTTGCTGCAGTTAGACTTGAAACACAGATGCAGATTGACAGAATGATCTAGATTTTATTTTATATCTTTTCAGCTCATTGGTGTGATTTTAAAGGCGTACTCATAAAGTTTCTTGAGTGACCATTCATTACAAACCGAGAGTCCTTCGTGCCTCGAAAAAAACGTTAAGTTGTTAGTCCGGGCACTCGGCTCACATTTGTAGATCTTTAACAGTCGTTACGGGTTGTCAGAAGCTCAAAAGTCGGACAACCAGTCTTACTGAGGGATATCTTGTTATTCAGAAACTGAGTTGTGGAGGTCAGATAGGCAGTCGCTCTATGTAAAATTCTGATATTCAGCTGCATCCGATTAGGCTGGAAGCCGATCCCAACATAGCAGGAAATAGCAGCAATTTTATAGAAGTAGGCTAGGCAGTTTGTTTTTGTTTATTGATTGATTGACTGATTGAGATCTTTCCTTTATAACGCTGCTTTGATGGTTCATTAGCCACCCTTTAACACTCAAAGTACTTAAAAGCTGAGTCCAAACAAAGCCTTTGCTAAATCATCCTGTTATAGTTACCCTTTGCCTTGTACCGTATTCTTAAGTTCTTTGTCTCCGAGTTTGTTTGTACGTGTGACCAATGATTTCAATAGGCCATTTATTAAGCTAAATATTCCATGCAAACGACAATTTATCGGAATCCTCTAGCCTATTGTAGTTAATCCATTGTACAACTTAACACCTAGTTTACTGAGACTAGCACACAAGCCGTTAACGTCAACTGCTATACACATGATACGTCCCCGCAGACGAGAACAATTAACAATCTTGACGCCAATCAACCAATCACGGTTAGCTTACGGTACCCTGAGGATGCATCATGCGGATGAAAATTATACATGGAGCGACTGCCATCTGTCCTATGCAATAGTGGGATGAGTTATTTATAATGAAGATAACTCAGCTAGGTTTTCTGTGGGACTGACTGCCCAAAATCACAATGAAATGGAGGTACAAATTACATTGGTAGTCAAACCATCTTTGACTGTAACTGGAAAATACAATAAGGATTATTATGAAAACTCCAAACTAATGTTGTGATGTAGGTGTAAAGGGTACTTTTATTTCGCCTGATATATTATTTTTATGTCTTTTGTAATAGTGGGCGAGCCAAAGACCATAAACTGACCGCAAGTCTTAACTCAGGGGGTCTATTCCGAAGATAAATCCAAAGTGTCGGCCGAATGTGCGGCCGTTTTCTGACCATGGCAAAAAAAAGAAAACAGCAGTCCAAGAGATAAGTCAAAGTAAAAAATGTGTCTTAAAGCCGGGTAAAGACTCAAAGTCAAAAAAGGAAACTTTGGAAGTCAAGAAACGGCCGATATTTCGGATTATCGGTTCGCAGTAAACCCCTGGACTGCTACTGAGAATTTCTTAAAGAAGAAACTCTTTGCCTGATATGGCTATCGGACTCAAAAACCCAAACTCCGTAGACACACTTGTGAAGGTGCGACCTATAGGACAATAAGCTCTAAAAACAAAACAAAAGAGTTCTGCCCACCCCGCAAAGAATCACAGCCGTGCCGATGTCCTCAATGCCGGCCAGCCACAATGTTCAGTATTTAAGCGTGATACCGCAACTATGCCTAGTTTCTAGGTCTTAACGGCGCGTAGTGTCGGTGCTGTAATTACTGAAACGACAGACAAGGGAAGAGAGGGGTGGAGTCGAATTGGTGCTAAAGATTTTCGAATAAAATCAAATTAGTGTTTTTAAAAGTTTTCTTGTAACTTGGAGGATTAACAAGCTATACCTAAATCTTTTTAGATTTAAAGGCAGGCAATAATGGTTAATTCAATTTTATGAGTGTACAGTCCACGAAATATTTAAAGATACTTTACGAAAGGTAAAAAAAGGCAAATTATGTTGGTTTTTAGGGTTCCGTACCCAAAGGGTAAAACGGGAACTTATTACTATGGCTCCGCTGTCCGTCCGTCTGTCTGTCTGTCCGTCTGTCCCCAGGCTGTATCTCATGAACCATGATAGTTAGACGTTGACATTTTCACATAATTATGATGAGCGGCAACAGAAATATGCTGCCGCTATACAAATACTAAAAGAACCGGCCAAGTGCAAGTCGGACTCGCACACGAAGGGATCCGTACCATTATCTATGAAAACGGCAAAAAAATCGCGTTTGTTGTATGGCCCTTAAATATTTGTTTTATTTTAATTTAATTATTGGTTTTTAAAGTGAATATATAACCAAATATTCTGTGAATATTTCAAGTGTCTACCTGTTACCGTTATCAATATCGAGCAAAAACGACCAAAAAAATCACGTTTGTTGTATGGGAGCCCCCTTAAATACTTATGTTATTCTGGTTTTTGGTACTTGTTGCTATAGCGGCAACAAAAATACATCATCTGTGAAAATTTAAACTGTCTAGCTATCACGGGTCATGGGATACAGCCTGGTGACAGACGGACAGACAGACAGACGGCGGAGCCTTAGTAATAGGGTTCCCTTTTTACCCTTTGGGTACGGAACCCTAAAAACAGAATAAAATGAATATTTTAGGGGGTTCCCATACAAAAAACCTTGATTTTTATATATTTGCCGTTTTTAGGGTTCCATACCCAAAGGGTAAAACGGGAACCCTATTACTAAGGCCGTCTGTCTGTCCATCTGTCCGTCTGTCACCAGGCTGTATCTCATGAACTGTGATAGTTAGGCAGTTGAAATTTTCACAGATGATGTATTTCTGTTGCCACTATAATAACAAATACTAAAAAACTGAATAAAATAAATATTTAAGGGGGCTCCCATACAACAGACGTGATTTTTTTGCTCGATATTGATAACGGCAACAGGTAGACGCTTCAAATATTCACAGAACATCTACTTACATATTCACTTTAAAAATAAATAATTAAATAAAAATAAAACAAATATTTAAGGGGGGCTCCCAAACAACAAACGTGATTTTTTTTGCCGTTTTTATAGATAATGGTACGGAACCCTTCGTGCGCGAGTCCGACTCGCACTTGGCCGGTTTTATAGATAATGGTACGGAACCATTCGTGCGCGTGTCCGACTCGCACTTGGCCGGTTTTTTTTATTTATTGCTTGAATCGGACTCTGATTGATGATGATTTGAATTTAAACAAATAACATCAATTGGACCACAAATAAATATGAACTTTACAGTAAAAAGTTTAAGTTGATTTTAAAATGGCCAGTAGGTACCTACTATTGAAAAAGCCGTATATATTTTTTTTAATATTTTAGTTGTAGCGCAAACTG
Organism: Tiliacea citrago; assembly: GCA_963921375.1. Taxonomy (NCBI): domain Eukaryota; kingdom Metazoa; phylum Arthropoda; class Insecta; order Lepidoptera; family Noctuidae; genus Tiliacea; species Tiliacea citrago. Next base: position 2,422,753 of record OY992804.1, on the reverse strand, counting down.
AAAAATAAATGTGACTGAAAAGTAATTTTTACAAAAACACCTACCTAATTGTTTACATTTTTGGAAACTAAATTAGGTTAAGTAGGTACCTGAAATTCAGCTCTTATTCACAATTCAAATCTTCAATACAATACCAGAATTTCTCTTAAGATTCAGAAACAAACACTGTTGGAGTAAGGGAGGAGGTAAATCAATCGACGTTAATAAATTACGGCCACTGTCTATCTCACCTAATGAATCGAAGACATTCATTATTATAGAAACCCAATTTCAGTTCTGTGATATTAGTTTTTCTTTGTTTTTGTGGGGCTTTAAACATAACTGGCAAATGTCCCACATTGACTCATTTGCATGTTCCGGAAGAGGTGTCTCTGCCTAGGGCTTTGGGGATTATGGTCGTGAAGTCATGTGTGTGTGATATAAGTTTTAAAATTGCGGGTGTTTTGTAGTTGCCTTGAGTTTTACTATCGTTGGCCGTGGGTAATTAATGTCTACGAGGTTATGCCAACTTATCTGTTTGTTCAGGGCTCTGGCATTTTTATCTATGCGTGATCTAATAAAAAATCAAACTTTGATTGTCTTATTGGATTTCCATTCAGTGGAATGGATGAGGTGTGTGAGATGGTGAAAGATAAATTAATAATAGTTGTGGTGAGATTCTTCAGAAAGGTCAGGTGCGTAGTACTCGCAACCGGCATGTGTGTATGACCAGATGTATGAACGTAAACGAAACAAAAGGAGTATGTAAGGAGCGTAGCAGGTGGCGTTCTATAGTTTCTGCCTACAACGGGAAGAAGGGGTGAGTTTATGTATGTTTACCATAAATAATACTCCGACCTAGTGAAAATAAAAGTTTAAAAAGGGGCATAATTATTATAAAATGATTTAAATGTTGCTGCAAGAAAGGCATAATAAATGTACTCCGTTCCTTAAAAGAAAAATATAAATCACACTAATATTATAAAGGCGAATGTTTGTGAGTGTGTGTGTTTGTTACTTCTTCACGCACAAACGGCTGGACTAAATTTGACAAAATTGTGTATGGAGGTAGCTGACACCCTGTATTAAGACATAGGCCATTTATCTCGATATTCCCACGGGATCGAGACTTACGCGGGTGAAACCGCGGGCGCAGCTAGTAATAAATATTTTTTACTCATGTAAAGAACATGCTCCAATTTACAAAAGTATAAGGATTATTTTATGCATAGAAGTATTATTTCAAAGTAATAATAAGCAGAACAATACAAATGTTGAAGGTAATAAAAAAAAACTCAAAATGGCTTTCCTGTTAAAACACAAAAAGTGCAGTTATTCCGTTGTATAACCGAAGGTGAAAATATAGTTACATATATTTTACTTCCCTGTATTATCGTGATGGCGTGTCTTGGACGTGGACGTCCGCAATTATATCATCACGGTAAAAATATTACATACATCACGCCTGTCATCCCCGAAGGGATAGGCAGAGGTGTACCTACCTAAAGTACACCTGCATTTCGCCAGTTATGTTTAAGTCCCATGTAATACGGGGCGAGCCTTTTGCCAGCAACCGGGCACTAATCCAGACTCCAGGCTGCTACTGAGGAATTCCTAATGGAAAATCTCAATAACACTTTGCCCGACCTGGGAATCGAACCCAGGACCTCATGCTCAGCAGTCGCTAACTAGACCAATGAGGCAGTCTAGAGTCAGTAAAAATATTAAAACGTACAATATCACCCAAACCTACTTAAATAATCAGCATTATAATGTTTCCACTGCTGCGACACCGGCCTCCTCTCGGTGAGAGGGAGTGGGCCGTGTAATCCACCACGCGGGCCCAGTGCGGGTTGGTAGATGTCTTCGATATCGGTTCTAGGACATGCCGGTTTCCTCTCGATGTTTTCCTTTTTACCGTTTTGAGAGCAGTGGTGCTGAAATGATTTATAATTTACACAAAGTAAAGCGCCTGTCTGGGTTCGAACCTACGACCTACAACTCGTAAGTCGGGGCCGTTACCACTGAGCCACCACAGCTCCAAACCTAATTGTCATAGTACAATCAGTTACTTATTAATCTAAATAGATATAACACGATTCAGTACATTATTTTTCAACATTTCAGCTTAGGGTTAATAAATACTCTTTAAATTTTATAGCAGTTCAAATTTTGCATGAAAATTTTTGCTCATTATTTAAAGATAATCGAATTATGTTGCTAACCCGACTCTCCACTATTCCAATGCTTGCTCAAGGATGCATATCCGGTACGACTCTAATAATCCTTCCCTATCTAAAGGGCACGTCTTCCCTACCCTTATCGCGCCCCCCTTGTCTACTCTTTGACATGCAATGGTCTCTGTAGTCCCATGAAACATGAGGCTCTAGAGGCCAGTGTGAATCTGTGAGTTCATTCGAGTGATCGAGTCTGGTTTAACCACGCTGAGGTCGGTGCATTTCATTCATTCATTCATGACCGTTCCTACCTACATACAATAATCAAAGATAATGATAAGATTTATAACTTTTCCTCGAGTATGTAATAATAACCTCATTCAACGCAATTAATTCTAATAAGTCGAGCTGAAAGATAAGCCGCTTATGTGTTTAGTTCAGGATTTTGTCCGCCTCGATTTCTTAGGAGATTATATTGATTAACCAATTAAGGTTATGCAGCAGGCTCACTATTAGTCAGGCAGCACTATTAAGAGGAATGATCAATTATTAATTGGGTGTACTTTATGTAAACTTCTACTAACCCTATGGTTATTACAAGAGTGTTGACAGTATTGTTTTATAATATTCTACAAGTCTTCTGAAGTTCTTAACGTGAATCCGAAGTTGTAGCCCGCGAAATGCAAACTTTCTTACGTTTTTTGCTATTTGCAGGTCATTTTCAGGTTGTATCTTGATCTGAGCGAATGTCAATATCTTCCACGAATTACAGGGAATCGATATCTCAAGGATATATACGACGTAATTTTTTGCAAAATCTGACGTCTGTCACTCTAAGTCATGGGTGGTCTCGGGGAAATCGTAAACGTGTGATTAAAATAACGATATCTCTAAGGTTTTGTATAGGAGCTATATAAAACGTACGTCGTTTGAATCGCTATGAAATAAGCTAACACTTTAAAAATGGATTTGCACAATTTTGACTTGCAATATACTATCAATTCGAATTGGAATATCAGGGAAAACGAATTTTCACAGTTTTCCGCAAAACAAAATAAACAAAATTTATGAAAAGTCTTTGTGTTATTGATTTCATCAATTAAAAGACCACACCATCCCATACAATTTTATCATACCACAATCCTTACAAAATCATGACGTCATTTTGCCGAGCCAAGCGGGAGTAAAAAACGGCTAGCCGTACCTATCTATTTACATTGGTTTACGTAAATAAACACGCTTCATTATGAAATGACGGCTTAGTTTTCTAGGTACAGAAGATTGCAGGAAGGGCGGGCATTTTTGTGGTACTATCTTATGTAATGTTGTCGTTCGAAAAATAGTGAAGAAGTGCTGATTACCAGCCTAGTTTGAAAAATAAATTTTGATTAGGATTTTCTCAAAAACAATACCTAACGACTATAATTTCATTCAAAGTACTTAACTTCACCGCAATACACTAAGCAGTCACTCCAATATTAACTTTTGCCCACAGTTACAATTTATAGCCAAAATCTAAGGCAGTTCGAATCGAATCAAGAATTTAAGACAAGTTTAGATCCTCTGAGAAACCAACCAATTGAAAGTGTCGCTTTCAAACTGTAACCAAAGTTGGGAAAGGAGTTTATTGTGTTAATATCTACTAATAAGATAAATAATCTGTTTGTTTGTGCACAAAAAGAAGATAACAGTTCACTTTGACCAAACATTCACACTTTGTTATTTCTCAATTCTTAACTAAGAACAGAAAAAGTAGGTATAATTATGTAACTATACGTTTTTACTGCATGACATTATCTATTTCTACATCTTACGTCATCTAACAATGAATGCTAATGTCATTATTTAATTTTGAAACTTTTCGATTCGATGGTACTCTTTAGATTAGTTGGGCCCAGTAGATTGTCATGTGCACGAAAACGCCCTCTTTTGTCAATTTATTATCTAATTGTAAGAAAGCTTGATATAAGTAATAACCATTAAGTCGGTGTGACTACAAAAATACAGTGTTCGTGGTGCTAAACCATTCCTGTCAGTCACAGCACATTGTAATAGTTTCATCACTCTAGAAAATATTAATTTTATTTCGGTAAAGAAGATATTGTAGGTATAACCATAAAATAAAATTTTGATTTTATCTCAAAGGCAGCTGAAGACTAATGTGTGATTTCTTGACATGGTTTGCTAAATATTTGGAAACACAAAACCAGTTTCTTGTAAAAAGATAATTAAACGTCAGTCGAACGTCATTTTTCGGTTAACTTGTTGCCAGTATTAGGGATTTTCCATGAATACTTAATTTATTTAAAACACATTCCCTTTCCGCCACATGCAAAACAAAGAACTCGACCTTTCAAATCACTAATAATTTTGTTTAAATTATTTTTTCCTCTCTCACAAACATCATCTGCCTCGGCTTCCAGTCTAACCGGATGCAGCTGAATACCAGTATTTTACATGGAGCGACTGCATGTTCCGTGTGGTTCCGGACATAAAGAATAGCACCACCCAATTTCTTCCCGTGGGTGTCGTAAAAGGCGACTAAGGGACTTACTAGAGAATGGGCACCAGCGTTCTCTATGCATTTTAACACCATACTGCGATCGTCAACCCGCATGCTAAGCGTGGCGATTATGGCCCCCCCATTTTGGGAGGCCTATGTCCAGCAGTGGACGTCTTTTGGCTGAAATGATGATGATGACTGCCTGTCTGACCTCCGCAACCAATTACTGGCTAACACGATACCCCTTGGTAAGACTGGTTATCAGACTTTCGGGCTTCTGACGACCCGTAGGTAACAACTGTCAAAGATCTACAAATGACAGCCGGGACCAACGGCTTAACGTGTTTTCCGAGACACGGAGGGGTTTGGTATGTAAAGATAGTTACCCATCCACGGACGAACCGCGGCATGCGTAGCTTAACCTGATCGATCGATCCGTGCTGCTGTTATTACTTAGTCACAAGCCCCTCTCTTCTTTTCTCACAAAGAATGAACAAAATTGATCAAAATCTGTCGATTTCGAGGGGCCGTGCATGAAATCGCAGTGTCAAGGACTGCTCTTTTTAGGGTTCCGTACCCAAAGGACAAAACGGGAACCTTATTACTGAGGCTCCGCCGTCTGTCTGTCTGTCTGTCTGTCTTTCGGTCTGTCTGTCCGTCTGTCACCAGGCTGTATCTCATGAACCGTGATAGTTAGACAGTTGAAATTTTCACATATGATGTATTTCTGTTGCCGCTATAACAACAAATACTAAAAAACAGAATAAAATAAATAATTAAGGGGGCTCCCATACAACAAACGTGATTTTTTTTGCTCGTTTTTGGTCGATATTGATAACGGCAACAGGTAGACGCTTGAAACATTCACAGAGTATTTAGTTATATGTTCACTTTAAGAATAAATAATCAAATTAAAATAAAACAAATATTTAAGGGGGGGCTCCCATACAACAAACGTGATTTTTTTGCCGTTTTTATAGATAATCGTACGGAACCCTTCGTGCGCGAGTCCGACTCGCACTTGGCCGGTTTTTTTTTAAAGTGTGCTCATTAGATCTTCAAAAGTGCAGGTTGATGGATATTTAGGACACTCTAGGAAGTGGGTCATGTATTGGACAGTACTGCACTCACATTCGGTATCAGATGGGTCTATTCCGAATACTCCATTTACCCAAGTTGTTTTTACAGCACAACCGATTGAGTGCTTTTCATGTAGCCCACTGTTGTTCACGTCCAGCTGGGATATGTTCCTGGGGTCGGGTGGTTGGGTGGTGGTGGGTGCTTTGGAACTATACCTAAGTGCAAAATGGAAAAATCTAGAGAAAAACTACATTAAGGATCATAATATACATTTTATTTTCCGCTACTTCTGCCGCCTGTGTGATCTGGTAGCAAAGCAGAGCAATGCTGTTTCATTGCTCTGCTCTGCTCCCAGATCACAACTGGAACATGGAATATGCATATGCAACGTTTAAGTTCAATGTAAGATGTAGGTATGAACAAACAGAATTAAGGCTCCCACAGACAGGCGCGACGCGACAATAGTAGCACAATTTCTATGAAAACTTCATGGAAAGTGTCGCTCAGCGCGTCGTGCTGGCTGTCGCGCCTGCGAAATCGCGTCAGTGTGCACGAGCCTTTATCCATTTCTTCAAACTTAAAATCCCCATCCTTATGTTAAGCTTCAACATTTATTTCTGTAATTTTTATGGTGTACATAATAAAGAGTATTCAGTTCTATTTTATTCTTGAGTCAACATTGAAGGAATCCAAAAGAACCATGATTCATAAACAATAAATATTAGCAAGTGGACCCACGATCTATACCTAGTCTAGTACTAGGTAATTATTCAAATCAACACTAGCTCAAGTCTGAAGTCCGACTACTTGGTCCTAATTCTTAGATGGCAATTACGGAAGACAAAAGATTAAGCGTCCGAGCCACTAATCGCTTTATTAGTCCCGTGATAAATGGTAGCAGCCTGTTTTCGATTTATAGTTGGGGTGGGTAGAGGGTCGCTAATTCGAAAGGATACAACCAGATATTTATAAACTTTACAATGATACAAAAGCTCATGAATATTTCACAGATACTGACTTATTATTTTAATATTTTTAGGAAAACATAATTATACTTTTGCGATGTTTGTAAATATGTGAGCACCATGTATCTATCACATAATTATTATTAAGCTATTTTTCATTGCTTCATTTTTAATTCTTTTTTCATCTTCACATATAATCATAATAATTAATGTACTTAAACAAAACATTTCTTGCCCATTCTTCTCCATACGAAACTACCTTTTGGAAGGGGGCAACTAGAATCAATTCAATTTTTTTTGTAAATTTTGACGTTCAAAAGTGCCTCATATGTGCCTATTTGAAATAAATAATTTGACTTTGACTTTGATATATAGGTATTATACTTGTAAGTAACATTTAAAAAAAAAACATACACTCACAAATATCTCTTACAAAACAATCACAAATAAAAAAAACAGATACAAAACTAGACAAGCAAATGACATAGCGTTGCGGGCGCCTAGAACAAACCACGGCAGCAGTAGGTACTATTCTGTATGAAGAAGCACAGCTTTACAACAAATTGCCTCGGAATGTAAAAGATCAAAAATACATGTACTTTAAAAAAGTCTCTTAAGAAACTTTTTTTGCGGATTTAAAATTTTAAGCTATCTTCGAGTACTGTACTAATCTAACCTATTTTTGTTGTGTAACCGTCGTCGCTTCGTTGCCTAATGTATTTTAATTAGACATAAGTTTTTCTCATTATGTAACTCTTATTGAGTTCTTAAACCATTAACCATATTTTCCCATAATTACTAGCGGCGAGGTGTGAATTTTTGTATGAGAGAAACCGAAGCGAAGCCGGTTATAACTTACTTACTTATCAATAAAGAAAAAAAAAAATCAAAAGAAGTATTTTCTTTACTGAATTTAACACCATCTATTGTCAAATAGCAGAACCAAAAAGATACAGCACTACACAAACAAAAAACTTTATTTTTGTTGTTGCAATTTAAAGCTAACAAAAATAGGTGTTTTTGTTGTTTGGATATTAGAGCGAATTAAATACCAATTGTGTAACTTTATTTTTTGGCTATAGACACTATTATTGACTGTGCCATTTTTCAATAGCGGTAGGGTTGTTGATGCGGACCTCCGAAGGAAAGCCGGTAGAAATCGTGTTATATGGTGCTTTCGCCACTGATAATTATATTATTCAGGCTTGGAAAATTTTGTATGGTAAATAACATTAGCCAAATCTCCACCTTTTTGCTACCCAACATTCAATCGATGTTTATTTGCTACAAAGTCACAAATATCTGATTTTAGTATTCAAGATTGACCACGACAATCGCTCGGAATCAGGACACTTCCCTTTAGATAATTAGTAACTAAAATAACACTAAATTAAATTATTTTTCTTTCCTTCTTTATTTCATAACTTCGGAAAACAAGGCAGGACGTGTCGCGAAAGTCTGTGATCAAAATGGTACGTAACTCAGTAGTTTTTAGAGTTCCGTATGTCGGATTGAAAAAACGGAATCTAAGATCGGCCTAGGTTCGGCGGATCGGATCGGCTTATAAGATCAACCGTGTCTGTCTATTCTTCTATCACAGTCAATTTGTTTCGAATCTAATGAATCAATTCAGCTGAAATTTAGTATCAATTTCTGTAACCCAAACACGGACATGTTATGAAAATAAATGAATTTTGAATAATTATGGGAGTCACTTTTGACAAAACAAAAATTACCGTACAAAAAATACAAAAAGTACCGTGTGACATATCAAATGAAAGCTTACATGCGTAAACGTTAAATATTGCGCTAACCATCGTTAAACCGGAAAAAATATTGTTTCAGCCTTAAGAATTACAGTAACAGGTGCTTTTCCCACTGGTAAACAATATTTTATGTTCCGGGCTTTGACGCGATGACCCACGAAGGGTAATCTTCACGACCATTGATTACAGCGGCTTAGTCGAAGTCAGAACTGGGCACGCCACAATTGTGGCGATAAGTCCCCTCTTTGAGGAGTGGCTGGAGAGGCGCCACGGCGTCCTCGCCTTCCGCCTGACGCAGGTCCTCACCGGACACGGTTGTTTCGGGAGGTTCTTGTTCAGGATAAAGCGGGAGGAAATGCCCGGGTGTCACCACTGTGTGGATCGCCCGGAGGACACGGTGGAGCATACGGTGGAGGTCTGTCAGCTTGGGCGGAGCACCGCCGTGTCCTCACGGAGGCGATCGGCGGCGGCGATCTCTCGCGTCCGGCCCTGGTTCAGGCCATGGTTCGGAGCGAGAGTGCATGGGAGGCCGTCACCTCCTTCTGCGAAGCAGTTATGCTAGCGAAGGAGGAGGCCGAACGCGTGAGGGTGAGACAAGGTTCGCGCCCTCGCGCCCCTAGTCGCCGCAGGAGACGCCCCGGGCGTCGGGAGTCGCAAGCCGATTTCCGGCCACCGTAGGCGCGGGCCTGCGGCCAGTGAGCGATAGGTAGCTCGCCGTCCGATAAGGACCAGGCCCGGGTCGACGGCGCGTTGTGTTCCACGCGCGCCTCAAAGAGATGTCAGCACAAACTGACGGGGTCCGTTAGGACCAATGCCTGCCGGGGTTGCGAGTTTGTCCGAAAGGGATATCGTGGCCCTGGCACACAGGCAACGGAAGGAACACGGGTGGGTTTTAGTCAGTAAAAGTCTGACACGCCCTCCCGCTCCGCCCAGAGCGGTAGAAGTTATTTGAGGATTTCCCACCCAAAAAAAAAAAAAAAAAAGTCAAAGTCAGAACTTTTCTGAAAGGTTGATCAAATAGCCAAAAGCAATCAAATCTCAACTGTCATCTTGACAGTTGAGATTTGACTCCTCAAAACAACAAAAACCAATCAGATTTGACAAATTAAACCAAATAATTTTTCAGAAAGACAATTTTGTCAAAAGGCTAAACAATATTATTAATCTCTAAACAATACGAGTCATTGACCGATAATTTAAAAAGTTTAAAACAACAAAATTCTGAAACAAGCATTTGAATCAAAACGTGTCAGAAACGAAGTATTTAATGAAACAGGGCGAAAACCCTGCGGCATTGTTTAGAAATTATCTCGAATTATATAAAAAAGCAGATAACTTGCAGAGCAAGCAAGTTGAAGTGGCAATTATTGTGTAGTGGCTGGTTATTTTTATCGAACGACCGATGGCCGGTGGAGCAGACGAATCCTGGAGTGGAAACCGCGTATCGGTAAGCGTAGTGTGGGACGACTCCCGACTAGATGAACCGAGGACCTTAGGTGGCCGGGACAGACTCCACGCGGTAGGCCTATGTCCAGCAGTGGACTACGATAGCAAACACTAATTGTTTGATTGATAATATAGAGGTATGAGGAACAGGGTGTAAAGTTCACTCATCCTATATAGAAAAAGGGAGGATCCTCTGACCAGACGAGTATTTTATCCAGTGAGCAACAACGTTGTATAATTATGTGCTAGTCGCGCGATAAACTCTGCTTGCGCGATGCAGGATTTTGCGTGACGTCAGTGTGATGCGTAGTTCGCATGTGGCGATGTAGATGCCGCCACAATATAAAAAGGGAGAAAGAATTGTGGGTGCAATGTTATGTCCAGAATTTCTTACTACAGTTAGTGAAGTGTGGGTAAAAATAAACCCTGTACCTAGGGTACAGGGTTTATTTTTACCCACACTTGTGATCTGAATTTACGTTACGTGTACGTCACGTGTTCATGCTAGGCAAGTGTGGGTAAAAATAAACCCTGTACCCTAGGAATTCAAACGATGGTTGAATCGAAAATACAACTACCCTATTGGGTTTTGGTTTATTTTTTTGCGACAAGCACAATTATTATCACCCAATCCATCTCTTAATCTGCCTAGCCCAACTATGTTGGGGTCGGCTTCCAGTCTAACCAGATGCCACTGAATACCAGTATTTCACACAGGGGACTGCCTACCTGACCTCCACAACCCAGTAACTGGGTAGTACGATACCTCTAGGTAAGACTGTTTGACAGACTTTCTGAATGACAGCCGGGACCAAAGGCTTAACGTGCTTTCCGAGGCAAGCAGGAGTCTCTATATGTAAAGATGGTCACCCATCGACGGACCAACCCCGGTAAGCGTAGCTTAACCTGATGGATCAACCAGTGCGGCTGTTATTAATTAGCCTGAGACTTACTCTTATACAATATTAGTTTTAGTATATGTGAAACCCGAAACACGTGTCTAGTATTTTTATGTAAAGAATCTATGTACAAAATTTCAAAACTGTACTCGTATCATGAAAAATCACAAAGTTATAAGGTTGTTATGTTACCGGGTTGTCCGTACATCCAACATGCTAACGGCGCCCCCGCGCCTCCAGGGTCGTCTTGCGCTCATTGATAATATTTGGGCAGTAGGTACCTAACCGTACGGCGATTGTATTGTAAGTAATTAATTGGTGATAACATTTTCCATCACACTTAAATATTTAAATATAAATATTTATTAAATATTTAAATATATGAACAAAATATAACATGGTGTAAAAATTATTGGAATCGATTCAGTTCCTTATTCTGAACAAACTATATTCAGGTTTTGCATATACTAAAAATAATGTTGTATAGGTCATCTAAAAATTCAAGAATGACCTAACTAAAAATAGATTTTACAAAGTCTTTTTTTACTAACTACCCATCCAATTACATCCTGATCAATTGATCGACCCCCCCACAGCTCTATAAATTGGATGACAGTAATGAATCTAAATGGATGTAAGTCTATTTGTGGCGACTGATTTATGTCCCACATTTAATCACTTCCTTGACTGGCAACGGTTTATTTTACGAGATTCGTATTTCGCAAATTAATGCCTTTTAGGAATTTGGGTCAAATTTTTTGCTTAAACGAGGAATTTTGGGACGGGGGTCTACTCCGAAGCGCTAAACCGAAGTATCGGCTGAATGTTCGGCCGTTTTATAACTTCCAAAGTTTCCTTTTATGACTTTGAGTCATTACCCGACTTCAAGTCACAGTTTCAGCCAGATAAGCCAAAGTCCAGTCGCACTGGACTTTGGCTTATCTCTTCGACTGTCTTTTTTATTTTTTTTCGTCGTAGTCAGCGATCCGTAGTAAAGAAACGACCCAACATTCGGCCGATACTTCGGTTTTATGTTCGGAGTAGACCCCCTGGTAACAATGGGATAGCATTGGAATAGGATGGAATGGGAGAGCAGTGGTAGCCCACTGGTAACGACTCCGACTTACGAGTTGTAGGTCGTGGGTTCGAACCAAGACAGGCACTTTGTGTAAATAATTTCATCACCACTGCTCTCAAAACGGTGAAAGAAAACATCGTGAGGAAACCGGGATGTCCTAGAACCAAAAATTCGAAGACATGTACCTAACATCTACCAACCCACACTGGGCCCGCGTGATAGACAGCAGTTTCTTTTTGGCTTCGCATGGTTTGTGCATTCAGCCAATGTCACGTTTAGAAGAATTTTAATTTATTTGAAGGTTGTGATAAGAAAGCTTTGAGTGTACAGTCATGATTTTCTACTAAAGTATTATAAAAGCCATACTATTATTAAATATCGCCTCTTTGGTTTAGTGGTGGCAAGCGCTACTGCTGTGCATGAGGTCCTAGGTTCGATTCCCAGGTCGGGCAAAGTGTGAATGAGATTTTCCATTAGGAATTTCTCAGTAACAGCCCGGAGTCTGGATTTGTGCTCAGTTGATGGCAATAGGCTCGCCCCCTATTACATGAGACTCAAACATACCTGGCGAAATGTGGGTGTACTAAAGGTACACCTCTGCCTAATCCTTCGGGGATTATAGGCGTGATGTTATTAATACATAATTATGTATTTTCTCAAAGTTGCACTTGCAATCCTTATTTTCACGAGAAAATCGTGTTTAAATTTTGCTTAAGTGTATTAGTGTGTAGTGTATTTATGCTCATGACTGTACTTTTGACAAGAATATTCCCTCGTATTGGCAAAAAACATCTACATAATATATGAAGAAGATCTTGCCTTGGAAACTAATATAATATACATTCCTAGTATATTGTGATGCAAGTGTGCCATGTTGTGCGCTATAGGCGGGAATGGAAATTTGGTTTAAAAAATTTGATGAGGTCGGTATATAGTTATCTGTGGCCTACTTTCCCAAACTAGTGAGAGAATGCAAAGTAATAAAAACCTGCGTGTTCAATACACTGCATTGTGAACCGAACAACGGTGCAATAACAGCCAGTATTCGACCAAATGTTTTGAAAAAAAAAAAGAGCGGAGCCTTAGAGCCTTTTTACAGCCGCAGCAGTGCGTTATTATATTGAACGCGTAGCGCGTTCAATATTATAACGCACTGCTGCGGCTGCTGTGGCGTTGCAGTGCGTCAGAGATGTTTGCGGACAACAACAACGATGGTTTTGCCACCATTATGTGCGTATCGTTGCAATGACGTACCCTCCGCTACTGGTAAGTTTTACAAAATAATTTATAACTTATTTGATTCTTCCATTCCAAAGAAGAAGAGAATGATTATTGGAAATAGGCGGTATCCAGTCTGGTTTACTAGAGATATAATAAACGATACTCAGCGTAAAACTAAACTGCATAGTAAGTGGAAACTTACGCGATGTGATACTCGTATCACATATGCGGAGTTTAGTGCTCTGCGATCAGATCTAAAAGCAAGAACCCAGGACGCCTATAGATTGTACTGTAATACCTTAGACGATAACATAGGTAAAAATCCGCGACAGTTCTGGCAGCATGTTTCTGGCCTGCGACCGAAGGGTGGTTTCGAGCCAAACGCCATACTCCATGGTGAGACTTTTTCGGGTGTCAAAGCGGCCGAAGCATTTGCCCAGTATTTTTCAAGCGTGTTTCTGCCCGATACACCTAAATTGGACCCAAGAAACATAAGTGTGAGTAGTGAGGGCGATAACATTCCTCTTCCCGTTTTAACCCCACCGGATGTAGTTAAGGGGATTGCTAAACTCCGACCCCGAAGCTCGGTTGGCCTTGACAACATTCCAGCCTTTATCCTTAAGGGGTGTCATGATATCTTGGCAGCCCCTCTATGTCATACACCTTTAACCTAGCCCTCCAGTTCGGTGTATACCCTGAGCAATGGAAAACTTCGCGAGTCACTCCCATCCCTAAAACCAGTGACAAAACATCAGTGGAGGAACACAGGCCCATCGCTATCCTGCCTACCATTGCTAAGGTTTTTGAGCATATACTCCATGCCTTAATTTTTAAACGCATAAATATGTCTCTGTCTGATGCGGAACACGGTTTTCGGCCGGGTCGCTCTGTAAATTCGAATTTACTGATTCAAGTAGACTATATTTCGGGTGGCTTGGACATCGGTACACAGGTTGACACTCTGTATTTCGATTTCCGGAAAGCATTCGACAGAGTTGATAACGATGTGCTCTTGACAAAGCTAGGGGCCATTGGTTTCTCGTCCGTTCTTCTTCGCTTCTTTTCCGACTACCTGCGTGATCGCAAGCAGTTTGTCAGACTTGGCTGCTTCGACTCCAAGCCTTATAACACACGCTCGGGCGTGAGTCAGGGATCAGTGTTAGGGCCGCCTCTGTTCCTGATTATGGTCAATGATCTCATAGCAAAGGTTAAGTTTGCCAAATGCCTTCTTTATGCCGACGACCTAAAGCTTGTCGCACACATGAGAACAGATGAGGATTGTAAACTCCTACAAATGGACATTGACACCGTCGTCGAGTGGAGCATTGTGAACAAACTATGTTTCAACATTAATAAGTGTTACGTCATGACGTACGGTAGAGGGCTGCGACCAATCCATTATTGCTATAGTTTGAGTGGTGAAGTAATTACTCGTGTCACCAACATAAAGGACTTGGGAGTAACCTTTGACCGTTGTCTTACTTTTAGAGACCACATCTCTACCCTTGCAAAGGATTCTTTCAGGCGCCTGGGATTTGTTTTGCGAAATGCTCGTGATTTCCGCAAACCAAATGTTATTAGTCTTTTGTATACCACCCTAGTTCGAAGCAAACTCGAGTTCAGTGCCTGTGTTTGGCATCCCTATACCACGACACAAACGTTGATGCTTGAGAAGGTCCAGAAAATCTTTCTAAGATTCCTCTTCCAAAGGTTATACAATTTCTTTCCCTATATGTACCCTACCAACTTTCTTTTAGGCATGTTGGGTTTAACTCATTGGAGGTGAGGCGAGGGTTTGACTAGCTCACGGTAGCCTGTAAACCCCTACGGGGACATATAGACTGCCCAGAGCTCCACGGCCTTTTCTGCCGGCTATTTGTGCCCGACAAATACATCGGACACCGTCCGAGCCGCCGGCACAATTTGTTTGCGCAGCCTTCATCCAAAACTGTCGCCAGAGCTGAATCCCCAGTGTGTCGTACTTTGAAGATGCTCAATGCCCTTCTGACTGCCAACCCTGAATGTGATGTGTTTACGGATGAATGGAGAAAAATTATGTGTATATGTCTGGTGTTCTGTGAGAAGAAGTATGCAAGGGAGTCCACTGTTCCATATTAGTTTTAACAATGCAAATTAAATTTTCTGTCAAAAGTGTGTTAATATTTTTTATTTTTTTATGTTTCCATGTTAATTATTCTAATTGGTGTTGTACCGTTTTAATTAACTATATATAAATAAATTATAAGAAAAAGATGTGCATCCCTGATGTCGCGTGTTCGCGGCAGCACGAATAGTATTCTCAGTGTATTCACAGATCGGTGGGATTCCCTGATGTGGCGGAGGTGGATGCAGTTCCACGCTGAATTTTAATTTTAATTGTTTTGTTAATCTTTGTCTCTACTAACACTAGATAATAAGTAAAATTGTCACTTACCCTATGGACATTTGTCTGAAATAAAAGTATTATATTTTATTCTATTCTTACAGTAGTCGCATATGATGTGTAACATCTGACATCTCACCTTGGTAATAAGCAACTGAGCAGCGACAGAAATGACACCCTCTACTTACAATCTATATAGTACTTACTAATTCCATATATGAGTACACTGATTACATGCCATTAAGCAGTACTTACTAATTCCATGCTATCAAAATGTACTTACTTATTTGGTGTCACTGCTTGTTACACACTTCCGTCCCTTTTCACGAAATCAATTCTTCTTGCTTTCTATGGAAGTAATTTCGTTGTGTAACATCTTTATGTTTTTTTTTCTCTATCCTATGCTGTCCCACTGCTGGGCAAAGGCCTCCCTCCACTCCTTCCATGTTTCGCGATCTCCGCGTCCTCCTTCCAGTTTTGACGGAATCTATCCAATTCGTTCCGCCACGTCTCCTACGTTGTCTGCCACGACCGGGACCCCATTGCACTGTCTCAGGGCACCAATTCTGTGTCATTTGGGTCCACAGTTGGTTTAGCATGCGGTAGACATGTCCTGCCCAGTCCTATTTAAGTTGGGCAGCCTTTTGAGCCACGTAAGCTATCTTTGTTTTCTATCTTGCTTTATGTTACATATAAAAAATATTTACCAGTCATTGCAATCATGTGTAGCCTGAGATAGCTTAGAAATCTAAGCTATCTCAGGCTAAACATGAGTGCAAAAAAATATGGATGGGGGGGTAGGTTTACCTACTTACTCTCTAACAAAGATCTAATAAATAAACATTTTTTGAGAAGTCACCTGAAAAATGAAGTGACAATGCAATTACTCGTATAATTCAAGACTTATTCTGGACCGGCGACTTATTTTCTAATTCGAACGACTACTTTATAATGCCAAAATATGTTTAACAAAATGGTATCCTAATTAAAAGAAAATCTTTGATTATGTGAACAAAACACTGTTTCTTCGAAAAATAAAATCTTTGACTTCTGGAAGTCAAAGAATTTATTTTTGCACTGCAACTATAAATAAAACAAAATTACTAGGAACGTTCACGGATAATAAACATCATTCTAAGGAAAATCGCCATCCTTCTGCTACAGCTTGTGTTAAACAACTGTTCTACTAATTGCAGTTCATGAAACAACTTACTTTTTGGTTGTTAGCTGAGGCACATAAGAGATAGCTACAGAAGGTCGGCTCCATACAACGAGCGAAATCTAGACTTAGGGATTTCATTTTGCAAGTGCCTGATTTTTTGCCGGATATAGCTTCTATTAGTCATGACTAATATAAAAAAATGACACCCGAGTTAATTCTGCTCAAAAACGAAGGAATTAGATTTTTTTTACGAAAAATTTGTATGAAGCTAGTATGAAAAATCTAATTATCTCTTAAACGGAAAGTTTAACACGAATATCCTTACGGGTGCTTATAGTGCTATTTATTCATGAATTTTTGTCGCCGATTTGCTGAAAAATATGTAGCCGTTTATTTTCTTTTATATCGTCAAAATATTTTTATTTATTTTTACTTATGAAACGATCCCTTTTAGTGTCTAAGTTAAAAAAATCGATATGTTATTGACCCAAATATTAAGAATACATAAAACAAGAAAAATATAAAAAAAATTGCTTTTCAATTCTATGAAATCCGACTTTCAGCCCACCGTGCGCCGCGCCGGTCGCGCACTTTATGTGAAACATGTTTATGTGTGCGTGCGTGCGTTTTTGCTCGTGGTATAAACCTGACCTTCTGTAGTACCTATTAATTTGTTTTGTTTGATAGCTATGGCTTCCAGAGTTATGTAACAATGTAACTTTCTTCTTGTTACTTGATTTTCTTGCAAAGATTTTCTTTGTTTATACATACATAATATTATTATAGTAATAAAATAAGTGGTTTTTATCTAGTTTCACTAAGAGAATTACATATTTTATTTTATAAGTACAATATCTAACTAAAACTATTAACAAACTACAAGTATGGCGTCGAAAAATTCCTCATCATCGCTGTCGACTGAAAAGAAAAACCCCCGGGTGGGGTCCAAGTGCTGTACTGTTTATTGAATATTTTTGGAAAAAAGTAATTGCTACGAGTGTAGGAACGATTCTGAGGGTCCGCGCCCACTCGACCCGCATAGACTCAACCAGAAGAATAATACCAGATGTTTTACTACCAATTCAAAAAAAAAAAAAAAAATTCAGTGCCATTTGTACAGTTAGGCAAAGTGATATTCACTTATTATACATAGGATATTTAATATTTTGTTATGATACATAATTTAGCCTGGTAGTCAGTGATTTCGTGTAAAAAATGTAGCTTTATAAAAATAGCCTCTACCTCTAGCATGCCGCTAGCTATAAGATTGTAATGATAATTAACAATAATCTGTAATTTTTACTACAAAGTACAAAGCGTATACTGTGTTAAAACCGGCCAAGTGCGAGTCGGACTCGCGCACGAATGGTTCCGTACCATTTCCTATACAACGGCAAAAAAATAACGTTTGTTGTATGGGAGCCCTCCTTAAATATTTGTTTTATTTTAATTTAATTATTTATTGTTTAAGTGAATATATGTATAACTAAATATTTTGTGAATATTTCAAGCGTCTACCTGTTACCGTTATCAATTTCGAGCAAAAACGAGCAAAAAAAATCACGTTTGTTGTGCCCCCTCAAATATTTATTTTATTCTGTTTTTTAGTATTTGTTGTTATAGCGGCAACAGAAATACATCATTTGTGAAAATTTCAACTGTCTCACTATCACGGTTCATGAGATACAGCATGGTGACAGACAGACAGACAGACAGACAGACGGTGGAGCCTTAGGGTTAATAGGGCTCTCGTTTTACCCCTTGGGTACGGAACCCTAAAAAAGGATAAGTAATTACTTGATTAATTACTTGATTTATTTAAATTTTACACTCTCTGTGGTGCAAGCGTTAAATCGACACTTTTCTGTCTGACTATAGATCGACGTTTTTACGCCTATCAAAACAAAAATATCCAGGTATTGTTCATTGGGTCGAGTCTAAGCGGGTCGAGTAGGCACGGACCCGATTCTGATGCCAAAAATATAGTTTTTCGAATTTTTGTCCGTTTGTATGTTAGTCTGGATGTATGTTGCGGATTTGTGCAAAAACTACTTAATACATTTTGCTCAAATTTTGCACAAATATTTTGTAAAGATCCGGTCATTAAATAGGCTATTTGCTATGTTGATTAGCAATATTGCATTATGTCCGTATTCCATAACAGTTCACCGCGAGATTTGATTTGACGAGAAAAATACAAATAGATACGGATTTAACGTCTGAAATGAAATGAAATGAAATCGTTTATTCTGTAAATAGGATATCGGAATCACTTTTACACGTGATATAAAAAAAATAAAAAATAAGCTAGATGTAGTCGACATTTCCTATCTGACAACCCCTGAGAAGAAATGGCGAAACAAACTCAGGGGTCAAAGTCTTTTAAAGTCCAGACATAATCTTGGTCAGATCATGTGAAGACCATGTAGATCCGTGTCTGAAATGGTTTTTTGAGGAAAGAACCACACATATTTGAGTGGACCTGTCCAATCAGTGCAAGCATTTGTCAGTAATCGTGCAGCTCGACTCAAGAGTGAAGACTTAAGGAGCTCAACGACTCGACGAACAATACCAAAGAAAGAACATTTGGGTAGGCCGCATAAAGTGCTCAAAATGCCAGACCATCATTAACACTAACTGAGAAAAGGAAAAAAAGGAAATTATTTAAAAAATGACCCACATAGTGCTCACATTCACAATAAATTAAAATATAATAATAAAATATAGACTAAGCAAGCTGAAGTGGCAGTGGGCTGGCCATGTTTGTCGAAGGACCGATGGCCGGTGGAGCAGACGAGTTCTTGAGTGGAGACCGCGTATCGGCAAGCGTAGTGTGGGGCGCCCCCCAGCTAGATGGATCGACGACCTTAAAAAGGTGGCTGGGACAGACTGGATGCGGAAAGCGGAGGACAGGGTGTTGTGGCGCAGCCTGGGAGAGGCATATGTCCAGCAGTGGACTGCTATAGGCTGAGTTGATTGATTGATTGAATAAAATATAATTATAATACTTTTCAAAGTAAATATTCATGTAATTTTGTATATGTTAATATTCAATGTCAATGTGTATATAAAATTATGTTAATGATGATTTTGCATAATAATAAGCCTGAAATGAATATCATCTCGCTATTCCTACAAGAAGTTAAGCAGTCAATCTTGACATGTATAAGAACGGCTATTTTAGTCACATTGTCAACGAAGTAAACAGCCTAACGGTTCCACGTTCGCCCTGTAATGCACGGTTAGGTTCGTTAGTTCAGCCCCCAACAGTTTTTAATTTTTTGTGATTGTTAATATTTTAATACCAATTTATTAAAAGATGCTCTTATCTTTTAATGGCTGTTTACTTGGTTGTCAATCTTACTAAAATAGCCGTTCTTATACAAATAATAATAATTTTTTATTTAAAATTGTTTGTCTATTTTCTATATTTTTTTCTAATATTTCTCCAGAATGTAATAATAGTGAACAGAACACTGGTAAGTTCATAAATTCTTGCTGTACTAGGAGTTTTTTTTTTTTTTTTTTGTCGAGGATATACAACCAGTGTCACTGACAGCTTGAAGAGTAAGCAAGCAGTAGTAAAGAGATATT